>CM076579.1:1150322664-1150922664 GCA_034641835.2 Pinus albicaulis | reverse complement strand
GTCAAAAAATTAAGCAGACAGAGCTAGGATCAAGGTCAAGAAGTCAAATGTTTTCAGGGAAAGATAGATAACCCATGAAGATCTTGGAAGGTTGTTTGGTGAGGTGATATGATCGGAATAAAGAGAAAATAATGGTTATTTGATCCAGAAAAGGGAAGTAGTAGGCAGAGGTCAAACGAAAGAGGGAGAAATTAACAGTTACCTACTCTAGAAATTAGCAGAAAACATAGAAATGATAAACAGTAAAAACATGGTGCTTTTAACAAATCCTAAAGTAATACTCCTGTTTATTCATTCAAATTAGGAAAAACATTTATGGATGCATGTAACAAAGAAAGATAACAATGACAAGAAGGAAATACTTCACTTCAATAGCTCATCACATGAATCCTAATATATGATGCTACTTGATCCAATCCAATATACTACTCGAGATTTGAAACACAAAAGCCTTCAAGTCCAATAAAAATTGAATATAGAAATATTTAGCAATTTATTCCACACTAATACTTCAAAAGATGAAGTATTTATACAAATTCTTAAACTAAAATATCTTGAAAAAATATCAAGATTGGTTTACAAATATCTCAAAATGTTTTACATAAATAGAACTCAATAAAAGGACACTCAAACTAATGAATCTATTTGGCACTATTTTTTATCGATAGGTGATTACAAAGAGGAGAAATTAGAATTTGATATCAACTCTTAGTTGATGATGAGGCATCCAAGTCACTAACTGTCTCCTTCCTTTGTGTATTTTGTTCCAGAAATTATGAAAACTTGGGATCAAATGATACCTTTTTATTTCTTAATCCGAAATAGATATGTAAAATGTGAAATATTATTTTTGTGCATAAATATGTTAGTAGGATAAACCTCTCTCAGTTTCCCAAAATTCAGTTCTAGTTGTTCACAATAGGCTCTGCAAAAAGATGTGTAAAACAAAAATTTTCACAAGCTGAAAATTAGCATGTGAAGATGTGCATGTATCTCTCATTCTGTAATACCTGTGCATAAATTAAGATATAATTTTGTACGTTGGAATCTTAGGAACATAAATCTCCTCCAATTTTTCAAAATTCATCTTGGATTGGCCACAATAGTTTCTGGAAAAAAATGACTTAAACAGGAATTTTTTGCAAAAATGTCCATTCTTGCTCTGTTTTCATCTTTTAACCTTACTGTACTTTTAACTATTTTTACTTTCACTCTGATTTTCATCTGATGCACTTTCACTCTAATGTGTTTTTACTGTTATGTTTTCACTGTCACTGTGAATTATTATTTCACTTTTATCATTCACTGTGCAATTTCATTATTCTTTGATCATTCTCTGACTTTGATTTAATCCTTTCTTTGTATACAAATTGTTTGTTCAATGAAGTTATTTGAATTAGAATCTGAGAATTTAGAGCAAATAATTTTGTCAATTAGTATTGAAACTATTGGCCCAATTTCATATTCTGATAATAAGATGCAAAAATCAAACAATTTGTTAATAAAACCCTGGCCTGAAGGGCAACCAGTAATGAATTTAGGGAACAGGGAATATAGTGAAAGGAGTTGTGGCCATAGCAGGGATTTTTTCATAATTTTGACCTTCAGATCTTGGGAACTCTTGTTTTTAGGTTTTTTGGCTGCTTCTATAAGACTAAATAGTTTACAGAAGTAATTTTTTTACTTTGGCAAGGTTTATTGGATTAAAATAGGAAAAATATGGTCTTTTCTTGGATTTTTTCTTTCAGTTTCAATCTTCAACTGATTTACAGACTTTCACTAGTTAGGAAACAAGAAACAAGGTTTCTTGGGCCTTTTCTATGGCTAATTGGGTTAAAAAACGTTTTAACTCAAGCACAGAGGTTAGGCTACCTTCAGAGGATTTCTAGTTTCAATTTAGAGTTTTAAACAGTTTATTAAAACTATTTAAACTCAATATTTCATTTAAAACAGTGTGCAATATAAATAGGGTTTCTCTAAAAAAAAATTCCAGGGTTTGGCCTGTTTTTAAGATGTTTTAATTGCCTTCTTTGATTGAATTTGAACTCTGACTGGAATTTTTCTTTATTAAAGTCCTTTCAAATCGATAACATGCTTAATTTCTGGAGGAATACCTATTATACACAAGTATAGGTCTTTGAATATGGTTTTGAGGCTTTTGATAGGTTCTGTGGTGTCTTTCTGGTCTTTGGAACCTTTATGGAGCTTCTCGGAAATCTTGAATGGCTATAGGCGTAATTTTGCAAGTTCTGGGTAAGAAAACAGTGAAAAATTCTTGTTCTCTAAGTCTATATGGAAGATACAATTGATACGCGCAGAAGAAAGGAATAACATTACATTTTCATGTTTTATTGGGAAAATTAGGTTGAATTAGGCCTGCAATAAATGGAGTTCAAATCAGGCAAATAAGCGGTTTTCAGCTTCAAAGGGTAGAAACTATGAGTAGTTATTGCACGGGTCTATCGTGGTAAGTGGTTCAAATGAATCGGGTGCGATCAAATAAACATAAGCCACATGGAGGATGGAGAAACAAGAAAAACAACCTATTTCACGTAGAAATGACATAGTTAAGAACGCGTGACTTTATTTTCGATATGAGTTTTCAACCATTATATCTGGGAGTTCGATTGCGAACGATCAGGATTTGATTCGGAAGCTGCTCGGGATTTGGAGTGGGTCCAGGGTTTTGATATATGCGGAGGGATAGGTTTTTTAACTTTATAAATAAATATTTATTTTAAAGTTTAAAACCTTGGGTTAAATGATTGGCGGGGGGGAAGGGGGACGGGGGGGTAATGTTTATATATGTTTTAATTAAAACATTTACCAAATGTTTCAACCGATATATTGGCACGGGTTTTAATATTATATGGTATAATAAACCTTTGACAAGTGTTTAAGAACCATAGGGGGGTGGGAGATATTTTTATATTTTTTTATATGTTTAAACTTATGGGATAATGGGCAGGATTATTTCATCACGTGGGATATTTAACATAGGTTAAAACTTTAAAAGAGTGGGTTTTTTGGGTTATTAAAAATATAAGCGGTTTAATAATATACGGGAAAGGTATAATTTAGGGAATTAATAATATAAGTTAGAAATTAATATGAGATGTAGGTGTAATGTATGAAATGAATTAAAAATACATAGTTTAAAACTAAGTAGAGTGTAAAAATAGGCAATAAAGCATAATTTGTGTCATTTTTTTTTTTACACATAGACTTAGGATAAAAATGCATTTTATGGGTTTTTTGAGTATTTTTTAATGAAAATGAAATTAATCAAGTAGGATTTTTACTTTTACTAAGAAAAAATGTGTTTTACTTAGGAAAAATGGATTATGATTATGAATGAAGGGTAAATGTTGATAAATATGTGTTTTGTGTAGGAATTCAATATTTTTAACTAATCAGTCATCGAGCCTTGGGTCCGGTCCCAACAGAAGTTAGAGAAATGCTCTGAGCCTTTTAACTGATAGTTTAGAATACTTGAATAATTTTAGGGGAGGGAAAATTAGTGATTTTTTCCTGATGATGCTTTATTACATTCTTGCACAACTGCTTTCTAATTACCCATATTTATTTCTAACATTTTTTATTTCATTTTCATGGGTACATTTAGGCTTGCAACCCTTATTAATTTTCTTTAAAAACATAAAAACTATATAATTATAACCTTGTTTCACCCGAGGGCTCAGATTAAACTGTTGAGCTCCTCATTTATTCTCTAACTATCTACTGATTTGTCAAGTTTATACAGTTTGACGTATCTTTATTCTCTATCTGAAACATGAAATTCAAAGCATGAAAAGTTAAGATTAAGTTGTTTAACTAATCATGGATTATGGCATTTATTGACAATCTGCACATAATCATTATTCTTGCAGTAAAGTAAATATTAGTGGCATTTTGACTTTCTCACTTTCAGGTCTTATTTTAATCTCTTTTTCTTTTGGGGTCTATATTTTTCTAAGTCCTTTGATCTTTATTTTAGGAATTTTACCCTCTTTTTATTTTTATTATTTTTCATTTTTTAAAATATGGGAAAACAACTTGCAGAAAGCAAGGTATTTACATATTTACAAGACTATCAAAGTCAATTCAAAAATTATGAATCATATTATTATAGGACCCTAACAGTGGCTCCACATGGGGATGGAATTTCCTAGTGAAATTTCAAGAACTTTTAGAATAGAAGCCTTTGAAATTTGACTATGGTGACCCTGTAAGTATCTTTCTGATTTTTTCATTTATTCATACTTACGATATTTTACTTCTCAGAGCTTACGGCCTTCTCTCTGGGCTTCAAATTTGTTAGGAAAACATCCAATCCAATATAAACTTTTCAATATATATATATATATATATATATATATATACAATAATCAAATTAAATCAAACTAACTATTTGTTAACTTAGGAGAGTAGTAGTGCTTCAGCATTCTTCCATTTACTGGTCCATCTAGCATAGTTGATCCATCCATTTCTTTCAGGTAGAAAGCATTATTACCTCTATATCCATAAATCACAAAAGGTCCTCTCCATAGAAAATCAAATTTTCCATGTTTACCTTTGTCCTCTCTTCTTAAATTCCATTTTAACACTGTATCTCCAATGTAGAAATCATATTCTTTAGTCTTTTTATCAAAAAAAATCTTTATCTTATCCTGGATAATTTGAGACTTGATATAAACTTCTTCCCTTGTTTATTGCAAGTGAATAGTCTGATTGATCATTCTTTGAATGTTATTTGTTTCAACTTGTAACTCTTGGATAATCTTCATCATTGGTACTCCAAGTCACTAACTGTCTCCTTCCTTTCTGTATTTTGTTCCAAAAACTCTGCAAACTTGGGGTCCAATGATACCTTTTTATTTCTCAATCAGAAATATATATGTAAAAAGTGAAATAGGTTTTTTTAGATAAATAAGTTAATAAGATAAACCTCTCTCAGTTTTCCAAAATGCAGTTCCAGTTATTCACAATAGGCTCTACCAAAATATGTGTAAAAAAGGATTTTGCACAATCTTAAAATTAGCCTGTGAATATGTGCATGTATCTCTCATTCTGTAATACATGTGCATAATGTGAGATACTATTTGTAGGTTGGAATCTTAGGAACATAAACCTCCTCCAGTTTTTCAAAATTCATCTTCGATTGGCCACAATAGTTTCTGCAAAACAATGACTTAAACAGGAAATTTCTGCAAAAATGTCTCTTCTTTCTTTGTTTTCATCTTTTAACCTACTGTCCTTTTAATTGTTTTTACTTTCACTCTAAATTTCATTTGATACACTTTAACTCTGATGCTTTTTTACTATTCTATTTTCACTGTCACTGTGAATTATTATTTCACTTTTATCATTCACTGTGCAATTTCATTATTCTCTGATCATTCTCTGACTTTGATTTAATCCTTTCTTTGTATACAAAATGTTTGTTCAATGAAGTTATTTGAATTAAAATCTGAGAATTTGGAGCAAAAAATTTTGTCAATTAGTATTGAAACTATTGGCCCAATTTCATATTCTGATAATAATCTGCAAAAATCAAATAATTTGTTGATAAAACCCTGGCCTGAAGAGAAGCCAGTAATGAGTTTAGGGAATAGGAAATATAGTGAAAGGAATTTTGGCCATAGCAGGGGTTTTCTCATACTTTTGACCTTCAGATCTTAGGAACTCTTGTTTTTAGGTTTTCTGGCTACTTCTGTAACATTAAACAGTTTACATAAGTATTTTTTTGACTTTGGCAGGGTTTATTGGATTAAAATAGGCAAAATATGGTCTTTTCTTGGATTTTTGCTTTCAGTTTTAATCTTCAACCGATTTACAAACTTTCACTAGTTAGGAAACAAGAAACAGGGTTTATTGGGCTTTTTCAATGGCTAATTGGGTTAAAAAACTTTTGAACTCAAGCACAGAGGTTAGGCTACCTTCAGAGGATTTCATGTTTCAATTTAGAGTTTTAAAAAATTTATAAAAACTATATAAACTCAATATTTCATTTAAAACAATGCGTAGTATAAATAGGGTTTCTCTAAAAAAAATTGCTAGGGTTTGGCCTGTTTTTAAGATCTTTTAATCGGCTTCTTTGAATGAATTTGAACTCTGACTGGAATTTTTCTATATTAAAGTCCTTTCAAATCGATAACATGCTTAATTTCTGGAGGAATACCTGTTATACACAGGTATAGGTCTTTGAATATGGTTTTGAGGCTTTTGATAGGTTCTGTGGTGTCTTTCTGGTCTTTGGAAGCTTTATGGAGCTTCTCAGCAATCTTCAATGGCTATAGGCGTAATTTTGCAAGTTCTAGGCAAGAAAACAGTGAAAAATACTTGTTATCTAAGTCCGTATGGAAGATAAAATTGATACACGTAGAAGAAAGGAATAACAGTACATTTTTATGGTTTATTGGGCAAATTAGGTTGAATTAGGCCTGCAATAAATGGAGGTCAAATCGGACAAATAAGTGGTTTTCGTCTTCAAAGGGTAGAAACTGTGAGTAGTTATCGCGCGGGTCTAACGTGGTAAGTGGTTTCAAATGAATCAGATGCGACCAAATAAACATAAGCCACGTGGAGGGAGAAATAAGAAAAACAGCCTATTTCACATAGAAATGACATAGTTAAGAACGTGTGACTTTATTTGCGATATGAGTTTTCAACCATTATATCTGGGAGTTCGATTGCAAACGATCAAGATTTGATTCGGAAGCTGCTCGAGATTTGGAGTGGGTCCAGGGTTTTGATATATGCGGAGGGATAGGTTTTTTAACTTTATAAATAAATGTTTATTTTGAAGTTTAAAACCTTAGGTTAAATGATTGGCGGGGGGGAGGGTGGGGGGGTAATGTTTATATATGTTTTAATTAAAACATTTACCAAATGTTTCAATCGATATATTGGCGTGGGTTTTAATATTATATGGTATAATAAACCTTTGACAAGTTTTTAAGAACCATAGGGGGGCAGGATATATTTTTATATTTTTTGATATGTTTAAACCTATGGGATAATGGGCGGGATTATTTCATCATGTGGGATATTTAACATAGGTTAAAACTTTAAAAGAGTGGGCTTTTTGGGTTATTAAAAATATAAAGGTTTTAATAATATACGAGAAAGGTATAGTTTAGGGAATCAATAATATAAGTTAGAAATTAATATGAGATGTAGGCGTAATGTATGAACTGAATTAAAAATACATAGTTTAAAACTAAGTAGAGTGTAAAAATAGGCAATAAAGCATAATTTGTCCAATTTTTTATTTTATTTTACATAGACTTAGGATAAAAATGCATTTTATGGGTTTTTTGAATGTTTTTGAATGAAAATGAAATTAATCAATTAGGGTTTTTACTTTTACTAAGCAAAAATGTGTTTTACTTAGGAATAGGGGATTATGATTATGAATGAAGGGTAAATGTTGATAAATATGTGTTTTGTGTAGGAATTCAATATTTTTAACCAATCAGTCATCGAGCCTTGGGTCCGGTCCCAACAGAAGTCAGAGAAATGCTCTGAGCCTTTTTAACTGATAGTTTAGAATACTTGAATAATTGTAGGGGAGAGGAAATTAGTGCTTTTTGCTCGATGATTCTTTATTACATGCTTGCACAACTACTTTCTACCTACCCATCTTTATTTCTAACATTTTTTATTTCATTTTCATGGGTGCATTTAGGCTTGCAACCCTAAATCAATTTTCTTTAAAAACATAAAAACTATATAAGTCTAACTTTATTTCATCTGAGGGCTCAGATTAAACTGTTGAGCTCCTCATTTATTCTCTAACTATCTACTAATTTGTCAAGTTTATACAGTTTGACATATCTTTATTCTCTATATGAAACATGAAATTCAAAGCAAGAAAAGTTAAGATTAAGTTGTTTAACTGATCATGGATTATGGCATTTATTGACAATCTGCACATAATTATTATTCTTGCAGTAAAGTAAATAGTAGTGGCATTTTTACTTTCTCACTTTCAGGTCTTATTTTTATCTCTTTTTCTTTCAGGGTCTATCTTTTTCTAAGTCCTTTGATCTTTCTTTTAGGACTTTTACCCTCTTTTTATTTTTATTATTTTTCATTTTTCAAAATATGGGAAAACAAATTGCAGAAAGCAAGTTATGTAGATATTTACAAGACTATAAAAGTCAATTCAAAAATTATGAATCCTATTATTTTAGGACCCTAACAAGCTGGATGGAATAGGAAAAGGAACAACAGTTGAAAATGAAGTGAATGTTTATATTTTTGCTCATCTGTTGGAATAATCAATGATGGTAGAGTTTTTTTTTTTCATCAACAGAGGGAGATTTTGATTCCAGTTTGAGTAGACATTTCTTAAATTTTTCTTTCTACTTAAAGAAAATGTGAGCAGAAATTTGTTAAGTAACCATTTACTTACATGGTTGCATTGGATTTTTTAGATCACTTGATTCAGCAGTTGCCTCATCACTTAGAGTAGGTAGGTATAATGAATAAGCTTCTTTGAACATCCCTTTCATAAATGTGTGTTTTCACATTTCAGGAATGAAATTTTTTAACATTTAATTTCTAGTTTGGAAATCTGATGTTTGCAGTTTGCAGTGTACAACAGTTTGGTTTTTAGTTACAAAGGATTGGTTGGAAAGATCAGTTTACAGGTTGCAGTTGAGTTGGGATCATCCCAATGGATCAGGCCTCTATTCTATAGGGGTTCTTTCTGCCATCTATATCGAAAAAATCCATGTGGATCAAACTATTATCACAATTTTAGTCAATAATTTTAAAACGCTGACAGTTTTAGTGTCAACATCGATTTGTAAAAAGCAACATTATTGCGTTGATAATCAAAGTATCCGCACAAATTTGTAAAAAAGGTCAATTAAGAGCTCACAACTGGAGTATTAGTGCTAAATGAAAAAATTCAAAATTTTTATGTCCAAAAGAAAGCGATGATGGATCAAACGTCAACGAAGGAGCGATAATCAATCAAGTGAGCACTCACTATGCAAATGTCAACAAAAAACTATGTTTTACTCTATTTTTTCATGTAAAAGGAATTAACTTCGAGCGCGGTTTCCGAGCATATGGAAATTAAATTTCCAAATATTAAAGAGGATTTTATTGATAACGAACCCACTAATAAAAACCTCTCTCCATTTTTACACATGTGTCACCATTTGAAATATTTGAAGCCTATTTTTCAAGATTTTACAATCTTGTTTAGTCACTATTTTAAAAATCAATTTACAAACAAGTGGGGATGAATTTATGAAAAACCAAAGAATTTTTTTTGGTAACAGATCAATTAACAAAAACCTCTCTCATATTTTACACATCTATCACGATTTGAGAGATTAGAATTGATATTTGAAGCCTATTTTTAAGGAATTTTCCAGAATTAGTCTTTTCTATTTTTAGAAAAAATTCCTAATCAACTTTCAGTTGCAAAGCTACCTCATCAAATTCGACTTGGGGATCCTTAGCTTCTGCCATGTCTCCTGCAACAACAAGATATTTAGATACATAATATTATTTCTTTTGTTTTATGATGGAACGAATGTAATGTATTTAGTTTGAATTAGATATACACCCTTTTATATTTAGTAATTTGTAATTAAGTATGAATGAGAAACTTGCTTTAGTTTGTAATTTTATTCTCAATACAGGGGTTGTGTAATGAAGAAGGGTTGCAATATTTTGAAATAAAGTCTCTTTTGTGTATTGTGGATGTATGTAATAAGCTAATATACAACAGTCTATGTGAGCAGTTTGCAGAAATTCATTTGTTTTAGACTCCCTCTTTGTTTTCTAAATTGTATATGTTCTTTAATATTTGAATACTGGGTTGTTGAATTAGAACTCATATTTTTTTACTCGAACTTATTTTACTCATATATTTATTAATTGTTTTTCACCTAAAATATTATATTAATTTATTTTCCCTTCTCTTATTTAAAAAACTAGTCAAAGGAGTTGTTACTATCTTTATTTTATTAATATTTTCTCACTCAACCTGTGGTTTATATAAAAATGATTGGGTTAGACTCCATGCCTAATGGTGAAATTCTCCTACATTCCAACCACCTTAGTTTTTCTCAATTAATTTTCCTATAGAACATATTTCAGACCTTCTACCACTGTGACCTTGGGTAGTTGAGTTTAGGGAGAGATCCCTCTCTAGGTTGAAGGGTCAAGTCTCAACCTCAAAGTGGTCATGGTGAAGAATGAATGGAAAACCCTTTATTTATAACAAAGCATTGAGCTAAATCAGGAATTAGAAAATAGTAAAATATTATTGACCAAATCAAAATCTAGTCGTTGAGAATACTTTATTATATTTTTGAGAGGGAAAAGATATTCAAAGTGGTCAAATATATTTATTTAGAAAGTGGTTGAAGTAATTAATATATATAAATGATTTATTAATCACTTTGTGAAAATTAAGAAATAAATAATTATTAAATAATGGTTTAATAATTATCTCATAAGGAAAATATGGAATAAATAAGGAATAATAAAGAAATGGTGATTTATTTAATTATTCCAAGGTAATTAAGTCAAAATTAATTAAAAAATAATTATCAAATAAATATTTCTAGAGAAAATTAAATAAATAATGATTTATTCAAATTTTCTCATGGCATTTTTGAAATATAATGAGAAATAATTTAGGAAAAATGGTTTACTAAATTATTCCTAAATTATTTCCAATGGTGAAAGTGAGTTTACGATGGTAAAATTAATCATATATGGTGTTTTTTGATCCACCTAGTAAGAAATAGCTAGGTGATCATTGTTTGGGTGATAACGCTACCACCCCTCCCCCCTCCCTCCCCATGTGTTTTGTGTGATATTCCTGGCCATGCCACCAAAAATTTCCCTCATCTTTCCCATTTAAAGAGTGTTATTTATAAGGATGAAATTCAGCCATACCCTAATATCCCAAAGGTTCAAGTCACCTTACCTGAGTCATCTAAGAAGAATAAATATTTATGCAAAAATCACCCATGTGCTTTGTGTGATACGTATGGACGTTATTCCCATCATTGTCCTCATGTCCACTATTTTTGTGATGCACTTATTGTTCTTTGTGATATAGATGCACTCATAGTGACCCTTCCCATTCTGTGACCCCTGACACCTTTTCATCATCAAGGTGGGAGGATACTCAACCCTATCATGATTCCTCCTCCTAACATGGAAATGTCAGAAAATTCCATACCCATCCTTTACCTGTTATCATCCATGGGATTGACATCTTCAAAATTCTTGGGAGTATCTGACTGTGCATCTTTAGATTCACCTTCTGAAGTTGCTTTGGTCTCAACATTGGTGGACTTTGAATCCACTTGTTATTTGTCTCCCAAAGACAGTCCTTTCTTGTTGAGAGGGAGTGTTGAATATTCCAACAAGAAACAGTGAAGGAGGCATCCTGAAACATCATTCTTGATCCTAGTTGGAAATTGATCACCTAAACTAGGTGGGGGCCACACAGGTGATTTTTGTCGCAAAGTCTATTTTTAGACTATGTCTATTTTTAGACATATGGATCATGTTCTATAAGTTGCGGGATGCTATTTATGGATGGTTGGTCAAGTTGGAAAAATATATGGATTTCTATTTTCAGACATAATGGGCGGAATATATTTTTAGATTTCCAGTCTAAAAATAGATATGTCGAATATTATTAGCTCTTAATAATATTTGGACTATAAACATTATCTTATTCTCTTGGAGCACTTCAGTTAAGTGCACAGATGTGGCACACGCGCTGACAGAAGTAATTGCGCTATTCCTAGGGGTTAAGTGGAGCTATTGCATGAAGACTTCAGTTAGAACTCATGTGAGAGAGTTTGGTGGAGTTGATTGAGGAAGTTAATGGAGTTGTGTTCAGTTTAAATAATATAAACATAGTTGAGCTATTTGTATCTAGTTTAACTGATTGATACAATTAGTGAGAGTGGTGTGAATTAATTATTAATTAATTCACTAATTATAAACTCATTAATCAACTAAAGAATACATCAGTTAACTTCAGTGCATGGACAGTTTCAGTGGAGACCAGTGTAGAGATAGGTGAAAGGGCAAGTGTGACTATCAGTTGTGGCTATAAGTGATGCATGGTTTGCATCCAACACTCAGTAGAGATGCCTATAAAGACTGCGTGAGCAAGGCTAGGGTAATCAACTCTCATCAGAATTCTCATCAAGAGGCATTCTTCAGCAGGGATTGCACAGTAGAGGCAGGCTATCAAGTGGCAAAGATCGGTGCATGGGATTTGCAAGATCGGGCCTGATTAGTGTGTAGCAAGTGGAGATTATACTGAGAGCTTGTGAGGAGCTTTGTATGATTATTGTTACATGATCTCTATGACATATATAATATACAGATAGTTGGGGGTTTTTAGCTTTAAGATTTCCCATTACATACTGTGTTCATATGTGAATTTTTTATGGTTTTAATGTGTGCATGCAATTGATTTTATTTCCGCATGTAATGATCAATGGTAGAAGAGATTTTGTATTGTGCATGAAGATAAAATAGTGTGTGATCAAGAGAATCTCGGTGGATAACATATCAGTTATTCAAATTTCTACATGGTGTTAGAGCGATATTGATCATTGGAGCAATTGCAAAGCATTGAAGTGGTTGAGTTTTAGGATAAACTCGGGAAAATAAAAATGGAGAAGAATGACACTATTCTGGTATACTTGAAAAAGTTTGTCCACTGCAGGGATGAGCTTCGGAGTGTAGGAGTTAGTGTGGATGAGGAAGGACAAGTCAAGAAGGTTGGGATTCAAGCATAGAATCTCTACAGACTTGAAGTAGATGGGATCTCTACAGAGCTTCCTACTGTTGGGAAGTGTAAGAAAGACATGCAATTGATGCTTGAGAGGGAGCAAGTTTTTCATGCAAGTAATAGTGAACCTCGAAATGTGGAGCAGCCACAAGATGAGGATCATGGAGTGGGAGAAACCACTCATGCAGAGAAATTTCGTGCCAGATGGGCAGAGGGAGTGCATGCAGTTATACCACCAGGTGAGAGGTGGGGCGACATGCATGATTAATCCCAAGAGGATATTTCTGGGCACGATTCATGAGATGGTGTGGATCTCATGAATTGAACCTGGCTACGAGGTGCCCATAGCGCAGCAGTAGCATGATCAGTTGGATTGATGCAGGCAGATCAAAGTGACAGTGTCGGATACTGGAGCGCGTATCAAAGTTGACAGCAAGTGCAGAGTGCATGGGTGTAGGAGTTCAACAACGCAGTGGTTCTTGATGACATGTGCAGTTGGTACTAGTAGAAGTCGAAGACTTTGATGATAGATTCATCAGACTGATTGAGTTGTTTGGAGCCTATTCAGTTTCAGAGGAGTTGCATAGCAGATGCATGGAGTTGCATGGCGCCTATGAAGGTTGCAGGGCGAATGCATGGAGTTGCATGTCGCATGCAAAGATAGTCCTTTCTTGTTGAGAGGGAGTGTTGAATATTGCAACAAGAAATAGTGAAGGAGGCATCCTGAAACATCATTCTTGATCCTAGTTGGAAATTGATCACCTAAACTAGGTGGGGGCCACACAGGTGATTTTTGTCGCAAAGTCTATTTTTAGACTATGTCTATTTTTAGACATATGGATCATGTTCTATAAGTTGTGGGATGTTATTTTTGGATGGTTGGTAAATTTGGAAAAATAGATGGATTTCTATTTTTAGAAATATTGAGCGGAATCTATTTTTAGATTGCCAGTCTAAAAATAGATATGTCGAATATTATTAGCTCTTAATAATATTTGGACTATAAACATTATCTTATTCTCTTGGAGCACTTCGGTTAAGTGCACAGATGTGGCACAGGAGCTGACAGAAGGAATTACGCTATTCCTAAGGGTTAAGTGGAGCTATTGCATGGATACTTCAGTTAGAACTCATGTGACAGAGTTTGGTGGAGTTGATTGAGGAAGTTAGTGGAGTTGTATTCAGTTTAACTAATCTAAACATGGTTGAGCTATTTGTATTCAGTTTAACTAATTGATACAATTAGTGAGAGTGGTGTGAATTAATTATTAATTAATTCACTAATTATAAACTCATTAATCAACTAAAGAATACATCAGTTAACTTCAGTGCATGGACAGTTTCAGTGGAGACCAGTGCAAATGATGAAAGGGCAAGTGTGACTATCAGTTGTGACTATAAGTGATGCATGGTTTGCATCCAACACTTAGTAGATATGCCTATAAAGACTACATGAGCAAGGCTGGGGTAATACAATTCTCATCAAGAGGCATTCTTCAGCAGGGATTGCGCAGTAGAGGCATGCTAAAGGCTGGCAAATATCGGTGCATGGGATTTGCAAGATCGGGCCTGATTAGTGTGTAGCAAGTGGAGATTATACTGAGAGCTTGTGAGGAGCTTTGTATGATGATTTTTACATGATCTCTATGACATATATAATATACAGATAGTTGGGGGTTTTCAGCTTTAAGCTTTCCCATGAAATACTGTGTTCATATGTGTGAATTTTTATGGTTTTAATGTGTGCATGCAATTGATTTTATTTCCGCATATAATGATCAATGGTAGAAGAGATTATGTATTGTGCATGAAGATAAAATAGTGTGTGATCAGGAGAATCTCGGTGGATAACATATCAGTTATTCAAATTTCTACATGGTATCAGAGCGATATTGATCATTGGAGCAATTGCAAAGCATTGAAGTGGTTGAGTTTTAGGATAAACTCAGGAAAATAAAAATGGAGAAGAATGACACTATTCTGGTATACTTGACAAAGTTTGTCCACTGCAGGGATGAGCTTCGGAGTGTAGGAGTTAGTGTGGATGAGGAAGGACAAGTCAAGAAGGTTGGGATTCGAGCAAAGAATCTCTACAGACTTGAAGTAGATGGGATGTCTACGGAGCTTCCTATTGTTGGGAAGTGCAAGAAAGACATGCAATTGATGCTTGAGAGGGAGCAAGTTTTGCATGCAGGTAAGAGTGAACCTCGAGATGTGGAGCAGCCACAAGATGAGGATCATGGAGTGGGAGAAACCACTCATGCAGAGAAATTTCGTGCCAGATGGGTAGAGGGAGTGCATGCAGCTATACCACCAGGTGAGAGGTGGGGCGACATGCATGATTAATCCCAAGAGGAGATTTTTGGGTAGGATTCATGAGATGGTGTGGATCTCATGAATTGAACTTGACTACAAGGTGCCCATAGTGCAGCAGTAGCATGATTAGTTGGATTGATGCAGGCAGATCAAAGTTACAGTGTCAGATACTGGAGCACGGATCAGAGTTGACAACAAGTGCAGAGTGCATGGGTGCAGGAGTTCAACAACGCAGTGGTTCCTGATGACATGTGCAGTTGGTACTAGCAGAATTCGAATACTTTGATGATAGATGCATCAGACTGATTGATTTGTTTGGAGCCTATTCAGTTTCAGAGGAGTTGCATAGCAGATGCATGGAGTTGCATGGCGCTTGTGAAGGTTGCAGGGCGAATGCATGGAGTTGCATGTCGCATGCAAAGACAGTCCTTTCTTGTTGAGAGGGAGTGTTGAATATTTCAACAAGAAACAGTGAAGGAGGCATCCTGAAACATCTTTCCTGATCCTAGTTGGAAAGTGATCACCTAAACTAGGTGGGGGGCCACACAGGTGATTTTTGTCGCAAAGTCTATTTTTAGACTATGTCTATTTTTAGACATATGGATCATGTTCTATAAGTTGCGGGATGCTATTTGTGGATGGTTGTTCAAGTTGGAAAAATAGATGGATTTCTATTTTAGACATATTGGGCGGAATCTATTTTTAGATTTCCAGTCTAAAAATAGATATGTCGAATATTATTAGCTCTTAATAATATTTGGACTATAAACATTATCTTATTCTCTTGGAGCACTTCAGTTAAGTGCACAGATGTGGCACAGGAGCTGACAAAACGAATTATGCTATTCCTAAGGGTTAAGTGGAGCTATTGCATGATGAATTCAGTTAGAACTCATGTGAGAGAGTTTGGTGGAGTTGATTGAGGAAGTTAATGGATTTTTGTTCAGTTTAACTAATCTAATCATAGTTGAGCTATTTGTATCTAGTTTAATTGATTGATACAATTAGTGATAGTGGTGTGAATTAATTATTAATTAATTCACTAATTATAAACTCATTAATCAACTAAAGAATACATCAGTTAACTTCAGTGCATGGACAGTTTCATTGGAGACTAGTGCAAAGATAGGTGAAAGGGCAAGTGTGACTATTAGTTGTGACTATAAGTGATGCATGGTTTGCATCCAAAACTCAGTAGAGATTCCTATAAATACTGCGTGAGAAAGGCTAGGGTAATACAATTCTCATCAAGAGGCATTCTTCAGTAGGGATTGCGCAGTAGAGGCAGGCTAAAGGTTGGCAAAGATTGGTGCATGGGATTTGCAAGATCGAGCCTGATTAGTGTGTAGCAAGTGGAGATTATACTGAGAGCTTGTGAGGAGCTTTGTATGATAATTGTTACATGATATATATGACATAAATAATATACAAATAGTTTGGGATTTTCAGCTTTAAGCTTTCCCATTACATACTGTGTTCATATGTGAATTTTTTATGGTTTTAATGTGTGCATGCAATTGATTTTATTTCCGCATGTAATGATCAATGGTAGAAGAGATTTTGTATTGTGCATGAAGATAAAATAGTGTTTGATCAGGAGAATATCGATGGATAACATATCAGTTATTCAAATTTCTACACCCCTAAGATGATGATTCCCCAGTATTCATGGCCCCATGTGTTGTGGGTTGTCCTCTATATCCTACTGACCTCACCAATGCTATATCTACATTTCATATGTTCGAAAGTCAATACCATATGCATATATTTTCTAACCTATGACTATCATAAGAATATAGTATCTATCACATATTTTCAGGTCCCCATGCTCGTTCTGGTGGATGGTAGCTCAAGATATCCCTGGAAGTTCATACCAGAGTATGGATAATCCCGATGGGTGAAAAAATTAGGTCATAATAATTTTTTAATATCCCTCCTCCTACTCATCATATTATTTCCCCCAATGACACATCCTAAGATTTTTTGGGCCCCCATTTTGGATCTAGACATCTGGTCGAAAAGTGGAGATCTTCTCAAATAAGAATGAGAATAATATTATCCCAAAGGAATAGCTCCCTATCGTAGACCTCCTACATGAACTAATATGGTGCTTCAACGATGCCAATAACATCTGGGCCCACCCATAGTAGGTCCTTGCAAACAGTAAACTCTCCAATAACATTATCCACCCTCTAGTGATCTTATGGAAAGCATGTCAATTTTTCTTAGGGCTATATTGTTCATTGCTTTGATAATTGCATTTCAACATTTGCATATTAAATTCACCTCATAGCATCATATCAATATTTTTATTTACAGCATTATTCAACAACATGTGTGATTATATAGAAAGAACAACATCATCATCAATACAACATAATATAAAAGAACAATACAATAAAATAATTCACACATAGAGACACCATGATTGGTTGGAGACCAAGGCAAAACCCACTACGGGGAAAAACCTTTCAGATTCTTCTTCTTCTTAGATTTTCATTGAATTATTCAACAAATGAGAGTACAATGATCCATATCTTCATCCATACAACTATCCTACAACATAAAATAAAAAATATTAATGAAATGAACCCAAAAATGATAATACTCGAAACCTTGATTCACAAGCCTGCAACCTTGATTCACAAGCCTGCAATCAATTGTCACTGTTTGTGATCAACTATCGAATCTTGTGTTCAACGAGTGAAATTTGCAGTCAACTGATAAATCAAAACCTTATTTTCCAGTCATAAGGATGAATTTTTTTGTGTGTAACTCGAAGGCTTCAGTCGCACGGATGAGCCACCCAGTATGCAGTTGCAACCAAGATTTCTTCGTGATCTACCCGTGGCTAAGACCCAAAACCCTAAAACAGAGATGTGAGCTTCACACCCTACAAATTCAACTTTGTTTGAACCCATTTCTTCATGAACCTGCCTCAGACCTGTGGGAGACAAAAATAAGTAAGAGAAAATGATCCAAGATGATTATCCAAATGAGCTTGAGGTCACTTGTATTTATAACTTTCCAAGGGTATCTAGTTTTCTTTAAGGCCGACCTGATCAAGTATGCACATGTGGGCTTTAATTCAAAAATACACTTTCCCTTTTCTAAATTGAGCTCTTCAATAGCCAAAATTAGTCCTCTCGAAAAGAGGAATCTCGTCCCATGGTTGGAATTTGTCGCTGAGCTTCCAAATTAACACTCCCTCATAGCTAAGGAGAAATTCTAACTACATTATGTAATCATCACAAGAATCTTGTCATCAAATCATATCCAATTTCAAGTATCTCATTATCGAAATTCATCACTTCTCATCTCTTTCTTATTCATACTTATCTCTTGATTGTCCCTACTCATATGTTGAACATTCTTAAATATAAAATAAGAACAATTTAACATTGGTGGGGAGCCTAAGCTACCACCCCCTACCACGTTGGAGAGCACATCTCAATCCGAAACAATATCAGGGAGCACATCTCAAGCCAGAATCTCAAGGGGGAGAAAATATATTCAACCCCATATTGAGCAATAGGTGAATATGGGAGCACATCTCAGTCCATCATATTTCCCATCGATATTCCCAATAATGACACTCAATAGTCATGTTTTTAGAAAACATGTGTACTGTACACCTCCAGGTACACTCTCAACCCATTGGCCAAATGGGGAGTGGTAACCCAACAAGCCTTTCTTGTGGGTATGATTCCAATTCGGGTATACTTTGTATCAACCAAGTGTTGGAAATATTGAGAGGGGTGGTGAATCAATATTCCTTTCAATTAGTACTATTATTAATCTTTCAAAGAATTATTTAATCTTCAATTATTATCAGTGTTTTTAAATGATAGTAGTAAACAAAAGCAATACAAATGCACATATTTTTTAAGGTGGAAACCCCCTCCGAGACAAAAACCACCTGAATTATTTTCTAATAATTATTTAATCTTCAACTCCAATTGAAAAAAAAGCTCCAACTTCCTAGAATATAGAAAAGCATTTTTCTCCAGCTCCCACTAGATGGATGCTCCAACGCCCGAGATTCTTCAGTAGTCAACTGAACAGATTCCCCAACACCCAGTGAGCTACAACTCACCCTAGCACCAACCTACCACCCTAAATTTTTCACAGGCTTGAACCTATTGGTGACTTCATGCACCACCCTATCACCCTATAGAAGAATAAAACAAGAATGGATTCCCGTACCAAGGAAAATGGTCCACTTTACAATGATATAGAATGATGTAGAAGAAGAAGACACACTAGCCCATAACCCCAAATATGACACAACCACGTAATGAGAATCCTATACCTCCCGACATTGCCTCTTCAACTCTTGGTAGATAGACACTTGTACAAATTTTACAATAATTCTTTTGCAATGACTTAGTATAATGATACCTTTACAATGACTGTATGCAGTGCTGCCCACTTGAAGACTTCATGTGGCGAACATCTTGCTGTTTTTTTTCACCTTGACTGTTGCTCTTGTCATGCTACCCTTTCTCACTCTTCAAAACATTAGATCATGCATTGAGTCTTATCTTGATGAATATATAATACCTACAGAAAAAGTCTTTAAGGAAATACCCATGACATGATAATAGCAAAACTTACCTCATCCTGTAGAGCATATGTCAATGCTAAACAAAAACAACAAATTAGAATACAAAGAACCTAATGAAATTAAGAGATGAACATGCATATACAGAAGATAATTACCTAGAGCTTACATCTATTGCATCATTTTTCTGCACCTTTCTTTTCTTTGCTACCTTAGAAAGTCCGGTCCTTTGTAGCCCTTGATAACACATGATCTAGCTTTTTCTTTCCTTATAGAAGCTCGATATTGAATCTGATGTATCTCAATGATTTCAGATCCCCACTATGTGATCTTTGGTCCTGTAGTAGCCCTCTGAGTCTTCTTTCCAATGCCATAGGTCCGACCTGATTTGGATTCTTCAAGGCAAATTTATGCCCAATCTCTCACAATGACCTAATTATGGACTAGTTCAGTAGAGCGAAGTTGCATGGCATGCCACATGTCAATTTTTCCTCCTTTGGATATGAAATTGATATAAATAAAACTAAAATCTGTACCTTATCCTCCAATTTTTATAGAATTCCAATACACTTCTCAAAGAAATAGTTATGACAATTTTCCCAAGGTCACCTCTTTTAGATGAAATTCGGAAGCCTGCAAAAACCATAACTTCCACAGATCATATCTCTAAACATTTAGAGAACCAAGATCTCAAATTTGGATACGAGCTTCATCAAGATTTTTCCCAAGTGGGTTTTTTGTTTTAGAATCTGAATCTTCACAAAAAAAAACATTATAGAGAAAATTCCACGATGACCTATTTTTTGTAGCAAAATCCTTACACGAGGAGGATATGAGGGTCACAATTTATATAAATGCTTAGGTTGACAAGGTCTTCAACAAGTGAAAATTGGAGGGATTTTAGGAGCTTAAAAAATTATTAATTATTGAATATTCAATGACCACAACCAATGATTAGTGTCATGCCACAATCCCATGGGGTTTTAGCCCACTAACTCGGGTTATTAACTTCAAACACGAATATCTCTCAAACCATGAAGAATTACGTGGCGTGCCATATATCAACAGAAACATATTGACAAGTAGAAACCATCCCAAATATCCTTGACACGGAATAAAGTAATTTTTCAATTCAAAATTACCTTGCATGATCAAGGTAGCCCCTGGTGCTTCTTGGGTTGACATCAATAACAACCACTGACCAACAATCTGCCCCTTTGGCATTGATGACAACATAAGTACTCCCCCTACGATCATGACACATCTTCCTACAACATTCTCTCCCCCTTTGACATCAATGGCAAAGTGTAACTCCCCTTGACACACAACCATCCTATGGACCTGTACACACTTCCACTCCCCATTTATTTTCTAAATAAGGAAAATCTAATGAGAACAAAGGAGAATCCAAAGCTTCTGGTGAAGATATTCAAATGCTTCACGAGGGAAAGGTTTAGTGAATATATTAGATATTTTTTCTTTTGTACCAACATATTCAAGTTTGATATTATTTTCAGTGACTTGTTCTCTAAAAAAATGATATTTGATCGGACTGTGTTTTGTTTTTGAATGCATGACAGGATTCTTGGAGATGCTGATGGCATTGGTGTTATCACAAAAGATGGGAATAGGCTCATTGAATTTTACTTGAAGATCTTGCAAAGTTTGTTTTATCCAAAGTACTTGTGTACAACAAGATGTCGCTGCAATGTATTTTTCTTCTGTTGTAGATAACGAGATTGAGGTTTTCTTTTTCTCAACCATGATACAAGACAACCACCTAGATAGATTGTTGCTCCACTAGTACTCATATGATCATCAAGGCTTCCTGCCCAATCTGCATCTGTATAGGCTTGAATAATGAGATTGTTACCCTTGGGATACCACAAGATATATTATATTGTGCCCTTTGGATATCGAAAAATTATTTTGACAAAAATAATATGTGATTTTTTTGGTGCTGCTTGGAATCTTGCTACTTGTCCAACTACTTGCATAACATCTAGCCAAGGAGTTGTTACATATAGAAGAATACCAATCATAGATCTGTAAAACCTCTAATCCACATCCTTAGATGATTCATCTATGCTCAATTTGCAATCTGTTACCATCGGAGTAAGGACGGGTTTGCAATCTTCCATTTTGAATTTCTTGAGCATTTCCTTGATGTAATTGGCTTGACATATAAATATTCCTTTCTCTTACTGAGATATTTGAAGCCCTAAGAAGTATGCCAGCTCAACAAGTAAAGACATCTCGAACTCACTTTGCATCTTTCTATCAAATTTCTTACTTAGTCGATCATCATTGCTACCAAATATTATATCATCCACATATACCTCAACGATTGTTAAATTATCTTTATCTATTTGTACATAAAGATTGCTATCAGCAATACCTTTCTTGAACCCTTGTTGAAGTAGATATCCATCAAGATGAGCATACCATGCTCTGGGAGCTTGCTTGAGACCATATAGAGCCTTCTTTAAACTGCAAAAATAGTCTTCTTTTTCAGATAATAGAAAACCTTCACGTTGTCCGATGTAAACTTGTTCTTCTAATTCACCATTCAAAAATGTTGACTTAACCTCCATTCGGTAGACTTTGATTTTTCTTGAATATGCATAAGCAAGAAACATCTGGATGGCTTCCATTCTGGCAACTGGTCCAAATGTTTCATCGAAATCAATTCCTTCCACTTGTGCATAACCTTTGCAAACCAATATTTCTTTATTTCTGGTAACATGTCCATCTTCATTCAATTTGTTCCTGAACACCCATTTATTCCCAATGACATTTTTATCTTTTGGTCATGGAACTAATTTCTAGGTGTTATTCTTCTCAATTTGATCCAATTATTCATTCATAGCTGCTACCCAATGTTCATTCTAGTTGGCTTCCTCAAAAATTCTAGGCTCAAAGGTTACTAGAATTCCAATGTAAGCTTGTTGTGATGAACGAAGTTGTCGACCTTCATTTATGTCACCAATGATTTGATTTGATGGATGGTTCTTTTGAATCCATTCTTTTTTTCTCTTTGGAGGAGCTTCTTGTTTTTTTTCCTGTATACCTTGATTATCATTATTTACTTCTTCCTGGTTGAAAATTGCTTCTTGTTCTAGAATTTTCTCTATGTCTTTTTCAGCCTTTGTCTCAAGTTTCAAATATTCTAGATCCTCATCATTGTTCGTTAGAACACCATCTTCATCAAATGTAATATTTATGCTCTCCACTATATGTTTTCATCTTATATTATAGCATTTATAGGCCTTTCTTTTGTGTGAGTAACCAACAAAGATACCTTCGTCAACACGTCATTCAATCTTACCCAACTTTTGATCTTCTCTTTTGATATAACATTTTCTTCCGAAGATTCTGAAATATTTTACATTAGCTGGTTTTCCATTCCATAATTCATATGGGGTCTTTTTGCAATTATTTCTAAGAAGAATTTGGTTGATAATGAAGATTTTCATATCAATTGCTTGAACCTAGAATTTTTCATCCAATTTTGAGTCCTTCAGCATTATTCTACCCATTTCATGTACGGGTTTGTTCTTTCTTTCAGCAACTCCATTTTTCTGAGGTATTTGCGTTATTGAATTTTATTTTTTAATTCCATTTTCGTCACAGTATTGCTGAAATAATTTGGAAGTGAATTCTATGCCATTATATGATTTTAGACACTTTATTTTCAAATCAATTTCATTTTCGACCAACTCCTTGTAGATCTTAAAGCACTCAAATGCTTCAAATTTTTTCTTTAGGAAACTGACAGTTGTCATCGACTCATCCTGGTATAGTAATATATCATTAACATGAAATATAATTCTCCATCTAAGCCTTTTGTTCTCACAGGACCACATAGATCAATATGTATCAATTCCAATGGATGTGATGTAAAGTGTTATTTTGTTTTAAATTTGACTTTTGTCTGCTTTCCGTGCCGACATGCCTCACATAGTGTGTTGTAAGGTTTTGATATTTTCAGCATTTCTCGTACTCCTTCCTTTTTTCTTATCCTGACAAGATTGTAAAAGCTTATGTGGCCCATTCATTTGTGCCATAACCAGCTTTCGTCTTCTTTAGCTAGTATACATGCTTTAGTTACTTCATCCAGAACATATATGTCGTTTGGAGTTCGACTTGTTATAGCCACAAATTTACCATACCTACCTTTCCTGATTTCACATTTTGTGGAGTTGACTAATATCTAATATCTTCAAAGTTGACATATATTCAAATTCCCTTGGTCTACCCTTTTGACCCATTACAATTCATTGGGGGTTTTGACCCACCCCAAACCCCCTGCGCTAGATTAAATATTACAAAAATCGACAAAATTGAGGCTAGGAAACCATGTTCCAATAGTCCCCCAACATAATCTTGTGACTCGTCCCGAGTCACAGTGCCGGTGGGGTCTTCATCCCGTCCTTGAGTTGTGCCATCGCGGCAGTAAGTGGGGGAAAAATTCAAAGGCTCTGCACGATGTCCACTAGTTTTTGCGAGGTTGGTCCTTCTATGGCAATGGTGACACTATCTAGAGTCTGGTCCAACTGTCGCACCGCCCCGTCTAAGTCCT
The DNA here is from genome assembly GCA_034641835.2 of Pinus albicaulis. Taxonomy (NCBI): domain Eukaryota; kingdom Viridiplantae; phylum Streptophyta; class Pinopsida; order Pinales; family Pinaceae; genus Pinus; species Pinus albicaulis. Next base: position 1,150,898,403 of record CM076579.1, on the reverse strand, counting down.
GCGAAAGCTTGAGGGATTCATCCGACCGGGGTGTCAAATGGTCATTGAGTACCTATCTTCTTACCTAGGGGGTTAATGGGACCTACAAAGTTGATGACCCACTTGTCAAATGCCTCCAGGGCCATTTGTGGTTGCAGGGGCATCTCATCCCAGTGTGAGGGTTTCCCAGTCTGTTGGCATGTGTCTCAAGCCCAAAAATAAGTATGAGAATCTGTGTGTATTTTTGTCCACCAGAGCCTGGCCTATAATATCTTCTGCGCAGTGGCTTTACCCGCATAATTTCCCCCTGCAACTCCTTCATGGGCTTCGACTAGGATAGATAGTCTTTCATGTTCAACAACATACCTTCGATGTACCTCGTCCACCCCCAGCTTGTAGAGTTGTCCTGCAATGATAGTGAAGTCAGTTGCGTGGGCAACCAACTCCCTCTTCTGTGGCACCGAATAATCATCGGGGGCTTTACCTGTGGTCAAGAAGTGGACAATATCGGCAAAGTGCTCCTCAATCACCTTGATAGCAAATAGTTGCACGTCAGGAAATCCATCATCCAAGTTATTCAATTCTTCCCAATTCTCGATTCTGGACAAATGATCCAGCCCAATGTTCAACCTTCCTAGCTTCACAATAATTTCAAAATCATACTCCTGAAAAAGTAACAACCACCGATAGATTTTCCCCCCAACATAGGCTTGTTAACTAGTTATTTTAAGGCCGAATGATCTGTGAACATCTTGAAGTGCCCTCTAAGTAAATAGTGCCTGTATTTTTGTAGGGCACATACCATTTCCAGCCCCTCCCACTCCTTGGTAGAATAGTTACGCTCTGCGCTTGACAAATTCCTGCTAGCGAAGGCCACCAGGTGATCTATATCCCCTTCTCCAGGTTGTACCTAGAAAGCTCCCAAGGTGATCCCTGACGCATCTACGTGGACATGGAAGATATTTTCCCAATCGGGGAATATCAAGATAGGTGCAGTCACCATATTTTCTTTTAGCAGCTCAAATCTCTCTTGGCATTCGTCATCCCAAAAGAGCAACACGTCTTTTTTCAACAACTTTTCCATTGAAGTGGAGATCAAAACGTATCCCTGTATGAAATTTCTGTAGTAACCTGTGTGGCCGAGGATGAAGCCCAGCTATTTCTCTGTGGTTGGAACTGCAAAGTTGATGATAATCACAATCTTGGCGGGGTCAACCATCAGCCCCTGCTGACATACCATGTGTCCTAACAAAATTCCAAATGGGAAATAGAAGATGCATTTCTTGATGTTTAGCGAGATTTGGTGTTTCTTGTAGGCATCCAGCATCATGCGCAGATTTGATACATGGTTCTTTACTAATCCGAACACTTTCCATTCATCAAAATAGACTTCCAAGAACTTGTGCATGAATTCCTTAAACACGGCTACAACAACGCATGAAAATATCGTAGGGGCATTCTTTAATCCTATATGGATGCATTTGTGTGTTGACCAATGTATCCCATGAACCAATCCAGTGCCCTTCCTTTGAAATCTATGGATAGTTGCGCTCATTTGATAGCATCATTGTTCACGTTTTGCGTGGTCCACACAGATTCGGTTACAAACTAGAATCGATCCATGTCCTCATCCCCTATGCCCTTAAAAGTAGGCAGCTTCATGTGCATAGCCATGTCATCCTCTGATGATGGAGGGGAGGCGTAGGAGAGCTTTTACCCTTGTGGGGATTCAATGCAGGTGTGGCCGGGGGGATGGTTCTCCCTTGTGCAGCCCTTTCTTGCTTATGATCAGATGACTCCCTCACAGGACTATATATCGATCTATCTCCTTCTTGATTAACCCGGTAGTATTTACCACTTCGTGTTGTGCTCCCACTCTGATCGGAGGTCATTCACTCAGTGTGGCCACACAAGACACCTTTTTCACTCAATAGCATCTTAATCAACAACGACAAGGTTTTTAGGAAATTACCTCTAAATCCTTTGAAGAACCTCCGTTCTACTTCTTAATATCACATAAACTGATAAAAAGAAAATTCCGTCACAAATCTGCCCAATATACTGCCAACCCAATGAACCATAGTCCTAGTAATATTATTATCAGTTTTTTCCAATTTTCCGTCCAACTCGGGGGTCCACTGTGTGACCTGATCGTCCTTCCAGCAAGTCTGAAATTATGCTAGTCGATCTAACCACTCTTGCAACTCGTGTGTGAAGGATACAAAGAATATTTCATGCACTTCCGTAAAAATATACCTTTTTCCACTCTTCTATGGACACCTTTTCACTCTTATTTTCTTTTAGGGAAAATTCCTAAAAAATTTTTTCAAACCAATCTTCTAACTTAGGTTTTAATGGCTGCCAATGACCCCATGGCATTACCTGATCCCTCTCTCAAAATTCTCTTGGTCGCGACAACGGAACCATTTTTTGGCTTGAGGGGTCCTGGCCCAAGTTCGAATTTAAGGTTTTGCCAAAAAACCCCTATATTACTGGCCCTTTCAGAATGACCTGCTTGCACAGGCCAAGGTCTCACCCGAAGTAGTATGGGAGGGTGTTGGAACTAGGTTTCTGCACCCTGAGAGAGAGGAAGTTAATTGAAGGGGGTTCTTCCAAATCGATCAGACCAGTGCCCTATACCGAGACCCTTTAACTACGTGCCAGCGGAATATTTCTAGCAGAGCTTATAAATCATGCAATAGTAGATCAACTGAAGCAACAAAATTTAAATATAACCATATCTATGCATTTATCATCTTATAAACTATCGCATTCACATGCGCCTCAACAATCATTAGTATGCAATGAATAGATATAAATAACACAATGCGTAACCAACAATCACAACACAGAACGCTTCAGTATTCAGAAAAGGTCTTCTCATTCATTAACATTTAGATCCATCTTAAACACTCTATCTACTAGCCTGCGCACACAGCCAGCGGGGTCTGCACACAGTAGGACTCAGGGTCTCCATGCACACAGCCAACAGGATCCCTTACCCAGACAATCGACCAAAAATCCACAAGTTCGTATCTAGCTTTATTACTTCCTACTTCTTCTAGACTCGACATATCCATCTATTTATATTATGTTATCCTTCGCTATCCTATGTTCCGCAAACCATGGTTTGCAGGCCCTTGGTATACCCTTTTGACCCATTACAATTCATTAGGGGTTTTGACCCACCCTAAACCCCCTATGCTAAACTAAATATTACAAAATATACAAAAATAGACAAAATTGAGGCTAGGAAACCCTGTTCCAACACCCTGCATCTCAATTCTACACCCTGGGAGCTCAGAAAAGGGGGAAGAGTTGGCTCAGTGTTCTCTATCATTCATGCTATGTAGATTAGAAACATATCATCACGCTCATATCTAGTATCGACTTAATCATTTGTTGCAATAGAAATAGTTTACTATTCATGTAGGAAATCAAATCAAATGTTATATTAAAATGAAATATATATCAAAAAATAGATACATTTTTCATCCTCCCTATTACATAGGAAACAACCACAAGCCTATATTTTCTTGTACAACAGCACTGGCTGAAGATATTTAGGTCCCATCTATATACGAGACTCTTTTCCAATCAGATACGACTCATTATTATCAAATGTGTCCCTATCATATCAAAACCTGCTCAAACAACTCTTCAAATAGCTTCTTCAACCTACCTCGCAACTATTCATGCCAACAACATTGTACTCAACCTTTATCATGCTTAAAGCTACAAATTTATCATCCAAATTATCATGGCATATATCAAACTAATGAAATACCTAGATGTTCTAATCTTTTCAATAATAGTCCCAAACAACATCAGTACATCGATGTAGTCATATATCATAGGAAGAATATCTTAGACCAAAAAATTGATCGTCCATGCAAATATCTCGAAGAGTTCTTGGAAAAAACTCAATGTTCATGAATTAACTAAGGTTTTTTTTTTTTTTTTGTGTGTGTAAGGGTGTTCATATAGTACATAAATTCTTCAATCAACTATCAGTTTCCAAGTCCGATTCAACAATATATTTTCATAACTTCTTAAAATTTAATTGGAGTTTCCAGGGGTTCGCATTCCACTTTCCAAAAACTCTTCAATAGCTTCACAATACATATTTTCTTCTCCAATATTCAAAAATCAATTCATCATGCCATGATTAGTCATTTATAACTTCAGAGGCCAACTCCATCTTACTTTGATCATCATAGGCACATTACTTGTGAAGAATAGACCATCAACATATAAAACGAAAATCAAAGTCATACCTTGGACTTCTTTCACTATAAAGGTTTGGATTTGCACATCATCTTGGCTTCACCTGATAACTATCAATGCCAACATACCAGGCTCGAGGATCTTTCTTCATATAATTCTTTCTGCAAACATAATACTTGACCAAACCAATATGCTCAGCCTTACACAAATCAATATTGAGCAATCAAATAAAATAAGTAAGCTTATAAAGCCTTAGATGCCAAATCAAAAACTAGTATCAAAGTCATAATTTTTTTTTCCAATATTATTGAGATAAATTCTTCAGACCATGTGTCAGGTAGAGCTCACATCCAAATACCAAGTTACAACAACCTTTTCTTTACCAAGCACTATCCAATCAAACTTTTATCAAGCCATCGTTATAATCATAGCATGAATAATTTCTATCACTAAATATGAATTCATACATCAGAGACAATTCATATAGGTTTTTTCCATTTATTATGAGATTACTACACAAGGTTACTTGGGAGTGGGAGCGAAAACGGGGAGCAAGAGAAACATTTTTATCCGATTCTGGAGCAAATCAGGGAGCGAATTTTTATATTATATTATATATATATATATATATATGTATGTATGTATGTATGTATGTATGTATGTATGTATGTATACATACATACATACATACATACATACATACATACATACATACATATACATATACATATACATATACATATACATATACATATACATATACATATACATATACATATACATATACATATACATATACATATACATATACATATATATATATATATATATATATATATATATATATATATATTCTATTTTGATGCATATATGTCAAAAAAATCATGTACAATGATGAATTAGATATAAAACAACATAAAAAAAATAGATTGAACCATATAACATCAACCATCTAGAATTTATAATCTTCATCAACCACGTCCACAAGTTAGTAACATACAACATATTGAGTCTCATGATTCATCAATCTTAAAGTTTCAAGCTTTCCAAATTCAATATATAACATTTATCATCATTGATAACCAAATTTGTACTTGTAAGCTAAGTGTAACCATTACAATAAATAATATCCAACATGAAATGAAATTTTATAAAATGAAATGAAATGAGACAAATTTCAACTTTCACGAAGCATCATATTCACAATTCATTACCAGAGAGTCATAATTTCCAACTTCAAACTTCAAACTTAAATTTTCATATATGTTTACAAAAAATATCATAATAAATATGAAAGAGTCAACAGTTATAAAAAACTAACGTAGAAACTAGAAAAGATAAGTAAATATATTATCTATTGCTAATGCTTGGGCCTCTTTCCACCATGAGAAATGTCTAATTTTTTAGTATTGTTGGAAAATCAAGATGTTTTTCATTAGTATAACATTACCTCTAGATAGGTATAGGTATATTTGTCATTAATATCACCCTCTAATCATTAACATTAGATAGAAAAAGCATAGCATGTCAATTCAAGGTTTTGTTTGACATATGGGTACATTTTAGTAGGGTCATGATAGAGGAGTTCAACAACCAATGTCACAAACATCAAGGTACATAGAGAGATTGATGCTCTTGATTAAATATGAGTTCCATACTCTAATACATGACAAAATCCAATGGAAACATTGCAATTCCCCCAATCCTAAAATCCTGAAAAACTAATAAGTTTACTAGATTTTGAATGAGATATAAAATTCTACTTTCTCCATATGAAATCCAATGAGGTCAGAACCACTCTCAAACATCCTAAGTCATTTCATGGTAATGTTACAAATTTAAGAATTTAACATTACCATGAATATCATATCAATACTAGGGCCATAGGCTCGATCATTAGGCTTCTCCACTCAAAAATTATTGTTTCTTTGAAAAATAAAATAATTTGGAATGTTTTTGCAAAAAAAAATTGCAAAAAAAGGCTAGGGACTAAAATTTTGGCTCTCGGGCTCTCTCCTGAAATTCGCTCCCTACAGAAGTGTGCTCCAAGAGCAGGTTCGAGGGGGGGAATCGCTCCCATGCAAAAATTTTACTACATACTGAATCACAATAGTTTATACTTCAAAGCCAATTAATCCAATACAAAAACATTATTGAATACCAATATTAGTCATGAAAGTAATTATGCTCATATAGCACTATCATCAAGGAAAATCATCATATATCAAGTCAAAACCCTAATTTTTTTATCACTATGGATTCAATCAACCCATAATCTAAAACATATCTATGAACCATTAAGCATCATTTCAAAACTCCAAACGTTTCTCATCTATATCAATAATTCAAATCTTGTCAAACCCTTGCAAATGTTATCAAATATTATGATACACTAGCTTCAATGGTTAAATCAAAATGACATATTGATACGCATATTCTGGTCACCTGCAAATACAAGTTTAGTCAACACATTCACATTATCTATAGTGAGTAAAAAATTAACACTTCTCTACTCATAGAACTTTTTGTTGACTACTCCATGTCTGTAGGACTGTCATACACCTGGTGCATTCTAGATTTTATGCATAAAGCTTCAGTTTTGATCCCTACAAGAATAACTGCACCCATATGCTTTCTTCTGTGTGGTTGAGAGGCTACAACAAGGGAAAATTTGAAGGATGGAAATTTATCTTAAAGTTTAGAAACCTTGGTGAATCTCACTAGTCCATAATATGCAATCTCTAAAATGTTTAGTGATATTTTCATATTAATATTCAAATTTTTATTAATTTTATACAATCTCTATATAATATTTTGGCGATTTTTATAGTAAAATAATTTTATGCTATAAAATTTGGGTGAATCATTTTTAGAGAAAAATGGAAATTAATGATTCTTTTTTTTGGGAAAATCATGGAAAATTAGCCCACCTACGAATATTATCCCCTAAAATTTTCCCTCGCTACAAATTCACCCTCAAGCTTGCTTCCATGTGGTTGAGGCTTAGAGTAAGGAAATCCCTCTCTTCTAAGACCAGAACGTGTTGTAGACCAACAATATCAAATATTTGTTTATTTATGTCCAGAAAACATATTTCAACAGTAAATAATCTTATATACATCTAATGCAAATGAAAATAGGAGAAGGGATATTATAAAGAGATTCTCCCTCAGAAAGGGAAGCCACTTCAGTCATCACCATTCAAAACATCAACATGCCTATCAAAATACTTTTCATGCATCAACAAGACTGTTAGATAATAAAAAAAAAGCTATATCGGGTTCTAAAACGTATATCCATCATATTCATAAGATTTCAGCATCAACTACTTCATTATCATTGATGAACATGACATCAAAATTTCATCAAGAGTTAGAGTCTTATGATTAGGGTAGAAAACAGGTGATTCATCATACTTCGACAAAGATCATGAACTCAATATCACTTGCATATATTAGTACATAAATTCAGGTCATATGACATATTAAACACTAAATTTATCAAAACCTAACCAAGGTCAACAAAACAATCATGTATTTTAATCATATTGTCATACTTTCTTCATTAAGGTTATCATGCTTATCACAAACATTATCAATAGCATCAAGTTACCATATATTAGAATCAATGTGCAACCTTTATTTAGATCATAAAATCCATCATGTCTAATACTATTTCCAAATATCAAGTATACAAATATATCAAAAATAATTTTTTCTAGGTTGCCTTTCTATGACATAATAGAATGTAAGATACTTATCCAATACCAAGTGCATTATCTCATCATAAGTATCCTGAGTCAAAATTACTTTCATATGCATGCATGAGCCATTTTTGAAGGTGATATTTCCATCATATCTTAGGGCTTACCTTTCAACCCAATATTGCAGCTAAAACATAACATTGAAATAATACACCATGCCTTGTAGTATTCAGATACTTGTGTATCTTCTTATTTGACACTGGCAGTGGGATCTCTTCTCTTCCTGTAGTAGCCATATTTTCCTAAATCTCAAATGATGCTCAAGAAAGATCCACTTATCATATCTCATCAAGAAGTTAGAAGTATCCAAATACTCACATATACATGCAGGAAGTATAAGTAATAATGAAAACAATAATCAAATCAATAGGTATAAACAAAAGTAAAGACATAAAGGAGCACCATAAATCGAAAATTACTTATATTCAATGAGAGGTGATCATCTCCCTCTTGAACCATCCTTCAACATCCACCATTGTCCATTATCCATATAACATTTTTTCCTTCAATATATTCATCAACTTCATCCATAAACAAGGCCTAATTAAGACTATCCCATCTAGGGCTTCATCAAGTGTGTCAAAATTGCTTGAACATATTCACATCAATCATGCTAGGGTTTCTAAATTGTATATCTCAGTTATTTTTCATAAACCATAGTTTCAACCAAACCCTAACCTCATAATACCCATCAAACCATAATAACAAAATTTCTTAGAGTTTCCTTCAAACCCTAATATTCTTTCAGGTCTCATCCATATTATCTTGCATTCATCAAAGGTGGCTTCATAGGGGTAATCCTCAATGATTTTTCTTCATCCCAACTCTGATACCATGTTAATTTTTCTTAGGGATATATTTTTATTTTATTTGATAATTTCATTTCAAAATTTGTATATTAAATTCACCTCATAGCATCATATCATTATTCATATTTACAAAATTATTCGGAAAAATATGAAATTATATAGAAATAACAACATAATCATCAATGCAACAAAACATAAAGGAATAATAGAAGAAAAGCATTCACACATAGAGACACCAGGATTGGTCGAAGACCAAGGTAAAACCCCTATGGAGAAAACCCTTTCAAATAATTCTTCTTATTATATTTTCATTAAATTATTTAGAAAATGAGAGTACAATGATCCATATCTTCATCCATACAACTATCCAACAACATCAACTAAAAAGTATTCAGGAAATGAACCCAAAAATTCTAATACTCAAAACCCTGATTCAGAGGCCTATAATCAAATGTCATTGTGTGTGGTCAACTGCTAAATCATGCCTCATACCTGTGTGAGCCATCAATCCCACCTCTTTTAGTTTCTACGTCGTTTGTTTATTATACTATTGTTTATCCTATACCCAATCAAAGAACCTTAGCTACCCTAATTGTGGGTGGTTTGTTACATTTTTTTCCTCTTACCATCCCTACACATTTTTTTCAACTCCTGGATCTCTGGCCCTCACCCCAACATGTGTTTTCAGCTCACAAACCTTCAATAATAATTTTTGTTGGAATTTTCTACTAATTTCAACTCTTCCTCCACCACCGAGTGAGGGTAATTTTTATGGTACTTATCCAACCACTGGGGGAATTCCTGCATGCGCACAACTTGTGGTAAAACATGGTTTTTCTTTGATTGATTATTTCCATGCTAGTTGCAATCTTATTAGTGGTACTCATGTTATCATGAAAGGTGAAAGTCTTGCACATAACCCGCCTTATATGGCCAGTGGTCTTCCGTATCCTATACATGTTGCATCTCCTTGGGGGCTCCCAATTCAACTGTCAATAGCTGTTGGGGGAAACCTCCAAGGATTTTAAGGATGGAATTTTATCTTAAAGTTTATAAACCTTGGCAAATATTACTAGTCCCTAATATGCAAATTGTAAAAATTTTGGCGATGTTTTTGGAGAAATATTTATATTTCTAATGATTTTATATCAGTGAATATAATATTTTGGTGATTTCTAAGGTAAAATAATGGTTTACTATAAAATTTGGGCGAATAATTTTAGAAAAAAATGGGAAATTGGCAAATCTTTTTTTTTTTTGAAAAAACATGGAAAATTAGCCCACCTACGAATATTAGCCCCTAAATTTTTCCCTAGAAACCTCTCTCCAGTGGGTAACTATTTTACTGGTCACATCCTTTAATATGGGGGCATGACTTATGGCCCGCCACTTTATAAGACACCACCTCCACCTTAAGGAAATTATTACCCAACAACCCCTATGTACCCTGTCGAAAACCAATTGAAGGATGAACCTCCTGGTACTTTAGGTCATCCCAGTATTCCTTGGTCGGATTTAATGGTTCCTATTCCATCGCCATTTTTGGATACTCTCGACATCCCAAATTTGAATAAGTTGAATAAAAATCCCATCAATCATAAATTTTTGTGGCCTCCAACTCTACACATAATTCATGTCAACATTCCGAAGTTTGAGGTAAAATAGGGGGATGATACAGCGACCCATGTCACTAGATACCATATTTGGTGTGCATCCAATTCCATGATTTATGGCAATTTCTAGCTTAGAATTCACTTGTGTACCCTCATTGGTAAAGCCACTAAGTGGTACATTGAATTACTTTGTTCCTCTGTTAATAATTTTAACTCCCTCGCTATGGAATTCCTCAATCATTTTAAGTTACCAATCCATTATAAACCCATAAAAAACTACTAAAATACTGTGCACCAGAATACTTCCACCCATATATCTGATCATATCCATGAATGGAGACGACAAAAAAGGTTAGTAAAGACATCCATTCTAGATTACCTACTCATTGATTGGTTCTGAAAATCTCTTTTACCTTCCATTACGAAGGATGTTTCCATGTCTGGAGTTGTTATGAAATATTAGGTCATTCAATGTGCCCAACCATCTTGATATTATGTATTCACAATCGGGCACCCTTTACAAGTTGACATATAATGCTCCTTGAACTTTGAAAGCTCATACCACTCAGCAGCCCAATTTGCATGCTGATTGTTGTTAACACGAAAAAATATTACACACATTTGTACAATCCATATGACACCTAAAGTTGTCTGGCAGAACCTATAGGTGGAGACATTCCCGCCAAAAATATCATGAAGTACAAAAATAAAAAATTATCTATTCTTAATTATAAATTCTACCCATGCAGCCCATCCAAAGGCGGAAATTAATGATTGTGTGTATTTTCCTTCGATAGTCGTATGTTCAAGAAAAATTATGAATCAGTGGTCCAGGACCACTTCACACACTTGGAAGATGGGATTTCCTGACAAGTAACAGACAAGGAAATTCACTTTTGAGTCGACCTGGAGATATGCAGCCCCCAAGGGATCCTATTTTCCTACTCATAAGTCATTTTCTCATTAATGAACCAAGAGAGGGAGGAGGAGTTCAAAATTATATATAAAAAGGCCATTGGAAGACCAAAAACAATGCAATGCTATGCTGGAAAAATTTCTCCCAAGCAATCTTGCATTACATTGTTGAGAATAATAAGTAGATCATTCTTATGTTGTAATCATTTCTCCTTAGTAATCCAACATTCTAGTGGGAAGAGGATTTCACCATTGATAGAGTCTTCATACTTATTTGAGAGAGAGGAGAAGCTTGCAAGAATATTGATTGAAGGAACCTCCTTGTTGAGGATTTTGAGCACCATTACTCAAATAATTCTCTTCAAGTGTTTATTATTCATCTATTGTATCTCTTCTACATTCAAGATTCAATAAAGGGATCCCTTTTCCATTACTTTGTGGACATGTTTGATTCAACAACAACAAAAATTATGTGTTTCTATTATATCCCTATAATACTAGTATAACCCCTTATTGTTATTGTTAGTGTAACCCCCTTATTGTTATTGTTGTACCCATGTAGTCCCCATATTGTTATTATTGTGCCCCATAGAAGTCCACTATTGTTATTGTTGTGCCCTTACATTATTATTGTTATATGGGTTTTGATTATATTGGGACCCCTTATACTCCTATATATAGAAATTAGGATTTGTCATTTGTATAATCCAAGAATTGTTCATTTATGTAATGTAAAGGAGTTTTCCCCCTCGAAGAGGCTGATTTCTAAGTCGTTGATCTATCTTTTCTTCTATTTTGAGTGTTGGTTTCATAACATTTGGTATCAGATCTTTAGATTCTAGGGTTTTGTTGCTTCAAATAGTTCATCTTGGAATTTTCACTATACCTTTTATTCTATGAAGGTTTAGAAGCTGAAAAAAAAATCCCATTTGAGGAAAAATCTGATCGAACATAGGATTTGAAGGAGTTACGTTTTTTTCAAGCTCCATAATTTCATCTCAAACAGCTAGGGAAAATCGTTATAACTTTTGTTTCAGACATTGGATTGGAACTATGTAAAAAAAATTCTAATGTGCATAGACTGTAGTATTTTTTAGATCGATTTCAGACATGAAGTTCAAAACAGTGACATGTGGCACGTCATACAAGTTTGTTGTACTGAACCGGCCCATAATTAGGTCATTGTGGGAGATTGGTGATAACTTTACCTTGAAGAATCCAAATTAGGTCTGACCTATGGAATTGGTAAGAAGACTCAGAGGGATACCAAAATATTGAAGCTCAGATCTTGGAGATACTAAATTACAGAGTTACAACCGTTTCAATATCATGCTCCTAAAAGCAACAAAAATGTGTGTATTTAAAAAAAAAACAAAATTGCGTAACTTTTGTTTGAAAAAATAAGTTTGAAGTGATTCCAAGGGAATATTCAAGCATATATATATGTATTGGGTTCTAAAATGACTCCAAAAAAGAATTCTACACCCATCAAGCCCTCAAAAAATTCTACTATAATGCATGAAGAGGAATAATTGCAGCACGATATATCAAAATTATGAGATGAAGTGCAAAAAATTTCGCTCTCGCAAAGAGAAACCAAAGGTGAACTAAAAGGTGGAATGGATGACGTAAAAGTATACATGGAAGCTAATATGGATGGCATGGAAGATAATATCGATGGTATAAAAGCAAGACTTGAAGGTTTGAAGGAAGGTTTGACAAAGTTACTACAAAAAAAGCTTCTTAATGGTGAAAAGGTAGTAGAGGGAACTCATGATGAGAACAAAAGAATGTTAATCATGATTTCATAGACTCTAATGTTGGATAAAAAACCCACCATATTCCAAAGATCAATATGATGAAGTTTGATGGAAAGGATTCGATAACATGGATACTACAAATGGAACAATACTTTGAACTCCATAATGTGCAACCCACACAAAAGGTATGCATTGCAACTTTATATTTAGAACAAAATTAGTTTGTATGGTATTGATGGCTTTTTTCTCATAAACCACTTGTCACTTGGTTAATTTTTATAGATGAAATGATAACACATTATGAGGATACAAATAGCAACACCTTCTTTAGCCAATTGATAAATCTCAAAGAAAAGTGTTCAATGAAGAAGCACTTTGAGGACTTCCAAAAATTGAATATCAGGGTAGAAGATATTCCAGAGGAGCATAGGATTGATGTCTTCATAGGGAATTTAAAGGACAAAATCCAACATGAGGTTCGCCTTTGGGAACCTAATTCATTGGGGAAGTCATTCAGGGTAGAAAGAAAAGTTGAAAGAAAAATTATGGCAACAAGTAAGTCTACCAATCAAAACTATAAATATGGAAATGTTGTTGCTCCTAACCTTCCACAACCTACAAGGTTGACACCACAACAATTGCAGGAAAAAAGAGAAAAAGGGCTATCTTACAGTTGTGATAGAAAATACTCTAAATGTCATAAGTGTGCTGAGAAGAAATTAGTTTACATAGATTATGAAGAGGAGGAAGAAAATGAACAATAAAATTCAAAAGAAAAGGATATACACCAAGAATCAACCCTAGAGAAAGAGAAAATGAATCTAATGATATCTTTTAATACATTGGCAGGAATTTCCGCTCCTAAAACTCTCGATATTGAAGGACATATCAAGAAGAAAAAGGTAATAGTAGTGATTTATTCGGTTAGTACCCATAATTTTATTCATTATAAAATAGCCAAGGAATTGAATTTCTTCCTATATCCAGAACCAGAGTGTCAAGTGATGGTTGCAAATGGAGGAATTGTAAATTTCTCTGGAAAGTGCCATAATATCAGGCTAACCATGGGGTAATATGTATTGAATAGTCCAATTATTTTCATTCCAATGGGTGGTGTTGATGTTGTACTAGGAGTCCAATGGCTAAAATCCTTGGGGACTATAGCTTTTAATTTTCAAGAATTTTTCTTGAATATTTTTTGGGAGGGAAAGGAATTTTAATTACAAGGTATTTTAGGGAAACCAACAAATATAATCAGTTATGATTTCATGAAAAATATGATGAAGAAAGAAAAACATAAGTAATTGCACAATTATTCTCACTACATGTTCAAGTAATGGAAGATCACATCGAGAATCAACAAAAAGTTCTCCAACTCTTAAAGTATAACCTCACTTTGATGCAAAATCGAATGAAACAACAGGAAAATAAACATCGCAAAGAAAGAAGTTTTGATATAGAAGACTAGGTATTTTTTTGGCTACAACCATACAAACAAATTTTCCTCAAGCAAGCTAAGAAGGATAATAAATTATCACCACAGTATTATGGCTCTTCCAAGGTGTTGAAAAATATTGGTACTATGGCATAAAAATTGGACCTTACAACATCTTCCCAAATGCACTCAATTGTCCATGTTTCATCCTTAAATAAGGTTATAGGTGACAAGCTCCTATCTCAAACAATATTGCCAGAACTTGACGAGGAAGGAAAAATCATATTGGAACCTGAAGTAGTCACGAAAGCAAGAACTCGAAAACTATGAAATCGATCAATTTCAAAGTATCTCATTAAGTGGAAGAACATACCAGCTAGAGATTCCTTATGGGAGGATGAGAATTTTTATACAGAAGCATCCAAAGCTACTCAAGCGTTGAGGAAAACGCTTGTTTTAAGGCGAGGAGCATGTTAGGTCCCTATAATACTAGTATAACCCCTTATTGTTATTTTTGTGCCCATGTAGACCCCATATTATTATTATTGTGCCCCATAGAACCCCACTATTGTTATTTATGTGCCCTTACATTGTTATTGTTATGTAGGCTCTGATTATATTGGGACCCCTTAGGCCCCTATATGTAGAAAATAGGTTTTTTCATTTGTATAATACAAGAATTGTTCATTATGTAATGTAAAGGAGGTCTCCCCCTCGAAGAGGCTGATTTCCAAGTCGTTGATCTATCTTTTCTTCAATTTGAGAGCTGGTTTCATAACATTTTATTTTCTAGTTTAATTAATGTTTATGAATACTTTGTTTTCACCATTTACAGTACTTTTCTTACTCATGTTTGTTCACTAACAACAACCAATTCTATATGCATGTTATTTTCAGGGAATAAACAATTGTAAATAAGGTGTCTTTTGGTACCCCATAACAACAGAAACACCAATACAAAATTCTCGTTGGTGCTATGACTAAAATTGTTGTAAACCAGTTGAGTAGGAAAGTTTCTCAATTATCCATCAATGTTTCCCCCACCTCAACTATAATGGCTCACCCTACTACCCCTCCAACCATTGTGATTAACTTTTTTGTTGTCTGCACAATCAACCAAGATTAAGAAAAATAAAAATAAGAAATATGCTCCTTTTAATGACAAGCAACCTAGTCAAAACACTTTAACTCAGAAATCTCATGCCACTGCCAAATATAATAAAGGAAAATACAAAGCAGTTAACTTTCCTTGCAATATCTGTGTTAAGGACCATTTAACATACAAATTTACTTGTTTACAAGAATGCACCAGTCACCATTCATAGAAGTATTACAACACTCCAATTGTCCTTAATAAATCTTTCCCTACCCAACAACAACAACACCTTGTTGCGAACCCACCCCCACCCCCGCAAGGGGGCAATGGTGGTTCTTATCTCCCTCCTTCTAGAGAAGGATCGCCAATTGTCTATGCTTTTAAGGAAATTTATTTAAAAAATATGGCCAAGAATTATGGTAACCCTGTCCCTGACACTCTAGACTCCCCGTCAAGGTCTACCCCACCTCTGCCTAATGATTTAAATATCGAGAGTCCCATTCTACACCCTGTGATTCATCCCCCCAAAGGGACACTTCTTCGGACTACGCACAATCCATCTGCACGTGCTGCATAGAACTATAGTAGTCTAGAAGCTCTTGCACATACGCCTTGTGCCATGTCTGCTCTCAAAGTATTATACATTTTTCCTATGCAACAGAAAGTATTTCTATCAACTATAGGAAAATTTAACCCTTGGGATTCTAGCCTAGTTGACTTTTACATGTATAAAATCACACCTCGCCTTTCCCATCAACTTGCATCCCAACTGCAGGTTCATGCGAAGGGAAAAATTTTTGAGCACATTGTCATTGACGAAGGTGCTTCTACTTTTGTCATGTTACTTCCTCTTGGCTCACCTTGGGTTCACCCATTTTATCTCTACCATCAAATTCCTTAGAATTTTTTGACGACCACACCTTCACTCCTAAAGGATATCTTTCTAACTTCCCCATCACCCATTGGGGGGGATTTTTTTATGTTGATATTGAATTTGTAGATTGCTTGCTCGACTACAATATTATTCTTAGGCATAGTCGGACTTACAAAATGTGATCCATTGTCTCATAATTCTTCAAACTTATTGTTATTTCTTAACAAGAGAATATTGTGACTTTGTATCAGCTATCCTTTTTTACCCCCTAGTTTCAACCATTACCTGCCAACAATGTTCCTCTAGTGGGTGGTTCTCCTGACACATTTTTCGACATCAGTATCGGTTTACTGAAGGCCTCCTCGCTTTTCGAGTGTTTCCCTTTTTAGCCACATGAGGTTCCTCTAAATGTTTCAATGGTCTCTATTTCTTTTTATGGCCCTATTGATACTTGGATCCTCCCAACCCCTTCTACCATTAATTATTTTAGAGACCATATGCCCTTTTCACCTGTTGAGTTAGCTTATCAAGATGTCTAGATGAAATTTGAGTCTTTTCCTTCCTTGGTTCAGGCCCATGGTACCACTTATTCTCCCATCACAAATCCCTCTATTGATTCCCTTGATGATTTATTTCCTTTTGACGAGGCTATCTTGGAAGTGATGTCCTTATATGAGTTGATTTGGGATGAGTTTCATCATCATGCCTCAGTAATTATCCTTTACAAATCATATCTATCTATCGACCTCAGATTGTTCCTTCCCCCTTAAAAAATTTCATGAAATATATTGTTACACAGTAATTTTTCACCGTCCCTGTAATCCCCATCCCGCACATTGGAGGGCTCATTTTGTGACCTGTGAGCAGTGACATGGCTTGAAACCACTTTCATGACATCCCTCTGAACAAGAGCTTTCATTGCCCTGAAGACATCTCCTTGTGGAAAACCCTGAAAATGGCCCTTTTAGCATTGGCGCGAGCAGGCAGTTCAGTACCCGCGCCAATGGGGAAAATACTTCAAAGAGGCTGCGCCAGTTGGCGCTCTGTCCTAGAGTCGCACTCGCGCCAGCCAATTTGAGAGGTATTTTTTAAAAATAAATGGCGGAAGTTTCGTCCTAACTGATCCAGGAACTGATATCTATCTTGAGTTGGGAGGTTTGGCTACGGATTTCCATAGAGAGGGAGTGGTTTTCCACCTCTCATGGAAGTTTCCTTAATGATAGGGCCAATCCCATGATTATAGGGATCCCAAATCCTCTTCCTCCATCTATAAAAGCTTGCCCATATCCATTGCAAGCTAGTCTTCAAGTTCCCAAATTTCCAAGAGCCTTATGCTGCAAGAGCCTCCATAATTCCCTTAAGGCCAATTTCAAGCAAGGAGACTATCGTCAAGGTTTGAAGAGAGAAGTTTGTCCCATCCTTGACAAGATTTTCGAGACGTGTTCTGCTGGCGACCCCTCCGAAGGAGAATTCAGCGTCAAAACTATGGTTGTAATTTTCCTTTAATTGATTATTAATGAACGACTATTGGTTATGGTTCCACTCTTGTTATTGTTTATAATGATGAGTTACGTCCTTTCTGACTGACATATGGTTGCATCTATTGGATTTTACGCTTGCGTTTGTTTTGTTTCTCACATGTGCAGGTGTCCCATCACGGAGATCGTGGGGATCGTGATCTGCCAGGGCTGAGGAACGGGAGTGCCACCTCTTCTACAACGACTGCATTGGATTCCAGGTAAGCCTTCCTCGCTAGTTGGTTTATTTGCAATTAGGAACCTGCGCTATAGCGTGATTGATTGTTGCTAGACCCGGTCTGGGCTAGTAGGGATCACCTCTGTCCGCAGAGGGGATTTACCTCCACAACAAATTGGCGACTCCGCTAGGGAATCGTTGGCTTGTTGTCGTTCGTTTTATAAGCTATAGACGGAGCCTGAAGTTGGCTAGATAGCCTTCGAAACATTGTTGTTCTGCAATTGCGAAGTAGATCAAAGCCGCTTCAGTCAATCTCTGGTTTAGTTTGTAAACTAAACCCTTGGAGCACTGTCTTACCTTTTTGGTTGATTCTTGATTCTCCTTGCTTGATCCGCTCTTTTGGGCTGGTTCTTTTTGTGGATTTGGGTCTTTGATAGCTTGATCGTTCACTGGTCTGCTTGTTGGATTGCTTCTTTTTTATTTTTGACTGGGAAACTCGACTGGCACGCTTTTAATCCTGACAGTCACGCCCATTGGCGCATGTTGCTTGTGTATTACCCACGCCAATTCGTCTCTAGCGCTAGTTTCAGTCTCACAGTCGCGCCAATACTGTGAGCTACTAGGGTTTGCTCAGTTTTGAGCTTCCTGAGCCTGATCTGTGTGTTTGGTCTTGATTTTTCCATTGTTTGAGTGTTTTGGAGCCTGGATTGACTGGCTGTTACCTTCATCCTTTGGCTGTTTACCCATTTCCATCGATTTTTCATTTTAGCCCTAGGTCATCTAGGTGTTGTTGTGTGTCGAGCCTTCCTTAGGAGTTGTCGGTTTCTTTTGGTTCAATCAATCTTCTAATTTCTTATTTGCATTTATTTGGTGGTTTTCTATTGTCTCATTGCGTTTTTTGAATAATTGTTTCCGTCTTCATTCGAATTTCGCTTCGTCTCGTCTTGGGCCTAGATTACACGGCTCATTTTGAGTCTTTGGGATTCTTTCGCTTTGAGGGACTTTTGGTCGATTTGAGGTCTGATTGTGATTGCTGTTGAGTGAAATTTGTTTTTTTTGCTCTCTTATAATCATTTCTCGAATCGCTTTTGCATTAGTTTTCATTTTTTAGTGCACTTTTCTTTGAAATATTGAAAATACAAAAAAATCTCTTTTTCTTTTCATTAGTTAATGAGAATTAGATCTTTTCGGTGTCAGTAGTGATTGGTAACTTTGAACAAAAAGCTTTTTAGTTTTCATTAGCTGCATTAGAGACATCACTGGTTTTTTTCTGTTCATTTCGTTGTTGTGTGAAAAGCTCTACACTCTCTCATAAGTAGCTTTCATCGAATGAAATGATATATTGTGGCATATAGATTGCATTTAAGGGATTTTGAGACATTACATTCGCTAGGGCCTGAAAACTGAAACGTAATTGAAGATAAATTTTACTTAATTTACACTAAGGCAGCATTGAAATCTAACGAAACACATTTAGAGGTCTAGGCTAGAGACGTGTTCCGGCGTCTTTAAACCTAGTAGCTGTCGTTCGCCTCTTGGCTTTAGACAGCGCTAGTACGGACTTGTGCTCCCCGCACCGTCGCGTATATAAAGGGAGACCCCACTAGGTTTCAATCCTTTATCCATAGGAAGTCGAGTCTGCTGCCCTATACCCATGATACACCGAACACAGCATTCGGGTAGATTGCCTGCACGTACGGAAAGTCCTTGGTTGATTTCTCCTTCATTTTGAAACCAAGGTGTATATTGCAGTTCACGGTTATCTGGTACACCCTTTGCCTAGTATTCCTGAGTAGTCATTTTGATCCTATATGACTCCCTAAATTTGAAAGGATCACCAAGCGCTTGTCCTTTCACGCTTGTGTCAAATCTGAAAGAGATAGAGTCACCTTTTCAACCGTTTCTCGACTCTTAAAACATGAAACGGTGAAGTTTCTTATTTTTCAATGTGGTAAAAAATTAATCACCCGCGATCACACACCCTGTTAGATTCTGCTTGTTGGTTGTTTGATTGTGTGTCTTGACTCTTTTTCAGCCTGTGTGTGTGTTTGATCTTTTTCTCTTGTCTTTACTACCACAGTGGCGGAACCCTCGGTTTCGTCTACTGGTAGTCCATATACGGACGATTCATCAGAGGTTTCTCAATCCTCTGCTGAACTTCAGTAGCCCATTGTTTCTGAGCAACCCTTTGGGGGACCATTTGAGTTCAATTGGCCCTTTTCCGACCCTTGGTCTGAATTAAGAGTAGGGGCTGAGTTCCTTTCTCTTACATCGGGTTCGCCTTTTGTAGCTGTTGTTTTTCCTCCTAGTCCTCACCGTCTATTACGAGATCTAGCGGTAGGATCAAACATGAGTGATTCCAGTGAGGAAATCCCAACGTCTGGTGAAGACTATCAGATCTTCCCATGAAGATTATTTCCAGGAGACAGCCCTGAACCAATTGTTATGTCATCATCCAGTCCTTCATTACCACCAGGGTATAGATCCTTGGGTCAGATTATTTCCGCCGCAGCCTCTATGGGGGTATCAGCTCCTTCTACAGGGCCGGTTGCTCCTTCATTGGGGATGTCTCCTCAGACATCCATCACTTCTGTACCCGCTCGGCCCACTGTCTGTGTGGCTGCGTCTGCACCCGCTATCACGGCACCCTCCACGAGGGCTATGCCGCCTCCTGAATACATTTATATAGCGACTGCTATGCCGGAGAACATCTCTCCGAAGGAGTATCGGTTGTCCCTACAACAACCGAACCCCGAGGTTGGACCATCCTCCCAAGATCCCAACCGCTCTTATTTTTCGCACTATGCACAGGATGGTACACCCGTGTATGCTTTTCCAGGTCAGTATGATGAGCACAGGGACATTTTACGTCTACCCGCTCCTGAGGCTCACCCCCATGCTCAAGGTTTACCTTATAACCAGGCTTATAACCCACAAGGGCAACCTTTCCAAAGCCAACCTTCGAGCCAACCTTGCTATCCTTATGACCCACAGGGGCAGCCCGTGCAAGTCTATCCTGCGGGCCAGCAAGGGCCATCGTACAGTCTGCAAGGACAGTATTACAACCCTTCTGGTCAACCTATGCAGCCTCAGCCGGGGTACCAACCGGGGCTGGTAGATGGTCCTGGGGGGCAAATCCAGCCTTTTCCACCCATGCAACCTCAGTATCCTATTAATCCAAATGTTTCACACCAGCTAGGACCATCTTATGGTCCTGCTGCAGGTCAACCCGATTACCAGCCACCACCTGGCTCCATTCCTCCACCAGGCCAACCAGTCTATCCGGCACAACCCGGTGTTCCGCCTCCAGGCCAACTGCTTCATTCGGTACAACTTGGTGCTTCTCAACAGCCAGGTCAACCTGCGCAACCGGCTCAACCTGTTCATCCGAGTCAACATGTTAATCCAGGGCATCGCCCTCATATAGGTCAGCCTGCTTAACCAAGCTAGCCTATCCATCCTATTAACCCTGCACAACAGCTGACTTATTCAATGTCGCAGCCAAATCAACTGCTGCACCCTAATTACCAGGCTCAACAGGGTCCCACCTACCAGCAGCCCACTCAACCTCAGGGCGGCTACTATTCTCATGGTCAATATCGACCGAATTATAGCTAGCCCCAAGGGTCTAACTATCGTCCTCAACAACCCGGTTATACCTATCCTCAGCAGCCGAATCCAAATGTTGCTTACACGAGGCCGACTCCTAATCAGGATCCATACTCTGGTTATCAACCCCCGTACGCTGGTTACCAGCAGCCAAATCAAGCTGGTTATAACACCTACACCCCCTACAGTCAGAATCCTGCTGGACAGAACCCATGGGGGCAAGGATATTCCCAACCAGCGTGGAGTACAGGTACTGGTCCTTACCCAAGGCTGGGTATGCCAGCTAATCCGCCATTGCCGTTCCTGGCTACCTTGGAGTTACCGGATGTTTCAAAATTAACGAATGATCCAATACTGCATAATCCTTATTGGCCTCTGGTTCCTACCAAGGTGCCCGACGATTGCCCCAAGTTTGAGGGTAAAGCTGGGGAGGACCCCCAAGCTCATGTGATGACCTACCATCTTTGGTGTTCGTCCAATTCTTGGGTGGATGATTCAGTTTGTCTTCGCCTCTTCCAGCTCACTTTGACCGGCGCTGCAACTAAGTGGTATATTGAATTACCCCGTGGCATATTTCAAGATTTCAATACGTTAGCCATGGCTTTTCTGACTCATTTTCAGTTACTGGTTCGTTACGAAGCCGGGATGCACCTCCTGACTTATTTGAAGCAGGACAAAGCCACCCACATTTCTGATCACATTCATGAGTGGCGACGTCGTCGTAGGCTAATCAAGTTTCATATACCTGATCAGATACTAACTCATTGGTTCACCACCTACTTTGTTAACAAAATCGCCCAAGATATTGCTATGGGAGCATGTGTGACTGAAGAACAAGCCATAGCGCGTGCTCAATATCTAGATCTGGTATACTCACAATCCGGCACGCTGTATGATATCTTTCCTGATGCTCCACGGTCTGGAACCTCTAAAGCCCCACCTACCCCAGCGGTGGATGGTGTTATTGGTTCCGTGTCTCAAAATTCGAAGAAATCCTCGAATGGGAAGCAGAAGTCCAACTCATCCAATAATTTTGATCCTCCCGCCCCTACCGATTCTGGCAAAACTGCAGAGGTTAACTTCATTTAGGCCAATCCTACAGAGAAAACCTCCAAGGGGAAAAATAAGGGCAAAGGTAAATCCAAATCCGATGCCCCAAAGCCAAAGTCCAAACCTCGTACTGAGGATGGTTCTCAACGTAAGCCAAAGTACCCCTGCCTCATTTGTGAAGGAGACCATTATACCAAGGATTGTCCACGATGATATGAAGTTAGTCAACTTCTCAAAGGCTCTAAAGGGACTCCGGAAGTTCTTAAAGAAAAATTCTCATCTCAGCAAACCCAGATGGTTGAACAGCCTTCACCATCTGCACCATTTGGGTCCCAGGTTTTTATGATGAATGGTGCTGCACCTATCTCTATCGCTACACGTTCGAAGGATTACAACGAATCGCGCCAGGCACCTGGGAAGGCAGTGGTGGATGGCCCACCTCCCCCACCTGTCTCCAATTCATTGGAAATTGAGAAGCCTACTCCTGAACCTGTTGTGAAGCCACCTTCTAAAGGTGTTCTTCGAAGATCTTCTTACAATCCGAATGCCCGTGCCGCTCAGCACTACAGTATCGTTGAGGATTTGGCACAGGCGCCTTCTGCTATGTCTGCACTAGAATTTCTTCAAAGCTGTCCTTCGCAACGGAAGGCTTTATTGTCTGCCATCGGTGGCATCGATCCCACCGATTCTAGTCTTCTCACCTTCGACTTAGAGAATTTCACCCCCTAACTTCCACATCAGATCGCTCTTGTTATTCAAGTCGGGACCAACAGTCTTAACATCCATAGGGCCATTGTGGATGAAGGTGCCTCTACCTGTGTTATGTCGTCCGCTTGCTGGAAGGCCATTGGCTCTTCGGCCCTTTCATCATCTCCCAATGCCCTAGAGGCATTCGATGGTCGGGAATCCAAACCCCTGGGTGTTCTCGAGAGTCTAGTGATCACTTTACAGGGGAAGACTATCAACGTAGAAGTAGAAGTGGTTGACGCCAAGCTCAACTACAATATACTTCTCGGCCGTAACTGGACTCATGCCATGCTATGCGTGCCATCCACCATTTTTTGACTCCTTAAGTTCCCTCACGAGGGAAAAATCATTATGGTGGATCAGTTTTCCTTCTTCACCTCCACCTCCGAGAACAAAGTTCCATACGTGGATCAAATCCCAAATCCCCCTGACAGTGTAGGACCCGGTCTCTTCAAGGACCCCGTCCTCATGGGTATTTTTCTCGCACCACCATTGCACACCGCTCAAGTTAACATGATCTCCAGGTCTGATGACCCCTGGCTCATCCCTACGCCTGAGCAGGTGTTTGAGTTTGGAGAATCAATTCCCTTGACTTCAGTAGAGATTAGCTACTGTGAAATTGTTGCTGCATCTAATCCTCCCCCTCCTCAGCATGCTCCTTTGAGCATGGCTCTAGATGTCTACTCTCAATCCCCCTGGCTTGGTCAGGCTGATTTGCCTTATCCTCTCAAGGAGACCTTTCCTTCCGATGAGGCCATTATTGAAACCATGTCTCTTGAGGAACTGGCTTGGAGCGATGGACATCATCGTTCCTCCTTTATGCCCTGCCTGGGGGAAATGTCAGATTGTCTGGATCATTTCGGATCTCAGGTTCCTACTCCTCCTCTCCAAACGCCCATTTTGATGCACGAGGTTCTTTCGGAAGGAAACCTGAGTAATATCACTCAAACCATCCCGATCAACATCTCCGTTAAGCCGGGGATCGTTGAGAACATACACGTGGGAGTGACTTGTTCTCCTGATGAGATTCAAGTCTATACTAATCTTTTTAAAGAATTCAGAGATGTGTTCGCCTGGTCCTATGAGGAAATGCCTGGGATTGATCCCAATATTGTAGTGCATGAGATTCCAACCTACCCTGGTGCGAAGCCCGTGCGCCAACGCTTACGCCCAGTGCATCCTCGCAAAGCTGCTGCAATTAAGGCAGAAGTTGAAAAACTTCTGAACGCGGGCTTTATTTATCCCATCCCCCTCACAGAATGGGTTTCCAACATTGTCCCTATCGATAAAAAGCAGGGTACTATTAGGGTCTGTGTTTATTACCGCAACATCAATCGCGCCTGTCCGAAGGATAATTATCCCACTCCATTCATAGACCAAATCATTGACGAATGTGCTGGAAGTGAGATTTATTCCTTGATGGATGGCTTCTCGGGGTATAATCAGATCAATATTTTACCTGAGGATCAACACAAGACTGCATTCATCTGTCCGTGGGGTACTTTCGCGTATAAAAAGCTCTTGTTCGGCTTGAAGAACGTTGGAGCCACTTTCCAGTGTGCGATGTCTTATGCTTTCCATGACATACGCCATATCATCCAGCCTTATCTAGATGACTTGCCAGCTCATTCAGCTAGGCGAGAGGACCACCCTGAACACCTCCGCCATATTTTCCTTCCTATAGGCGCTACAATATTAGGCTTAATTCTCATAAATGCGTCTTTTGCGTAGATTCTGGCCATCTTTTGGGATTCACAGTCTCCAAAGACGGAATTCGCCTTGACCCTTTAAAGGTCGAGGCTATCATCAATCTCCCATCACCCTCCTCGTTATATCAGTTACAGAGTCTGCCAGGAAAAGCAAACTTCCTTCGACGCTTTATCCCGAACTACGCGGAGGTAGCCAAAGGATTCACGCGCCTATTAAAGCATAACGTTCCCTTCCATTAGGACGAAATTGCTCAACAATCCTTTGAGAAGCTGAAGACGTTACTTGTTAATGCTCCTTTGCTTCGTCCTCCTGATTATCACCGCGATTTCACTTTATATCTCGTCGTCGCGTTTAGCACCATAGCTATGGTTCTAGTGCAGCATGACGATGATGGAAATTAACATGTCGTTTATTATCTGTCACGGAATCTTCTCGACACAGAAATGCGTTATGCTCACGTCGAGAAGTTGGCGTTAGCTGCAGTACACGCTGTGCAGCGCTTTTGCCACTACATCCTGTTGCGTACGATAACAGTGGTTTCGGATTGCAACCCCATGACATATATTCTCTCTCGACAATTACTGGGGGGGAAATACTCCAAATGGATTGTTATCCTATAGGAGTTTGACTTAGAGTTTACTACTGCTAAGTCAACCAAATCGTTGGTTTTCGCAGATCTTATATGCTCACTCCCAACAGACTCCACTCCTTCACACTCTGAAGATCATATCCCGGATGAAACTCTTTTCCTTATCAGTACTTGTGACCCTTGGTATGGCGACATAATTGTGTATCTTCAGACCTCCACATTTCGGTCTGAGTTGACTAAAGATGCCCGACGTCGGATTCGGCATCAGTCTCAACCCTACCGCATCGTAGGAGATACCTTATACTGCGTTGGAGTAGATTCGGTGCTTCGTCGATGCTTAACCTTGGAAGAGGCTGAAAGGGTCCTAAATGACTGCCACAGTGGCACCTGTGGTGGACATATGTCCGGATATTCCACTGCCTAGAAAATTCTACGAGCAGGTTACTTCTGGTCGTCCATATTCAAAGACTGTATCGTTGCAGTCCGTAAATGCCATGTGTGCCAGGTGTTTCAGCGCCAGATGCGCGCGCCGCCTCTCCCTTTGCATCTTGTTATTACCGTTGGCCCTTTTTCAAAATGGGGTGTAGATTTTATGACGTGTAACCCTCATTCGGCCGGGGGGCATGCGTATATAATCGTCGCTGTCAACTACTTCACCAAGTGGGCCGAAGCGATGCCTACACTAGCTGCCGACGGTAAGACAGCTGCCCAATTCATCTTCAACCACATCATTGCACGTTTCGGGGTCCCTCAGGCCATCGTCACCGACCATGGTACTCATTTCCGAGATTATATGATGGCCGAGCTGACTTCAAGATTGGGCTTACGCCACGATAGCTCAACGCCATATTACCCTCAGGAAAATGGCCAGGTTGAAGCAGTGAACAAGGTTCTGGTCACTATGCTTCAACGAACAGTTGGTATTCACAAATCCAATTGGCACCTCCAACTGTTCTCAGCTCTATGGGCATATCGGACGTCTGCAAAGAGTGCAACTGGATTCACACCATTTCAATTGGTGTATGGTCTGGAAGCAACTCTTCCGGTTGAATGCGAGATTCCTTCTTTGAAATTAGCTGTGGAACTTCTGCCCGATAATTCTGCTTAGGAAGAGCATCTTTTGTATCTGGAACGGTTAGACGAAACCCATTGTTTGGCTGCTTTAGTCATTGAAGCACAAAATAAGCGGGTCAAAGCTCACTTCGATCAATCATTTTCTCCACGTTCCTTTGTCGAAGGGGACCTCGTCCTCCTATACGAACAAGCGCATGACAAGCTTGGGGCCGGTAAGCTCCAACCCATGTGGCATGGGCCCTATATATTTAAACGAGTATTGAAGAATGGGGCTTATGAGCTTATAGATTATGAAGGAGTACCACTGGCGCAGCCCAGAAATGGGCTATACTTGAAAAAATACTACGCCAGAAGTGATTTTTGGTGTGGTGTGTGTACATAGGTGTGTGTTTTTCATTTGTGTGCATGTGGTGTGGTGTGCGATGTAAACATCTTTCTGCTGATCGGGTCTTCCTGATTGTGCAGATGTCCATCAATCCATTTGTTGGTTTCGCGGATGGTGCCTCCCGCAGTACCAGGAATCTATCTTCGGCAGCCTGGGTAATCTATGATCCTGCTGGTGAGTTGGTCAACCTGCAAGGTGTGTGTCTAGGACGTGCTACAAATAACATCGCGGAATATAGTGCTGTATTAGAATTATTAACTGAGGCTGTAAACCTTGGTATCTGTGAATTACTTGTGTATCTAGACTCGCAACTTGTAGTATTAAAGCTTAACGGTCATTATTCGGTTAGAAACCCATCCATTTTACGTCCATATCTGCGTATTCATTTACCAGAAAGAAATTTTGACTATATCACATATCAACATATACCCAGGCATATGAATACACTAACAGATGCAGTAGCTAATTTGGTTTTAGATAGAACATTTGCGCAATTTTTAAAACAACATCACATGTAAAAGAAAGATCCATCCAGAAATAGATATGTATATATATAGATATCGAAATGTTTACATAGTGTGCGTCGCATAAAATCAAAAAATATACATGTTCATCTTAATACATCCGGAGACAACATGTCTCTCAAAAAATATGCACGAAATAAACCCTAGGTGTCTAATCTGCGTGGTGCTCATGATAACAAGTCACCGCACGCACTAGCCATCTCAGGATGCGATGGAGGCGACTAGGCACTCCCACCGTATGTCTCTGGTATGCTAGTGGGACATCTGCCAGCTGGGCGTAGTCTGGAATCCCCCGGGAAATCCCCTCAAGGTTCTGAATTAACTCTCCCCCCTCGGCACCCTCCGCCTGAGGGTTAGCTGCGGGTTGAGTTCTCCGTGAGATAGGAGACATGCCGGCAGGTCGCTCTGGGCCAACATCTGCATACACATAACAACTTTCTTTACAACGAACATGTATTACAAAAAAAAAAAAAAAAATCATAAATGCATAAAAATCAAAAAGATGGTCTTACCCAACTCCTCGTCCCAATCATCTCCCTCTGGGAGTGGAAGATCTGGATCACCAGTGAAATTGGTTCCTGCATATGGCCAGTCTTCGACTACGATCAACTGATGCCGTAGCCACCCAAAAAACTCCGGCCTCCAAGACATCTGTTAGCCTCCTCCTGCTCTGGGCATCAGTGCTACCCAGCGAGCCATTCTCGGCTCTCGTGGTATCGGCTGAGCTACTATGGCCCCTTGGCCTTGGAAGATTATTAGTCATTCCAGAATGAATGATACCAGGATAGAACCGTAGCCAAACTGTTTCAGTTTGGCTTGCTTTCATTTTTTCAACTGCCTCTTCATGTTGACTGTCACTGCTGTGGCCCAATCAAACAGTGTGGGACTCATACACTCAGAGGCGAGTATGAGTTGGGCTTTGGTGGCTTCATGCGGAGCCTGCACTCCTGCAGCCCGCGTAATGGTGTGTAGCACTACTCTGAGTGCTAGATCCTCGATGGTGTGAATGTCTACCTTTCCGCTTCCAGATCTGGTTTGTGCCTCTGGCCACACCCTCGCCATTACCTGCTCCATATTTTCACCAGATGGTCTGCTCCCTGTCAATATGGGCACCATACCTCTGCGCGACAGTCTGGTTATAAAGTATACGTTAGAAACCTCCAGTTCCAATACTTGATCCCGCAACTTGAACACTTGTTCATCTACATCCCAAATACTGATCAGGTACTATAGAAGCTCAGGTTGAGCTCGTAAGCAAGGTGTCAGGAAGAATTTCTTTAGCCCGCAATTTCTAATGGCATTCATGCAAGTTTCATTCTCCATGGCTAATTCATCCTCTTCCCCATGCTCCCGCTCTCTCCATTCAATCACCATTTTGCTCGGTTGCCTGCATCAACATGATCAAAACCCTTGATTAGATATCCGTCATGCTTAAAAAATCCACTTGAATTACTCATAATTCAGAAATTTTGGGTGAAAATTTTGGTTCCGCAGTTGGCGTAGGCCCTGTGTATATAAAATCCCATTGGCGCGGGTCCGTGCCCGATACCCGCACCAATGGGCGGAGCCCTAAATTTTAAAATCCTTCCACAGAAATCTAATGAGCAATGGAAAAATATTAAAAAATGGATTAAAATGGAGTACAGGGAAGCACCTCTTACGTGGAACGAATAGGAATCTGAATAGTACCCCGGATCAGTCGCAATCGCCGTCAGAAGTTTGCACACCAAACGGACCACTGTTGTTCTCCAATGAGGTAAATAGTAAAAGTAATTTTGTTTTTACCATTTAAGGCTTATTTATAACTTTTTGAACTCTAATTAGGTTTAAAAAGTCATTTTTTATCAATGTTTTAATATATTTTGTCGAAAATGGATTTTATGCTTGCCTCTGTGTGCAGCAACAGGTTTGTACGCAACTTAAACGGTGAAACGAGTTGTATTTTATACTTTTTCGGACTCGGTAAAAACACGAAAAAGTCATTTTGGAGTCATCTTTTAGCTCTTTTCTGACTCTCTAAACATGAAAAGATTGCCGAGGCCCTTGGCGTTTCGATCTCGTTAAAGTGGCTGCGAATCAACATCTACCCAGTATACGTTTACCCCTTTTTCGGTTTGGGATGTATTATTTACGAAAAAGGAATACCCTAGCCTATCGCGACTAGGAGGTTTTCTCAGACATAGTTTTCTAACTTTTTGGATCTGAGGAACTATTTACGAAAAGGGAACATTGGAGTTTACTTTTCAGCTATCTTTTCAAACTCTCTAAACATGAAAAGACGCCGAGTTCTTCCTTTGTCAGACTCGTTAAACCCTGATGACATCGGATTCAGTCGAAATGATGTTACTCGAGTCGTTCCTTCCTAGGGCTCGTTAAATGTACTAGGATGGACTTATATCACAAGCATATGCTATCCCCTTCAAGCTTGTCATCAAAAATAATTGGGGTACTCGCCAGAAATGGCGGGGAAAAATGGAACCAACATCATTGTCGTGTCGGCAGTATGTCGCTCTTGAACACGGCACTTGTCTGCATTCGTGTCGGGTTGGGGACATCTCATCTCGTTTTTCACTTGCCTCCATGGGTTTGGGTAATCCCTTTTGACCTCTCATCTGCTCTTTGCCTCGTCACTATGACCTCTGATCTTTTGATGTCAAATACTGCCAAGTTCACTGTCGTGCCGTTCATATGTTCAAGAGAAGTTGACCTCTGCAAATAGCAACCTCCCTCTGATGCTCATCTGATTGTGATTCACAAAAAAAATTATGCTCCTTTGTCTCGTGTCAATGATGTGGGAGACACTACGACCCACCTTTGATCAAGGTCACTTCCTGTTCCAACTCATTATCCAGGAAGATGATCTAGAGACTCCCTTCTGGTGCCTTGGAGCCTACATGCCTCAATGGCAGGTTCTTCGCACTCGACGCAAGGTTTTCATCATTGACCTCCGATCGAGTGATTCTACGGGTGTTCGACTCCAGCTCATTGATTCACATGTCGTATATTGTACCTGCAGTACCTTGAGGGCCATCGTCATTATTGGTGGTACCTCTCGCATTTGTTAATGGCTTTCATTATTGGCTGGTAATCAGACGATGTTCTTGCATGTTCGACTTCAGCTCAAATATTCACATGCTTGAACTTGTACTTCATTCGGGTCGAGATGGAATGCAAGACCCTAGATTGTGTCTGTTGTAATCCAGGCTACGATTTTGTGGATTATTATGATTGATTACATGACTCACTTACTGGATGGCTGCGACCATACCTGAGTCTATTTATCGATCCTCACTGGATGGCTGCATCCATACCTTGGATCTGGATTATTGTATACTCTGTTATGGATGGTTGTGCCCATACCACATACATATCATGTATCTGAGTTATCAGTTGTATTTCTTCGCGCAGGTTTTCCGACGGCGGAGTTTACAGTTGGACACGATCTCGTAAATCATTTCACCCCTCTCTCTCTCTCGGGCCTCATGCTTTAGGGGGCATATGTTACACAGTAATTTGTCACCGTCCCTGCAATCCCCATCCCGCACATTGGAGGACTCATTTTGTGACCTGTGAGCAGTGACATGGTGTTGAGTCTCAAATCTGCATCTTTCCTATACACCGTTCTAGACCTTTTTCATTCACTTGAACCTTCCAAGTTGTCAATATCATTGTATATTAATTGTAAAATAGCATCTAAAATGGTTTTTAACTATATTTTGTGTCTGCTTTTTGATTTATATTTTTTCTCATTTAGTTGTGGAATCTTGTCACTTTCTGCAGCTGTTGCAACTTTCCGCAGCCATTTTGTGAAAGTCTATGTTACAGGTGTCTTCAGGCAATTCGAGCCACATGGGCAAGTCAGAAATGATGTGGACATGGATCGTGTCCTATTGGCTCGGGCAAATTCACCTAAGGAGGCTGTGGTCAAAGGTGGCCAAGTGGAAGTCAACCGTAGAGTCCAACGGTGACAGGACTCTGTTTCTCATCACGTGAAGATTTGTATGACCGTTTCTAATTTACGGGAGACACATCAACACCTGTACACGGCTCCATAAGCCGAATCCAACATCCACTCTTCATAGATTTACTCCTCACTGCGGCCATGATGTTGGATCTTTGGACGTGATGGTTTACGTGTCTCTATCAGCGCAAACTTTAGGGAATTAGTTATATTACCTTTGTTATAAATAATGCGTTTGCATACGCATATTAGATTAGCCTCCAGATAGCTCTGTAATGTAATTACGTTGCCACTGTGTCGTAATATCATCTCTATGTTATGACTGCATTTTAATATATAAGAAGACTCCGTTTCCAAGCGTAATTCGTATTTGAAGGTTGTTGCCCGAGGCTGGTGTAGAGGGCCCCTGCACATGCTTAGGTTTTGTGCATTATTGTATAGTTTCTTGTTTTATTTCTTTAAGTTCATTGTGCCATAAGTCATTCACGTGTTTATACATTGCATCTTTCATGGTATTTATGCTTCATCTCTGTTCATAATCTTTCATGCTTTACATTTTACTTCCGTCCATAATCTTTCATGTTTTATGTTGTTGTTAACTGATCAGTGTTCTTGTTTCAGATTACAAATAGGCAGCCCGGGCATTTGCATATCTTTTGACTAATGACATGGAATCAATATTGTTCTGCTGCTAATTTATTTTTCTTAGTTTTTGTTTAATTCCAGTACTGCTTTGTTTATTTCAGTCTTGCACATTTGTTTCCATAGTTAGATTTAGATATATTAAATTTCTCATGTCATTTTCAGTTACCTCCGAAAGCCACAGCTGGACTGATGGTGAGGGATTGAATTATGAGTGTGTAGTTTGATATTAGTTTACTTTCTGCAAGTTAGATATATTAAATTGCTCATGTCATTTTCAGTTACCTCCGAAAGCCACAGCTGGACTGATGGTGAGGGATTGAAGTATGAGTGTGTAGTTTAATATTAGTTTACTTTCTGCAAGTTAGATATATTAAATTGCTCATGTCATTTTCAGTTACCTCCGAAAGCCACAGCTGGACTGATGGTGAGGGATTGAAGTATGAGTGTGTAGTTTGATATTAGTTTACTTTCTCCAAGTTAGATATATTAAATTTCTCATGTCATTTTCAGTTACCTCCGAAAGCCACAGCTGGACTGATGGTGAGGGATTGAAGTATGAGTGTGTAGTTTGATATTAGCTTCTTTTTCTGCAAATTAGATATCAGGTTGCTCAAGTTGTTTATGGTTACCTCCGAAAGCCATAGCTGGACTAATGGCGAGGGATCATAATATAAGTTGATGTAATTTGATTTAGATTTACTTTGTTGCAATTCTTGGATTTCTTTAAGCATAGTTTCTTTTGTGTTTAGACAGCAGCAAGGATAGTTTGGTTTTCATGCTCAATAGTTCACTGTTTGATTTATTAGGCTAGCAGCACATTTTCATTTCCTTTCAAGTTTTTTCATTGTATGTTTCAAATTCCTTTTGAAGTTTAAATTTGGTAAATCATTATAAAGAATATCATTGCCTTGAACAATCATAACCATACTTGTTTTTATTTTAGAATTTCCATCTCACATTAGAAAACCAAAAATGACAAAAAGGTAAGAAATAGGTTATCTTGCACATATAGTGTGCCACACTTCATCATCTTACGAATCCCGGATTGATAAATTAATGTAGCAATTTAGGACACACTAAATTGACCAAACACATGGCTTGAAACCACTTTCATGACATCCCTCTGAACAAGAGTTTTCATTGCCCTGAAGACATCTCCTTGTGGAAAACCCTGAAAATGGCCCTTTTAGCATTGGCATGAGCAGGCAGTTCAGTACCCGCGCCAATGGGTAAAATACTTCAAAGAGGTCGCGCCAATTGGCGCTCTGTCCCAGAGTCGCACTCGCGCCAGCCAATTTGAGAAGTGTTTTTTAAAAATAAATGGCGGAATTTTCGTCCTAACTAATCCAGGAACTGATATCTATCTTGAGTTGGGAGGTTTGGCTACGGATTTCCATAGAGAGGGAGTGGTTTGCCACCTCTCATGGAAGTTTCCTTAATGATAGGGCCAATCCCATGATTATAGGGATCCCAACTCCTCTTCCTCCATCTATAAAAGTTTGCCCATCTCCATTGCAAGCTAGTCTTCAAGTTCCCAAATTTCCAAGAGCCTTATGTTGCAAGAGCCTCCATAATTCCCTTAAGGCCAATTTCAAGCAAGGAGACTATCGTCAAGGTCCGAAGAGAGAAGTTTGTCCCATCCTTGACAGGCTTTTCGAGACGTGTTCTGCTGGCGACCCCTCCGAAGGAGAATTCAGCGTCAGAACTATGGTTGTAATTTTCCTTTAATTGATTATTAATGAACGACTATTGGTTATGGTTCCACTCTTGTTATTGTTTATAATGATGAGTTATGTCCTTTCTGACTGAAATATAGTTGCATACTGGATTTTACGGTTGAGTTTTTTTTGTTTCTCGCATGTGCAGGTGTCCCATCACGGAGATTGTGGGGATCGTGATATGCCAGGGTTGAGGAACGGGAGCGCCACCTCTTCTACAACGACTGCGTTGGATTCCAGGTAAGCCTTCGTCACTAGTTGTTTTATTTGCAATTAGGAACCTGTGCTATAGCGTGATTGATTGTTGCTAGACCCGGTCTGGGCTAGTAGGGATCACCTCTTCCCGCAGAGGGGATTTACCTCCACAACATATATGAAGAATGAAACTTAGGTAATCTATCTAAAACCATGCGTATTTACATCTCAGTCAACATAGGTTTCGTGGAAAACATACAGATTGGATCAAACTGCACTCCCAAGGAAATTTATTGCTTTACCTACCTATTTAAAGAGTTTTGACATAGATAGATTTATCATCAAACATGAGATCAAGGCATATGTTTATGTCAAGCCCATTTGGAAAAATAATTAGACCATTCCACCCTTATAAGCCAGATATTATCAAGGTTAAAATTGAAAATTTGCTCAAATTTGGTTTCATCTACCCTGTTCCCTTAAATAAATTGGTGTCTAACACAGTCCCTGTCAAAAAAAAAATAGGGAACCATTTGTATATGCATCGATTACCACGATTTGAATATATATTGTCCAAAATATAATTACCTGACACCTTTCATTAACCATATTATCAATGAATACACTAGTTTCCACACTCTTTCCTTCATGGATGGTTTCTATGGATACAACCATATTATTATCCAACCAACAGATCAACGCAAGATTACCTTAATTTTTTCTTGGGGTATGTTTTCTTATCGTAAGCTTCCCTTTGTTCCTAAGAATGGGGGAGAAATTTTTCGAAGGGAAATGGATTATGCCTTTCATGATATCAGATAGATTGTGTAGGCTTATTTTGATGACCTTCTTGCTCACTCCAAGAATTGTTATGATCACCTAGCTCATCGTCGAGGTATTTTTCTTAGGTGTTGTTTTTATCACGTCCATTGAATCTGCACAAGTGTGTTTTCTTCATTGATTCTAGTCTTCTCCTTGGTTTCATTGTTTCAAAGTGTGGGATTCAGGTTGATCCCACTTAGGTAGAGGAAATCCTCAAATTCCCCCCTCTACAACCCATCCTTCAACTCCAACATTTGCAAGGGAAGGAAAACTTCTTACGACATTTTGTTGTTAATTATGCTGAAATTATGAAAGGTTTCATGTTCCTATTAAGGAAAGGAGTTCATTTTTTGTGGGATGATCGGGCTCAGAGATCATTTGACGCCTTGAAAAATGCTTTGATTTTTGCACCATTATTGATCCCTCTTGAATATACATGTGACTTTTTTCTATATCTCATCACATAACCATCCTCCATAAGCATGGTGCTTGTTCAAGAAGATGACATTCATAGTGAGCATGTGATTTACTATCTTCCCAAAATCCTCGTTGGATCCAAACTTAGATACTCACATGTGGAGATACTTTTGTTGGAAATATTCTTTGTTGTCATCCGACTTCAATACTACATACTCATAAGCCAGAGAACTATTATTTCTTTGGAGAAACCTATGAGACACATTTTTTCTCGTTAAATCATTGGATGAAAGTATTATAAGTAGATAGTTATGCTCCATGAATTTGATCTATTATTCACCACCACAAAATCTAAAAAGTCTTTGGTGTTTTCTAAGTTGTTATTTGATCATCCCTACGTTGACGTAGATGAAGTATCCCATGATCTCATGCCAGATGAATCATTTTATTTGGTCAACTCTTTTGACCCATGGTATGGAAATATCCTTGTATATCTCCATACCCAATGTTTCCTCCCAAATCTATCGAAATACGATCTTTGTTGTGTTTTCCACCACGTGAAACATTACTTGGTTCTTAATGATACTTTATATCAGGATGTTGCTGATTATTTCCTTTAGGGGTGTCTTACTCACGACGAAGCGGATAATGTTCTAAATTATTTTCATGCTATGGCATGCGGCGGTCACCTTTCGTGCATGGATACTGTGCAAAAAATCATGCGTGTTGGATACTATTGGTCATATCTTTTCAAAGATTGTATAATTGTGGTCAAGAATTGTCACCCTTGTCATGTTTTTACAAATAAAATATGTTTGCCCCTTTCCCCACTTCACCCAGAAGTTACTGTTGGTCCATTTTCTAAATGGAAAATTTACTTCATCACTTGCATTTCCACTTCAGCTAATGGTCATGGTTACATTTTTGTTGGCGTTGACTACTTCATTAAATGGGTTGAATTCATCCCCACTTTCAAGGTTGACGGCGAAATTGTATTTAATGTATTCCTATTCAAGTAGGTAATCTACTATTTTTGTGCGCCTCGCACTATTTTTATAGACCATGTATCTCACTTTTAGAATCATATGATGTCTAGCTTAACTTCCATTCTTGGTTTTTGCAAATATCATTCATCTTCCTACTATCCATAATCTAATGGCTAAGTCAAACTCGTAAATGGCATCCTCAAAACCATGATCCACCTTTTAGTATGCAATCACAAGACCAGCTAGAATAGAATGCTATATTTTGTGCTATGGGTGTACCGGACCTTAGTTAAGACTACCATAGGCTTCACACTGTTTTAACTTTCTTGTGGCCTGGAAGCAACCCTTCCTATCAAGTGTTAGATTCCATCATTGAAACTCATTGGTGAACACCTGCTTGATAACTCTATTGAAGAGGAGTTTTTGTTGTCACTTCATAGCTTAAATGGAACTCATCGAGATGTTGCACTAGCTCTCTAGCTCACAACCACCGATTCAGAGCTCAATATAAAAAATGTTTAAATCCTTGTTCTTAGCAAGAGAGTGATCTTGTCCTTTTCTACAATCAAAATAATGACCTCTTGGGGGTAGGAATGCTTCAACCAATGTGGCTTGGTCCCTATATTGTCACTCGAGTCCTCTGTAAAGGGGCCTACAAACTTATGGACCACGATGGAATTCCACTCATTGAACCCCACAATGAGCTCTATCTAAAGAATTATTATGCTTAAATAACATATGCTTTGTAATTCTATGTACAAATTTTTGTCTCTTTTGGTGTGAATCTTTTATGTTGCTTGCTTTTGGCTAAAACTTGGTTATTTTCCTTATGTTTGTACATTTTGCACAGATGTCATCATTACTCTTAACATGTGTTGGATATGTGGATGGTTTCATTCATCATACTCAAAATGTTGCCATAGCTACCTAGGTTCTTTATACACCTACTTCAAATTTTCTTAGTTCTAGCAAAGTCTTCCTTGGTCACACTACTAATAGCATTGTCAAATACACTACAGTTATCGAACTCCTTATCGAGGTTATTTATCTTAGCAATTTAAAATTTGTGGTTAGGTTAGACTGGTTATGCATTTGAATAATCATTATCACATTCGTAATCCAATATTGCTACGTCAATTTTTAAGGGTTTTTCTTTTGGACCAAAATTTTGAGTTTGTTACTTATGAGCATGATCCAAGATAATCTATTGCATTAGTTGATTTGTTAGAAAATTATGTGTTAGATTGGAATATATCACATTTATTATAGTTTAAAGCATAAGTGTATATTTTGATTGAAATATACATAAAAACATCAAATATACCATAAAATGCCTATTTATTTATATATTGCTTCAAGTTTCAATACATCCAAAATTCCCCAAAACTTGGGTGTTTTATACAAAATGGCTTCATCGAGCCCAGAATGACACCCTAACACTACAAAATCTAATATTATTGAGCATGTTGCTCATGATAACATATCATGGTTCAGTTATCCTCCTAAGAGGTACAATAAATCTCTCTGGAACACCCATTGTGTGCCACTATAGATGGATCAATATATCCTTCATAGGAATAGGTGGAACACCTGTCGTGATACCCTCGAGGTTCCTTGCAACCTCATGTAAGCTCTATGTATCATCCCCTTATTCAGCAGTTGCTGCAACCCCAACCATTTTTCAAGCCCCAATTAGCTACTCATCACGTCTCATGTGTTAAGGCATACTTGCAGGACAAACTGGTACTACATCTATGTCATTCCAAAACTCATGTCAATTTGTTACATCCACACAAAAGAAAAATGTGTAAATTTCAAAATCCAAAAATACTTTGTCATTGATCTATATTCTTACCTATCTAGCCCCACTGAGTACCTAGTGGCAGAACAAACTTTGTATCTCCTGTGCAATTCATCCCAACATATGAAAAGTCTTAAATCATAGGGATTTGGCTCTGCAACCAATTGAATAAGTTTGCACTGAAATATCATGTAATTTTTCCACCTCTTCTTTGAGGCCTCAAGGAATACCATCTCTTCATTATTGGCTCCCTTGGACCTTTTACTTCTAGACTCACATGTGGTATCATTACGGGCACTCTCTCTAGGATGAAAGAGACAATAAGTGTACCATACCTGAATTCTCTTTGGGCTTGAGTCTTAATAGTTGTCAACACTATTTTAACCCGTATGAGAAGACTCTCACACCATTCAAATACTTGTGGTTGCATTTAATCCATTTCTAGCATCATTTGGGATTTAGTCGCTACATGTTGGCTTTTATCCCCTTCCAATCGAACAATCATCCATAGGAACGATCTCAATGGTCTTTCCCTCTCTCTTTCAATTAGAACTATGTTTCTCATCTTAGAGGTACCTAGTATTAAATAGCTAAGGATCAAGTCATTGATGGTATGTGGATCATCCCTTCCTCTTGTCACATTTTCTCGTGCACCTCTACATGAAAAACTAGTAAGGAAGTAGATGTCCTATTTCTCAATTCTCCACTCATGATCCCGTATTTTTAACACTCCTTGGTATTCCTCCCACATTTTGATTATCATAGCCAAGAGATCTCCTTGGGACTTCATTAGATGAATTCATGTAAACTTGAGCAAACCACATATTCACAATGATTCTAAACATGTCGGATCATTCAACATTTGCAACTCCTCCTGATCGCGGAATATTTCTCTCCAAAAATCATTTTTCTAGAGTTATATTGCACAATTCAAACTTTGAATCAGTTATTATCCCATATTGTAAGATTCTAAACTGAGAATTGAATTTTTCTCCTTGCTTAGTCATGTTAACGCATGATTTTTCACCTTATCATGTCATGTTAACGCATTCTTTCCCTTTAGAAACGGCATGTTAATGCAAGAAATTGACCAAGAAGACCGTGTTACCCATCCAAGTGAGCTCAGGCTTGTCTAAAAACCATAAATTACTAGTACAAACTGAAATAAAATACATTAAATGAAAGGGAAGGGTTTTAAATCTTACTTGCAATTGACGAGAGTCAAAACGATGGTTCGGATTGCATCCAATTCGATTTGGAATATATGCTTCTTTTTTATCTCCAAATACCTCTCACCACTTGAATTAGTGTAAATGAGGAGCTCAACTCCTATTTATAGACATTGGAGGTATGCCTAAACCCTAATTTCTTCCATGTTTAAGCAGTTTTTTCCTTATTTTACCTTAGACAATCAATCCCAATTACTAGTTTCAATATGTTTTACATGTTCTAATGCAG
This sequence comes from Pinus albicaulis, assembly GCA_034641835.2. NCBI lineage: Eukaryota > Viridiplantae > Streptophyta > Pinopsida > Pinales > Pinaceae > Pinus > Pinus albicaulis. The sequence continues at coordinate 1,150,858,546 of CM076579.1, read as the reverse complement.
TTTCAAGTGATTTTCTGCAGATTTGACCATTACAGACTCGTTGTGATCTTTCTTTTCAGGGACTTTTTCTGTCTCGTGAAACTGAAAAACCCATGAGTTACCTTCTTCGGGCTCGTAAAACTCCTACGAAGATGATTTGAGTCATTTTTCTTTCTCCTTAAACTAAAAAAGATATTATGAGTTTTCTTTGTCTGACTCGTTTCAAATTTTACGAATAATATCTAGTTTACTTTTTTCCCCTTGTACTCATAACAAAATGAGGTGGGCATCTATGAAGCATAGTTTTATCACTTTATCCAGACTCAATGGACTTACTATGGAAAAGGAATTATTTTGGGTATACTATTAACCCTTTGTCACAACTAGTCATCAACCATGAAAAAGTTACCGGCCCCTTGGAGTCTTCTTTAAGCTCTTTTTAGACTCTCTAAACGTGAAAATACCTCTGAGTTTACCCTTTCTGGACTCGTTAAACCTAAGCAGATTGGGAATATTTTGGAAGAATTAGTGGTTACTAATATCTATGTTTGACGCAAGTTTTGGTAATAATCTATTGGTCATCCCTTGAACATGGCACTTTTCCCAAGCATATTCCTTGTTTTTCAGCTACTCTGAGAACCCTACCATATTATGAGTCTTGCTTCGATGCCCTTATGTACCTTCATCTTCGTTTCCAACTCATACTAGTGTTCTTGAGTCTAAGTTTCCTGGTATTTTTGGTGTTATGCCTTGTATTGTCCAAGGGATCATCTAAAATTTGTTACCTCTATCAACCATTTGTTCATATATCCTATTCTGCCGAGTCAATTCATCCTGTTGTTCTATTTTATCTTCAAAATCAAGTATTTTATCCTATTTCATGTCAATTGATGTAGGAATCCTTATTTTCTACGATTGATAGATCCCTTCCTATCAAATTCAACATATTTTCTGGGAAGTGGATTGAGAAACACCAAGTACCCTGGATCTTGCAGTCCTTAGTGGCAATTTTTCATGTGTTTGATTGGGTGTTTTCATTATTGGCTCCCACTTGACTGATTCTACGAGTGTTCAACCTAAAATATTGTATTCACACTGGCTAGATTGTACTGCACATATTAGATACCATCATCTTTATCAGTGGCCATCCTCGCCTATGTTAACGGTTTTCATCATTGACTGGTAATCAGAAAAATTCTTGCATGTTCAACATCAACTCATTTATTCTGGCATATGTAGAATTATTTTGTTATGTGATGGTCGCAAAGACCTTAGGAAGAGGATTGCATCACTCAACTTATCATATTGATTTGATTATGAAATCTATCCACATTTTCCTTATTAGTGGACGATTTATTATAGATCCATTGGACATCATTACGGTTTAGCTACTTAGCATGGTAATTCCTAACTCAGGACATAATTATATATTTTTCCCTATTTTTTTTGTTTGCATACCTCCTTCTATTCTGAATCTTTGAAAATCTCTGTCTTAAACTATGATATAAAGTATTTTAGCCATCTCCTTCTTCTCTGACCTCACACTTTAGGGGGGATTTTTTACATAGGAAAATACCTCCTAATAATCTCATAGGAGAAGAACATTTTGGTGACTGGAATACAATGTTGTTTCATGTCTTTTGACACTGTAACACACCCTAAAACACTTTCACAGAGTTTGTTAACACTGGCCATAGTCCAGTAACATGTGTTACCTAATAGTTAACACAGTATCATTTTTGGGACCTCGTTACCTAAATTTCACATAGCCATGAGAAAAAATCATGACTTGACTCATTTTGACTTCGTTTATCACTCACGTGGACCTTAAAAAGGTGGAAAATATCACCTCAAGATCATCCATTGATGTTTCCTATCCTAATAAAGCACACCAAAGAGAGAAAAAACAATAAAGTAAATGAAACATCCTCCACCCTATGGCTTTTTCCCAAAGTGAATTGAAGGCATGATTCACAATATTTTCAGCCTCCCCTCGCCTATATATTGGAGGCTATTCCATTGAAATTGGGATCAAAATTCATGCACTGCTATGTTTTCAAGATATCGTTTGAGAGACAGAGGTTGAAGTGCTAGGAGTTGGAGGAGGTCATGTCACAGCTACCTATGGTTGAAACTTTCCTTCACCTCTTGAATATATAGATCTATTTTTGTTCCTTTGTCAATTTCTCATGTATTTGTGTTTATTTAATGATAACACGAAAGATGGTATTATGTTTGTATGTTCAATATTGTATTTGTTTTCATCCATTGATGTTTGAATTGATTAAGATTTATATGTTGCAAGGGATATCTTTTCTCTCTTTTGTGTGCAACCACTAACTTAGGAGTTGGCTAGGAGAGCTTCTCATCCACACTCACTGCTCCAGTTGATCTACATGAAAGGATCGTCAAGTAATCCCTTACTGTTGCTTTGTAAATTCTATATTATTGATTATATTGTTGAATTATCCAGACTATAGTTTGATAGATCCATTGATTTGATTACCTTAGGTTCTAGGAAACATGAGCGGGTTTTCTAGTTTGTTCATCTGATCTTAAATCTCTATAGCAGTGCTCCACTTCCCTCTTAGGTGGTAACCCTTTAGGCTCCTAGAGGACTTCCATGTATGCATGTACCAATTATTCTAGTTGTTTTTTATGTTTCTTAGTACACCCCTATAGAGACGCCTTGCTTCTTATTGACTCTTCAATAGATTGATTTTATATTAAAAACAACAAAACATACTTCTTGTTGTAACAGATCAATTCCTTGGCTCATTTGGCACTTACTAGAGAAATTTTTTATTGTCGATGTGTGCATTGATGCTTAATGATTTTCCATCCTTGATTAGCCAATAGTGTTTGTCTCTCCGCATGGATATTGAATTTTGCATGTACATGTAGGGACTCCCAAAAACGACCTCACATACATCAAGAGGAACCACATCTAGTTCCACTTCATAAATAAAGTTAGCATTGATGAAAAATATAATTTTTCACTATTTTGTACCTTCAAATTTGCATCATTATTTACCCATCCCAATGGATATGGGTTTGGATGATCACGAACTTCCAACCCCAACTTCTTGACTAGCTCTGCTGCAATGAGATTTTCAAGCGATCTTGAGTCAAACAGAGTATCAATCTTGGTCTTCATGACATGTATCATTATATGGAAGATTTTGGTCATGTATTTATCTTCTTGTTGTTGAAAGCTACTCATATTCACCTCCTTATATGATGTCAAATATAAAATATTCTCATGCACATCCAAGCTACCTTCAACTTGTTTGCTAGAATCAGTGGCCATGATATTCCTTTTCTTGTTTCCTTTCTTCTTGTTCTTCAAGTTAAGCTCTGGATGCAACTTCCAACACTTCTCCTATATATGTTCATCAATGTTGCAATGGTTGTAGTGGTTTCTAGGATCTTTCCACTGATGTGTCATGGTTTTCATTTTTTTATATTTTCCCCTTTTTTCTTATTCTTCCCCTCCTTATAATTTCTCTATTTCTCCTTCTACTTCAATCTACTTGATTATTATTTCTTTAGGAATATGTTCTCCAGGTATTGTGTCTGTACATAAGCCTCATCCATTTATTTGGGATTGAACAACAACATTTGCTCCTACAAATGGTAGTGTAAACACCCCAAATACTTGAGGAGTACATATGGGTTATTTGTGGATATACCCAAAATTATGACCATCTTTCTAAACTTTGTAGTGTACTCATGCATGCTTTGCCCCAAATTTTCCCTAATGTAGTTCCACCAAATCCATTGTTCCTTTACATATCTAATATGGTAAAATTGTCAGTTAAAGAGGGCTTTGAGATCCTGCCACTTAGTCACTAGAGGTTTTTCCTCCAACCTTAAGGTCTCCATATGGTTTTCCCGCCAAGGCAAGGAATGGCCCTCTAATTTCAGTTGTGCAAATGAAATATTTTGTTCTTCCTCAATATGATGGACACTGAAATAAAATTATAGTTGTTGCAACCAATGATTTAGCTTGAGAGTTTTAAACTCATCTTAGTACGGCTTAATATCAACCTTCACTTCAATTTTGAATGGGGAATGTAATTTATTCATGGCACTTAGAGTGGATTGATCTTTGTTAGGTTATTTCTTTGGTTGGTTATATGTTTCTTCCCAAACTATCGATCCCCCTTCTAATTTGTATTCTACATTAGAACCCCCATATTCTCTAAATATCCCAATCTTAGTTCTCATGGTCATTATGAGGAGATTTAAAGTATGGTTTATATCCACGACTTGTTGTTCCATCTGATAAAACCTCTCCTGTAAGAGATCATTAGGGCTATTCATAGATTCCTCATCCATGATTAAAAGTTGATGATTTTTTTCCCAACCGATATAGACCCCCTAAAAATATCCATAATATACCCAAAGAAACCTACTTTGATACCAATATGATCCATAAAATTCCATGGATATTCCACTAGACAGTTCGTCACAACAAATCTTATAAAATTATGCTTAAAAATCCAAAAGTCTACACTATTATAACTTTATATCTCTTTATATTTATAGATTTTTAGATTTTCTATTAATAACATATACATGTGAATTAAAAAAATGCACAAAATGGAGAATGGTGAAGTAAAATCTCATAAACACATTTCACACACGTATGACTTGGGAAACCTTTTGGGAGAAAAACCCAACTGGAAGGTGAGGTCGCTCAACTCTTTCTCTAAATGGAAATATGGTTGTGAGTATAAAGAAATGTGACATGTAGTCCATGGGCTACTATAGTGCATAAATCCTATCTTTTTTCTCTATCTCCTATCCCTATTGGTCATTTTTTCTCAGTTGTGGAACAAATGCACTCAAAAGAATGGAAAACATTTTCCTCCTAGTGGCCCAGTTATAACACAACCTAATAGCCTACTAGTGGTAAGGTTTTACTTCCTCAAATCTTAACTAGAGTTATAATATAGAATATTCTAGAGTCTTATACATCATAATTACGTGGCTATCCCCTTTTTCATGCATAACGGGGCCTGATGTGGCATCCTCTCAAACTATGGTGGTGAAAACAGTAAGGTCAACTTCTATGTGGCATAGCTTTCGCATATGGACTCTGAGTGATGTGATTCTTGTATCATTGTAAAGGTATATGTGTGTAGAATATGAAAAAAAGATCCTACTAAATAGCAGAAAATTTTCACCCCCATAAAACATCATTTGATGCCTCAAAACGCTCCTAGAAAGTTTCAAACGTCGTTTTTCCAAATTGGGCCCCACCGGTAAAAATGGTCTTGTGACCTTATTCCTTCACTTTTTCCACTCTAAAAGCATAAATATGGATGAAAAATAATATAATTATCCAATCCATATCATATTTACTGAGTAAAATGTAGTATCCACCAAACCTACCCAAGATTCATTTCCTAACATTGCACCATTAAGCATGTTCCTTGTTTTTTTCGCTAGTGTCATGTTCATCCCTTCTACAACCCCATTGTATTGAGGTTCATCTGAAATAGTCCTATAATTTTCTATATCACACTGGTTGCAAAACTCACCAAATTCATTCCCAAATAATTCTCCACCATTATCTATCCTCAATATCTTAATTTTCTTCTTTGTATGGTTCTTCATAAGAGCCTTAAAATATTTAGATTTACCAAATACATGATATTTCTTCTCGAGGAAATAAATCCATATTTTGATCAAGAAAAATTCTATGAATGAAACATAGTACATATATTTACCTTATGATGGAACAAGCATAGGTCCAAACACATTACTATGCACTAACTCTAAAATTCTCTTTGTTCCTGTAGTATCTAATGATAATCTTACTCAATTATAATTACCATATATGAAATTTTCATATAAATAAAGAAATATAGTGCAATGGGACATAAAATCAACCATACCTTTATTCTTTAATTCATGAAGACATTTCCCTCCAATATGACCCATCCTTTGATGTTAAAGCATTGTCTTTTGTCTAATGACAATATGGGTTTTGTCTTCTTCATTTCCACTCTCAAAAATAATAGAAGTGTTCCACCCATCAATGAGATGATTCCTAATAGATTGTATAGAGTTCTATTCTAAAATACCCTCAGCAAAAACATTTCTCTTCAAACCATCATGCAATTTTTCATTTAAAACATAATACTTTCACTTTCATCACTCATCCTTATAAATATCAAGTTTCTAGCTAGTCATGGAATTTGTACAACATTGGGGAGTGTTCTATTTCTTCCATTCTTGAGTATCAATCTGAGTTTTCCTCAACCTGTGATTATGGTCATTGATTCATCTCCTAGGAAAACATCACCTTCATTATATATTTCACATTTGAAAAAAAATTGCTTGTGGGGAATCATATGAAAAGAGGCACATGATTCAATCAATCATACATCATGATCTGCAGGTGTTATTGCAAAATCCAAGTACACATCCCCTCCTTTCTCTAAAAATTATTTCCCTTCTAGGGAAGGAGCATCATTAGATCCCTTCCCTCTATCAACACTTTTGGATCTGAAATTTTTCTTATGATTTCATTCCTTATGACATTCCCAACATTTCCTTATGAAATTTCATATAGACTTGGATCTACCTCTACATTTAGAAATATCACTTGAGGACTTATTTTTATTTATATATAGGGACAGTCCTCCTACAAATAAGGCATTTATGCTCTAACCATCCATGTTTTTTAGACTCATTTCCTCTTAGAACAAGGATAATACCACATCATCAAAACTTAAATTGGTTTCATTCCTCCCTATAGATATAATCAAAGTATCCCACAAGTTTGGTAAAAATCACAGTAAATTGATACACTTATCTTCTTCAAATATTTTCATATCAATAGAAAATAACTAACTTACATAGTATTGAAGGCATTCAGATTCTCTTCAACCAAGTCTCCATCATTCATCCTCAATTTTTATAGCATCTTCCATGGGAAAATGTTTATTAACTATAACTTAGATCGATACAAATCCCCATAACTTATCTGAAAATTCCTTAGTTGTAGATTATCCTGAGACATTATGTAATATGTATTCTGAGTGACACTACTAGATTGTGCTCTTTACCTTCCAATCCAACTTTCTCTAGTCCATTATCAATACTCCCATAAGTGCAATTTCTGGATCGATAGTGACCCACCAATATTTTTCTACCAAAATACATTTCATATTGAGCATCCACAACTTAAAACTTTTCTCATTAAATTTATTTATCTCAATTTTCAAATAGATAATCAAACTTTTGCAGCAAAAAATAACCTTGGTAAAGCTTCCATTGAAACCAATTTTATCGTATCCCTGAGATAATAGAACCTTTAGAAACAAAGGCATAATCCTTAAGCTAATAATCACTCTAATAAAAAATGTAATTTTTTTAGTCTTTACAGTTAACCTATGCATACACATATTATTTATAAACAAAAAAGGAAATATTGCCAATCAACATAATACCTAGAGAGTTTCCCTAGAAACCCTTGGCTAGGAAATCTAGCAAAATTTTTATAATTGCACATCTAATTTACATCATCAACTAATTTCATCATTTACAATACAATATATAGGATATAACATCATCCCAAACCCTAATCCATTAGCATAAATTATATTACAACCTTAGTCTTGAAGGAATAATTCATACTTATAATATGATGAAATTATTAATAATGAAAGTAAAATTATTCTAGAAATAGACATATGATCAAATATTAGTATAATGAGGTCCCCGGGGTGCATCTCAGTTGGGGATTGTCATGATAAGAAGTATTCTGTAAAATAAGAGATCCAAGATTTAAATCCCTAATAAGTAACCCGACCTACGGAGAGGAGGAATAGTTGTAGGCCTTGTTAGCACTGAAATTTTTTCAAAAATTTTTGAGGTTTGGTCGTTATCATAAATTCATGTCTTTGATCATTTCATGTCTCTTGATTTATGGAGAAGAGCCCTAAAGGATTGAATTGTATGAGTCTTGTCACTTTTTAATAAAACTCAAAAGGAATTTTGAGTCCCATACTATGTTTCTATTACAAAGCCGATAAGGTAAAGTCTCTTTTTAATAAGTCTTTTAACTACTTTCAGTGGTTAAAGTCATTAGTTTCCATCTATAAAAGAAGTCTTATTATTTCACTATAATTTCCTTCCTAAGGTCAAATACATAGTGTTATATTCATGATTTCTGTTAAGAATAATACAAGAATCAGTTGTTCTTTCCATGAAAAGCAACCTTATTTTTCAAAAGATATGGTTTTACAGAAAAAGAAATATCTTTCGGAAAGGTAGTAATTTCCTGCAAATTAGCATAAAGGAGCAGAGGAAATATTATTCAACTGAAATTAGCATTTTTATTCAAGTATTACGGAAACGTTGAAGTATAAGGTGTTGCATAGCCTAAGAACATTGATTTTTCATTGAAAAATGAATTAAAGGGATGATCATTTTTTATGCTAAGGTTATGCCAATGTGTTGCTACTTATTAAAGGGTATAGGTGTCACAAGCACAGTACAAGTAGAAATAATGAAAATGGGTGATGGAGTTGGTGAAATAAGTGGTAGTGGTTTTAAATTATTCCTATGATTCATGTCATCCTTGTTTACTGATTCATATGGCATGTATAACATGTTTCCATCCGCTCCTGTGATAGCTGCATTGACATTTTTTATTATCCATTTTAAAATCATTCATTATAGGTGCCAGCAGGTAGGTTTTCTTGGTGGATTAGTCCTTTTTTTACAGTTGTGTCGGAGATTAGGGTTAACAGGTGCCATCAAGTTGGGTTTTGAAGGTTAATCCTCCATTTACAGCTATGTTGGAGGTTAGATTTTACAAGTGCAATATGGGAAAAGGAGGTAAGGTAAATAGATCTGAGCTAGAAAACACCCGCTTTATGGATAGTCGAGCTAAGGTCAAGTTCAAGGCAGCTGATTGGTACAAATTCTTAAAGAAATTCTTTGGTGAGAATTTGGTCGTCGCTCAAGCGTTTGCATAAACCTTTGATGGTGAGAAAGTTAAGGTTGGGTTTCAAACCTTCAACATTATCGAAACCATCATTGCCAGAGCAACTCAGACTTCTACATCAAGTGAGCCTTGGCATAAACAGTAAAACTCTTCTTAAAGTTGATGCAAATGCCTATTTGAAGCCTAAGCATGAGCACATCAGATGGACTCCTACCATACACATTTCTTACTTCAAACATGAATTTCAACATGTTATTACTACTATCCAACACTACATAACTTGTGAAGGAAGGTTTTCGACTATTCACCAATATCAAATGAGGTTTTTAGTCCACATTTCAGGTGCCAGGCCCATGAACTTACCCTTTTTTCTCCATAGGTCCTTGCTATAAATGTCTCGTAGGTTACAGAAGACCCCAGGTTACTCATTACACAACCTATATCATAGAGGCCTAATTAATATATTGATATCTTATCACTTGAGAAGAAATAAGACTACCTCGGAGAAATTTATAATAGAGGAGGGATTTAGCACTAGTTATTCTAGAAGAAGAGTAGGGAGGCCCAGAAAACACAGAGAGATAGAAAAATAGCAGCCAAACCCTACTCATTCATCAATACCCTCTCAATATGGCCCATCCTCCATGTCATCTAGAAGGCATACTAGAAGCTTGACCAAGAAGGCTAGAAACCCTACATCTACGCCAACAACACAACTAGCTAATGAAGTCCATATCAGCAGTTCACCAACAAGCAGTTCACCCAAGGAACCTTAGACCTTAAGGCTATTCATGGAGCAATGTAAAATGAAATTGAATCAAGGAGATACCTTGTTTCATAAAAATACTGTGTCAAAAAGTAAGGAGGAGACAGCTTCCTCTTCAAGAGGCAAACCTTGGAAAAGGCTCATCATGACAGAAGAACTTCCATATGAAGTCAACCCTAAAGTTCTAACTTCCAATCTTGTTCTACCTTCAAAGGAAGTCAACCCTGGAGAAATGAGATCAAACCATGTTTTTAAAACTACTCAGGAGACTCAAAACACAAGTGATATTTCATTCATAAAACCTACTCTCTCACAGGTCTTGTTATCACTTTAGAAAGGCAAAAATAAAGTGTCATAGGCTATTACAAAGGAAGAGCCTACCTTAGCTCAACTTTTTTCATCCATTGGTTGTTCATCCAAGAAGAAGAAGAATATTGTAATACATTCATACTCATCTTACGAAGATAGCAGTGATACTAAATATACTGAATCAGAGTTTGAGGAGGGAGAATCCATCAGATTCATACATGGAGGAAAAATGCCTAATTATATTCCAAATCCCCACATCCAGAGACCTCGCACCAGGCCTAAACAAAAACTCAGATTAACCAGCAACTGATTGCTAACCTTGCATTGAGAGATGAGATCATAAATGTTGATGATAGTCCAAAAGATAAAACCAAGAAGAAAAAGACTTAGCTAAAAGGTCAAAGACAAAAAAGGAGGTCAAACAAAAGAGTGAGCAAAGCTAAGGCTATCAGAATTTTTTCCTCCATATTGGACTGTAGAAATTTCAATAATAGTTTAATTATTCACCGAGATTATCCTGATTACACACTATTTAAGCTTCATGCATAATACATAACCTCTTCTACAATTGATCATCAATATGCGGAAATATAAAACAGTCGCATGCGCTCATTAAAACATAATCAAGCACACATATCAACATAGTATGTAATGGGGAAAGCAATAGCTAAAAACCCCCAACTATCTGTATATTATAATGATAGAGAACATGTAACAATACATAGCACAATACTCATCACAAGTACTCAGTACTATCTCCAAAAAGTTACACACAAACTAACTGAGATTTGAACAAGTCATGGGTTCAAATCTCCTCCACAAGTCTGCCTGCCTCTACTGCGCAATCCAAGTTGATTAATGATGAGATCCAAGTTCGAATCCCACTAGCTCCAATTGCGCAATCCTCATTGGCAATCTCCATCAATGTGTGTGCAAATCTCATGCACAATCATGGTCACAATTGATAGTCACACTCACCCTTTCACCCACCTCTAACACTGGTCTCCACTGAACTGTCCATGCATTGCAGTTAACTGATGTGTTCTTTAGTTGATTTATGAGTTAATAATTAGTGAATTAATTAATAATTAATTCACACCACTCATCACTAGTGTATTTGTCAATTAGACTAAATACAACTAGTTCAACTAAGTTAAACCGAACACAACTCCACCAATTGTCTCATCAACTCCACCAAACTCTGCCACATGAGTTCTAACTGAAGTCAACCATGCAATAGCTCAACTAACCCATAGGAAAAGCGTATTTCCTTCTGTCAGCTGCATGTGCCACATCCAAGCATCAAACTGAAGTGCTCCAAGAGGATAAGATAATATTTATAGTCTAAATATTATTAAGGGTTAATAATATTCGACTATTCTATTTTTAGCCCGGCAGTCTAAAAATAGATTCCGCCCAATGTCTAAAAATAGAGGTCCATCTATTTTTACCAACATGACCAATCATCCATAAATAGCATCCTGCAACTCATAGACTATGATCCATATGTCTAAAAATAGACATAGTCTAAAAATAGACTTTGCGCCAAAAATAGCCTGCGGGCCCACTTAGTGAAGGCGACTTCATTTCACTAAGCTCCATCATCTTGTTGCATTTTCAACACTCCCTCTCAACAAGATATGGATTATCTGCAACCCCTATCCTGCCTCTGTGGAATTCGAACTTGCTCCTGGTGAGCGCCTTCGTCAAGATGTCAGCATCCTGATCCTCCGTGGGAACATATGAAAGTAACATGATTCTCTGCTGAACACAATCTCTGATATGATGGTACCTGATGTCGATGTGTTTGGATCTATCATGAAATACTTGATTAGCCGAGAGTTTAATGCAACTCTGGTTATCACAATAAATCACAGTAGGCTCCAAGTGTGACCCGAACAACCCGACCAGGATCTTCCTCATCCATATGGCCTCGCATGCGGCCAAGCTTGCTGCCATATACTCAGCCTCTGCTGAACTGAGTGCCACGGATCTCTGCTTCATACATTACCAAGAAGCTGCTTGTCGACCCGATGCGAAGATCCTCCGGATGTGCTCTTTCTTTAGTTGGGCTCCACACTTGTCTGCATCCGTGAAGCCACATAGCTTCACCTCATCCCCTCTGTCTGTACCACAATCCATATCCCGATGTGCCTCTAAGATAACGCAATACATGCTTGCATGCCTTCCGAAAGAGCTTGGTGGGCGTAACCATAGCTTGTGAAAGCTGGTTAACAGCATAGCATATGGCAGGCCGTGTATTGACCAAATACATAAGCAACCCCACCAACTGTCGATAAGCAGTGGCATCCACTACCTCCGCCGAAGTAGCATCCTCCTTCCTCCATCCACCAGGAAGAGGAGTATCAACAGGCTTGCAGCCATGCATGTTGAACTTCTCCAGTATCTCCCGGGCATACTTACCCTGAGAAACAAACAGTCCATCACTACGCTGCCAAATTTCCAATCCCGGGAAATAATGAAGGAGGCCCAAGTCCTTCATCTCAAACTCTCTAGCAAGATCCTCCTTGCATGAAAGTATCAACAGCTCATCACCCGTCAAAATCAAATCATCTACATAAAGTACAATGATCAGCAACTTACCCTCCACCACAATCTGGTACAAGTTAGGATCCGCCTCACTCTTGGAGAATCCAAGTCCGGTGAAATAACTGTCTATCCGTGTGTACCAAGCACGAGGTGCTTGTTTCAACCCATACAGTGCTCTCTTGAGTCGGCACACATGCGACTCACTGCTAAAAATCTCGAAACCTTCAGGCCGCTCTATGTACACCTCCTCCTCAATGACTCCGTTGAGGAACGCAATCTTCACATCCATCTGATGGATGTGCCACCCCATATGCACTGAGAGAGCAAGGATCGTCCGTATGGAAGAGTACCTTGAGACAGGTGCAAAAGTCTCCTCATAATCGATCCCCTCGATCTGTGAGAAGCCACGGGTGACAAATCTCGCCTTGTACTTCTCCACACTCCCGTCAGCCGCCTGCTTCACTTTGTAGATCCATCGCGAACCTACAACTGATTTCCCAACCGGTCTTGGGACAATCTCCCATGCACTGTTCCTGATGATCGAATCCGTACTCTTCCATCATGGCATCTACCCATGGTCCCGCCCTCGCAGGATACTCCGTCACGACACACGAGCCACAAGAGCCATGTGGTCTGCGCGTGTACCGATCCCAGACCGTCACCGCATTGTGCTGTAGGTGGTCCTACAATATTCTCTACATATTGAGCCAGTCGCTCAGCTTCTGTAGTGCGCTTGCGCCCTCTGATGGTTGGCGCTGCATGAGTGGTCTCTTCCACTCCATGAACTTCCTCTTGTGGCTGATCCACATCCGGAAGTTCATCCTTAGGAACTAATAGCTCCTCATCTGCATGCAAGTGTGGCTCCCTCTCAAGCGAACACTTCATGGCTTTCTCCTCCTAAAATTTGATATCCCATCACACAACAGTCTTGCGACTGTCTGGAAAATACACATGATAGTTGTGGGGTGTATCAGTGTACCCCACAAATATCCCAACCTCTGCGGTCGGATCCAGCTTCTTCCTGGCATCCTTCGTCACATGCAAGTAGACAGGTGAACCAAAAATCCTCAAATGGGAAATATCAGGTCTCTTACCAGAAAATTCCTCCTCTGGTGTACTCATGCCAAGTATCTTGTGAGGACAACGGTTCTGCACATATACTGCAGTATTGCATGCCTCCGCCCACAAGTCAAGGGGTAGGCCCTGATCATGCAACATCGCCCATGCAGCACCCACGATCGTTCTATTCTTCCGCTCAGCAACCCCGTTCTACTGTGGGTTATGAGGTGCAATGAGGTCTCTCTGAATCCCTTCTGCGCTGCAAAAGTCCTTGAATTCAACAGAGATGAATTCACCACCATTATCGCTCCTAAGAGCCTTCACATGCTTCTCCGATTCCTTCTCAACCAGCGCCTTGAACTCACAGAACTTTGAGTATGTCTCGCTCTTCTTCTGCATGAAGAAGATCCAGCACTTCCGAGAAAAATCATCAACAAAGATCACATAGTACCTGTGCTTTGCTGTCGAAGCTACCGAGAAAGGTCCACACACGTCTGTGTGAATTCTCTCAAGGATCGTCGTGGCATGACTATCCTTCTCGTGAAAGGTGGCTTTCACAAATTTTCCCAAGGTACACCCTTTGCACTGATCTGACTGTGCAAGAGTGCCCTTAGGAAGCCCAGTAGAAATCTGCTGCAGTATCTTCAAAGCTCCATGGTAAAGGTGGCCCAATCTCTGGTGCCACAGCTCGCCATCATCTCGGGCTCACCACTCCTCTCGCCTTGCATGCCACGTTGTCATCCACTTTCAACTCGATAAAGGTTCTACCAACCCTACCCTCTAGGAAGTCTTCTCAGCTATGATCAAGGCAGAGAAAGCCTTTCCCTCGCTAAAGACAACATCATATTCCTTGTCTTCTAACATCGCCACAGAGATAAGATTCTTCTTCAATCCTGGAGAATGCATCACTTCCTTCAATACGAAGGGTTTACCAGACTCCCTCTCAAAGGAAATGGTACCGATACCGGTCGCACTATTTCTACCATCATTGCCCATCTCGTCGTACACTCCAAGATCTTCTCATCCGGATGCGAAAATAGATCTCGATCTCCAGTCATGTGAAAAGATGCACCACTTTCCAAGAACCATACTGATCCCATCACACTTGAGACCAAGCATGCGATCAGCGAAAAATCTAGCTCAAACTGCAAGGCTAAGGCCTCTCCTGCTGTAGATCCAGCAGCTTGCTTATTTTTCTTCTTCTACGGACAATTTGTGGCATAATGTCCGTGTTGGTGACAGTGAAAACACTTCACCTTGGACATGTCCTGCTTCTTGCCTTTCGCACCGGAATGAGAAGCTTTCTTTCTCTTCCCCTTCTTTGCTTTGGCAGCCAAAGCGCAATTTTCTTCATCAGGTGCCTTTGATGAAGATCCGTCCCTGGTAGCCCGCCTTATCTCCTCTTGCATGAGATCCGACCAAAGTCGCTCCCATCCCAGAAATTTCTCCCGACCATTGACAGAGTCCTGATAAGAATGCCAACTCTTCGGAAGACCAAGGAGAGCCAGGTCCACCAATTCCTCATCATCGACATTCACCCCCACACTTCCCAGCTCATCCCTGCATTGGGTGAACTTTGTGAGGTACTTGGCGATACTGTCGCCTTTCTCCATCTTAATGTTTCTGAGTTTATCCTTGAGCGCCAACTTCCTCTGGTCGCTCTTGCTGAATAAATACGTAAGTGCACTACATCAAGTATGGAAAGCTTTTCCATAGATGCATCTTTGAGATGTAATATTGATCCTTCACGCCCTCCAACAGAATCCTTCGACATTTTTCCATCTTCTTTTGCCAAGCCTCAACTTGAGCAGCATTAGTAGGCTTTGGGATCTCAGCATCTATGAACTCCTTCAGCCCGTTATCATCTAATACCGCCTCCATTCTGTCCTTCCACACAACATAATTCGAACTGCCCTCAAGGGCATACTCCAGTCGCAATTCGTTGAAAGACATTTCAACTCTAGCACCAAGAAAACTGCTGCAAATTTCGAATTCCAAATTCTGCTGCAAATTCGAATTCCAAGCTCAAAACTTAGCTGCTTCTGGATCTGTGAGAACAAATTATTTCTAGCACAGAGATCGAATGTAAGGGCATTTACTGGATATATCACCTTTCAAAGAAAGGATGGATGCAGAGGCTACCTAGCTCGTTACAGACTCTGTCTACCGAAATAATTGTAATCACTGTAATAGATCCGATGATCAATTCTGCTCTGATACCATGTAGAAATTTGAATAATAGCTGAATTATTCACCGAGATTATCCTGATTACACACTATTTAAGCTTCATGCATAATACATAACCTCTTCTACAATTGATCATCAATATGTAGAAATAGAAAACAGTCGCATGCGCTTATTAAAACATAATCAAGCACACATATCAACACAGTATGTAATGGGGAAAGCAATAGCTGAAAACCCCCAACTATCTGTATATTATAATGATAGAGAACATGTAACAATACATAGCACAATACTCCTCATAAGTACTCAGTACTATCTCCAAAAAGTTACACACAAACTAACTGAGATTTGAACAAGTCATGGGTTCAAATCTTCTCCACAAGTCTGCCTGCCTCTACTGCGCAATCCAAGTTGATTAATGATGAGATCCAAGTTTGAATCCCACTAGCTCCAACTGCGCAATCCTCATTGGCAATCTCCATCAATGTGTGTGCAAATCTCATGCACAATCATGGTCACAAATGATAGTCACACTCACCCTTTCACCCACCTCTAACACTGGTCTCCACTGAACTGTCCATGCATTGCAGTTAACTGATGTGTTCTTTAGTTGATTTATGAGTTAATAATTAGTGAATTAATTAATAATTAATTCACACCACTCATCACTAGTGTATTTTTCGGTTAGACTAAATACAACTAGTTCAACTAAGTTAAACAGAACACAACTCCACCAACTGTCTCATCAACTCCACCAAACTCTGCCACATGAGTTCTAACTGAAGTCAACCATGCAATAGCTCAACTAACCCTTAGGAAAAGCGTATTTCCTTCTATCAGCTGCATGTTCCACATCCAAGCATCAAACTGAAGTGCTCCAAGAGGATAAGATAATGTTTATAGTCCAAATATTATTAAGGGCTAATAATATTTGATTGATCTATTTTTAGACTGGCAGTCTAAAAATAGACTTCGCCCAATGTCTAAAAATAGAGGTCCATCTATTTTTACCAACTTGACCAATCATCCATAAATAGCATCCTGCAACTCATAGACCATGATCCACATGTCTAAAAATAGACATAGTCTAAAAATAGACTTTGCGCCAAAAATAGCCTGTGGGCCCACTTAGTGAAGGCGACTTCATTTCACTAAGCTCCATCATCTTGTTGCATTTTCAACATGGAACTCTAAAGAATGAAGATTTAGAGCCTTGAAAGCCTAAAGAAGTTTTTCATTTTGGGTTTATTTTCTACATTTTTGGATATAGCTACTATGTTTCACTAGGGGTAGCTATTATTTTTGAATATTAGTATATGGTGAAGAGAAGCTACTTTTTTGTTTCTTTCCACAAGGATGACACTAAAATGGATGAAATAAATGTGATTTATGTTATGATGAGTTTTTCTAGGTGTCAGATAAACTTATAGGTGGTTAATCACTCCTATATTTCATCATATATGAAAACAGGTGTTCACAGGTACTCCTTTCAGTTGTTGGATTCCACCTTTTTTGGAGACAGTTTTGATGGGCTATGAGGCCACTTAGCCAAATTTAGCTCCATAATGCCACACCTTATCTCATTTCTATTTTCAGTTTTTCCTTTAATGTTTTAGATGAACTCTACCTTACATAGAGTGTTGTAATATATTCCTAAAACAGAGTTCCACTTTTATTGGAGACTTCTACACAGAGCTCCTATTTTTGTATAAATATGGTGTAATAAAAAGACAGAGGGGTTCAATGATTGTATCTTTCTCATCATATTGTGTTACACATTTTGAATATATAATATATCAACAACACTCTTGAGGACTTATGACATTTTTTTGTGTGTATTTTTTTCTTGTCTCATGTGTTTTCATACCTAAATTCTTCAGTTCTAGATTGTGATGTTAACTGTATTCCATGTTTTTATCAGTCTCATGTTGTATCTATACATGATTATCAATTTTTTCAGTCTTGCTTGGAAATATTTCTTAATAAAATATGTGTGGTAAATTAAATATGATCATTCCTTGTAACATATAATTTTTAAGTGTGCAATGATATTCTTGTAAGACTTCTAGCAGCTATGTTTCATGGATACACTATCAATCTGAACTCTATGTTACTTTTCTGTCTAAATAGTGGATTTCTATCTTATAGACCCATTGTCTTTCTGCATATCCTCCTAACCCTTAGGTTACTAATTTACTCTTGCTACCATATAAAACCTTAGTACCCTCATATGTGTAAGAGAAAATTATCTATTTGAATCCTTTTCAGCAAATGTAAGCTTCAATCACTTTCCACAATCCAACTCAAATCATAAATAGCCCTGAGCTTAAGATGTGTCTGGTCAGGAACATGTCACAATCCAAGTGTTGATTCCAATGCTAACATGCCCTATAGGTATAGTGGTAGCAATTGGAATTAACCCTATGTCACGGAGTACAAGACCAACCCATTTTTTGATTCCTCTAGTTACAAAATAAAAAATAAACAAAAGATTAAGGCAATGAGAGAAGCTAGGATGGAGATCATAAAGAGATAAATATGCATTGCTATTGTATAAGCTATTGTTGGCTATGTATTATATTCTTTCCATGACTTATATACACCACAAACAAAGGGGGATCCTAAGGGGCCGTTCAACCCCCCCCCCCCCCCCATTTGGGGGGTATGTAGGGGGGTGGGAACCCCCCTACATGATTTTTAGGAAAACACCCTAAGAAAAAAAATATATTGGGTAGTTTTTTACAAATGGTTTTTCTAAAAGTGGTTGTGTGATGCATGATGGTTTTCCCTATGGTTTTGTAGTTTCATTTATCAAACTATGGTTCAATTAGTAGTACACATTCCATGGGATCTATTTTATATTGTAATAATGTAAAAATGATATAATGAAAAAAACCATATTGTTGGTTTTCTTAGGTTTGGGTTTCCAAGATAAATTATATGTGTAAATTTTTGTGCTTACCATTGTATATTTTCTATTTTTATTAAGAATTTTTTTGCAAAAATTAATTATATAGGTTTAAAATATACATTTGGTATCATATCACTTTTGGTTCAATGGGACGCCTTTGTGGGTAAGTGCTTTTTCTTGGGCCAATGGTAGACCTTATTATAGTGGGAGATATGCGAAAGTGATTCATGGGGTGAAAAGAAATGGTGAGTAGTTTCTAAAATAGAGATCAATAAATTCAGTAGGCATATTTTTTAGTTGTAGAAGCTCAAAATGGAAGAATTTTTGGTGTATAGAGATTAATGGATTGTTATGGATCCAGGCTTTGCATCAATGAGGATGTCAGTAAAAGAATAGATGAAGTTGGATCAAAAGGAAAATGGCACAATATGATTATGTCTTTCAAATTCAACATTATTGAATTTGTCAAGATAAGCTAGAACAAAGGATTTATGGGACAAGTTAGGGGCTTTGTATCAGTCTATGTATCTAGTGAACATATTTTTCCATTTGAAAAAGTTGTATAACCTGAGGATGAGAGATGGAGACTCAATGAAAGATGATATGAACTGCTTCAAAAATATGGTAACTAAATTGATATCTATTGATATTAATATTTTGAATGACGATAAGTGCATTAGTTTCTTATTTTATCTACCAAACTCGTGGGATAGTATGGTTGTTTCCATAGGTAGTAATGCAACTACCTTAAAATTCAATGAAATAATCTCATCCTTTTTTTCAAAGGAGATGAGACGAAAAAATATGGAGATCTAGAATAGATTTGCCTTGTTTATAAGAGATATAAAAACATAAATAGAAATAATTCCTCAAGTAGGAGATCTAAATCTGAAGGAAGATCAAAATCTCTAGAAATTTTGTAAAATTATGTTGGAAATGTGAAAAAGAAGGGCATTACATGAAAGATTATAAATATGAAATTACAAAGAAAGGGAAGGAATATAAAAATGTTCCTTCTATATAATCAAAAACATCCTCATGTGAAGGATAGGATGGGTACTTGTATTCTTAAAGTACATAGATAGATTATGAGGCATGGATGGTGGAATTAGTTGCATCTTTTCATATGACTCCTCACAAGGAGTGGTCTTGTGAGTATGTAAAGTTCAATGATGATGATGTATTCTTAGGAGATGACTCAAGAGCTATAATCACAAGGTGAAGAAAATTCAAGTTGAAGCTCATGGATGGAAGGATTAGGACACTCCCTAGTGTTTTGCACATCCTAGGATTAGCCAGAAATTTAGTTTTTGTAAGAAAGATGAGTGATGAATGTGTAAAACTAATGTTTGAAAAATGATACCCGCAGGATGGTTCGAGGAGAAATGGTATTGTTGAGGGAAATTTGGTTTGGAACTTTGTATAAGATGTTGGGAAGCGTTGTTAGTGTTGGGTGCAATACTTTTTTTTTTCCTAAGAGTGGAGCAAAATAAGGAAAAAATATTGCAGCTTCAAGAGAAAATATTATGTTGTAGCATGAAATATTGGGGCATATCGGAGAGAAGGTATATGAAATATTGGGGCATATTATGTTGTGGCATGAAATTTTGTGGCATATGAAATATTGTGTGCTAGAAGGTATGTCTAATTTATCTCTATATTTTTATTTACGTGAAATTTTTTATATGGAAAGTAGAATTGGGTGAAATTATCCTCTAGTGCTAAGAGGGCAGAGGGAATACTACATCTAGTGCACATTTATGTGCTAGGACCTATGCCAATTCCATCATTGGATAAATATGTGTATTATATCTCATTTATATATGAATTCTCAAGGAATACACGGATATATTTCCTGAGGAAGAAGTATAAATTCTTTGATATTTATAAACAATTTAAGGCTCTAGTGGAGAATCAGAAAAAGAAGAAAATAAATTTGTTGAGGACGAATAATGGTGGAGAATTATGCAAGAAGGAATTTGAAGAGCTCTATAAAAAATGTGGTATAACAAGGTAGAAGACTACCCCATACACACCTCAGGATCTAGTGCAGTTGTGGACTAGAAAAAAACCCATTGGAAGAAAATGGGTGTTTAATTTGAAAGGAAAAGTGGAGAAATGCAAAGCTTGGTTAGTAGCAAAAGGTTGTTCCCAAATGCAAGGAATTCACTTTGGTGATATTATTCTCCTATTGCAATTTTTTCTTCTATTATATTTATTTTATCTGTTGTTGTTGCTTTTGATTTTGAGGTAGAAAAGATGGATGTGAAGACAAAATTTCTACATGAGAATTTGGAAAAAGAGATCTACATGAAGTAGCCGAAAGACTCTGTTGTGAAGGGTAAGAAAGAGTTGGTATGCAGGCTGAAAAATTCCTTGTATGGGTTAAAGGAGGATGTAGTACCAAAAATTTGATACATATATACAGGTGTTTGGCTTCACAATGAACAAAATGGATCATCGTGTGTATTTTAAATTATTTGGTGATTGTATTATTTATTTGGTCTTGCATGTATATGATATTTTGTTAATTTGAAATGACAGGAAAAACATCTAGGAAGTGAAAACCTAGTTGTCTTCTAAATTTGACGTGAAGGACATCGATGTTGAAAATTTCATTTTAGGCATGGAAATTAAAAGAGACTAGGAAAATAGAAAACTCTAGTTAAAGAAAATTAAGTATATCGAGACAATATTGCAAAGGTTTTATATGTAGGAAAATTAAACCATTAAAGGTACCTATTCCTGTAGGTGTAAATTTATATGCAAATCAGTGTCCCAAGAAGGAAAAGGAAATGCCTCGTGTTCCATATGTTAGTGTGGTTGTAATTTTGATGTATGCAATGATGTGTACAAGGCCAAACATTTCACATGTAGTGAGAGTACTAAGCAGGTATATTTAAAAACCACTAAAGGGGCATTGGACAACAGTAAAGAGGGTTTTCAAGTATCTGTGTGGCACTATAGATTATGGACTGTGTTATCAAGGAAGACCGAGACTTGACAGAGTGTTGGACATACATGGCTTTGTTGATGCATATTAGGTTGGAGATTTGGATCGCAAAATAACTATAAGTGGGTATGTGTTTAACCTATTTGGAGGAGCTATTAGTTGGATGAACAAAAGATATTATATAGTGGCACTTTCAACTATAGAATTTGAACACATGGAAGCCACTCATGCAAGCAAGGAAGCGGTTTGGTTACATATATTGTGTTTAGGTATGGGGTTGGTACAGCATGCTATAATGATATATTGTGATAGCCAAAGTGCAATTTTGTTGGAAAGGAACCCTGCTTTTCATTCGAATACAACATATTGATGTTCAATATCACTTTTTAAGAGACATGATTGAAAGCAAGAAGGTATTGCTGGTAAAGGTGGACACTTTGAATAATATTGCAGATGCATTAACAAAATTTGTGAGTACTAAAAACTTATCTTCATGTATATAATTCATGGGCTTCATTGCCATGAATTGCTGACTATATACTCTTGCAACCTCCTACAAAAATAAAAAAACGAGTAGGAGAATTTTAGGTATGTGTTATATTCTTTGCATGACTTGTACGTACCATGAACAAAAGGTTTTATCAGGTTTATCCCCCCATGGTTGGGGTATGCAAGGGGGTGGAATCCCCACTACATAGGATTCAGGGCAGCACGTCTAGAAAAAAAATATTGGTTTTTTTTTTGTCCACTATTTTATAAAAGAAGTTTTGTAGCACATGGTGGTTTTTCCCATGATTTTCTAGTTTCAGTTATGAAACTATGGTCTGATTGGTGATTCAAATGTCACATGATTTCCTAGGTTTGGGTTTCCATGATAAAATATTTGTGTAAATTTGTGTGTTTTCCATTTATCTTTTCTATTTTTATTAACAATTTTTGTGCAGTTGTTTCTTAAGTTGATTGCAGATTCCAAGAATAACTTGGAACCTAGAGATCATGAGAGAGGTTAAAAAATTGACCTCACTCCTAATCATAAGATTCTAGGATATTCCTGAAATCTGCAATCGACATAGGGATGCCCATTTACAACAATTACTTGTATAGGGTTAACATATAAATTATAATGAAACTTATGTGCTCAATTTAGTTTTGGTAAATTTTATGTATAATCTAATATTAGTAATTCATAATAGTCTCCAAATATACCTTGACTATTGTAAATGTAATATGAGTTGAAAATCCTTATTTCTAAGTGATAAAGTTTGAAATGAGTCCGAAAGTTCAATTATGTAAGCTAAGTGATGAGATATTGATATTTAATATGTAACAAGCCCCATGAAATAAATGTTAAAGAATATATTAATTTCAAAGATAGAGACTCAAATTTAAATATGGAGAATCCAAGGTGCACAACTGATGTTACCCAACACTTTACCATTGTTTTATTTGCAAGATGGGTGCATGATCTATTGTACCCGACACCTTGTGTTTATTCTTTGGCAAGTGAGTGTGAATCGTTATCAATTTTTAAAAAGGGAATCAGAGGTAAAAGGATACAAATTGTTAATCATGAAATTAAACTATTGCAACAAGATCTTGATGATTCCTTGCAATAAATAGATAGATTACAAAAGAAAAAAATTCCATGAGAGGAAATTTCACAAAATTTGGATCACAAGGTAATGAAATTTATCATGAATTTGTTATTTTTTCTACGCAACGCACCAACACATTAGAATAAAAATTGAAATAAATAGATCAATTTGTAGATGATATTTTAAAAATTAAAGATCAAAAGGAAAAACTCATAGAATCATTACATCAAGAACTATTTTCCAAATAAAATGTTATTAACACTTGAAAATGAAGTAAATTAGATAAATCAAGAGAAAGCAAAGTGTGATGCAATTTGTGATACTAGTGACATAATTCAGAAGAATAAAATTATACATATACTTGTCATTTAATTTATGATAATAATTTTTACATATATATGTCTCTCTCTTGTTTTAAGGTGATGAATGATGAACCTGATAATATTTCTAAATATGAAGATGATGAACTAGGTTATTTTGAGAAGAACTGTTATACAACATTTTGTCACTGTCCCTGTACTCCAAGTTCCTAAATCTTGGAGAACCCCTACAGTGATCCTTGTGAACTTTTTCCATCATGAAAACATGCCTTTATATCCTTTACAGTCTGAAGACCAATATCTCTTTTGATCATTCCTGGAGTAGCTTCCTAAAAACCCACTTTTTTTGAGCAACACAGCCATTCAGTGTCTGGCCAGCACTTACGGAAAATGCTTAGCCTATGACTAGCATTGATTGGCACTGATATGAACCCCATATCCACTCTGATCTACTTCTGGAATATTTTTAAAAATGGAAACAAAGCTTCATGGCCTAGAAGCTTCGAGAGCGGAGAGTTGGATGTTTTTTTATTAGGATATGGTCAAGCTTCCTCCTTTGGGCCTCTTGTTACTAAAAAAGAGGAACCACCCAAGAATATAAGACTTTATCCCATATTAATTGGATCCATGTTCCCCCCTCCATCACTATAAATTGATCACCTTCCAATGCCTCTGCTATTTAGAACATAATAGAAGAGAATAATAGCAGAGAAAGGTTTGAATATTTTCATAGGCATAGAAGGATAGAGTTGAGACCCTTAGCCTTCTAAAATTGAGTTGGAAAAAGAGATCTTTGGATACATGCCCAGATTCAGACTCGTCGAAGGAGAGCTTCGACATCAAGGAGCAGGTTGTAACTACCCTTTCTAATCATTAATAGAATACAACTGGTTTTACTTTCCATTTCCGTTTGTTATTATGATGAAAATTATAATATTCCTTGATCTATTAGATAGATTTCATTCAATATAAGTATTATTTGTTCTATCTCATTTTGTATTGTCTTTTGTCTCTTGCCACATGTATTGATCGTAAAAAGGAGCAAGGAACATGATCTGGAGATAAATATAAGTGGATGCACTCCAAGGGAACAAGTAATCGGCACAAGTTTAAGGTAGGTACTCCTATCATTTATTTCTGATTGAATGTAATCTAGGAAAGTAGATGCTTGTTTGTATTATTTTTTGCTAGACCTACCTAGGGCTAGAGGGATCGTCTTTGTCCGTAGAGATGATTTACCTAGACAACAAGAACACAAAAGGAATCGATGCCAAACTTTTGAATAAAATGGATTATGATGGAAAGGGTTTAGGAAAAGAGGTCAAGGCATTCAAAATCCAATACAAATATGTGTAAGGCCAAAAAAAGGATGTCCAAGTTATGAAGGTAAAATATGAAATGTAGTTATCAAAATTTTGAAAGTAGAAACATTGAAAAGAGGTGAAACATCGAAAATAGTAGTACAATGAATAAAATGTAGAAGAAAGAACAAATTTGCAGTCATTGTGGAAGAAAAATACATCTACAAGCTAATGTTGGAACATACATTCTTGTTGTGTTTGTGGTATTACAAATCATGATCATCACAAGTGTTGGAATAGAGAAATATCAAAGCCTCATATACTAGTACAATGTGGTTTGATAGATGTACTTGGATGGAAAAAAAATACTTCTATGTTGAAAAGAGTGTATAGGTTCAAGTCTTCATATGTACAATAATATTTCCCAAACAAAGTTATAATTTAGTTAGTCCTCTAAAGTTAGTTGTCATTAAGGAAAGAGTTATAAGTTTATTGTCATTTCATGAGTCAAATTAATCATGAGTATTTTGTAATGGTTTGTGGTAAGCTAAAAACCACTTTTTACTAATATATGGATGTTTTTGGTAAGTTGAAACCACTTGATGGTTAGTGATAATTTGAAATAAGTTCAAAATTGTAATGGTTAAGGGTGAGCCAAGAAAACCCTACATATGAGGTAATATAATGGTTGAAGGGTAATCCATAGAAAACCCCTGGGAAGTTCAAGCATAAGCTAAAGAAATCCTTGATATGAATATGATGTGGTCCAAATTATTGGCTCAAGATTTATAATTTTTCAAAGAAATATGCAACACATTGAGAGAAAAAGACAACAACAATTGAAGATATATATGAAGGTGAATAAGATTGAATCATGAGTATTCATTAAGGGGTAGTATGAAGGAATAACTCATAATTATGATATGATGAAATTATTAATAATGAAATTAGAATTATTCTAGGATTTTATGTATGATCAAATATGATAAAAATGAGAGATGTTAGGAATGGATATCACACAGAATCAATTACTATATTTTTGCAGATAATGTGGAGATTGTTATGGAGATGGTTGAACAAATTAGCCATATTGGAAATATTGTTATGGGTACCTCAATACTATATTATGAGGTCTCATATATTTATTGATATAAGTGAGGGTGTGTTGTATTATTATTGGCATTAACAAAATGTGATCTTTAGAAGCATTATGTTGTTCTTATGTGATTTTTTGTGTGTGCATATTTCTTCATGGCTTCTCATAATATCAAAAAAATCCTTAATCAGAATTAGGAAACCATGGAATAAATAACCATATGCTACAAAACCACCAAGAGTGACAAACATTTGCGAAAAATCACCCAAAAAAATGCAAAAAACTAACCAAAAAAAATATTTTTCAAGGGGAAAGAAAAGCCAACTTTAACCCCCCCACCCCCCCTTCCTTTGTTCTCATATCAGTGTACAATAAATGGGGCCAATCATTTAAAGAATATAAAACATAACCAACATTAACTAGGCCAACATATATTTTCATGGTAAAGCTTAAATCAAGGGTAAGGTAGGTGACAAAGTCCAACTATGATAAAGGATAATCAACAAATTTCAAAAAATCATGTAGTAATAGAAACAATGACTATAGCAACGTGAACACATATATTAGGGGCTCTGTAGGAATTAACTAGAAAAATTGAGGGAGAAATGAGGCCCAAATTCTAAAGTACAATATCTAAGGGACTAAACGATCACTTAAGCCTACTAATTTTGTGCCAAATTACACATCAAACAATGAAATGAGGCACTGTCTAAGACAACCCATTAAAGGAAGGCTCTGCCATCATAAGAAAACATAACAACTAATTCAAAAAAAAATTGAAATAATCATATATCAAGTCCAATGACCTTACAGAGAAACATATGTTGGAAGGTAAAAAATGCAATAACATGAAATTACTAACATTATATACCAATTTAAGATTTTATACTTGAAGAACATGAAGTTCACATTAAAAATTCCTTTGAATTGAAGAAAATGAATTTTGTTATCATCCTATAATCAATAAAACATGAGCACGAGATAAAGTGTGCCAAAAATATATATTGAAATAAAAAGTGCATTTTGATTGAAGGGTAATAAAACCAAAAAAAACACGGTAAAAATCATTACCGTTTGACCTTTGAATTTAGGGCCAATCTTAGAGTGGATGGGGTTTCACTCTAAACTTTCCAATGACAAGTATCATGTGCTTGGTCCAACATTACTTATTTCATTAGTTCCAAATAGGATCTATCAACAAATATTTCATTTCCATAGTTTAAAATTTTAAATATTCTCTCAATTAATCCACACAAAGATAGGAATATTTATATTTTCCACTTACTTGTGGTAATTACAAGAAAACAATGTTATTATATTGTGAGACAGAGACCTCATATTTTATTGTAAATGTTTCTAAGAAACTATGATCAACTCTACGAGGTATGAAACTCATCATTTATAATAAATCATTTTTATTTTTGTGGGATGAGGCATCATATAGGGTGGATCGAAAGAGATCATACTAGTTTCATGCAATAATATATGGAAAATGGACTCACACTAATTTCTCTGAGAGGATCTAGCCTTCTAAAATTCTTCCATCGTCCTTCAATGCAAGGTAGTGTAACATTATAATAGCATATCATTAATCATTGCAAATATTATGGAAACTTTTTAAACTTCCAGATGAGGTACTGAAAGCTCACTTTGAATGACAGATTTTCTTATAGGCTTGTCCTAGTGAGGAGCATTAGTGGACATATTTTACAAATGAGAAGACATGTTTTTATATGCCTAAAATAAGCAATATTGCATGATTAATTCCCTAAGATGATCAAACAAGACAGATTTTCTTATAGGCTTGTCCTAGTGAGGAGCATTAGTGGACATATTTTACAAACGAGGAGACATGTTTTTAGATGCCTACAATTAGCAATATTACATGATTAATTCCATGAGATTATCAAACAAATACATATTGTTCATAAAGTGTTTTACCATACATGCATTAACATATACCATAATTTACATGGTCATACTATAGGTGTTTCATGAAATCTCTCAAGGTCACGTGGAGTTATTTATGAGATGCACCACAACATGGATGTTCAAAGGTGCACTAGGGTTCAAAATAGCCTCATATCTCAAGTGTTAGATGCATGTGTTATAGTTCTTAAACTCTTTTATTATGGGAGAATCTTATGCTTTTTATTCTTTTGAGTGGGTTCCATCACTTCTTCCCCATATCAAAGTACATGTTTCACAATATAAAGAGTCACGAATGGCATGATGGGTAGATTTAATGCAATGTGTAGTGTGGTAGTGACAATGTTGAAAATCTATAAAATTAGGCATTTGTCTAGTGATGGCATCAAAAATTGTTTGTATCCATAATTATGCATATGTACTTCTTAAAATTTTGAGGATACCTTGACATACCACTACCACCAAGCACCCATTGGAGTGATATAGGTATCACATTTTCTATGATATGGATCTAGTGGCTCGACCACTTTTCCATTCCACTTAGAGACAAGCGTTTAGGTTTTGGGTGCATGTGGAAAGCGCACAACAACTCAGAGTTCCCAAGGAAAAAAATATGGTCTTAGCTTGAGGTTCCAATCATCCTTGTAATGGAGATAGTAAGGGTGACACAACTATTAAGTGTTACCTATTACCCTATTTCATTCAATGACATAAGAGGGCTAACTCATCGCTAGATCTAGATATCAAACCCGTCCTTAGACTCGGAGTTTATGTTTGTGCCTCCATTTATGGGAGTGGTGATAACAAAGGTGATGCGGTGGCTTGTATTTTGTGTTTTTCTACAATACTTTTAGGATGTGCCTTGGGATGGAGGAATAGATTTTAGGGTAACCAAATGCAAACATATCCTTTGTGGAATATACAATTCTTTGCTCTTAAAATTAAAGGGTTGGGTTGTTTTTTGTTTGAATTAATTGTCTTAGAAATAGATATGTTTGAGGTGTTCATCCCATGATTTTAGCAACAATATTCTTTCCAAATTCCTTATGCTACACTATGGAATTTCTGTAAATCACCCCTGTGTGGATTATCTCACAATATTATTGAGTAATTTTTTGTTTTTGGGAAGGTTGAAGCATTTAGACACTCTTTTTCTCAAGCATGATATACCTCTCTTATGTGAGTCTTGAATTCTTAAAATTGATGGCCTTTGATATTTAGAGGTGAAGATATGCTAAGAAATTTGGTTGTGTTATTGAAGTGATGTTCTTGTGTTCTTGGACTAGATAAGGTTTGATCATTAGATCTCAATATATATTGTACGAACTTTTGTTGTGTAAATGTTGTAAGTACAACATATTCTCAATGTACATTTTTTTAATAAGTTACGATTTTTTGTAAGGAAATAAAAAGTATCACATATTTTCATTTCAAATGTTTTAATATCTATCCCACAAGGTGTAGAATAGACAATGATGGTGTTTACTATTAAGTCGCTCTATGATGTGAAGGTCACTGGTTCAAAACTATGTGGGAAAAAATCCATCCATGTTAAGGCTAGTGTGGCTTAGGCTGGGTGTGATCCCCAGGTGATTTTGGCGGCTTAGATGCCCTTGGGTCGCGATTTCTCAAGCCATAGTTCAATATGAAGTAATCTCTGGAGAACTTAGAGAACTTGACAAAGAAAAAAAACATGTTTCAATCTTTAGGTTTTTTCGATTATATAATGATTTTCAACTATGAAAGGATATTAAATAGCTTGTTTTGTCATGAAAATAAACTTGTGATCCATGTTTTCATACCCATTATCAAAGCTAATATGGTTTCCATGGATGACCTACAAGGATTCTTCAAGGGACTAATGGTTGGGATTAGGGTTGAAAAACATAGTAATATTCCACTGAACCTATAACGACATGATTGGGAATTTGATTATGTGGTAACCTCTACTTCATCGATGAGTTATTGATATCATGAATTCCATGGCTCGAGATACACCAACTTCACTTTAATGGGAGACTCAACTAATCCATCACATATCTCTCTAGGGTTAACAATTGGTATGCTATCAATTTTACATGCATTTTTATTCTATCAATACACACTGCTATTTTTTTTCATTATATTGACTACACAAAAATGACCTCGTGTAAGAATGTGTACAAAAATATATGATGATTCTTTTTTTCATATATTTTATTGTATGTACATGCAAGCTTCATTTCTTTTCAGTGATCAATCTATAATATCCCTATTCATCACCTCATTAGCCTAACATTATGTAATACTACTTAACTCTCTAGGTTCATTAGTGTATTTTACATAACTAAATTAATTTTCTAAGAGTCTAACCCATAAAAAATAAGTAAAGGATCAAAAATGAAAGAAAAAATTTCAAGTTTTGATATAATAAGGTGTGAATCTAGGTAGATATTAATATTTTTAATATGTAGAGTTAAAATTTCTATCAAAAAAACTATAACACCAACATATCCAACTTGTTTATGGTTACAATACCAACACATATATCATTGAAATGCAACAAAAACTAATGTGAGGGTGAGAAAATCACCCATTTGACAAAATTTAAGTTATATGTTCAACAAGAATCACCATTTAGTACAAATACAATATAAAAGGGAGAAGTTGAGGAAATCTATTAATAAAGAATGAAGTACACATGTTAAAGAACATAAATCAAAGTGAAGTAAAAAATAAAAACGTGTACATTATATGAAATATAGCTTTTCATGTGTAAAACATCTTAAATAAAGCTCAATATGTATCTTTTTTAGAGTTGTCCATGATAAACTAGATCATATGATCATTTCTCTAGTATAGTTTAATGACAAATGAACCACACTATAATGATTCAAAATTTCTCAAACCAAGTTTTTCATTTTATTTTTCATAAAAATAATGGGATCCCCTTCTTGAAAGGTATAAGTATGAATAAATTAGTATTGAATTCATTTTGACTCATTTCTAGTATGTTTATATCCAGCATAAGCATCATGATAATGGTTTATATCCAACTACACAAAATATTTTTCATCCACATAAGTGTTTGAAAGTGTTCTTAATCTTCACCAAGGTCTAGTATGCCCAAAGTGAATAAAACAACATCAAATTCTAGTTGCGCTTATGTTAGTTTACCATATTGCACCAAAATTTAAATTATTTTTTAACCATTTCAACTTGACCATTTTCTCAAGGATTAGGTGTTGAATATTCTTTCCTAAATCCCAACTGATATAAGAGTTTCACAATCATATGCTTTTGGATTAATTTTAGATTAAAGATGAATAACATTGTCATGATGGATTAATTTTTAAAAGTTTCCATAGTTTTTTCCCACTTAGTAAATTATTCCATTGTCATGAAATATATTTGTGATTGTTGGTGGAATTCATACGACATTTCATAAAGTCAATCCCCCACTTAAAGAAGGGATAGATAGACACTACATAATGGAGTGAAGGATTGGGCACAAGGATATTTAATGTGTATATCTAAAAAAATTCACATTTTTCATAGTGTGAATGCAGTCATGGAACAACATAGGCCAAAATTTTCCCACGCGAATAATTTTTTCGTTTTCACCAACTCAAACATGTGACCATCACATGCTCCATTTGGGTAGTCATTGGTCAACTTTTCATCCTCCTCATATGTTAGGTGTCTCTCTAAGGGCATATTGATACCATTTCATCACAATATCGACAAACAATATAGGATGGAGTGAATGATGAGGCACATGTGTATTTAATGTAAATATCTAGAATTTTTCATATCTTTTCATAGTGTGAATGCAACTATGGAACAACATAGGAAAAAATTATCCCACATGCATAATTATTTTAATTTTTCAAACCCAAACATGTGACCATCACACACTTCATTACGATAATCATTATTCACCTTTTCATACTCCT
Organism: Pinus albicaulis; assembly: GCA_034641835.2. Lineage (NCBI taxonomy): Eukaryota > Viridiplantae > Streptophyta > Pinopsida > Pinales > Pinaceae > Pinus > Pinus albicaulis. The sequence goes on along the minus strand of CM076579.1, from coordinate 1,150,826,687 downwards.
CATAGTTTAGGTGTATATCTAAGGCCATATTGATACCGTGTTAATAAAATGTCCCTCTAATGATTAGGTACATATTTTCTTTGTTTTAAATGCAGCAAAATTTATTCGTCAAGAGGCGAGGTCAAAACTTTTGGGTTTGAAGATATGTCAAACATGTTTATACCAAGGGTCATCAAAGAAATGAGGAACTAGTGATAATATCACAATGAATCACCTATTAATAGTTGCACAGAACCATTCATAAAATTCACTATTATCTCTAAAATAACTGAGGCCTTCTTTGATGTAGATGTAGAAAATTATAACTTGAATTTCTAAAGGATGATTACTCATTTGGAAAAATGTATACATTTTCTTCACATTTGATAGAGTTGAATTATTTTTAATATGATAGCACAATTATAATTCAAGAAGATTTTTTATTAGGATGTAAATTACATGTTCTTAATGGTTCTCATCTTCATAAACTATAACCATCATAAGTGAGGTAGTCATAAAGTCCAAGTGGACTTTATGACTACCTAATGCAAGTGCATTCTTTAGCACGACGAATGGTTTTTGAGGTTGGTCATCCCATATGAATGCATGCCCTTTCAACGAAGGCACATGGAACCTTTTGTAGTATCGATTGTTTTCCTTATATATTTTTTAACTATTTAGGTTTTGTGGGGGAGGAAATTCAGCAATTTCCTTCACTTTGAAGGGATCTATCATAATCCCTTACTTGGACACAATGAAACTCAACAGATATTTTCTCGTGACATAAGAATCACATTTATTAATATTCAATCATATTTTATAATAATAACATCATTTGAAAATGAGAATGCTTAGTGACCTCCTATATAAACTTTGGATTCATTTATTTTAATCAATATGGTGTCAAAATGTGTTCTTCATTAAAAGATGTGTTTTGATTTTTAAAAAGTTATGATTATTCTCCAATATTTAACCTAGACTTGGTTGTTGTTTTGGCTATTTCTTATTATCCATAGACTCAAAAAATGTATTGTAACTTTACTTATTATTTGAGCCTTTTTCCTCAATAAAATATTTAGTTAAGTTTTCCTTTGTTTCATCAACTTTTGGAGCTGATAACTATAGGAATTTTATCTCAACTAGTCATGGAATTGTTCTTCATGTACCTAGTCTTCTCTCTTGCCATAGGATGAATTATTTATTTACTTCCTTTATATTTAAGGTTTCTTTCATGGTGATGATGTGATTTTGTATAGGTTTTTTAAGTTTTACAATAGTTTTCCTTGGTTTGGATTCCCTTAAGACTTCTAATATTTTCATTATTCACTAAATATACATATTATTCCATGAACTTTTCATAATTTAACTAGCATACAATTGGCTCATGAACTACTTCATGGTCTGCGAAGTCTCTTAGCAAGTTCTTATGCTTTGGGAGTCCATAAATCCCTCTCTTCTCAGAAAAAAACTTTAACCCATCCCTACTTGTAGATTTGTTACATTTCAAATCTTGTTGCAAATATGGTTCCTTTCATATGGGTGGCTTCCTCCTGGAAATCCAGTTATGCTCTTTCACTATATCTTAAACTTTCTAGGCATAAAATTATCCTCATTGTGTATTTGAGGTCTCAATTCCAATTAATCTCTTCTAATTTATGCATGCCATTTTTTACACTCATTTTCATGCTAGTTATTTTCATGTAGATATATTTCATATTATTATCATTCATTCTTACATCTTGGATCAGTTCATATAGTTATTATATCTCTTTTATCCATGTGGTGTGGAGGTCATATGCAAACTTCATTTATTTTTTCTCTATGCATAAGGTTGCATAAGCTCTTGGCTCTATCCTTAACCTTATTTATCCAATTAATTTTATGCAAATTGCACACATAGATAAGTTAAAGGTGATTTATATTTGTTGTATTTTATTTCTATATCCTTCTTCTTTAATTCATTCTAAATTTCTCTATAGCTATGTCCCACCATATTATGGCTTAATTTATGGAGTTGTATGGTATCACCTTTGATGTCTAAACTTTTACTATATAAAATTCATAGTTTGATGCATGTATATTAGAGCCTTAGGCTCACCTAATACTTTTGGAATTGCCACCTCTACTATATTATAGGTAAATTTTATGTGTTATATCATTATCTTCTATTTCTTTCCTTTTGAAACCATCATCGTATTAAGACTTTTTTTCCCTTATAGTTTGTACAAGTTCTTTATTCCGTGCTTTCGATTTCTCATAAAATATCATCTACCATTATTAAGTTCAAAAATTGGTGCCCTTTGTTGTGGCATACTCAGACATGACTCACTTGGATGTTCGGGAACTCCATTAAAATTTCAAAGCAATCAATAACCCAATTTTATTATTTAACAAAGGGGTGGATTGGAATTCCTAATGAACTAAGAATGAATGCACATGTGCAATTAAATAATTGTAGAAAACTAATGAAGCATATAATAACTTAAAACATGGCAAATACTTCCCCATGAACAAATTAATGCACACCTAACATGCATAAATTCATATTTGTACAAGAAAAAAATAGATTATGGAAGGAGAACATGGAGATAAAGCACTTATATGTTAACAAAAATGGTCTAAGATATTTGTTTTGTAAGATTCATTCACTACCCAAACAAAGGCATCTATTTCAAATTCCACTCCCCAAATTTGATTATGAAGCTACCAATTGAAGAAAACTTTAAATTATTTAAGGACATATCCAAAGACCATCAAACTTATTTGGTATAAAAGGATTTTATTTTTTCCTATTGCATTCAAGTATGAGACTACCTTATTCAAAACATCATTGTCTTATTTCAAGATCAAATGCTCTTTTGATTTTATCCTTGATTATTTATCACTTTATCAATGGTAGGGCGCATATACTTAATTAAGACAATATTACCTTGGTCATTCTTAAAAAAATTTAAGGATTTTTCATTTCCATTGGTAAATATCTTAATAAAAAATTATCACTTGCATTTATCTATAAAAATCACTTGTCTTCTGCCATCATCCCTTTCTCTTGCTAAAAAGTTATCAATAGTATCTTAAAATATAAAAGGGAGAATGAGAAAGTATTGTGAGTAGACATGAATTATTTGGGTCGATGTAGTGATAGTGTCTTTTCTTATTTAATTGATATTCCTAAGTTTGGAAACAAAAAAATTACTATATTTGTCACCAACATTCATCATCTCATTCATAGGATCTTAGGGATATTGTACTTGGTATTTCACAATAGGGTACCTATAAAGGGTGAAAGAGGTTCCTTTGGGGGTTTGAATGGTTGCATAAGAAAAATCCATTTCAAAACTACCTCTGAAGGTTGTAGCCCACTTTCTACATAATAGCATACCCCGCACATCAGGCACATTTATGACTACAACTTCCATCAAGAGATATATATTTGGACGTGCAACTAGCCTAACCTCCAGGAAAGGAAAAATTTAGGGGCTAATATTCGTAGGTGTACTAATTTTCTATACTTCTTCCAAAAAAAATATTCGCCAATTTCCATTTTTTCTAAAAATATCTCGCCCAAGTTTTATAGTATAAAATTATTTTACCTTAAAAATTTCCAAGACCTTATATATACTAATATAATGTAATAAAAAAAGTTGATATTTTTATAAAATCATCATCAAAAATTTTATAATTTGTCTATTAGGAACTAGTAAGATTCTTCGAGGTTTCTAAACTTTAAGAGAAACCTCCATCCTTAAAATTTTCCTTGCATCCAAGTCTTTAATAAGATCGCAAACTTGAACTAATATTGAATCAATTCCACACACTTTTAAATAAGGCCTTGTAATCTTCAAACCCAATTAATATTGGTCCTTTAATTTAATCATATTGTTAGAAGCCCCAAAATCTAACATACATTTATGAAAAGGAGGTTATTAGTGTCAAAGAGATGAAAAAAGGTGCATGTCCTACAGTCTTATGATCATAATGCATTCCTTGTAATACTACATGAGGATCCTCAATTGCAATGCCCTCATCCACCCCATTGGAAGAACTTGGGGTTCAAAACGAGTTACTTCCATTTAACTCGACCTCCATAGTCATGCCATGGAAATGGGGTCACAAACCCCTCAATTATAGCTTCCTTAAATCTAAAAACTAATGCCACCATCAAGACCTTCTCTTTGAGATATTTCTGGCGATATAAACTTTTCCTCAATCTGACTTATAAATCAAAATTTATGGCTATTTGAACTAACCCCTTTTAAAATCATGTCATTTCAACATGGGAACCATGTGGAGGTCATTGTGTGTCCCATGTGGATTTCTCCATTATTATAAGAGTTCTATGTGTCAAGCTACATCCTCTCGGGACCTACCACATCATCTCATGCTTGGGACCACCAGACTAGCCCCTTAGTCTGATTTTTAGTCATCTTTCATTACAAGTAATCTCAGTCTCGGCACTTTTTCCCCAACCTATCATGCATAACACATTTCCAAATGCCCTGGGGTAGAATGGAAATTTTGAAGTTAATTGACAAATGAGATTCTCATCTCTCAGTCCCATATCTCGCACCCTCCTACATCATGTACATAGTCATGACAAGGGCTCCACGAGGTTTGAGACCCCAAGGTCCCAAGATATAAAATTTTCCATCAATTGTGGAGGAGACCTACCATCTCTCAACCTCGTCAACCTTTCCATATTCACAAATAATACCATAGAAATAAATCTCAAGGACCAAGACCCTGAGTTGAAATTACACAATCATCACATTGGCATCATCCCAAGATGATTCCATATTGATGCTTACCATCTTCATGCAACTTCTCCAACAACACCATGTGTCACTTGGATTTTGAAAATTCAGCCTTTCAATGAGGCCATCAATGTCTGCCACGTGTCAAGTCATTGGTGTGCCACATTGTCTCCACCTCCATGTCATTAGCCACCTCAACATTTAAGCATGGGTCCCACCAAGTCCTAGCTCTTTGTGCAAGCCAAATAGTTCCCATTATAAATAGTCTTTCCCCTTTTTAGTGGAGCTTGGCATTTGGGCCTCCACATCATCTCGCCCCAACCCCTTTCATTATCATACCATATTGAAACATCCTTGAGGGCCTGTGACCCATAGAGAAATTTTCTTGTCTCACAATAAAATCAGACCCCCATAAAAATTTTTACTTCTCTGACCCTGATCCACTCCTATAATGAAATTCATACATCCTCAAGGGCCCACGACCAGGAAAATTTTGTTTTTGTTTCCTAACAGGGAAAAACCCCATCTCTCAAACCCCATCAACTTGGCTCACTCCACTATGGAAAGTACTCTTAACCCTGGGCGGGGAATGTAATTCCACCCACCTTCCATGACACAATGCCCATTTTTCAATTTCCCTCTTCGATATTTAGAGAGATTCGTATTGTTATTCCTCCTGAAATTTATTATTTATATATCCATAGCCTCCTTAGTTTAGAGCCTCGACTACTAGGCTTGGTGTGAGTCACATATAGTTTGTTTTGAATAACCGGGGTTTATATTATGAAGGAAACTAAGACATGGGAATATCAATCTCTCAGCAATAGATTATAATCATAAATAGACACAATATTTCTTTTAAACAATTCAACATCCCAAGACAAAAAAACACAGTCATTTCAATATGATTAATTAACCAGTTTGAATCAATAATCCACATCTCTTTCACCATATCATGAATATGCAATTCTCATAACCTCTTATGAACAAGGAAAGATTTACCTAATGAAACAGGAAAAAAACATATATTCAATACATTGGAACCACCAGCCTCCAATCTATAGAGCTCTATGCCACTAATAGCACACAAACCATGGGATTCACACCCCAACATTATATATAAGCTCCTAACAACCAACCGAATCATGCAAATGTTATGCATGCACAAGCAATGGTGGAATTAAAAAATACTTTATTCCAAATGAACATTTACATGTACATCTCATTCCAAGAATGAAAAAGTGCTCCATTAACCAATAGTGTTAGTATACCACAAGTAATCATACACACATCCATACATGTATTCCTGCAATTATCAGAGAAATTTTAAGCATCCAATATCACAACAATAGACTATATAAAATTTCAATATACAACGTAGCAAACATATGAACACTCATGGAAACCAAGAAATCCATAAACGCCCGCATAAAACAAGTAAGTTTCTAGTCATATTCTTATTAGTAGTATATACTGAATGAGTATGAGGTATTAAAATAAGTCTTGGTTACTGTAGACCATGATACATAAAACATTAGCTCCCCTGCAGTGATATCTCATGGGTAAGTCTGCCATATCAGTAATCCTTATTTACTATAAGCACATTAAATAATTGGTCATCAATGGCCATATAATAAGCTAGGTATTATTTTTGGAATATCACAGGAAGTAAATATTGGTATTCTAAGATACAATTAATACGAGGATAAATACTTATCTAATTTGGATATTAGCAAGTAGAGGAGGTACTTTGATTCTCCTCCCAACCATATGCTAGTCTGCATTATTATCTTTCTTGAAGAAAACCACCCCCTAACTCAGATTCAAAACCTAAGTGGGAATAACTCAAGGGAACGAGCTTAAATTTCTCAACAAAACTCACAGGGGTCTAAGGAACTCACAGTGAATCCACCTACAACCCTAGCAAGACTTTTCCCGACCATTGTGACCCTCCTCCTCAACAGCAATTTTTTGTTCCTTCTCTCAAGATCATATTCTCTTATTTCCTAAGTGTGTGTTCCTTTTTCCTTTACTTTCCTCGGAATCTGTATTCGCGGTCTATTCCCAAATGTTATTATTTGTATTCTTTGTTTCTTAAGTGTTGCCCCCCTACACATTAGGCATTTTTCTCCTGTGTGATTGTTTCTCCTTTTTCTCAGTTGTTCCCAAAGGTCTCCTCTATGCAAAAATATATCTTCTCTCTCTACCTTATTTCCTTGTTGTCTATGCACTAACCTTCATGTTTCCTAATATGTATTTGAAAACTTGAAGTTTTTATGGAATGTGTAAGTTAATTTTTATGTCTTTTAAGAAATTAGATAAGTTGAAAAAGCACATAAATTAAGTATTTTAAGCACAATTTGTAGCATAAAAATAGAGACAATAATACCATAAACAGTAACACAAGACATAACAATAGTGAAGGAGTTCACCCCTCCTAGGCTACATCTCTTGGTTCAGCTTCCAATGTTGGAACTCTTTCATTAAGTGCTCAAATATGTGTTTACATGGATTTGCAGTGCTCAAAATGAAACAATAGTGTCCAACGGCTCTAGAACAGTCAAAAACCCCTAGCAGGGCTCTTATTGGGCTCAAATTGGTCAAAAAATGAAGAAGCTATGCTTTGGTGAAGTTTTGATGCTAACAGATCTACAAAATACACTCCCCTACTAACCATTCTACGAATACACCATTTTCAACATCGTCGAACGACAAATTTTCCCCACGCTAGTGAGATTCATGCCGGATTGGGTGCATTTTGTCGCCTACTTTAATTTCCCACTAACACCCCATGAGCGGATATGATGGGGCCACATTGCTTATCCTCCACCATAGGATTCAAGGTCCGGCCAATTCCCTCCACCCATTTAACCACTCCTCGAACCAAGGTTTAACCTGCATTACTTGGGGGGTTTGGTTATGTTACCAGGCTAGTTTCAAATCTCACACCAACTATAAACTCCAATTTGAACTCAGGTTTGAACGGTGGTTCATTTATATGCCCCAGTGGGTTTGTTGATCTTGACTGCAACTATGGTCGGGTCCCACATTACCGTGGTATCATTTCAAACTCTGTCAAATTGTGGTTACATATGGTATAACTTTGGTGTTGGGGTCGGGGTTAGGCTTGAGCCCCCAACATCCTACGTGCGGTCTCGTGGGCGTGGGGTGACTGGGGACTAGGGCTTAACCCTGGCCCTGTCCCCCAACCTCCCATGACATAAAGTTTAAGTAGACATTCGAGACTATACATAGTAAGAACCACCTGTGGCGTGGCAATAAGTCGTCATGTTGGTTCACTGCAGGTCTTGTTTTCGAACCTCTGGGAGGCTTGTTCGACCCATACAAAATTTTACACCAATGTTGGGAGGCCACGTGGTGGCCATCCATTTTCCCACGTGTCCTCTATTCATTGGACCATGAAAATACACAGTTAACCAATCAAAATGTAGCAACCATGAACCAATATTACGAGGAAACTTGGAAATATGTCATTGGTCCAAAAAATCTAGTAACCCTACCCAGTCAATGTACGGATGCGTCGTCAGCATACCTGATCAACCTGCAAATGTTTTTTAGTTTTGTAGGAAAATGACTAGAATGTGATATCGAGAGAATACGATATTGGTTTTGAGTGATTCAAGTTGTTGGAGAAGAGGATGCAATAGATGGAAAAGGTCCTGAAATAAAAGACTGATGGTTTACCTCATTTTTAACCATAGTTGCATGCATACAATCCTATGGGAGCGGCAAAAAACCTATAATCGCATGGAATCAGGCTCAAGGGAGAATTTATACCAGACGAGTTCAGAAAGTGTCAAGGGAGCGACTAAGAGTTTTCACAATATTTTCTCTGCATTCCTCGTGCTTTTCGGAAGGAAATTAACTTGGAAATTCCTAGGAGCTTCCTGAATTAGTGAAAAAGGTTGAAAATGATTTGAAAATGTCCTCTCATGATGTGAATGCATTTAGTGCACTAGTAGTGACCTTAGTGGATCTATTTGGTCCAATTTGTGCACCTTTAATCCTAGCCCCAAGCTCAATTTCGCCCTACATGTTTTATATTCTTTCATTGTGAGATTTGTGGTTGTTGATTGAGTTAGATGTTGGGTGTATGTATGGAGATAAGGTGGAATAGTGAGATTATTCTTCAAACCTAATGGAGAGTATATATGCTTCAGTCCATGAGTGTTAATGACTGAATAATGTGTAGATCTAAAGCATGTTGTAGAATACATCAGAATTGAAGTTGTTGGTGTAGAGTTAGAGTTGGAGAGTTTTGTATAATGTTGGAGTATATGTTGGTGATCCTCTCACACTTGTTTTGAAAGAGTTTCTGATGCATTTAGCACATAGCTTGTGTATTATTATTTTATTTATATTATGCATCATTTTATTGTTGTGAGGGTTTGATAGTATTCAGATTTGTGTGGCCACAGTTTTGTATTGGAGAGCACATGTTGTGTGCATTGTTTTATTTTCATTTGATGATGAATTATTGTTGCTGAGAGAATGTATGCAAGGTTGATTTCTTGTTGAGCATAGTGTCTTGGGATGTCATTTGAAAATACATGAAAGGAGTTCTGCATAGTGGTACAGGAGCAGTGACTTCATGAGAGAGGAGCAGTGATAGCGAAGCTTCAGCAAAGGAACAATTTTCTCATCCAATTGTGGTTGGATAATTCGGCAAAAAATGGGTGATGCTCATTGTTCATGGTGGCAACTAGTAGATCGGATTTTGTAGATTCGATTCATATTCCAGGAGTAACTAGGCGAGGATCATTGATCGTGGCGGCCTTCAGCAGGTGGTAGTCCATAGATTCGTAGAGAATATAGTCTTCGAGTTGATCATTGGTATCGAATCTCCTAGCTATTGGGAGCTGGAATTATGTATATGAGGTCGAGTCTCCATTTTTATGGGAGTCAAAAAGCTATGTAAAATACCAATTGCTTGACATAATATAAATTCAGAGTAGAACATCAGCAGAAAGGGTGGTTTTTCTCCCGGAAGGGTTTCCACCAATAATATTATGTCTCATGTGTGATGATGTGATTGTGTTCATTGTTTATTGTTTATGTTGCTCACATGGTTTATGATTTAGCTGCTTATATGTTTATATGAATGGATGATATAATGAGTTTTTGGTGCATGTATGTTTGATTCAGTATGTGAAGTTAATAATTGGAAAAAATAGTATACAAGTCACACTACTTATTCACTTCCCACCCTCCCCCCTCAGTAGTGCTCAAATATTTCCAACATGTGTTGTAGTAATTAAAAAGGATTTTAAAAGTTAAGAAACACAGTCACTACTAATTCACCCACCGCCGCCCACCACACCCCCCCCCCCACACTTAGTAGTTAATACATTTCCAACAGAGATCACTCTTGAAGATATTTGGTAAAGGAAAGGGTATTAAAGATCACACTTGAAGATTCATACAACCGCAATATGATTTTTTTTTCTATATCCATTGATTCCTCTATGAAGTCACAGAACAAACTGAAAGGAGATGCAAATTTCAAGGCTTGAAAGACAAGGATTGACCACATTCTTGCAAATAATTATGTCTTGGATATTGTGAAGGGAAAGGTCACTAAACCTTCAGATAATAAAGGGAAAGAAAAATATGAGAAGGATGGCATCACATCCAGAAGTATTATTGTAGATTCTATCAAAGATAATTTGATTCTATATATTGCAAATCTTGATACTTAAAAAATATGTATGATTCCCTATTTGTATTATACACCATCAACAACATTGGTTAAGCAATGAGTTTGAATATTGAGCTTCGTGATGTTAAAATGTCAAGAAATGATATTGTGGCCTCATAGTTCATGAGGATATCTCAACTACGAGATCAACTTCAAGCAATTGAAGAAATCATTTTTGACAAAAAATTGTGACTACAACACTGAATGGTTTACCTGACTCATGGGACTCATTTGCATCTAGTATATGTGGCAGAAAGGAAACTCCAAGTTTTTAAGAAATATGGACCTCATATACTCAAGAAGAATATAGACTTATATCAAAGGAAGGTTTTAGAGATCTAAAGAAGGTGACTCTCAGGCACTTGCATCATGATCCAATAAGGCTGGAGGGAGAAAGAAGTTTGGCTTCCAAAGAAGAAATGAAGGTACAAGACATGCTCCTCAAGGGCAGAATAATATTTCAAAGGTTCAATGTTATCATTGTCATAAAATTTTCTTATTATAGAATCCATTGTTCTAAAATATCGAATGATATAAAGAGAAAGGGAAAGAATTATTCTAAAATATCAAATGATATAAATAGAAAGGGAAAGAAGCATGCTACCACAATTGAAATTGATGAAAATCCAAATAAACCCAAGAATGCAAATCCAGGTAACAAATATTTCTTCTATTTTTCTCCTCTTAGTCGTTTTGTTGCAGATAGTAATGCCTTGTGTTTGGTAGGTAGTGTTTCCTCAAGACATATGACAAGAGATCATGACAGTCTCACAATTCTGATGGAAAAAAAAATTATCTCGAAAGGTAGATCTTGGATATAACAACAATTATCTAGTCAAATTCATTGGGACAACATCCATTGAGATGGAATCAAGTGAAAATGTTCATCTTAGCAACATACTATATGTACCAGGTTTGAAAAAAAAATTGGTTTCTATTTCACATTTGAAAGATAAAGGATCTAGAGGAGCACTTAAGAATGGTAAAGTTCTTGTATGCCCCGAGGGATCAAGTATAGACTATGCTAGAGTAATTGGAGTTTGTGAAGGAAGGTTGTATAAAATCTTGAAACAACCAACTTAATAATTACTACATAATGATCTAAATACATATGAACTATGGCATAGAATATATTCTCACCTTAACTATAGATCTTTTCCAACTTTAAATCAGATAGTTTCAGGTTTTCCAAAATTACAAGTGGAGCATGAAGAAGTATGTAAAGTTTGTGAACTTGGGAAGAGTGTCAAGAAGTAGTTTCCAAGCAGTGAAAGAAGAACCAAGGAAGTCTTAGATCTAGTTCATTCTGATGTGTGTGGTCCAATTTCAGTGAAATATCTTGGAGTATCTTCATACTATGTAACTTTTATTGATGACTTTTCACACAATATGCGGATTTACTTCATGAATACCAAGAGTGAAATCTTCAACAATTTTCAAGAATTCAAGGTTGAAGTAGAAATCTTGATAGGAAAAAAAAGTAATATTCTGAGATCAAATAATGGAGGAGAATACACTTCCAAGGAGCTTGTTTCCTTTATTAAAGAATCTAGGATTAAGAGGCAGTTGTTATTCCCTTACAATCCACAAAAAAATAAAGTTGTTGAAAGAAATAACAAATTCATTGAAGAATTTTTTAAGGAAATGATGCATGATCAAGACTTACCTATGTTCTTATGGAGTGAAGCATCCTTGATAGTAGTTTATATTCAAAATAAAAGTCCTCGTCGAATCTTGGAAGATAAGATTCCTGAAAAATAATTCACCAGACAGAAGCCAAAGGCTATACATTTAATAATATTTGGTTTTCAAATTTACATACATGTACCCAAAGATAAAAGGAATAAACTAGAGCCTTCAGGAAAGAAAGGACAAGGGCCTATAGAATTTATGTTCTTGGACAATGAAAAGTTGAAATCAACAAGGACACTACCTTTGATGAGAGTGTTTCCTATCGAAAGTATAAAGAAGTTCTCATGTACTCTAATGATGATGAAGAACACAAAGCTCCCAAGATATAGTGTTTAGTTCCATCAAATCCTACATAACATCATGTATATCATCAAGAAGATCCATAAGGGCCTAGTGAACCAATGGATCCATTTGTTGTTCCATAAATCAAGAAGAGGCCAGCTTGTCTTAGATATACCTTGCAAGAAGCAGAAGAACATGCAGTTCCACATGACACCTTTAGGGAAAGTGTCATTAGAGAAATTTTGAGGTAAAAAATGGGCCTCAAAACAAAAATATACGATAGAAATAAACTTTACAAGAACCAATAGGATTTAATATGATTATGTCAACCATGCAGGATGATTCACCATTTTTGGAGTAAAAAGATTAAAAAATACAAAAATACAAAATATAAAAAACTACTCTTTCTACTCATATTTTAACCTTATCACCCTATAATTTTAATCAAATTTCGAGAGGTAGCAATCATTGGATGTGGAATTTGATTTTTCATCCAAGGAGTACCCATATTGCATATTTTCTATGGACCCTCATGTTTTTTCATGTATTTCACATTTTTCTTGTAGTAGGGTCCATCGAAAGTATGCAACATGGGTACTCCTTAGATGAAAAACGAGTGCTTCCGCTAAAAAATTGAATAAAATCATAGGGAGATAAGTTGAAAATATGAGTTGAAAATATGAGTTGAAAATATGAGTTGAAAATATGAGTTGAAAATATGAGTTGAAAATACGAGTTGAAAAAATAGTTTTTTTTTCTTCCAAAACTTGATGAGGTAATCTAATCTTATTTTATTATTTTCACTATTATTTTATAATAATCCTTAGGATGCCCAATTTAGACCTAAAAACTTCTCTAATGTGTAGCCAAATTTTTTCAAATCAATCTCATTGGGGCACTTGATATATTTTTTTATGATCTTTGGTTTTTTTTTTTAATAGCACTTGGGGGAAATTTGACTTTTTATCTTGGCCTTTATACCAGGAGGTTATTTTTATTAAAAATTATTGGGGCCTTACACCTACTCAAATTTTCCAGTTCGCATGTTAAAGGAGGTTATTTTTTTATTAAAAATTATTAGGCCTTACACCTACTCAAATTTTCAAGTTCACAAGCTAAAGGAGATTATTTTCATAAAACATTATTGGGGCCTTACACCCGGTCAAAAATTCCAGTTCATAAGTTAAGTTTTGAAGCCTCCACTAGTTAACAGTGAAAGTCTGCCCAGTCAAATTTTCTAGTTCACAAGCTAAGTGTCAAAACCTCCACTAGTTAATAGTGAAAATCCACCCGATTAGCGCCCATATAAGACATCGAAAGGAGGAGCCCACAACCATCCATATATTGGGAAACACGTTGAAAGGCATTGTATAAAATAGGTAATATAAAATGTGTTCTACATTTTTTCCTCACAAATGTGGGATATATCATGCCATTTGCATAACAAAATCATCACAGCCTTTATCTATCACATAGCTTGCACCCAAGGAGAAATGTGTCACATGTTTCAGGATTCATCGTCGTATCATAGCTTATACATTCATTATTTAGTGTTACAAGGAGATATGAAGGTAGGACCCTTGAGGCTAACTCAATCGCACCTCATAGGGTGGTTGTGCCTCATGAAAACGCTTAAAATAAATGCATATGTTGGACTACCTCTCATCCTCGACCACGACCTTAGTGTCAAGTAAAGTAAACACCATCTCTTGAGCAAAAAGAAACTCTTGAAAGGCTCACACTTCTTTCTATATGAATATTAAACCAGCAAACGACAAGAGGAGAGAAGGGAAGAAGTGAATAAAATTAGGGCAGCAAGAAATGAAGGGAAAAGGGCATGGTTGTACAATGGTAAAGAAATTATTACAGTGTTTGGGACTCAGGAAAAATAAGGGTGGCAAGCTGGCAGAGAAGAAAAAATAGAGAATTCGATAATAGGCAGGAAAACAACAAGAGCAACATGGATGAAAAGAGGCGAAGACTCAAATTTGAGTCTTATGTGTTAAACTGTGTAGCAGTCAAATCCTACCCAGGTCTACCTAAGTTTAGTTTTTTGGAGTTTTAGAGGTTATCCTTGGAGGAGGGGACCTGGGTTAGGGCCTATTACAGAAGGTAGAGCATAATTTGTCTCACGAAAACTCATGAACATGATGGTTGCAAAACTCCTATGTTTGATGGTTATTTGAAGTTAGTAGTTTAGAACAAGGTAGCATAAAATGGGAAAGTGTATGGGGGAATACTAGTTTTAGTGAAAGAAAAAGAAGACCGTCGCATTCAGTTGATGAAAGAAGATGCAAATAAACAATTTTTATGGTTCAAAATATCAGAGAATTAGAATCACATAAGAATTGAAACATGTTATTTTTCCCCTAAAGTCTCAAAAACTTACAAAAATAAAGGGCTAGACAGCAAGGATCCATATGCAGATTTAAAGCAAGATATCGCTACGTACTCTCAGTAGGGGGAAGTGCTTTTAGTGGGCAATTTTAATGCTATAACAACAAATCATCAAGCTAGTATTATTTGTTGCAAAGAGGATCATAATCCTATTTGGCTCACTGAAGAGGAGAATCCCTAATGGGTGAGATGTTCATAACATGAAAAAGTTAGCAATCATTTTAGAGAGGATTTGCTTACAGTGTGTTGTGCTTTAAACTTAATTATTTTCAATGGTCTAGACAGATGGGAAATTTTTGGGAACTTCACTTGCAACACATACAATAGGCGAAGTGTCGTTGATTATGTGATTTGTTCACAAAACTTATAAAAGATAGACAAAGTTAATATTGGAGAGCATAATTGGGACTTAAAATCAGACCATAACCCAATTTATATAAATTTATCATGGGTAGAAGAAAGGCACAATAGGAGAAAAACCCATGCTCTCGAAAATCATTACCAAGGGGAAAATTCTTCTAACACAAGAAAATTGTACTATCTTCAAGACAATGGTGGAGAACTAATTCAGAAGGAGAAAATTGGTTTCCAAATCTTCAATATTCATGAGTTAACAAATATAATTCAAAGGGCACTTGAGAAGTGAAAAAGAGCAAAAAATAGGAAATCAGAATCAAATTTTTTTCCTATTAATTCTTGGTTTGATGAGGAATGAAAATTGGCAAGGAGAACCTTGAAAAAGACAGGAAAGGAGAAGATGAATGATGTAAATTTATATGAGCAGATACTAAAAAGGAAAAAATATGAGTTTATGCAAACAAGGCGAGAAGAGTTAATATATCTAGGCAAGAATAACCCAAAGCTTTTCTGGAAGGAACTTCAACCAAGGAAGAAGAAAATCGAAAATAATATTACAGTTAATCAATGGTTTGAGTATTTAAGACAACTTTATGAGAAATAATCAGAGGCTGAGCCTCCCTCAAGGCTCAGCACAACTACAAAGCTCTTCACGTTACAAGAGGTGGAGATTGGAATTAAGAAGCTGGAAACAGGAAAGGAAAAAGACTTGATTGAACTTCAAGTAGAGTATCTAAAATAGGGAATGAACACTCTTGCACCGCACATCATGGAAATATTCAACAACATCATTCAACAAGGATTCCCAAGAGCATGAAAAAATAGCCTAGAAATATCCATTTTTAAAAGTGGTAACATTAATAATCCTTCCAATTATAGAACCATTATGATTAATCATTTTTTTACAAAGCTTTTCGACAGCATCATAGAAAATAGAATCAGTAAATGGGCAGAAGTAAAAGAAAAGAGAGAAAAAGGATAAGCGGGTTTTAAGCGAAAGCATTCTACAGTGGATCATGGCATCACGTTGAGACACATTATTGAAAAGGTTTGGGGGGATAAAGAAGAAGTATTTTGTTGTTTTGTTGACTTCAAAAAGGCATTTGACACAGTCCCTATAGATAATTTGTGGCGTAGAATGAAATAACTTGAAATTCCTTTGCATTATAGAGATTCTATCCATAGAATTTATGAAGAGGTGAAAGTCAAAATTAGAACCTCAACGGATATTTGAGAAAGATTTAGAAGTGACATTGAAATCAAGCAAGGTTGCCCTCTATCCCCTACTCTTTTTGGCTTATATATTGATAAACTGGAAGAGTGGCTAAATTTGCAAGTGGGGATGGTGCTCACTTGGGGGAGTTTGTGATAAAGCTTCTTTTATATGCTGATGATCTTGTATTGATTTCTAAATCGGCTCATGGATTGAAAATGCACATATATGCCCTTGAGCATTTTTGTAGAGTAGTGGGGATGCAAGTCAATATTAGCAAGACCAAAATAATGATTTTCTCTAATAAAAGGAAGCAGATTCAGCATATGTTCTTCTTTGAAGGCAACATTATTGAATAAGTAAATGAGTACAAATACCTAGGGTTTGATTTCAACAACAAATTTAATTGGGAGGACAGCAGAAAGAAGAGAAACTTAGGAGGGTGGAAATCATTATATGATCTTCAAAACAGATGTAGAGAGGTAGAGTTGTGGGATTGGAAAACAATTAAAGTGCTTTTTGGACTCCTAGTTTGTCCATTGATGCTATATGGTTGTGAATTATGGGCTAGCAGCACCCTTGTCTCAAAATGGAAGCAAATTGAGAAAATCCAAAAACGCATGATCATGAGCAAGTTCAAAATAAAAAGTTCGGTACCTTATGAGATAATGTTGAGTGAAACAGGAGAAACTCCCATCGAAGCAATTGCTATGGTATGGTGTGGCTCATAAGATATCTAAAAAGAATTGAGCAAATGGGAGTAGGTAGATGACCTAATGTTATCTTAAAGGAAGGCATGAATGAAAGAAAGAAAACATGGATGAGACAAAACTACACATGGATGCAAAAATGGAATATCTACCTCAATGCTTGTCCCACAAATAGCAAGGAGCTAAATAATTTTGTTATGGAGAAGTTTCGTAAACGGGTATGGGGAAAAGAGTTGGATAGAAATAATAAGTACTACATTGAAGAATCCAATCCGACGTATGATCTCCAACAAAAAGAGTACATTGGAGCTAACATTGCATGGAGGGAAAAGGTTCTTATTGTTGAGAATTTGAAGGGTTGGAGCTTAATACAAATTCTCTTCTTGATAATTACTTGTGAGCTTATTTGAATTACTTATGTCTTCTCTTTGTTGTCTTATTTAGTCTTTCATCAAGTCAATTATCAAAATACACAAGACACAAAATTAGGCTCCTAGAGCCACGGAAAAACCTCTCCCTCTTAGAGAGGAAAACCCACAAATAATTCTTCTTATAGATCTTCAAATGACAAATACCATGACCATGATTCAGACCCTTGACCTAGGTCTGCTTACAAGACCATGTTACTTCTTCTTGGTTCTTCAATCTATATTGACCTCCATTTGCTTTAGAGAACTCGGTATCTAGGTTTATCTCAAGATATTCCTTCTTTTGCTTGCATATCACCCTTTCAGAATGTGAACCTTCTTACATACCTCTATTGATCCATACTTAATCACTTCTTACATCCTCATATCATTCTTGATTAATTCCGCACTTCATTAGAGTTCACACTTCTTCATTGTTGACACTTCAGATAAATCTGCATCCCTTCACTATTATTTCCTTACAAACTCTGACTATTTACCACTGTGATCAGCATGTGAATCTGCATCATTTTCTTGACCTTAACATTGTTCTGCACTTTAGAATCTGCACCTCAGATCTGCATTTCAGTTACTGGTAAAGCTACTGTAGTTTAACACTTGCAACTGTTGCACTGAAACCATGTACTTTATCTTCAACAATCCACATTTCATTCTTTGAAGCAGTCTCAGGAAATATGCATATTTCTTTTCACAAAACAGTCCGCAAGCTCCTCAGATTTTTCCCACAATATTTCTTAGAGGAATCCGCATTAATTTTAGTGTTGTATACCGCAATTTCTTCTCTTTTAAATCTGCAAACTTATCTCAGTAAAATCTCAGAGACAGCCGCAGTGTGTTGTGTGTAAATGAGTCGCAATAGATTGGGTTCTATATAGTGTTTTTTTTAGCTTTTAGGCCGACCAATAGGCTAACTTTCCCAATGACTATAGGCCGACTATGAGATATCATGTAGGCCGACTAGGATTGTAATTTCTCCAACATTTAGAGTGGTGTTTCTTCAGCAGCGTTTTGAAGGTTGTCTTTACTATATCATGGACCTTGATATACAAGATCTTGGAGCATATGACAAAGACTAAATTAGACTCTTAACTTTAAACCAAATGGACATCAAGAATAAGTCCTTCTACATAATAAATCATGCTCATGAAACCCATAAAGCACATACAACAAAAATATATATTAATTTGACTTCTTTTACATAATTACATAATTACATAGTCAACATGAAGACCGACCTAGTTACACTTTTCAACACTCCCTCTTAACTAGGGAGGTATTCATACATGTACATGGTCACTTTCAAACTGAAGAATCTCATAAGAAGAATCGGATTGGTAATCCCATTTTTATGGCATCATATCAACCAGCATTTTCCTAGTGCTAGGCCTTGACTAACAGCCCCATCTCTCAATGAGACAATGGGCTACAATATTGGCAAGACACATGACTAATAGACACCACAGTCATTGTCTCTCAAGGGTACATACCCCACCTAGGTGTTCCCAGAGTATGAACTTCTTGGAATACTCTTCTCTTGGGTAGCCAGCCCTCAAATAATATCGCTACACGACTACCCTTATCTTGAATTCCCTATCTCATTCTCAAAGAGTATTGAATGCCCGATGATTACCCAATCCTCCATTATGTCTTCCAGGTGAATACTAGAATTATGTGTCTATCCATTATCTTCACATGGCCTTCACTAAGGCTTACGGTTGTTAGTCCTGGTCTAGTGCATGACACATGTAATAGAGAATTACATACATGACACATGTAATAGAGAATTACATACATACTTCAAGTTTCTTCCAAGTAAGAAACTTACCACCAGGCTCCCTCTCAACTAGGTTCCTGCAGCACCAATCCAACTACTCATGAAGAGTTCCTCCCCTTGATGTCATGTTTTCGATATTGAGGAATCTTAAACTTTTGGCTTCATAGGGCACAGATCATCCATCACTTTCAGTCACGAGTCATGTCCACAATCAGAAAGTGATTCATCAGTCGACCTCATCTAGTCCACTATTATTCCATGCTGCTTTCCTTCGAATCATCCCCAAGGATCATACATCCTTTATTATGATTAGCAGCCCTGCACAAATTCATCCAGATAAACATATACATATGAAATTTTAGAACAAAATTTACCTTAGTGATGATCTTTCACCATGACATCTTCGTGTAGGCATCAACATCCTTCATACAGATTAACACATCTCCTAATGATATGTTTTGCCAAGGGTATTCTTCTTTACCAGACTTCCGTCAGAGTCTACTTATCTTCCCAGGAGATCTCCTAGTCACATCTTCTTGGCCTTCGGATGATAACTGCCTCTTGACATGGTTGCATTTCATGATCTCTTCCTCTTTGCACATTCTTCATTCCCAGGATATTACAAATTTTCCAATTTCTTGTTTATGTACAACCACCTCATATTCTATGAGGACATATTATGTTGATTTCATATGTTAGTGCACTAAGATATCCTCCTTCATATATCATACTTCTAATTATGGAATTTTATTACCTGCAATCATATGACATGAATTCACAGCATCCAATATCAGCATATATGTCTGCATATCTCATATCTATTTCCTTGAGTCATCCTGTAGAGATTTCTCTAGAATGAAGAGCTTCATTCCTTTGGCCTGCTTCATCAATATGTCATCACCTCCAGAATATTTCCTCCATGATGACCCTTGATCTTGATGACTGCTTTACTTTAGTAATGTTATCAAAGAGGTTTTCCATAAGTTGTTTCATCGAGAGCTCCTTCCATGCTTCTATCGAGATGCTTCTTAATGTACATTGCTTCCTATCATACTAATTTACAAGCAATCAGAGATCACTTAAAGAGAAAGATGATCTCAATCATAATAGAGATCTCTCACTTCCTCCTTCTTATATCTTTTAGCATCATGTTCTTCTCTTTCATTAGTGACATGAGCTTCTTCATTTTTCCTCTTGTCCATTCCATATTTAGGACAATCTCTTTTATAATGCCCAAGTTCATTACATCCAAAGCATCGTACGTTTTCCATAATTCTTCTTTTATTCTGAGGGCCAAATTTTTTGAATCTTCCTTTCTTCCTGTATGAGGCTGCAGAGGCATGATTCTCTTCACTTGGTGATTTGGCTTCTAGTCTTGTTTTCCTCTATTTTACATAAAGACCATAAATCATGGAATGGGGTGGCTTCTTTCTTCCCGTATAGACTAGAAGTGAATTTTTCCCAATCCTTTGGTAGAGCATGCAGCACCACTGTAGTCATCACAGTGTCAGACATCACTTCTCCTAGTTCCTGCAGTTGATCACTTATTTCATAAATATTCATGAAGTATGGAGTGATTCCTTCTTCCCTTGATAATTTCATTTTGTATAGTTATTGTCTCAAAGAGATTGCTTCCCCTGCAGTACTCACAGAGAATAGCTCCACTAATTTCTCATATATTTGTTTTGTAGTCTTTAGCTTTGATACATAGGGAATGAGAGAGTATTTGATGGATTCTATGAGAATCCTTCGGGCTCTAATTTCTCCCTTCATGTACTTAGCATGGGTTTGAGCATCTTCTTCTAGAGGTTGAACAATAGATCCTTCGATATATTCCATCATTTTGTCTTCAATTAAATTCAAGTTTGTCATTTTATTCCATGCACTAAAGTTTAATGACCCAACCATCTTGTTGCTTTCTTTACAATAAGGCATCTTGACAAATAGGGTCATGAATACTTACTTGAGTGGATTGGCTTGCAGCTTCCAGATGATGATTGAGAATGAAGTCAAGGGTTTCCTTTCTTCAATGTTGGTGTATTTGAACCCTTGATTATAAAGAATAACTTCAGAAGTTGACAAAATGCCTTGAGTGAAAATATTTGATGGAACAGATTATTTTCTTGAATGACTTGATCCTTTGAATGAGATAGGAGATCTCACTTGAAGTAGCTAGATAGTCTTCCTTGCAAACTGATTTGACTTTCCAACCCAAACTTTGATCTACACTTCTTTGAGCGTCTTTGTTGACAAGCAGCCCTTGTGTTCAGCACCTTTGCTCTGATACCATGTTGAGAATTTGGAGGGTTGGAGCTTAATACAAATTCTCTTCTTGATAATTACTTGTGAGCTTACTTGAATTACTTATGTCTTCTCTTCATTGTCTTATTTAGTCTTTCATCAAGTCAATTATCAAAATACACAAGACACAAAATTAGGCTCCTAGAGCCAGGGAAAAACCTCTCCCTCTTGGAAAGGAAAACCCGCAAATAATTCTTCTTATAGATCTTCAATTGAAAAGTACCATGACCATGACTCAGACCCTTGACCTAGGTATGCTTACAAGACCTTGTTACTTCTTCTTGGTTCTTCAATCTATACTGACCTCCATTTTCTTTAGAGAACTTAGTCTCTACATTTATCTCAATATCTTCCTTCTTTTGCTTGCATATCACCCTTTCAGAATGTGAACCTTCTTTTGTACCTCGTGTGATACATACTTGATCACTTCTTACATCCGCATATCATTCTTGATGAATTTCGCACTTCATTAGAGTTCACACTTCTTCACTATTGACACTTCAGATAAATCTGCATCCCTTACTTCACTATTATTTCCTTACAAACTCGGACTATTTACCACTGTGATCAGCATGTGAATCCGCATCATTTTCTTGACCTTAACATTGTTCTGCACTTTAGAGTCTACACTTAAGATCCGCATTTCAGTTACTGGTAAATTTGATGTAGTTTAACACTTGTAACCATCACATTGAAACCCTGTACTTGATCTTCAATAATCTACATTTCATTCTCTGAAGCAGTCTCAGGAAATCTACATATTTCTTTTCATAAAACAGTCTACAAGCTCCTCAGATTTTTCCCGCAATATTTCTCAAAGGAATCCGCATTGAGTTCAGTGTTGTATACCGCAATTTCTTCTTTTTGATATCTGCAAACTCATCTCAGTAAAATCTTAGATATAGCCACAGTGTGTTGTGTGTAAATGAGCCGCAGTAGACTGGGTTATATATAGTGTTATGTTTAGCTTTTAGGCCGGCCTGTAGGCCAACTTTCCCAATGACTATAGGCCGACTATGAGACAACATGTAGGCTGACTAGGGTTGTAATTTCTTCAACATTTCGAGGGGTGTTTCTTCAGCAGCACTTTGAAAGTTGTCTTTACTATATCATGGAACTTGATATACAAGGTCTTGGAGCATATGACAAAGACTAGATCAGACACTTAACTTTAAACCTAATGGACATCAAGAAGAAGTCCTTCTACATAATAAATCATGCTCATGAAACCCATGAAGCACATACAACAAATATATATATTAATTTGACTTCTTTTTTTACATTATTACATAGTCAACATGAAGATTGGCCTAGTTACACTTTTCAACACTTATTGCTCAATTAAGAACCAACTCGCATCAACTTTGGTGTGAAACAAGACAGTGGAAAAGGCCTAAAGAAGCTTGGGAAGAACAGGTGTGTACATTTTGCACATCTGGGGTAGTGTAATCGGAAAAACATTTCACTTTGGAATGTGATGCATTCAAAGACATCATACAAAGTTATGGGAATATGTTAGAATTGGTTTCTTGGCATTTCCTTTTCAGCGATGGGATTGTTGGAAGGTTGGGCCAGCTCATCATCAATTTGAATAAGAAAATGACTAAAATGCAAAAAGCGAAAAATAGGGAACTCATAGTCCCATAGACTATTTTTAGTCTTGTGGACTTTAAAATTTCATTTCATTTATAAATAAAATGAAATGAAATGTCCACGAGACTAAAAATATTCTATGGGACCATCAATTCCTTGTTTTTCGCCTTTTGCAATTCAATCATTTTCTTATTCAAATTGATGATGAGATGTCCCAACCTTCCAACAATCCCCTCACTGAAAATACAATGCGAAGAAACTGATGCTAACATATTCCCATAACTTTCTCTGATGTCTTTAAACGCATCATATTCCAAAATGAAATGTTTTTTTTTCCTGATTCCACTGCCCCAGACGTGAAAAATGTACACACATGTTCTTCCCAAGTTTATTTAGGCCTTTTCCACCGTCCTGCTTCACATCAAAGTTGATGCGAGTTGGTTCTTGATTGAGCAAGAAGAATCTTTTCCCTCCATAGAATGTTAGCTCCAATGTACTCTTTTTGTTGGAGATCACACGCGGGGTTGAATTCTTCAATGTAGTGCTTCTTCTTTCTACCCAACTCTTTTCCCCATGCCCATTTACGAAACTTCTCCATAACAAAATTATTTAGCTCCTTGCTATTTTTGGGACAAGCATTGAGGTAGATATTCCATTTTTGCATCTACGTGTAGTTTTGTCTCATCCATGGTTTTTTTCTTTCACTCATGTCTTCCTTGAAGATAACATTAGGTCATTTACCTACTCCCATTTGCTCAATTCTTTTTAGATATCTTATGAGTCGCACCATAGCAATTGATTTTGCTTCGATGGGAGTTGCTCCGGTTTCACTTAACATTATCTCATAAAGTACCGAACATTTTATTTGAACTTGGTCATAATAAAGTGTTTTTAGATTTTCTCAATTTGTTAAATTTCCATGTGATGTTGTAGCTATTTTAATTTACATCTATAATAATAATAATAATAAATGAGTTGAATTCATGGATCTTCATTAAGAAGCCCGAGTCAAAATTAAGGCTCCAATGAGCACGAGAATTGCAAGCTGAATTTTTGGTAGTAAATACGTTGTAAATAGGATCGAAGGAGACAACAAATACAAGCATGAATATTCGTTGGAACTAAATTGAATATCGTAAAGCATCTTTTCTTCATGAGAAAGTCTTCATTAGTTTAAAATGGAATCCATTTATTAAAAATGTATCTCTCATTACTTTGGTAATGCCTAAGGAAATAATTGAATTGAGCACGGAAATTGTTTTACAGGAAATTAAATGCCCACAACAACAACTCATCCTCTGGTGTCAATATTGAATGTGGAAAATGAATGCGCTGAAGGGAGTACCACCGTTGTTTCTCTTTAGACATGAAGTTGTGTATAATGACTAACATCGCTGACTTTCTGCAAGTTATTTTTACAATAGGCTTGCCTAAAAACATTTTGTAACTAGAAATAGAAATAGAAATGCAATTGGAGCAGGTGGTCAATGCTGACAGGAGAATGAGTCATCCCAAAGGCACTTCCTTTTATTATATGTCTTAGAGGCTATTTTTAGTTAAAAATATTTTTTTTTTATTTCTATATAATTTGAAGCAAATGCACATATGCAAAATTTAATTCATAGTGTAGATGGGAATACTTTTGAGGTAATTAAATGAGAGAAAATAAGAGTCAAAGTGAACAACTTTCATGTCCTCAAGCAGAAACCTAGTGGTCTGCACCAAACACGTTGACAACAAGCAGGAGGTGGATATTAGCCGGCATCTGCTTCAAAGGAATTTGTTATGAATGCAAGTGGCTACGTTTCAGTAGTTCCTTCCTTGTAATTTGCTGCAAGGAAGGAAAATTGCTCTATAAAGTAAATTGTTTGGAACTAGAGCCATTTCCTTGGTCACCAAGAAATGCAAGGTTAAACTTAAAAGAAAAATGATAGAAGTTGTAGTCGCAGAATGATTGAACTTCATTAAAGAGAAACCAAAGAGAAGTTCATAGACGCAACAAAAAAGTGGCACATAGGTTGCGAAAACCATAAGGATCAAACTCATTATCACTGTTGTGAAGGCCTTTATCACGGTTCTGCTCTTGATCATGATTTTGGAAGATTTGTTCAAGAGTCATAGGGATAAAATTATTGCAAAGTACCAGTGCTATCGACAATTCACAATACACTCGCTCCAAATCAATGGAGTCTTGGTGGTTAAGCTACATGGGGATTACACAAGGGAGATCCCCCGAGAGGTTGTCTCTCAAAATAGTGGGCCGGGAGATCTATGCTCGGGATCTTTCCTCGACCCTTCTTATTCAAAAAAACTACGTATCAACGTACGTGCCCTCGAGGGTTATTTATGGTTTTGGTGAAAATTATTATGGGTTGCAAGCAAGCAATTGTCATGGTGAGTCTTATAAAGTATCTAAAAAGAATTGATCAAATGGGAGGAGGTAGATGGCAGAAAGTTATCTTCAATGAAGGTATGAGTGAAATAAAGAAATCACAAATGGATGCAAAAATGGAATATTTACCTTAATGCATGTCCCACAAATAGCAAGGAGTTAAAGAATTTTGTGCTGGGGAAACCCCACTTGTGATCTCCAACAAAAAGAATACATTAGAGCTAGCATTCTGTGGAGAGCAAAGGTTCTTATTGCTCAATTAAGAACTAACTCGCATCAACTTCGGTGTGAAACAGGACGGTGGAAGAGACCTAAAGAAGCTTAGGAAGAAAGGGTGTGTACTTTTTGCACTTTTGGGCAGCGGAATCAGAAAAAACATTTCATTTTGGAACGTGACGCTTTCAAAGACATCAGGAACAGTTACGGCAGTATGTTAGCATCAATTCTGTGGCATTGTCTTTTCATTGAGGGAATTGTTAGAAGGTTGGGTCAGCTCATCATCAATATGAGTATGAAAAGGATTGAATTACAAAAGGCAAAAAACAAGGAATTTGGTGATCCCATAGACTAATTTAATATCATTCATTCATTCAGTAGAAAAAAAAAAAACTATTATTTATATTAAATATAAAATGTAATACATATCTCTTGTATCTTTCTTTTATCTTTGGATTACAGATTTCAGCAGAATTTATCCACAAAATAAAACATAAAAACTATTACATCAAGTTTCTTTTGAACCATCCTTAACTGACCAAAATAAAAATTATTACATTAAGTTTCTTTTTAACCATCCTTAACTGACTGAATTGTTTTGTATCCAAACTATACTAATGATACTTAATACAAAATGTTTTGCTTTCTATCCAAAAAAGTATTCATCTCCTGTGACATTTTGTATCAAAAAAAACCTTCTTTCTTTGATTGTCTTTAACATTATCTGTAGCACAAAGCCCTTTCATTTCATGTCTTTCTTTATGAGTAATTAATAGTACCTACATTGGTCATAACACCATGATCAAAAGAAGAAAATAAAACTTACATGTATCTCTTGATATGTCTTTTTTCAATAGCAAGTCAGTGGTCCAATTATGTTCTCTATATATATGATTGAAATTCACTTTATGAAAGGTCCTTACCAACGTTTTGATACGGTTCATTGAGTTGATTAATATAGGTGGATTGAAATCATTAGGTCCTTTGACCTAATCTATTATTCCTCTGACATCCCCATATATCTGAATTTGTTCAATGCCAAGCCATTTGGTCTGATCAACACTCTCCACATCGCAATGATTTCAGCTTTACTATTTGTATCTCTCCCACCTTCCCACCAAAAGTGATGAAACTTATTTATCTCTAAATAAATCATTACTCCATACTCACATTCTCTCCTTGAACAAGCACCATCAAAAAAAACCCACAGAATATAATTGTGATATCTATGTAATTTTAATTTTTTTTGTAGCCTTTGTTATCCTATATTGGCCTAATTTCATTGCAAAGAACCATCGTCTTAATAATGTCCTCATGTAACTCCGATCCTTTTTGGTCTAAAAATAAATGCATTACGCCTCCTCCATAGTCCATAAGATGTACAATGGGAGTTTGTATCTTCGCTCTTTAATCCATGTTTTGTTATAGGTTCCCAGCTTGTTGAAAGCTCAAATGCTCATCCATGTATACCTCTCCTTTGTAAATTCTGCCACGTCAAAATCTGATTTGTTTGGCGGGTTCCAAGCAAGCTTGAAATACATGGCCAACAAACCATCAACGTTCAATATTGCACATATCTTGTTGTTGGACTCATATTACCATGCACCGGATTAGTCATGTCACCATCAAGTTCTTATCAAAAATAGAAGTTTTATTATATATATTCAAAAATAACCATCGCATTATGATATACAAAATACAAGCACCTGGGACCCGCACTCACCTTTTTCTATTCAAATGTTCATATATAAACATTATAGGTTTTGAGTCCAAAGTCTAATTTGTATACATTGTGAATATTTACAAAGGGGTGGGGTATCATTTTTGAAATTTGTATACATTGTGAATATTTACAAAGGGGTGGGGTATCATTTTTGAAATTGTAAAAGGTATCGGAGATTTTAAAATATATATATATATTATTAATTTGATTAAATTTTGCATCTTTTAGTATAAGTTATGAGATAGTTTTTTAATTGTTAAAAAGAGTCAATTTTTATAATTGATTAGAGAGTTAGCCGATGAGTTTAGGAGTGAGAAATAAAAATCAGAATTGAATAATCGGAAAGGGTTTGGGGTTGGGATTCTGAAAAACTAGTCATTGTAATGAAGATATATCTTTGAAATTAAGAATACAGAGTAATGATTGATTCTAGTTCTTTGGGTAGTTGTAGAAATGTTGTTTTTCCCTATGTTTTTACTATTTCATTAATTGTTTTCTTCTAATAGGATGTGTGTAATGAAGTTGCAGATATTTTAATTTTTTATTGTGAATTTATACTAAATGGTACTCACATTTCCGATTTAAAGCATTGTAATGTGTGCTCCACCATGCTGGAAATTCACCCACAATTTCTTTGCCTTTTCATCATTCCTTCTATAGATCTTAAGCCCTGATTCTAAACTTCCTAAGCCATATAGTTTTGTCCTCTTAACCTTTCTTTTAACCCTCTTTCTAATATAAAACCTTGCAAACCTCAGTTATCGTGGCCAATCTAGTTTTAAAGATAGGTTTCAGAACTAAAATATTTGTTGCAAGCTCTCATGGCATATCCCTCTGACCTTATATTTTAAATATTTATCGGTTTTATTAGATGTCTCGGGAATTGGTTCCCTCATAGCCAGGAACTATCTCCAAGGAAACAACAGAAAGAAAAAGTCTAAAGAGGTATTCTAGATATGCAACATTGATGACTAATCTCATTGATTATGAACCTTCCAACTATGAGGAGGAAGAAAGCTAGCCAACAACTTTGGAAGCATGTTATGATGCAAGAATGCCAATCTATTATGAAGAATGATGTATGGGAAGTCATGCCTAGACATAAATGGAACTCAATGGATATACAAGCTTAAGCATGTAGTGGATGGTAGTATTGATAAATACAAGTTGAATTGTGTAGCTAGAGGGTCAGAAAGAGGGAGAGGATTACAATGAGAATTTTGCTCTAGTTGTCATGTATACTACTATTAGATCTATTATTTCTATTGCTTCTTCTACAGGTTAGAATTTACATCAGATTGATGTAAAGATTGATTTCCTCAATGGTGTGATTGAGGAAGAAGTTTACATAGAACAGCCTCGAGGTTTTTAGGTTCATGGTAGAGAGTCTCACATTTGCAAATTGAAGAAAGCCTTGTATAGAATTAAGCAAGCACTTAGATCCTAGTAATCTTGAATTGATGGCTACCTGACAAGACTTGGTTTCTCCAAAGGTGATGTTAATCCAAACCTATATATAAAGGTTGAAAAAAACTATCATGCGATGCTATTGTTGTATGTTGATGACTTATTTCTAAAAGGTGTACAGAATTTCATTATTCAGTGTAAGAGGAATGTGGACTCCAAATTTTCTATGAAGTATCTTGGCTTGATGAACTACTATTCGGGGCTATAAGTATCGCAGAATCTTGGTGAAATCTTCCTTGGTCAAGTATATTATCAAGATTCTTCAAAAGTTTAGAACGATGGACTGTAAATCTATGGCAACTCCCATTCTGACTAATCTAATGAATTTGAGAGACTTTGAGCTAAATTTGGTTGATCCATTTATGTATCAGAAGTTGATTGTCTCCTTAATGTATTTGGTTAATACTAGGTCAGGAATTTGCTTTGCAGTGAACACTCTAAGCCAGTTCTAGGTTGAACCAATACATGATCACTGGATTGCAGCAAAGCATGTATTGAGATATTTACGTGGTACAATTCATTATGGTTTGAGATATGTCTCAAATGAAGATATACACCTCAAGGATATACAAACTCAAATTTTGCAAGTAGTGCAGAGGACAAAAGGAGTACATTTGGAGGTTTCTTTAATTTGGGCTCTTTTATGATTACATGGATGAGCATAAAGCAAACATCTGTTGCACTTAGCATTGCCAAGGAAAAGTATATTGTATCGAGCATTGGGTGTGGAGCCTGATTATTTTCTTTACATAGATTTATCATCGCGTTGGACCCCTGTTCTTAACAGGTCGGCAATGCCACCCGTCATTTAAATGCTTCCTAGGGGGCCCAGGGTGGGGGCGGCTGCGACTTTTGGAACTCCCTTGTGGTGGGGGGTTTTGGGGGCAGCGCCCTCAAAGCTAAAAACATATGTAAAATTGCCTTGTAAAATACTGTAATTTCTAGTCAATCTGGGTCGTTCAGTAGGTGGATGATCTGACGGTATAAGTTATGTTTAATTTATGGTTTTTTGCCCTAGAAGGCAACCCCTATGTTTTATGAGGGTATTGTATTGCGGCTGTGTATTATATGAGTATTATGAGCGATAAACAGAAAGGGGGACTGTGAGAGAGAACAGGGGATATTATAGCGGATCTGTTGTAGGTTGTGTCTCTTCATTTTGTTGGATAATATAAAGGAAGGATTGGATGTTCGGTGTGGACGTAGCCCAAATTGGGTGAACCACGTATGTTTATGTCTCTCTTGTTTTATATTTTTTCTGTGTTTGTGTTTCTGCATATTTTATGTGTTCTGTTTCTCTATCATATATAATTTTCTAACATCGAGTTGAGCTAGTTGTGAAGCAGTATGGCTTCGGAAATTACTCACTAGACTATTTGAGGTGTTGGAACAGACCATAATATATTGTGACAATTAAAGTTGTGTGAATCTTTTAGATAATCCAGTGTTCCATTATAGGTCGAAGGACATCTAGATCAAGTACCAATCCATACATGACATGGTGTAGAAGGGATCAATGAAGCTCTAGTACATCTCCATTGAAGAGAAGATAGTTTATATTCTTGCAAAGTCTCTGTCCAAAGCAATGTTTATATACTTCGGAGACAATCTTGGACTTGTTGAGAATGCCTCCCTCAATGAGAGGGCACAATGATGAGATAGCATCAAGGATATACATTCTCCTTGTTTCAAGTATGTTGACTAGAATTAGGGAGAATGGTCCAACAAAGGACAGTAATTCTTTATGTTTCAACTATGTTGATCGGAATTAAGAAGAATGGTCCTAGAGGCATAGAATCACTGAGTTGAGAAAGTGTCTTTTAGCAGGAAGCTCAAACTCTCCAAATAAGTTGAGTGAGAACATTTAACATCAATCCCATAATTACTCATGAAGATTGAGGCCTTTAAAGATTCACCATGAGCAAAGATATTTACTAGAATGATGGTGAACCAAGACTAGTCAGTATACCATGTGTTAGAAGGACCACAATTATGGAAACTAGTTGATGCTAATGATGTACCATGTGTCAAGAGTACCGACCAGGATTATGGTGATGATACACCATAGGTTAGAGGTACCGACCAAAATTATGGTACCTAGTGATGTTGTATATTTTACCATGATTCAAATTTTTTGACAAGAATTATGGTAATTAAATGACGTTGATGATAATGAATTGTTATAATCTTTTCTTACATAAATTTTTCAAGAGAACATCTAATAGTCATTATGAATACGTCCCTAGCTAAGATGAAGTGTTCAATTTTGTAGCTATTTTTTGTCTTCATAAATAATATTTTAACCCTTGAAATATATAATGAATATGTAAGACATGTTCTTCATGTCATTTTATTGTTAGCCCTTGAAATGATTAATATAAGACATGTTCTTCATGTCGACTTCAAAAGAGAAAATTTCGAATTTTGAATTTTTGGCTCCAAACTTGTCAATTTTTCCCTCCTTAAATTTTGGTTGGCCCAGTGGAGAGACACCCATTCAAGCCATTTGGAACACTATATATAAGGTACTTGACCTCCTCCACAAGACACAATTCAAACTTTCACATAACAAATATCTTCTCGGCATTCAAGTGAAGGAGAAGAAGAAGAAGGATGAATACATCTCTAGCATCTTATCTATCTCTCTTTTACTTTGCACATGTGAGTTTCAGGGACTATTCTGGGAAGTAGGTCGAACTTATGGGCAACATTTTCTAGGTAGCAGGGTCGCAATTATGGGCATCATATTCTGGAAGAAGGGTTGCATTTCTGGGAAGTTTCTAGGAGGCCAAATTTCGACTTTGGAAGATTAGGAAGGTCTAATTTTGTTGGGCTTGTTAAGCAAAATTAGACCTTATTAAGCTAATATTGTGGGAAAATCAAACTTTTCAAGTGATTGGAAAGTAGCATACAAAGTGACACCCAAGTGAATCAAATATACATGTGTGCAAATATACATGAATTTCAATCTCGAGAAAGGAATATCCAAAGAAATACAACTAGATCTTGGTGTTTGGTGTCATCTTCAAGAGATGTAGTAGGATAAAAAAAAAAATTAAATGCAATATGTGACATGACTATGGTCATTTCAATAGAGATTTAAACAATGGGTAACCACCACCACATAAAGAAAAGGAGAAGCCAATACTATTAAAGAGATGAAAAATAAGGGAACCGCCCTTCCTCCTCCTTTAGCCAAATCAAACAAAGGCTTGTGCTTCAATAAGGAAAACAATTCAAGATATTCTAACAAAGAAATGAAGAGGAGGAAAGGGAGACACCGAAATCAAGATATGTGGAACCCTAACGTAGGCCCAAGAGGATTTCATTAAGGAGGATACAATGGAAGAGGACTAGGAATCTTGTGATGGCGAGGATCCCATTGAAGAAGACACCCTCCCCAAAAAGGAGGACAATGCCCACAAAGACAATAAATGGTGCATCTAGTAAAAGGAAACAAAGATCCCCTCATATACAAGAGTTCTAAGAAGGAATATTGCTCCTTCCTTAGTTATATTCCACTTGACATATCACAAAAGTCAAAAAATTGATTATCGAAGATAATTTTATCCAAAAAAAGTATTGGCATCCTTATCTTTGTGCTCTAAGTATGGGTAGACCCTAAATGTTTCCTTAAAGTTTAGACAAATTTTACCAATGTATATTGTTATGTCATAAATTTGTAATGCACTTTAAAGTATTTAGACTATCATGCATAATAATATAGGAAAGAAAATTCTCTTAGCCCAATCTACCTCGAGATGGGATAAGGAGTGCATGTGGTGTAAGATAAATCCAAAGAATTATTATTAATTATATTTCGCTATATAGTTACAAACCTACAACCCCTATAACCATTCTCAATAATAAATTCATAATTATTATTTGTGAAAACAAAAAGAGTGATCTCTCATAGAAAGTTAACCTTCACTTTTCTCACCCATGTGCCAAAAATCTAAGTGCAACATCATCCTCTTCCATCGAACTTCCTACACCATGCAAAGGATATCTTTCTTCCTAACTCATCCTCCCAACATTGTTCAGGTAATTTTACCACCTTATCATTGATGATTACGTATTTGTTTTCATTCATGATACCAATTTATATGTCAAATAGAATGCATCACTTTAAACCATTTCCATATCCAATGAAAATTCACTTTAACTTGTCATCACACATGTACAACCTTAGCCTCATGTTCAATGTGTATTCATCATAATCAAGTGTTTGCAAATGAAGGACAAAGTGTACTAATCTAACCAAGTTTATTTTAGGGTGATATCATTTAGGACAAACGTCTAGGAAAAACTATTGAGGTATGTTGTCATCCTAATAAGCTCTATGAAAAACTAGTTATTAAAGCTTCCTTTGTCAAAATGAGTTTCCAAACCCTACCTCTATCCAAAACGAGTCATCAAAACCATACCTCTACTATCATGAACTTAGCCTTAACCTTGAGATCTTTTATTTTCCTCTTTGCAACTCCATTTTGTTGTGGTGGATGCATAGGATCAAATTTTTTCTAAGAATGTCTTCATTCTAATATTGCTACTAAAAATATTCAGTCAATTTTCCCTTCCATTTTTACTCAAGAATTCAATGTCTTACTAGTTTCCTTCTGAACATAAGCATTGAACACTAAAGTTCATAGAACTTCATATTTCTCTTTAGAAAATAGACCCATGTTTTTCTAGATAAATTGTTGGTGAAAGTATCAAATACATAATACCTTCAACACCCAATTTGTCATTCCACATACATATCTATGCACTAGTTTCAAGACCTATCATATATGTGAATTGGGTGAATCAAATGCATTCGTATTTGTCTTGCTAACTAGATAACACTTAAAATCTCAAATCCAAGAAATTTTACTCCTCTAGCCATCTCTTTCTAGCTCAAATCATGTAGCACTTGAACCAAAAAAATGTCCAAGTTTTTGATATCGAAGAGTGAGAGGATTGACCTCTATGTTTTTACCATTGACTACTTCATGCCCGTTTAATGAGAGTAGAATAGGATTTATCAACTGACCTCAACTTTGATGTTAAACAAGTCGATTTCTCAATTCGAATTTGAAAGGAAAACCTTTAGCATTGTTTTCCACAAGTAACACGAGTTGTATAATGCTCCTTTTTTTGCAGCATTTCTTTCCTTAATCATTAAGTAGTTCTTATTGTGAAGTTTCACAATAAAATAGCTTAGATAATCTCACTAACTAAAAGTAAGTTCCGCTTAGAATTGGAAATGGAATACATCATAGATTAATTTACTTGAAATAGTACTTGGAAATTGAATGCATCATAAATTATTTTACTTGAGACAACTAGATGACAACTTATTTCCAAAATAAACATCCCCTTCATTAAGCCTTCTATAGAAAGAGAACCATTATTTTTATGAAGCAATGTATCATAGCCCTTGAATTGATAAACCATCACTCGTCAACAAAAAGTGCTTTTAATCAAATTCAAGTGCAAGGTCTCATCTACCAATGCATCTTTCCTCTACAAATTCAACTCCCAAGTTGCACCCTTCTTCTTCGACGTCATCTATTCCTTACATTTTCTCTTCAACTAACCCTTTCAATAATGTTAGATTTTTTAGCTCAAACATGTGTTCTAGTCTTGAGAGGTGTCATTGAGGCTAAGAAATTGGAGGAATTATTTATCTCTAGACCATGTAATTTTTCCTAAGAGAAGTGTTTAATTATGTCAATTAGTGATTTTTTAATTATTTCCTAAGCTAAACTTAGAGAAAGTGATTAATTAATTGACATTAGTTTGGATAAGATCGACTTGCCTCTAGAAGCTTGTAGAAAGTTTCTCATATGATCTTAGGTATCGAATGGATCTAGTGAAATTCTAATCATGGCCATTTATTTGTGAATGAGAGATTATAAATGGAATCGATTGGAAGTAATGGAGAACATCAAGTGGGTGAATTTTAGAGAGACACCAAAAGGGTTTCAACATCAATGATTGGGAAGAAATTGTTGGAGTTTAGCCTTCACAAAGGTTTCATGTTTTTGAGTATCAAGGAGAGCGAATTATTTCTGCAAAAGGAGGGTGAATTCGCCCATTTGAGTTTGCCAATTTACCAATGTGATTTTCCAAAGTGAATACCTAGAGGTAGTGTGTGTTTTCAGGAAAGCTAGATCAAATTTTTCACTAGAAATGTGAAGTGCAGGGAGAACAGTGTGATTACAAAAAGGGTAGTGTGAATTGTAGGAAAGGCAAATCGAATTTCTAGAAGCTGCTAGACTGCTAATGCAAATTGTTAAGGCTTCCAGTGCAAGTTCTTGAGGAGGCATGAATCGCAGGAACGCGTCGAGTTGATCTATAGAAGGAGAGAGTGAAGTTTTCTAGTTTGATTTGTTTAGAGGTGGAGATAAAAATATTGTCGGAGCTTTGCCAATGTTTAAAAAAAAAGTTGTAATTTCTCAATAGCAGTTTTTTGCTAAAAATAATAATATAAACCCTCATATCTGAAATCTGGTTTTCCCCACACTGGGGGTTTTTCCAGGGACATTTATCCAAAAATGTTGGTGAAAATTGTGTGATTACTTTCTCATATATTTCCTATAATTTTATTTTTCCATTGGCAATGTTCATGTTGTTATTCATAACTTCCTGCGGAAATAATTATTCGTGAATAAGTATCAAGAAATAATTAATTGGATTAATAGCACCTTTTGGGTAGCCATAAATTTCACATGGTATCAGAGCAATGAAGTGTTGAGATCATTGGTGATATAAGCACAAGGGTTTCGAGGAGAAATCAAATATTTTCACATAAACACTTCTCTTCATATTTATTTGCATTTATTGTTCGAGGGTTTCAAAAATGGCTTTAGTTGGATTGAGGTATCAAGACAAACTTGATGGTGCATTGAAATTTGGTATTTGGAAATCCATAATTTTGTAATTGTTGTAGTGTGGGCTAAAGGAGTATGCTACAACAGTTGTTGTCGTACTAACAGATCTGGCGCAGTTAGCGACCTATCCCAAGGAGCATTCTTGTTGGAGAATGTAACTAGATTCAGTCTTCATAATGACTTTGTATAAAGAAAAATAATTTTTTATTTGTTGAAGCAAGGGTTTCATGCTCAAGTCTAGGTCAAAGCATGTTCTTCATGCTCCTAGGGTTTGTTACGTCAAAGAAGAACACTTGTTATTTATTATAGTCCCATTTGGTTTCTTTGTAACAAAAGAAAAAAATAGTGTTAAGTCTAAAAGAGTGATTTCATCCTCCAAGACCAAGTCAACCCTACCATCACAAGTTGGCTTTGTTGGGAACCTTTTTTGCTTTCTTGGATGACTATATATAGAGAAAACCTCGTCCTCATTTTCCACATCATCATCAAGTACGATCTCTGCAATAGATAGAAGAAAAGGAAGATCGAAAGAAAAGAAAGGAGAAACCTTTAGAAGAAGAAAATAAGATTTCTTGAACTATTTTTCTCACACGTGTGAGGAATCTAGGGTTTTTGGACAAATTGCAAGGTCAAGACTATAGGACCGAATTGTAGACTTGAGATAGAGGGTTGAGACTTTGACTTGGAGCAGAGATTGTGAAGTTTTACCATCTTTGATTTGATAAAATTTGACTCGATCAAGAAGGGCTCTTTTAGGGTTGTCCCAGTGCTTGGAGGAGGTCTTGGTATTTGGGTCTTGGAGATCTCACTTTGATTTGATTCTATAAGTAGAGAAGAATTATTTGTAGGTTTTCCCATTTGAGGGGATTTTCCCTAGCTTGGAGCCTATATCGTGGGTTCTTTGTGTTCTTGTGATCTTCATGTATTTTATGTTTGGTAATTGCTTGATGAAGACAAATAATAAAATAATAAAAAGCCAACTAATATCATAAGTAATTATCAAGTTAGGACAGTGATAATTTGCAAATACATTGATTTTCCAACAATGCAAAGGCTAGGTGGATTATCCAAGATGTGGTTAAAGATCACACTGTTATCCATATAGAAAAATTGGATATAGTTAAGAAGATGTGGGATTCCATCTTGAATTTGTTCTAAAATGCTACTATAAACATAAATCTGATTCTCAAAGAGAAGCTGAGAAACACCAGAATGAACAATGGAGAAGGAACAATCAATTATCTCACCAAGATCATAAATGTCAAAGACGAGTTAGTAGTTATCGAAGAGTAGATAGATGATGATAAGCTCATGAGAACTGCTTTAAATGGGCTCTCAAAGCAGTGGGACATGTTTTTCCAAGTGATCAATGGACGACATGACCTACCTGACTGGGATCGTTTGTGGAGCAATTTCACTTGGGAAGAGCTTAAGTCGAGCCTTGTCAGTGGAAGCAACAATAAAATCCAGAAGCACGAGGAAGACGAGAATGTTTCTCTTGCAAGAAAGCGAAAAGCCAAGAACGGCTTAAAGAAAGGGCCTAACTCCAAGGAAGAGAAGAAAAAGGACTCGAGTAAAATCAAGTGTTTTGGATGCGGTCAACAAGGACACTACATCAGTCAATGTCCAACCAGGAAGAAGGGTTACAAGAAGCATCAACAAACAGTAGCTTCAGCGGATATTGACGAGTTATCTTCAAGACTAGAAGATGTATTCGCTCTCATAGCTTGTTTATCTAGCTTGACCACCACAAGATTCAGGTATATTAACAGTGGGGCTTCATGTCATATGACGTGCATTAGAGAGTATTTATCCAACTACAAAGCAAAGGAGATAGGCTTCTAGATTCATATGGGAAATAATTCCAAGTGTACTTCACTTGGGGGAGGGACAGTTGCCTTTCAGAGGAGTCAGGAAAGAGTAATCATGTTACAGATGTGTTGCATGTGCCAAGTATAGTAATGAACATGATTTCGATTTTGGTTTCTACTCTTCGAGGACAGAAAGTGTACATAATACATCAGGATTGGAAGTCAGTGAAGGAAATTGGAGTAAGAAGCAACAAGTTGTACAAGTTGCAGTTAGACGTTCCAAAGGCACTAGTGAGCAGCAACAGTAACAGAGATATGGGAGAGCTAACGCATAGGAGGATGGGCCATATCCATCATGGAGCACTTAAGTTGCTCAGAGAGACCATAATAGGTGTTCCAGAGTAAGCACAAAACGTGATGACCCGTGCAGAGGGTGCATACTTGGGAAGCTTGCAAAGGCAACATTTCCAATGAGTGGCAATAGAGCCAAGGGTGTGCTAGATCTGATACATTTTGATATTTGTGGTCCATTTTCCACTAAGTCTCTCAGGGGTTATAAGTATTTTGTGACCTTTATTAATGACTTCTCCAGGGTAACCTAGATTTGCTTATTGAAGACAAGAGATTAAA
The DNA here is from genome assembly GCA_034641835.2 of Pinus albicaulis. Taxonomy (NCBI): domain Eukaryota; kingdom Viridiplantae; phylum Streptophyta; class Pinopsida; order Pinales; family Pinaceae; genus Pinus; species Pinus albicaulis. The sequence continues at coordinate 1,150,788,371 of CM076579.1, read as the reverse complement.
TCTTCAATCTCTTCCAACAATTTAATGCTCTTGTGGAGAACTCGAGGTAGTGGACCCCACCTTGTATAAACAACTTATTGGCTCTCTCATGTATCTAGTCGACACAAGGCTGAACATTTTATTTGCAGTGATCACTCTTAGTCAGTTCATGGTGGAACCAAAGCCTAGTGCATTGGACAATAGTGAAGTATGTGTTGCAATATATACGAGGTACAGTTGAGTATGGGTTGAGGTATACTCAGGGTGATGGTGTCAGGTTGATAGGATATACTGATGCAGACTAGGCAGGCAATGCAATAGGCAGGAAAAGCACTTCAAGGTGTTGCTTCAGCATTAGATCAGGGGTTGTCTCTTGGTACAACAAGAAGCATAAGTCAGTTGCATTAAGTTCTGCAAAGGTAGAATACAAGGTAGCAAGCACAGAAACTTGTGAGGCCATATGGCTTTGGAAGTTGCTAGTGGCACAATTTGGTCAGAGGATGGAGACGACCAGTATCTATTGTGATGATCAAAGTTGCGTCAAGCTATATGAAAATTCAATGTTTCATGATAGGTCGAAGCACATCAACATCATCTGCCATTTCATTAGGGATTGTGTACGGTGTGGATCAGTTCGACTACAATACATTCCCACAGATCATCAAGTTGCAAACATTCTGACAAAGACCTTGGGTAAAAGAAAGTTTTTTTCTTCAGGAGTAAGTTGGGTGTTGTGGGGAACACCTTCCTCGCTAAGAGGGAGTGTTAGATTTTGTTGCTCAGAAAGGTGTTCTAGTCTTGAGAAGTGTCATTAAGGTTAAGACCTTGGATGAATTAACTATCTCCAAGCCCATGTAATTTTTCCTAAAGTAAATATATTCATTATGTCAATTAGTGATTTTTCAATTATCTTCTAAGTTAAACTTAGGGAAAGTGAATAATTAATTGACATTAGCTGGAATAACATTGATTTGCCTCTAGAAGCTTGTAGAAAGTTTCTAAAATTATCTTAGCCATCATTTGGATTGCATGAACTTCTAATTGTGGTCATTCATTTGTGAAAGAGAGATTATAAAGGGAATTGATGGGCAGTGTTGGAAACACATCGAGTGGGTGAATTTTCAGAGAGACACCAAGAGGGTTTCAACAACAGTGGATGTGAAGAAATTGATGGAGTTTATTCTTCACAAAGATTTCTAGTTTCTGAGTATCAGGAGAGCAAACTATTTCTGCATGAGATTAAATTTTCCAGTTTGAGTTTCTCAATTTACCAATTTTCCAGAGTAGATTCCTAGAGGCAGTGTGACTTGTCGAGAAAGCCAAATCATGGTTTCCAATGGCAGTGGGAATTGCAACAAATGAAAATTGAATTTTTGAAGGTTGCCAAATTTCCAGTGCAAGTTCCAGAGGAGGTTCGAATTGCAGGAAATGGCTAAGTTGATCTGCAAAAGGAGACAATGAAGTTTTCTAGTTTGATTTGTTCATTGGTGGAGATAAAATTATTGTGAGAGCTTTTCCAGTGCCAGGCAAGCGGTTGCAATTTCTCAATAGCAGTTTTTTTGTTGAAGATAATAAGATAAACCCTCATATCTGAAAATTGGTTTTCCCCACATTGGGGTTTTAACAGGGGTATTCGTCCAAAAATAATGGTGTAAAATTTATTTTGTGATTGGTGATGTTCATGTTATTATTCATTACTTCCTGAAAAAAGAACTAATTTGTCATGAATAAGTAACAAGAATTATTTAATTTGCTTAATAACACCTTATGGGTAGCCAAAATTTTCACAAACAACAATTCTAGCACTTCACAATCTAAAAGTTTTTTTATTCCATTTTTATTTTTGACAAGTTTGAGGATGTCATCATTTTAAGAAAACAAAGACTTCATCTAAGAATAAAGCATCCTCCCTTGTCCATGTTACAAATAGTTATGTTCAACTTGCTTATGAATAAGCAAATCAACCAAGTCAAGCAATCCTAGCTTCTTTGTTTTCTTTGATGACATCATCATAATTTAATATGAACATACAAGTCTAAACAATGATATCAACTTTTCCTATTGTAAGTGGATTGATCAATACCTTTATGGTGTTCAAATGACTAGCTATTATTTCTTCCTTCAACACCATTAAGGCCATAAGCTTATGTTGTATGTATGATGTATTTAAGATACTCTGTGTTTCATAAATCCCACACAAATAAATATCTCTAATTGTTTCCCTTTATAAGACATTGATTCAAAAGTTATATCTAAAAGGCTAGACCATATTTTAATGATTAATATTAATGTTGTATGTATGATGTATTTAAGATACTCCTTGTTTCATAAATCCCACACAACTAAATATCTCTAATGATTTCCCTTTATAAGACATTGATTAAAAGTTATATCTAAAAGACTCGACCATATTTATTTGAAAGGCTTTTCATTAAAATATTTTGTTTTGCCTCGATCACTTGTACAACTCGAAGCTCCTTCTTGATCAAAGTCAACACCATCTTGAGTTTCTAGAGATCCATCATTTGCTATAAATGGTTTTAATTACCCTTGCATCTAAAGTGGTTGCAATTCATCAAGCAATAAGTAGCTCCCACGAACTTTCATATATCTTTAACAAAGTTTACACAACTATAAAATTGGCATCATCTTCCATCAAACTTAGCAAAGCTTCTCTCAAAGCAAACCTTTGCCTCTAACATGAATTGTTAAATATCAGAGCACATATTGTTCTAATACCAATTGTTAGGATCAAGGATTTACTTCTAGTACCAAATCACAAATGAAGCAGTGAAGAGCTCCAAATCAATCAACAAGTCAATATAAGAATCTTAGTGAAAGTAAAAGAGATATGGAGTGAAAGCGAAGTAATAAAAATATATCTACAAAGCAAAGATATATTCTAAACAAAATATTGTATTTAGTTCATTCAAAGCAAATGTGCTCAAGCAATAACATAGGTAATTCAATGTCATTATTTGGTATAAATGCATTACACATGCCAAGACAGAAGATGATTACAACCACCTTATCCATTCACATCAACTACAATTCACAATAACTCAAACAAATTGGGATCTAATATTTATTATGGTTGTCTAAATAATCATCAAGGCATTTAGAATCTTGGGTTGTAGGTCATCTTTGATGAAGTCCTTGGGTGAACTACACAAACCAAACTCCAACACCATCAAATTCTATCTACCATCGTGTACCATTTTGATCAATATACGAGACAACCTATCTAAATCAAGAAAAATAATTTGAGGATGACAACTTTAACATTTGCACATCAATGCATGGTTCCTCGAATATTGGATTTATCCTTATCATATGATTTTGCAAGCCATCTATTCAATGGATTCCTTAGCAATGTGCTCTAAAATTTCAAACGAAATAGCATTAATACAAATAGAAATTTCACCTCTATCCTAGAGGTTTCCCAAATCCTAGCCATGTGAATTTTCAACCTTAAAGTTATTATAAATACAAACAAAACAATTACAACAACAAACAAAATTTCAACACTTAACCCCAATTATCAAAGAAATCCAAGATAAGATACCGAAGTGTTCTAATAAATTTCAACCCTCTAGGGCAATCTTATCATGCATAAACCAAATCTGAAAGTACTTATTTACAGTGGTAAATACAATAGCAAATTAGCCCTCCTCTTCTTTCATTACAATGTTGAATCACCTTAACATAATCACACTTAATTTATAGCAAATCAACAAGATATATGAACCTGGTAATTACAAGTCATGAATATAGATACCTGAAAATCAAATCTGCAATTTATAAAGTATTGGACAGTTTAAAACTTCAACAATATGCAAAATATGAGACTCGTTCACACACCAAAACCCTGTCACAAGGCTAGTACAGTCATATAGATCTTCAAAACCATAGCTATAGAAAACCAAGAAAACACTAACTAAACCAGGGAGATTTAACAAACATTAATCACTAAAACAAGCCCTCCAAGGCAAGGCATTTCTTCTTCTTTTTTACCTCCAAGTAAAACCTAAGGTCTTATCTCAAAACCCTAATCTATAAATCTATGAGGGATGAAACCAGAGTTCAAGATGCTCCAACAAGCTCATGAAACCCTCGTGACTCCAAAAGAGAGAGAGAGAGGATAGGTGATGCACTCCTAATCACATCAATAATACAAGTGTGATAAAAACAATGAAATAACAAAATACTCCTCCCTCTATATATATAAAAGATATAAGAGACCAACAACACATAGGTAGGTCAATCTCCTTACTAGTAACCTATAACAACACATGTAGAACACTACACTCTAAGGTACACAAGTCAAGCTCCAAGGTGATGACATCCGCAAGTAAGGTTCCAAATCCAAGGGCACTCCATGAGGTGTATCCAACACTTCTACAAGCCTCCAAAGTCTCCAAGAAACCTCCTATGCCATGTACTTCATTGGGTCAGCTTCCCTTGCATGAATACTATCACAACTCAAACATCTCTAAGCCAACTCTAAGCCTCCATACAAAACTCCAAGCTACCATGTCTCATCTATGGCCCAATGCCTTCCAAATTGCAAAACACTCCTCCCAAGCAGGGTGTTCTCCACGTAAGCAACCATCTTATGGTGGCCATCATGAAGGACATCAACCAAGCTATCAAGAAAGTTCCAACATCCAAAGGAAGAATATCTAGCAAGCAACCATTGAATAAGCCATCTCCAATATGCAAATCCATCATGAACCATCTCCCATGTATATATTCAACACAAACCATACAACCATGTGCCTTAAATTTCATGAACCACCCTCAAACACGATGTAAAGTAACACCACAAATTAACAAAGTGAACTCTCACCCGCTCATTGAGGGATAAATTGTTATAAACATAAAATATAAGAGTGAAATTTTCAAACTGAAATACTACTGCAGTGATAGATTATTTCACCTACTTATTTATGTTAAGTTATTTACATATTTTCTTCTAGTAAATTCTGAAATAAACACAACTGCAGTATTCACTTAACCATAAGCAGAAAATAGAACAGAACACATATAATGCAATAGAAACAATCACATGAACACAGTTGTTTTTGGATAATTTTCTCTAGAAAAACCCAATGCAGGAAATACGGTGCAGCAGATAAGGGTTTGTATTATTCTTCAGCAAGAAAAGTCTTTTACAAGAATTTGACAAACAGTCTTCTAAAATACACCTGAGATAAATTCCCTGAATCCTCTCGGAGAATTTCGGATACCCAGAAGACACCCTAGCTGCCTCTGTGTCACTCTGTGTGATCTTCTGAGCAGTCCCTGCGCTGGACTGCTTCGCTCTACGTGGGGACTAAGTGTTGCTGCTCAGTGTTTCTGCTCAGCGCTGCTCAGAGTTCTTATACATTCAACATTCTTATATAAGTATACTACTTGTCCTATAATGGATATTTGCATACTCCAGATATTCTGAATATTCTGCCAAGTATACGAACCCTGTTTAGTAAACTCTCATTACCCACATGAAAAATAAAGCAAGTGCAGTACTAAGAAATAGGGCAAACTAACAATCAATGAACAGATGGTGGACTAGATCATGTGAAGGAAATAAATGCAGGTTGGGAAGATGTAAATGAAAAGGTATTAAATGGGCAAAATCTTGAAGGGAGAATTGAGGTTCAGCATGGCATGCTCACTACAACACGTTGAATCTTTCAGTTTTGACATTTGTACGAACAATAAAACATCAACAAAAAGAAAAGAGTGTGACAGAAAAATCAATAAAACAGTCAAGGTTAAAACTTGCATGATTAAGACTCGACCAAGAAGATAAACTACAATTTTCCGATAAGTAATTTTGGTGATCAATTTAGTCAACGCGTGTCCCCACCTAGAGGTTTATATTTTTGCTCGTGATGTTTTGCAAGACTACTGTATTTTTTAACTGAGTGTGTAATTAACCCTGGCAGTTGATTTTCCAACAAACGATAGCATAGTTTACTTTGTTGTTCATCATATCTTTTGACATTCTAGTCTGATATGGAGATACGTGGCATACTTTTAATCTATGAAAACATATTTGTTAATAACCAAAGGGTGGTTCAAATCAAAATATCACCAACACTAAGATAAGAATCAGAAACTAATAATCCAAAATCTCTATCGTTAGTATTACTTGAAATAGAAGTAATTAGCATTGTGCAAGCCAAAACATTAGAGAATTTGTCAGTAACAAGATTATATAAAAAAATTGTTGGCTGTTTAGTTATTGATTTCCTAACAAACAATAGCATAATTTACCTGGGACGATGTCATACCTTTGACATTCTCGTTTGGTATATAGATATAAGGTGTACTTCTAACATATACAAATCAGATTTGTTAATGATCATAAAGATCCAAATAAAAATCTCTACGTGAGCATTATGTGAATCAGAAACCATCAATCAAAAATTTGTATCTATTGGTATTATGTGCATTGTGAACTATAAGTTGTAAATTAGCATTGTCCAAGCCAAATGTTTGTGAGAATTTGTTAGTCACCAGATTGTATAAAATGGAAACTCTAAATTAAAATCTGTGATTCAATCGTTTGGAATTGCCACTCAAAATGGATGGGCACCAATAAAAACCAGGTAGGTTGTTGTTTGTTTGAATATTTATAATCCATCTCAAGCAAAATCTTAACCTTTGTTTTAACAAAATGAGAACATTATATCAATTTCTCGCGGAGGATTCATCCCCCATATATGTAATTATCATTAATAAACACCAAAAAACAATGTTTAATAATGGCAAAACAAAACCAAAGATCTGATCATTTGCCATAGGAACAAATTGAAACAACCTACTTCTGTTTGTATATACATATGCTGAAATATATACATATCCATCTGCAATAAATACCTCACAAAATCCTTCAGTGAGCCCACCATCCAAAAACAGAATTTAGTAAGGGCTTCCAAGCCTTCTGTCAAAATTGAAGCATGTTTCTATATGCCATCTGTTACTGCCAAATTGATAGATGATTCTCCAGGCCAATAGTTCACATTTTGAAGGGACTGATTGCAAATTCAAAGGGGTTTAAGATATTTAGAAGAACTGTTGTAGCCAAGAATTGTTCACAGCATCTTTCTCCAAGCCAGACTTCAATTTATTGACTGCTTGAAAAGCTTGTTCATAGTCCATTTGATCTAGAGGTAATGAGGAAAAATCCTGCAAAAAATTTCTTGCTAGGGCTGCACCTCTAGATATATCATCAGGTCCACACACTCGTTTCCGTTTCACCCCCACCTGTTGCAGCCAGTTCATAAGCTACATTGAAAATTAAAATGGAAAGGACATTCAGCAATGAAAAAAAAATTGAAACCATCTGAATATTTAGACTTAGAAATGACCATAGGCTGCTTATCCATGTTAAAAGTTGTTGAGTAAGACTCAGAAATTATTTATATATTGAGTTTGGAAGCTCAGGCTGTAGGCCTCAGAATCAAGCAAAAAAAAATTATAAAACAGACTTCAATGTAGCTTACAGTAAAGACCAAATTTTCCTTGCAGTGGCTAATACTAAATAAAATCTAATTTCCTTTCAAATGGACAGAAATACCATTAAAACCCTCACCCACCTTAAATTTTATAAGCATACCATAGAAACGTATTGATCAGCCACTGTACTCCCTCTTCCGCAATGATTTTGGGGTATTTAATCCAACAAACAGTTAAATTCAAAATAGCTAGCATGGCATTACCCCCATTAAAATAGACTATTGTTCAAGGCAGTTGTGAAATAAGAAGAACAAAAGTTCCCCTGCAAATCAGGATCTTCTATGTTCATTCACCAAATAGCACTCAATACATATAGGAAAACTATTATTTAGCTACCTATATCAACATCATAGGAAAAGAGAGCAATTAGACACACTTTAGTGATATTTTTTAATAAGACTTGTCTTTTTTCGGCATGGGCTGAAGTATCGCTAGAATGCTCCATTTCCTAGTGTTTATTCTATTTGTTGGAAGCAGACATAAAAATGGACTCAGATAGATAAGTGTGAGTTGCATTATTCAATAATAGATAGACATAAATACAACATTTTGTTACCCTTGATTTCATCTTCCAAGAGGTCTCTTAGACTACTCGTGACCCTTCAACTTCACTTGAGGCTTTTCATCTTCCACACAAGTGAATATTACAAGTTTACATAACCTTTAAGGATTATTTTCCAACATTCCCCCTCTTTAATCCGAAGTGCTGTATGTGAGTCCAAGAAGAGAGCTGAAAGGTAAATAACAGCCAATGGATGGATGTACTCTTTAAATCTGGTGCTTTAAGGAAGAGCACAAGCCAAATGAGTAGCAGAAGTCGAAGTCTTCTATTGGTGGTGGTTTAAGGATGACCACAAATCAAAAGGGCAGCAGAAACCTAAGTCTTCTATTGGTGGTGGTTTATGTTAAGAAATCAAGGGCAGCTAGATTAGGGTGATTTCTCTTACTTTGATAATTGCTTGTGATGTTATTTTACTTAACTTGATTAGCTTCTTCTTTCCTTTGATTATTATTGTGTTTTCTATAATCAAACAGCTACCAAACAATGAAGAACAATGAGACAAGAGGACACAAGATATAGACTATATGCCAGGACCAAAACCTCTTCTTTTGAGAGGAAAACCCACAAGAACTCTTCTCTTCTTATAGAACTTCAAATGACAAATTCCAAGACCTATGACCCTTGACAAAGACCCCTCCAAGACCAAGTCAACTTCCTCTTTGATGAGTTTTTCTTTCCAACGACTTCGACCTAGCAGCTTTCAACAACTTCCAGCAACTTCAACCAAGCAACTTCCAACAACTTCGACCTAGTAATTTCCAACAATTTCAACCTAGCGACTTTCAGCAACATCGACTTCCCAACAACTTCGACTTCCCTCGCAACTTCTTTTGCAACTTCTACTTTCCCAGCAACTTCTTCTACAACTTCTGCAATTTTAGTCTAGCAGCTACTTTAGAAACCCTAACACGAGAGAGAAAGAGGTCCAAAACTTTGATCTTGCTTCTCTTCTTATTTTCCTTGATTTTCGTCATTTTCATTTTTGTCTTGCAGCTTCTTTCTTGAGGAGATCGAACTTGCTTGCATTTTGTCCAAATGAGGTCGAGTTCCTTCTTATATATAGGCTTCTAAGGAGGTCGAATTGGTGTCCATGACGCCGACTTGTTACGGCTTTGTAGGCCGACTTGTTATTTGCATGATGACATGGTGTTGGAGGGTCTAAATGAAACTTTTGAATTTACATAAATGATATAACATGCCTAAAGGGGTCTTACATGTATGACAATGGCTCTTTTGACCTCGTGACTTCATAAAAAATTCCTAGAAGCACTCAATGGGTGCTTGACCTATAGATAAATTTACCTTGAGCATGAAACCCATGCATCAATAATGACAATAATGAATTTCTTTTTCTCTTTACATCAAATACATAAATCATGATTACATTAGACATTATGAAGACCGGACCTCATTGCATGTTTCAACACTCCCTCTTCACTAGGGAGGTATTCATAATCCATACAAGGAAATTGGACATTCTCATACTGAAGAACTCTCATAAGAGTCAGATTGGTAAGCCATCTCATAAGCTATTTTATCAGCTTATACCAGTGCATCTCATCATATCTATGTTGTAGGAAACATTGCACAAAGGTCTATTTCAGCCCGGAAACGAAACGGAAATGCGTTTCACCGTACCGTACGGCCTAGAAACGCATTTTCGTCTGTATTGAGAGGTTTCATGTTGGGGAAACGTGCCAAGTACGGACGGAAACATGTTTCCAAGCCGTACAGGCATGTTTCCGACATTTAAACTTTTTTTTTTAGCTTTGTTTTTGGTTTGTGTGTTTTATTATTTTTTTAATCGTTTTTATTTTTTTGTTTTAGGGCAGCCTAATATTCAAGCCTATGGCCCTAGTGTTGATATGTAGTTCATGGTAATGTTAAATTCTTATGACATTCTCCTTTATCTTTCATTTTCAGCCTTTTACTTAAATTTTTAACATTACCATGAAATGACGCAGGATGTTTGAGAGTGGTTTAGCCCTCGTTGGATTTCATATGGAGAAAGTAGAATTTTATATCTCACTCAAAATCCAACAAACTTATCATTTTTTCAATATTGGGGGGATTGTAATGTTTCCATTGGATTTTGTCATGTACTGGGGTATGGAACTTGTATTTAATCAAGATAACCAAGCCCTCTATGCAGGGGAAACTCGCAATAATCAAGAGCACCTAGGGCACTAGGGTCGTTTGACTATGCAGGAGGGCACTCCCAATCAAGCACGAGACAAGAAATTAGAAATTTCTCGTCGTTGATTTTTGGATATTGCTATTTTCATTATCTGATCATTCATGAGTAAATGTGATGTAAATTTAAAGACTTATAGTTTATGCATTGACATTGGACAATTTAATCATAATGTAATAAATTATAATGTATCATGTATGCTTTATGATTGCAAATATTTCTTAAATGTACTAATATATATATATATATATATATATATATATATATATATATATATATATTGTGTTTCCTTATTTCCAAAATTTGGGGGGGTCACGTTTCGTACTCATACTCGTTTCCCCATTTTGTGCAACTTAGCATAATATCAACCAGCATTGTCACATCGCAAGGCCTTGACTAAAAGCTTTATCTCTCCACAAGATTACAACACAATGTTGGGGAGACAATGACTACTAGACACCTTCATCATTGTCTCTCAAGTCACATACCCCATCCGGATGTTCACAAGGTATGTCCTTCTAGGACGATTCCTGTCTTGGATTAACACATCCTCAAGGAATTTCCTCTTCGACTACTCTTACTTATTGGATGCCCTACCACATCCTCAAAGAGTATCAGAATCAAGATGCTTACCCAATCCTCCATTCTTTCTTCGTACAATGAAGACAAGAATGATGTGTCTATCTCTCCCTCGCAACTAGGGAGGATATACTCATTCTTGTAAAAAGAACATACCCAAGCTTCCTCTTACCTAGGGACTTTTACCAACAGCAACCATCTACTCTTTGGTGGAGATCATGGTATTATCAACTGCTTGTAGGGCTCCTCTTTTTGCATCATGTCATGGACTTCATCTTTTTCATCATGGAGCTTTCTTCTTCTAGACTTTTCGTGGGGCATCAACCATCTTCTTCATCACTTCCCTTCAATGAAACATAGTGTTGAACTAATAGTCATGTCATCCTTCTTTTCATTGGAAAGTGATCATCTAGTCCACATCTAACTATCCTTTATATAGCTAACTCTTCCAAGTCATGTTTCTTTTAGTATATTTCATCCAATCACATGAGTACTAGTTGTAGGTGACTTCTACAACCTTCTTTCAATATCCTTGTTTCAACCCAACCAGATGCTTTCAAAAATCAAAATGAACATTAAATCAAAGATACCTCTTTATGATGGTATTTCGTAATGACATCAGCTTCTAGCAACATCAACACCCTGCACATGTAAGAATCCATCTCCAAGAAATACATTACCAAGGTTCTACTTTTCCAGCATACACATCAGGGTCTTCACACCTTCTTCATGGAGATGTCATGGCTAATTCTTCTAGTTATCAGATGTTGATTACTTATTTTATCTTACGTGACTAATAATACTATAGATATATTTTTCAAGAACTCTTCTTTCACTTTCTTCACATATTTCTTTCTCAGGATCTTCCATACATAGTTCCTTCATCATAGGAACCATAATTGCCAACCACCTCATATTATTTATGAGGCCATATTATGTTGATTTCACCTTGTCAATATGTAGAAGGGTTCAAGGCATATTTCCTACATGCCCTCATGTATCTTTCTTAAAGGAAGAGTTTTCTTCATCATGCTCATGAGATAGAGAATTCTACCCAACCATATGATGACATGACTTTATCTATCTATTGCCAAATATATACATATCTCTTCCTTCATGTGCCCATCTAGACTTTTTTTGGGCAACTTCCTTTCCTTGCTTGAAGATGAAAAACTTCAACCAACTTGACATGTTGCACATCTTTGTTATCATACCATCATCCTTCTAAACTGTGGATCCCACACAAGGTGGAATGTAGACTATCTGCAAGACACTTGCTTCTTCTTAGTAGAGAGGAACCTTTTAACAAGGATTTCAATGGAGGATCTTGATGATCCTCATTATGCAAATGCTTCATTTCTAATGATGACGATGTATGATGATCTCTTTATTTTCTATCTTGCTAGATGACTTTCTTTATTCAAATTGCTACATAGATTATTCTTCTATGTTTTTAATGGAGATGCCATGTGTTATATACTTCAACCATATCAACTTCTACTTTGGATATCCTTCCATGATGTCATGAGCTACTTCCTTTCTATCATGATGGTTGATGCCATATCAATCACTGTTATAATGCATCCTATCATACTTGAGATGTTTTCCATCATGACTGTTAACTTCTATATGCTTGAAAGTAGATTAACTGAGTGAGAGACCTTCTAATAGTGAAGATATATCACGTCTTCCTCCTTTGACTTCTTCGTATCAGGTTTCTCTACTTCTTCGGTGACATGGGCTTCATTTCTTTCCTTTCTCTTCTTGTTGTCCCTCTTGAGTTTACGACAATTCCTCTTGAAATGCCCATATTCATTACATTCATAGCATTGGATCTTTAACATGTCGATCTTCTTCTTTTTCCAAGGATCAATCTTTCTAAAATTACCTTTCTTTCTAGCCATAGTTGCATATGCTTGAGTTTGTTCACTTGATCCAACATCGCTCTTGCCTTCAACCTAGTTTCTTCAATCTTACATAATGACCAAAGTTCATTGAATGGAGTGGCTTCCTTCTTTCCATAGATACTTGATAGAAAGTTGCCCCATTCATCGGGTAGTGCATTGACCACAACCAAGGTTACTTGGGAGCAGGAGCAGGGAACGACATTTTCAAAAGCTCGTGGGTCAAGAGCGAATCAAGAGCATACTTTTATATAATATATATTTTTATATATTTTGATGCATATATGTCAACAAAAGCATGTAGAATGATGAATTAGATATAAAAAGCATCAAAACATGGATTAAATCATATAACATAAATCATCTAGAAGTTAAAATCTTCATCAACCATGTCCACAAGTTACAAGTTCTCATTTATATAGAATGTAAAGATGCACATAAGCAAAATATCATCTAGTGCAATCCATCTCTAAACCGAAAGTACATCAACAAATAGGCTCTAGATGGCCTCTAGCATCCAAAAAAATCATGCTACAACAAATAGCTACATATCATCAAAATCATTGCCTATCTTGGAATCTTTGTCATTAATATCACCCTCTAAGCAATTAACATAAGATAGAAAAATTGTAGCATGTCAACTCAAGATTTTATTTGAGTGATGGGTACATTTTTAGTAGGGTCTCATAGAGGAGTTCGACAACCAATGTCACTAACATCAAGGTACATAGAGAGCTTGGTGCTCTTGATTAAATACAAGTCTCATACCCTAGTACATGACAAAATCCAATGGAAACATTGCAATGCCCCCAATCATGAAAAACTGATAAGTATGTTGGATTTTGAGTGAGATCTAAAATTATACTTTTTCCATATGAAACCCAATGAGGTTAAAACCACTCTCAAACATCCCAAGTCATTTCATGGTAATGTTAAAAAATTAAGTAAAAGGATGAAAATGAAAGATAAAGGAGAATGTCACTTTTACTTTAAGAATTTAACATTAACATGAAATGCATATCAATATTAGGGACATAAGCTTGAATATTACGCTGCCCTATACAAAAACTCTTGTTTCTTTGAAAAAAAATATGTTTGGAACATCTTTGAGACAAAAAATTTGTGAAAAAACCAAGGAGCGAAAAAATATTTTGCGGGAGCGCGCTCTCAATTCACTCTTGCTTGGAGGCGCTCTGGGAATGATTCGAAGGAGGGGGAGTCACTCTCCTGCAACCCTGAGAACAATGGTGGCCATTCATTTATCGTACATTATTTCACCTAACTCTTCTAGTTGATCTCTTATTTGAGATAGCCTCATAAGGTATGAGGAGGCCCCTTCTTCCTTTGATAACTTCATCTTGTATAATTTGGTTCTCAATGATATAACTTCTCCTGTAGTGCTCACAGAAAACAATTCTACCAATTTTTAATAGATTTCTTTTGATGTCTCCATCTTTCCTACATAAGGGATGAGTGAATCCTTGATTGATTCTATGAGGATTTTTTGAGCCCTAACTTCCCCTTTCATGTACTTTTATAGTGCTTGAGATTGCTCTTGAGATGGTTTAGAGAATGAACCCTTAACATAGTCAATAACTTCATTCTCTATGAGGGTCAAATCTATCCTCTTTTTCCATGCAAAGAAATTTTATGACTTAACTAGCTTGTTGCTTTCCTTGCAGAATGAAGTCATGTTGATAGTAGATTCAGACATAAATATAAAGATACTTACTTGTCAAGTGAAGATGCCCCTTGATGATGATATCTTCAACTTGATGCCTTCTTGATGATGTTGATTATTGAAGATGCCTTCTTGATGATGATTTGTAGAATGTGTGAGCTTTCCAATAATGCTTCAAGTGTAGAGTCTTTCTTTGAATTTTGAGGTCTTCTTCTTCAAAGTGTTGTTTCCTCTAGATGGCATGCTCATGGGTAGTCCTCTTTGATGTTCCTTGGTTCTTTCCTTCAAGATGATTTGTGGATTAGTCCTTCTTGATGATCCCCTTGTGCTCGGCCCTTATGTATCCTTCTTCAATTGATGATCTTCAAGTTTCCTCTTCTTGTCTTGTCACCTAACTCTGATCACGTGTTGAGAAATCAAGGTCAGCTAGATTAGGGTGATATCTCTTACTTTGATAATTGTTTGTGATGTAATTTTACTTAACTTGATTAGCTTCTTCTTTCCCTTGATTATTATTGTGTTTTCTATCATCAAACAGCTACCAAACAATGAAGAACAATGAGATAAGAGGACACAAGATATAGGCTATAAGCTAGGGCCAAAACCTCTCCTTTTGAGAGGAAAACCCACAAGAACTCTTCTCTTCTTATAGAACTTCAAATGACGAATTCCAAGACCTATGACCCTTGACAAAGAGCCCCCCAAGACCAAGTCAACTTCCTCTTTGATGAGCTTTTCTTTCCAGCAACTTCGACCTCCCTAGCAACTTCTACAGTTTTGGTCTAGCAACTACTTTAGAAACCCTAACACAAGAGAGAAAGAGGTCAGTTCGAGAATAGACACAGAGTAGCAGCACTTGAGCTAAGTCGAAATTCTGGGGCACGATTTGTTGAGAATTTCAGAGAGAGCTTGCAATGCAGTGAGGGGCAGTTCGGCAATGAGACTTTGAATCCAAGGTCGAGAATATAGTTGCAGAGAGGAAAATCTACCCAAGAGAGACAACGCAACCCTTGAGAGGGTGACACAGGCCCAGCCGGGCTCACGCAGAGGATGACGCAGGCCCAAAGGGATGACGCAAATCCAGAGGCTGCAACGCCGACCACAAGTGTTGCTACTCTATGTCTTTTCTAATCTCCAATCGACGGCTAAGATTAGAAAAGACTTGATCCTCGTCACTTAGACATTCTGACCCACATGTTTAAATTAATTTACTTTAATTATTTAATTTCCATAAGTTAGACTTAGGGTCTCCATTAAAATAATTAATTATTTGAATAACTTAAGCTCCAGGAGGAATTTCTCCAAACGATTTCTGGGTTTTGGAGATCTCATGTGTTCTAGCCCCTCCACAAAGTTTTGGAGCTAGAGCACATCTGAGGCTACCCAAAAACCAAGAAGGTTCACCATCGATCATAAATAAATCATCAACATATAACACCAAAATCAAAAGGCATACCTTGAACTATCTTGAAGTAAATATTTGGATCAGAATTACTTCTAATAAAACCAAGCTTCATCAAGAAGCTATCAATATAGGCATACCAAGCTCTTGGAGCTTGCTTCAAACCATAGAGGGATTTCTTCGGTCTACACACGAGTTTTCCAGTAATGTACTTCAAAACCTTGAAGTTGCTCCACAAATACTTCTTCCTTGAGGAAACCATGCAGAAAAGCAATCTTCACATCAATTTGGTGAAGAGACCATCCTTGGCTTGCAACTAGAGCCACAATGGATCGAATGGTTGTACGAGCAACCAATGCAAAGATCACATCATTGTTTATTCCCTCTTTCTGGGAGAATCCTCTGGCCACAAATCTAGCTTTATAGTTTTCAAAATTGCTATCAATGTTGAGATTTTGTGTACTTGGGGTAGCATCAGTTGTGCTCTAGCTCCCAAATTTTGTAGAAGGACTATAGTACACTTGATCTACAAGACCCAGAAAGGGATTTGGGAAATTTCATTTGGTTTGGGAGATATTTAATTAATTAAATATTTTAATGTATTTCCTAAGTCTAAACTTAGGAAAATTATATAATTAAAGTTAATTAAATTAAACATGTGATGAAATTGTCTTAAGTCACACGGATCAAGATTTCTTTTAATTTTAGCCATTGATTCATGATTTGATCATGGCCATTGGTTTCCCAACGAAAAAAGTATAATATTATAAAGGAAAGGCTTGGGGTCATTTGTAAAGACCCACAGAGGCAGAGCACTGAAGCTAAGTTGAGATTCTAGGGCGAGTTTGCTAAGAATTCTTACAAATGTTTCAGCTGCAGAGAGGGGAATTTAGACAAAGAGGATGATCTGATCCCAGTGTCTAGAATCAACAAGAGACAGAGATCAGCTCAGAGAGGCAGTGCAGAGAAGCAGGAGAAGCAGCAGCAGAGAAGGCAGCAGTTATGCAGCGCAAACGCAACTTCAACTACGCAGGTGTTGTGCAGTCCCTCCCAGGGCAGCGTAAGTCAGCTGGAAACCCTCATAGGTTATGCAGAGACCCTTAAGGGCAGCATAGGGACTGTGTCACTAAGTCTGGGGTAACGCAGCCCTTTCTAGGCTAGCTCTGAGGGACGCAGGGGCTTCAGAGGCTGATGCAGAGGCTTCAGGGGCAGCACTGGGGTTTCTAAGGCCTAATTTTCGCTGAGTCCTGTAAATCCCGTTTGAGGGTGTGGCTCAGTCATTATTTTGGCTTCAAAACAGCCGGTTAGTTGCAGATCTATTTTATCTCTGTCGGGTTTTCCAGATCTAGAACCCAGATTTGTTGTATTTAGAAAATTCTTAATAATAAAACCCTCTAGTAGCCAGCAGACCGGTTTTCCTGCATTGGGTTTTTTCGGAGAATATTTGTCCAGAAAATCACTTTGTCACTTTGTCTATGTGTGCTTGTACATTTTCTAGATCTGAATTGGTGAAAGTTTGTTATGTGTTTTTCTTCGATATTAATCTAAATTATTCAGATAATAACTTAATTAAGTAGGAGGACCATAACCAGATCTAACAGTAAGATTTTTCCATAACTGTAACATTCAGAAATTTTCACAATCAACACCATGTTTAATTTTATACAGCCATTTAGAAGACACAACAAATTTATCTTGTGGTCTTGGAACCACTTCCCATTCATCACTATGAATGATGGACTCATATTCTTTAGCCATTGCATCTTTCCACACTTGAGCCTTCACAACTTCTTCAAAATTGCATGGTTCAACTGAATAATGTTGCTCATGGCTACAACATATCCTTAGAACTAGTATGGTTTCTTGCTTTCTCTGAAGGTTTCTCGAGGAGCAGCATGTTTATCAGCATCTTGAAGGGTGTCACGAAGCCATAAGGTCTCCTTCTAACAAATAGAGAAGGATTTGGGGAGTCCATGGGATCCATGGGTTCATCAACAAGATCAAGCTCAGGCTCGGGATCTTCTTGTGCATCCAAGGCATCATCCTGTCTTTCAACATTAGCAAGAGGAGTGTGTCTATGGATTTTCAAAGAGTTGCATCTTCATCAAATGTTATATCTCTGCTAAACTCTATATGTCTTTGTCTAGGTACAAATATTCAGTAAGCTTTAGAATTTTCACAATAACTAACAATCATACATTTCTTATCTAAAGCTTCTAGCTTGGTACTCTTTTCCTTTGACACATGAAAGTCGATAAGGCAGTCAAAGATCCTTAAGTGCAGTGACCTCTTTCTTGATTCCAACTTCCTTGCAGAAGTCTTGAGCTCTTGTCCACTTCATGTCAACTCGAGTTATGGGATGGCTCCACATTTTCCTCGATTTCGATACAAAGGGCTTGGTTCTCACATTCATCAAATGTACTTGTTGATCTACGAACAAGAGCAAGAGAAATTGTACCAAAGTAAATAAACATAATGAAAGTAAACCTGGTGACCAGCTTCCTCTTGGAGTTTACTCTTCCTGCATTATTTTGCACCATGATCTTCAGGATTTGCTTTTCTTGATCGCATCCTCATCAATAAGTTAGTGAAAAATTTATTCAAATACTCATGCAGGAAGAATAAGCAATGATCTATAAAGATAAATCAAAACAAGAGCAGTGACACAAAGAAACAACATAAGACTTGAAAATTATTTGGGATTAAAGAAAGTTGTTAACTCCCTCTTGATCTGCCCTTTATAAGTTACCATTGTACATAAGTCATATATCATTAGCAGAAGAAATGCATCTTCTTGCTCACCACTCGGAAAATTCCATCATAATCCACTCTAATCTCAGGTATTTCGAAAAGCATTTTTCTCACATGAGATAATTCCTTATAGTGAAGATGAGTGAATTTTTGGCGCCACAATTTATATTGATGATTACTTATCATGAATCAATGCATGGATTGCTCTTCCAAAGATTTTATACAGATCTTCAAATATTGATCCCAAAGTGAATGCATGTAATAATAATTATACATATTGACTTCATTATTTGCAATGATATTAGTTATAATCCATATCTGATTGCTGCAAAAGAGGTTAGTTTAGAAAACTATCATTCCATCTTTTGCAAAAGTCGTGATCCTTCCCTACAACCACAATTGTCAAACTCTAATATCAAAATTACCAAAACCCATAAGATTATGTCATTTCTCATATAACGCGAGAGAATCAAAATCAACCTATCTTCAACATTCAATTTCTACTAGTTATTCTTTCATAACCTTCTATGCATTATACTTCTTTTCAAGACAACAATTTATTGCACATGCATAAACAAAAGTAAAATTATTCTTTACTTCTACATGCATCAACAAATACAAAAACCATAACTATTAAATACATGCAACACCTTAATTACTATCTGCAAAATTACTATCATATCTTGGGTTCCTTGAAATCTTGGATGGATGGTAGCAGTGAAATTTCAACAACAAAACTTCAGCACTAAAATTTTACCAGTAAATTTCAGCAATAAAATTTCAGTTGTAAATTTCAGCAACAAAAGAAGAGATATTTCAGCAAAAAATGAGCAATAAGTAGAAGGAACAACAAGAGATATTTCAGCAAAAAGAAAACTACAAATGGAGCAGACACCAAGAGATATTTCAGCAGAAATAGAGTTGCAAATGGAACGGACAACAAGAGATATTTCAGCAAAAAGAGAGTTGCAAATGGAGTTAATGAAAAGAGATATTCCAGCAGAAAGAGACTTGCAAATGGAGCTTGTCTTCACCAAAGCTCTGATACCATGTTGAAATTATGATGTTCTCTGTTGTAACAATCACTTATTACAAAACTTATTTATGTTGCAATATTATTTAAGCAAATGTAGATAGAACATAAACCAAATAAACCATATGCACGATAGAAGATAGCCAAGAACACAATGAGACAAAGAATTTAGGTCCAATGACCAAGACAAAACCCACAAGGTGAAAACTCAACCAGATTCTTCTTCTATTAGATATCAATAGTCCAGCAGAGATACATAGTACAATGACAGATCAAGAGAATGAGTAAGTTCACCCAAATCTGAATAAGTTATAAAATGAAAATCACTATGGCAGCAGTCACACAATGAATCAACCTTCCCTTCAACTAAATCAACACTGAAATGTTGAAGCATTGAATAAACCTTGGCTCACCAAGTTTTGCTCTTACTCTCCAAGTCTCTCTCTCACAATTTTCTTAAATTCTCTCCAACTCTTTCTCTAGTTTGTATTCGTCTCTCACGATGCACAAGTAGTGAGGGGAGAAAGAATGAGGCACATATATATAGAAGCAACGGATCCATGCCATAAAGGAGTAACTCGCATGCCAAGAGTGTAACTCATGCCCATTTAGAAAATGTAACTCATGCCATTAAAGAGGTATGCATGCCTTTGTAACTTACGCTTTTAAGAGAGAGTGTAGCATATGCATTAAAGAGTTTGTAAGAGGAATCTTTTATGACATGATTTTATTGAGCGTAAGAGTGTTAGAGAATATTTTATGGCGTGCTTTAATCAGTGTAAGAGAGTGTAAGAGGAATAAGCCATGCCAATAATGAGAGTGTAAGAGAACATTCTTGAGAGCCATGATTCAGTGATTTGAATTTCTTTTTAATAATAATATAATAGTATCATAAGAATAAAATATTGATGATTAAGTCGAAATTGAACTATTAGGATTGATTGGTGATCAAAAGGGATTTTCCATCAACAATACTTGATTATCAATTGATGCAAGGTGATTTACTATTTTTGAAAAGTCATACTTGAGACTTTCTATTTTACAAATTCTATTTTTAGACATTCATCCCTGAATTGCCAACTTTTTAAGACCACTAACTCTAGAACATGGCTCAAAGCAATTCCTGCCAACATGGAAAATTTTAAGGATGGAAGTTTATCTTAAAGTTGATAAACTGTGGCTTATCTTACTAGTCACTAATATGCAAATTGTAAAAATTTTGTTCATATTTTTGTATAAATATTTAGATTTCCATAGATTTTGTATTAGTTGATATAATATTTTGGCAATTTTCAAGGTAAAATAATATTGTACTATAAAATTTAGGCAATTCATTTTAGGAAAAAAAGCAAATTGGAGAATATTTTTTTTTTGGAAAAAGCATGGAAAATTAGCCCACCTGCGAATATTAGCCCCTAAAATTTTCCCTAATTCTTGAAACAATTCTGAATCTTGCTAGAAGGTGATGTATTTTGCGAAATGTAACTGTCCTTTGATGATGGTTCAAAGAAAACCACAAACTGTTGAAATATTGGTCTGAAGATGACCACAAACAGTTGTCTAGCAAAAGCAGTAAGTCTTCTATTGTGTGGTGGTTTAAGGAGGAACACAGACAAACTCGTGCTCATGGAACATGTGTCTGTCTCTGGCAATAGCTCTGGCTCTAGCTCTAGCTGACTCTGGTTAATAAAGTTATGGTTGTGGCTTAGGCTTGCTTGATATGCCTTTGATACTAGTAGCTAATTGTCAATTCCCCCTGTCAAAGACAAGGTGAGAAGATGAAAATCTCTCTACTGCAGGATGTGTCAATACTCAAGAATGAATTCTATGATGACTAATATAACTTCTTGGTTCTTGAAGACCATTGCCAAGAAGCAATCCATCCAAAGGGAATCTTTGTTCTTCCAAGAATCATGTGTCTATAACATTTGTCTGGACTCTAAATGATGACTATGTTTGCCACAATGCTCACAGGGGTGAAGATCAAAACATTGATCTTTCAAACGAGCCAACTCGATCACAATGATGGCGTTTTAGAGTTTGATGTGGAAGTGGAGTGGGTGGAGATGAGCTTTCCTAACGAAACTTAGCACTCTAAAATTGGATTGGTTTGGAGTAGTCTAGAATGTTAAAGGCCACTTCATTTTCATATCCAAGATCAATTGTGTGTCTGTTGTTGATAACCTCTTCCCAATGCTTGATGATGGACTTGGGAAGTACAAGTTGAACTTCTACATCTTCATGTGAATACACACTTGATGTGGCATCACTAATCTGATTAAGTGTTGGATGCTAATGGAAATCAATCTCAAACAAAGAATTGTTTTGAACAAGTACCAGTTCATAAAGTTGATTCCTTTGATGTAGTTCATCTTGTTGGAGTTGTGACTCGAGTTGAAGAAACTCAATCTTATCTGGTGAATCTTGTAAACAGGTTCAAAAATTTGTGAGAATGGCTTTGTCAATTTTGATTGTATCGTCGACATTAAAGAGTATCAAAGGGTTCAGTAACTCTAATACTTCACCAATTTCAGCCAATTTTAGATTAACCAAGCTCAAAAAATAAAGGTTGTTGGCTTCAACTAAAAAATGCACGTGTTTACAATGCAATTCAACCTATTTTCAAGAATGTATAAGTGAACTTACAAAAGAACACAATTTGTGAGTTACAATTACTTCTAGAGTTAAACTGATCTTCACAATTGAATGTGCAGTCGATGTTATTGATCCGAAAATGACAATGATATTAGGATTCTACAAGCCCAAACAACAAATCCAGAGAGAAAACCATAAACAAATGTTACGAACATCGCGATCGGGATTAAATCGGCGAGGGTCCGAAATTGGAAAAAAATCATTAAAATCGGCCAAAAATAGGCAAATACAAAAAAAAATTTTAAAAAATCATTTTTTTCAATTTTTTTAATATCTAAAGCATCCACGACATAAAATAAATATATAAATATGATAAGAGAACTAATATATAAGATGTGTAATATCATGTCTAGTGCTACATCACACATAATAGTGAATCATGTCCTTAATACTAAGTCCTGAGTTCCGACTCAGCCACAAAATATCAACAAAAAATATAATAATGTATCTCATATCATGAGTCATAATGTCATATACAATGAAATGAACCAAATAACTAATATTATTGATTTCCTCTGCCCCTCTCGCGAGAAAATGGAACAACTTTCCCTCTAGATGAAGAAAGCGTTGGGGTTGGCACTGGGAGTGGACTCTGTTGTGCTCTAGAAGTTGAAGAACTAGGAGCTATAGGAGGTAGACCACATCCTCTACTGGTGACCATGGTAGGTGGTGTCACCTCCTCCTCCTCCTTCTCCTCCTCCTATGCAGTTGCTACCCCCTCCACTACCTCCTCTAACCAATCAGGGGCAGACTCCATGATAGGCCTCTCGACCTTAACCCTCCATGCAGCCATGGGGTTAATCCCATCCAATGAGATGGACATCAAGTGTCTTCTCAAGTTGCCTCACCCACAATCAAATATTGTAATAGACGTAGACCATGTCATTAAGTCGTTGGGACTCTAACCTGTACAAGGGTCATAAATTATAAATTAATAATTAATAATCAATTATTATAAAAAATTATTATTTAATTGATTCAAAAAATTAATTGGAATATTTTTAACCTGTTGCGTTTTTTGGTGTGTATTTTTTCAAATACACTTCAGTTGCGCTCGCATTCAGTGGAGCTACATGTTTGGCTAAGCACTCAAATGCGAAGCTTTTGGAGATTGGGTACTCTGTCACAATAGCTTCTCCACCATGCATCTACAACAAATAAGATAAACATAAGAAAAAAAAAATGAAATTTAAAAGTTGAAGCAAAGTATGAAGAGACAATAAAATTTGAAACAAACTAAAACTTACCTGCCATTTTAGTCTTCCTGTCGACAATAGCCATGTCAAAGCTAAATGTGCCACCTGGCATCCTGTATATCTACATTTCTTTAGAGATTTATGCATATTCTGCTGGAAATGACCCCATCCTTTGAACACAAGTAAAGAATCCATCCATCACCTTAGCATCAAATAAGAAGTCACAGGAGAAAGAAAATGTGGAGTTCAGGTAGATCCTTGCAGCATGAATGGGACGATGGAGTGTATTGTTCCATCACTCATCAACCACTTCCCATATGAGTTGTTGTCTCTGAAACCCCTCTCATCCCTCTTATCATCATAGTAATTGTGAATGGATTCTTTGGCCCTATCCATGGCCTTATACAAGTAAGCCCATTAAAGGCTTGTCTCCAACAACTAACCTTTACCAAAGGTTCAATAATGTGACAAACTAAGAAACCGGATTCGTCCCCCAGGGGCTTCGAATCCCGAATCCGGCGAATCCAATACGATTCGCCAGGATTCATACCCGATTCGCGGGATACTGCCGTATCCGTACAGGGTACGGTGAATCTCGACCGTACCCTGTACAGATACGGCCGTATCCCATACAGCGGGATTCGCTAAAGGTTTTGTTGGACAATGTTCTTATAACAGAATTTGAGCAGTTAAGTTTCCTTGAAGGATAGCACAGTGTTTTTGAGGGAGATAGAGCCTTAATCTTGGGCTGATGTGGATGTCACAATGAGCCCTAATCAGAGTGCTCAAATATTTACCTTCAATATGCACCGGGCCAAGTCTAGGATGGCCGAAGAAGACGTGATGTAAAGGCATGTATTTATCTCTTCAAGGTTAATGGATGCTAACTATTTGGAGTCTTTAGACAGTCTTATATGGTTGTGTTATTATGACTGTATGTTAGAATTCCTTATGACAATGATATATGGTAGCCTCCTTGCTCAGTGTATATGACAATCATTCTTGGTAAGTAATAGCAGTAATATTTGTGCTTATAGCAGTGACACTTGACAGTATGCTCATAACAGTGATGACAGTAATATGTGACTGTGTGTTCACAACGGTGATGGTAGCAATATAAGGCAATGTTTTTATGACAGGGATGTAATGTGAGGTATGGTAGATATTTTTGACAGTGATGGCAATGATGTTTGGAGAAGTGATTCATGTGGTTATGACATTAATATATATGGTAGAGTGACTTGTGCTCATCACTGATGTGATAGTGGCCTAGTGTGAATGTATGACAATGATATCACAGTCATGTATTCTAGCGATGTAATATTACTATCTTGTCTTTTTGAGTAAATTTGACAATTGTATAATGTATCAATGTATCAAATTTCAATGTATCATGTATGAGTATCTAAGATCTTAAATCTATGTTTGAATCAATGAATTTGTATGAATTTGTGTAAAAAATATCTAATTTTTAATATATTAATATATATATTTTTAATAAAATAATATATAATGTATTGTACCCCGGAAGTGTCTTGTTTTGGGGGTCACCGTATCCCGAATCCGATTCTCGAATCCCCATATCCCCGTATCAGGTGACTTAGGCTACAAACCTCCTGCATTCCTGCCCGGGAGCTTTCCTGGTATGAAACTACCATGCATATGGCCTCTCCCTCTGGTTTGCATCTATATGGCAAAGCATGACACTCCTCTGAAAGAAATATTCTCATCAAATCCCACATAGAATTCAGGAGGGATTGAAGAGATATGAAGCTAGTGGCAAATTGTGTAATGGCAAGGCACACCAAATCCTTAAATGGCATCTCCCTCTGGTTTGCAACTATATGGCAAAGCATGCTACTCCTCTGAAAGAAACATTCTCGTCACATCCCACATAGAAGTCAGGAGGGATTGAACGGATATGAAGCTAGTGGCAAACCGTGTAATGACAGAGTGCACCAAATCCTTGTTGTTGGTGAATGTTCTCATCAAATTAAGCACAAATGCATGAATATATATGGATTTTGTAATGTTTTTTGATGATTCAACAATATCCTTGACAAAAGGAATTTTTCTTATGTCCTCCAATATCAAATCAATGCAATGTACAGTGCAGGGTGTCCAAAATAAGTTAGGATACCTCTCCGTATGCATCCTGCCAGCAGTAACATAATTTGTTGCATTATCTGTTATAACTTGGACAACATGATATAGACCCACCTCCTGAATGAACACGTCCAACAAATCACATAATAACTGTATATCTTTGATTTATGCAAATGCATCAATAAATTTCATAAACATTGTCCCCTTGGGATAAGTAACCAAGAAGTTAATAAGAGTTCTACCCTTTTGATCGATCCAACCAGCTGACATCACAATGCACCCTGTATGCCCATGAGCCCCTAAACTCCTTAAATCTCTTAGTTCATTCAGTCTTTTCATGTTGAAGAAAGTGCCCTCTAAAGTCATCATATGAAGGGGCTTTGTACCCCGAGCCAACAATAGCAATAGCATCAATCGCAAGCTGGAAAAATAGATTGTTCCTGGCAATGTTGAAAGGAATATCACTCCAAGGAAGACACATGCCAACAATTTTTCAGTTTCTTTATTCTCACTTTTTTTAAGAGTTGACATGATAGATGGTTGTGCTCTGAGTGTGGTTCTAGGAACAAAAAATGATGAGGCAACTATGGGGTTGAGTGTAGATGTTGATGCTAAAGAAGAACCAGTACTACTCTCAAGGTCACCTCCCAATCCTACCACTCCACCCCCTGTCATTTGACTCCTCAGAGTTGCCTTGGTCACTTTGGTTGTCTCTATTTATGGATTTGTGTTTGTGCAAGGCCCTACCTCACATCTAGAAATTTGTGCAAGATGGAACCTCAATCTGTATAACCCCCCTGACATATGATGCCCCCATAACTTGAGAGTCAAATTTTATCTGTCAAACCCTCCATCAAGTTCACCAAATTCCCATAGAGGGTCCAATTTCCTTGGCATGTTTCTAACTTTATTAAATCTTGAGTTTTTATATAACATTGAAGTTAGAAGTTTGAACCTAGGGCACAAGAAGAATTGCAAGTTAAACAAATGAAATTAAAATTTACATACAACATTTTGAATTTTTGACAACAAAACCCCTCAACTCAATGCAACAATAATGGCAAAAAAAAACAAAATCAAACCCAAGCAAAAATCATGGAAAACATTTAGGGCACAAGAAGAAATTAAACAAAGAAAACTAACAATCAAGATTTTGCATTTTTTACCAAAAAAATGCCTCCACTAAATGCAACAAAAATGACAAAAAAAACACTCAAATCCAAGCAAAAATCATGGAAAATATATGGGTGATAAAGACCCAAGGAAACACAAGAAAAAAAACAAAAAAATAGGGCCAAATTTGATGTCAATCCCTGAAAACCATGCCCTGCTGAATAAACTGTGAAAGTTTCTGAATATTACTTATGCAGAAACCTTACTATTAAATCCAGTTATACTTCTCCTACTTAATCAAGTTATTAATCTGAAATTTCAGCATTAACATCGAAGTAAACACATTAATAGTTCTTCACAGATACGGATCTAAACTGAATACATGCACATAGACAAAGTGACACACAAGATTTTCTAGACAACTGTCCCCAAAAAAACCCAATGCGGGAAAACCGATCTTCTGACTGTTGGAGGGTTTATATTATTAAGTAGAATCTAAGTACAGCAAATCTAGGCACCTTACTGGTTAACCTGACAGAGAAAACAAAGATCTGCAGCAATACCTCAGTTCCGGAGACAGAAAATTGCATTGATTCATACCCTCAAACGAGATTTACAGAACTCAGCCCCTTTATGTCTTCATAAATCCCAACGCTACTCTGAAGTCTTCTGCATCAACTCCGCTAGCCTACTAGTGCCCCTGCACTGCTCAGGAGAGGCCTGCGAAACCGCAGACTGGGTGACGCAGTCACTGCGCTGCCACTGCTTGGCCTAGGTAAGCCCTAATGGCCCCTTTTTGCCTCTGCGATGCCCTTTCTGAGCCTACGTAGCACTGAAGCCCTATGCGCTACGCAGCTGCTCGTAGCCTCTGCTCTGAATGCTACTTCTCTGCCTCTTGCTGACT
The DNA here is from genome assembly GCA_034641835.2 of Pinus albicaulis. Classification (NCBI taxonomy): domain Eukaryota; kingdom Viridiplantae; phylum Streptophyta; class Pinopsida; order Pinales; family Pinaceae; genus Pinus; species Pinus albicaulis. Next base: position 1,150,760,785 of record CM076579.1, on the reverse strand, counting down.
CTTGGCTCTAGGATCAAATCATCCCCTTAGCCAATACTACCCCTCCCTGCAACTGAAACACTTCTGGAATTTCTTAGCAAACCACGCCCTAGAATTCTAGCTTAGTTTCACTACTTTGTCTCCATGTGTGTGTTCTCCAACTGACCCTGAGCCTTTCCTTTAAACTTTTCTCGTTGGAAAACCAACGGTCGTGATCTAATCTTGATTTGACGGCTAAGATTAAAAGAAAGCTTGATCTGTGTGACTTAAGTCATTTCCATCACATGTTTAAATTAATTACCTTTAATATTTTAATTTTCCTAAGTTAGACTTAGGGTCCTTGATTAAAAATATTAATTAATTATTTTTTTCTCAAACAGGATAGAATTTCTCAAATCCCTTTCTGGGTCTTGGAGATCTCATGTACTCTAGTCCCTCCACAAAGTTTGGGAGCTAGAGATCATCCGAAGCTACCCCAAAACCACAAAATCTCAACAGAAACTTGGTCCAAACTTGAAATTTTTTAGCTTGGGATGCTAAATTCCTTCACTTTTCTCCTCTCTTGCCCTTGTAGATGAGTTCTCCTCCTCCTTAGCTCTCACCTTTGCACTCTGTCTGCAAAATGAGAAAAAAAAAACCAAAATTTACCTTTAAACTTGCTCTGTTGCGTGGCCCGGCAATTTTTCAGGCGACTCGTGATTTTTGCGATAAAATTGCAATTTTTTCAATCCGAAAAAATCGTTGATTTTATCGGCAATGCGAAAAAATCGTGATGTTCACAACACTGCTATAAACTCCTCATCATATGCAGTGGTTGCCCTTAAAAGATCAGCCTTCGCAACTTGTTCAATTTGTATTAGAGTGATAGATCTCTAAAAGACAGGTTCAACATACTAAGAAAATCAAGGCCTAAAGATGTACAAGAGGTGTTGTATAATAAGCTCCAAGGTGCCAACTCTTCTACAACCTTCTCTCCAAGAGTAGCAAAGGTCAAACAAGCAGCCTCCTGGACTCTCTTGTTACTGTCTCAAATTTGTCCAAGGAGATGTTTACAGCCACATTATGTCCTCAATAGTAAGAAGACTCCCCACTCAATTCTTATAAACTTGAACTCTCTATCTAAGTAGAGTGACTGCAGCAAATGGACACTTTTCTTTTTACAGGATAATTCACAATCATGGCCAAGTCGTAACCCCTCCCAATGAATTTCTCACTTTCTGATTTAGAGAGCCTATTTTAGTGTTCCTTTCATCTTATTAATGGCCATCCCATATATCACGTGTATGAGAATATCCAAATCTACTCCACACATGGAAATTAGGAAGCGATACCTGAAAGGCCTCATACGTTCCAAGGAAATTGAATGAAATTGTTCATACATCAGTGAGCTAATTGCCAATAATGCAGCTTCCTTTGCAAAAAGGCATAGAGTAACAACTAACAAATAGTCAATAGCTAGGATTTATATGATAGATGTAAATGTCTTCTCCTGATGAATGTGAAGCATCGAAACATAATTTTCTGACAGAAGTTCCTCCTTTTTTGTTACGAAGGACTACTCCCCCTAAGTTTGTGCTCCAATCTTTATTTTCATAGTATGTATTTTCAATCAATGTCGAATATGGATGTCTTGCTCCATAGCTTAGAACCTCATATGTATATGAATCATGTCTAATACAATTATGCTTCATCTAGTTGACCATATCTTCAAAGTGTCTTCAAGACTAGACAGACCTAACTCCACTGAGGCCAAGCCAAGTGTCTCCATAGAGACCTGTTAAACAATAGATTTTTGGATCATCAATTGTTGTACTTTATCTAAACCTTCTTCCTCATTCATGAAGCCCTGCTTCTAGGTCTTCAAAGCCTCATTCTCATGGACTTCGTGTTCACCATGATTTGTAACCAATAGAAATTCACCCTCAAATGGAAATATATTTGATGCACACTGATATCATGTTTTCTCTATAACTCATCCTCATTTCCATCTAGCTCAACTATTTCTTCTTCACATAAATCTTCATAATCTTCTTCTTTATTCCGACCAAGCAAAATTCCAACCAACTACTCGCAAAGGTTGTAAAGAATAGAAAGCATTTGAAAATGCAGTGAGTACTTGAAAATTGTTGGCATCAACAACAGGATCAGGGGAGTTAGAATCCATGACCCAGTTCACAAATAGCTGGGAATAAGGTCTAGGATGGAATGCACTTTTTTTTTTCCACATTCCTTTGAATGACACGTACAGTTACTGCAAGCACCTTGTTTAGAAGATTGACTTTACTCATTCTTAGATCCAATGCACAAAGCTTAACCAACAAAACCACAAGTTCCAAGTACATATCAATTAATGTAAAAGAAAGACCTTGTGTCATTTGTTGGGATGGGAGTGGAAGAGAAACCTGCACTGAGATTTCGAAGGCTAAACAGTGTTGGACAAACAGTTCCATCAAGACATGGAAGAAACGGTCATAAATATCATCTCCTTTTAACATCCCAGATTGTTGTAATTGTGATATGTATATAGCATATGCTTTAGCATTCACTCCAAGAAGATAATAAATACAAGCCCAGTCTTCAAAAAGACTTCCAACCTACTCATGAAAACCAACAGGATCAACTAATCTACCATCTCAGCTGATTAGCTTGTTGTCACCCCTATTTGCCCCAAGACGACCAGGAATAGCCTTCTTATCTCTATATTGTTTAGCTTTTTCCTCTTTCTCGACTGAAGATGCATTTTTACCACCTGCATTTGATGAAACATTTCTTACATCTTCAATTAAATGTTGCAAGGACTTAGGGGAGCCTGGGCTTTGTGCCACCTTTCACAGAGCTTCAATAATATTTTAGAGCCTCGATGCACTAAGCTCAGGTTCTCGAATAACATAGGTTTGAACAAGAAAGATAGCAGCTTCAGTTGCCACAGCATTATGTCCTCCATCAACAAGCTTAGCAAGATGCATGGTATATTCTATATGTTAATTAGTTCAGAACGAATAAGTGCAATAGTTATATCCTTGTTGAATGAGTGTTCCTCATCTAAATAAGCAACCCAACTTGTCAATTCCTTCAAAACTCGTTTACAAACATCACAAATGGTCACCAATATAGCAATATGGGTTAAAACATGTAAGTTTCTTGCTAGATTCTCATACAATCTCTTAAAAACCTTGTGTGTTATTGCCAGAGCTTCCTCATCTCTACTTATAAATTGCAAAATAATCTCTAGAATCTCTAAGACATGTCCTTGTATTTAATTATCACTAGCACCCTTTGAGATTGCTGCCTCCAAATTTTGAGACACAACTTGATATTTGCCCACTGCTTCCCCTGTGTTTAGAGAGGGCTCCAGTCCATAAGTCTCCTTTGATGCTCCTCTTCTCTAGCTAGATGTTGCCTCTCTTCTTCTCCTTTTCAAGCAAGCTCCTGTGCTCTTTGCTACTCTCTTCAATCATCCTTTGCACATAGCAAGTTTCCACTCCTTTGGTCCCATTGATGAGTTGGACCCTGATTCTTTTAGGGAAGCAAAAGCTAACTCCTATACATTGTGGTTTGATTCAATGCATCAACTATAAGTTGTTATCCACAAAGACATGTGCCTTGAGCATCCAAATCCAACTTGGGTTCTTCTTGTTTTCTTCTCCACACCTTGGTGTATTTTTCTTTATGCATGGTAGATATATTTTCTTCCTTGATTTGTTGAGGAGACCATCTCATGTTGCTTCTACAATGACATGCCATATGCCCATAATTGTGACATTTGTAGCATTTTGTATTGTACTTGAACAAAGGGGCGAATGAATTATCATTTCGATTGTTGTAGCCATTGGACCCTCTGATTTGATTGCCTGCAATTTTTCTTCTAGAGGTTTGATAAGGGCCTCTACAATCATCCCCATCATAGGCTCTACAATTCCTTGCTTGAAGTCCCGAGTCTGTGCATGAAAAACAATGACCAAGATATATAGTTTGATACCTGGCTGAAAAGGATTGTCTTGATGAAACAACCCTTCTGAAGTTGTTTTTCTTTGGAGAAGATTCAATTCTTTGATGATCCTTATCTCTTATTTCACTACTACTTGTATAGCTTCTAGGTGTAGTAGCTCTTCCAAACTCATCCTGATTTCTTCCCTTGCTTCCTCTGTGGTTGGGGCTTTGAAAAGTATTAGCAAGACTTTAAGGCTTTTCCTCAATCTTATTTTATGGCGACCTAAGGCTTGCATCTTCTTTGCATGAATTTCTGCCCACATAACCAAGACCTGTTTTGTCATATGGTGATCGTTAACTACTAAGAATATCATCCAAAATTTGAAAACTTTTAAAGTTCTTCTTGAACTTGTCTATTTCATTCCTTAATGATACAATTTTTGCTTCAAGCTTCTCACAATTTTCTTCTTTTTCCTTCAGCTAGCTTTTCTTCACTTCTTTTGTTCTCTTAGCTCCTTCTAGCTGAATTTCCAAGGAGATGACTTCTTCAAATTTTTGCTCTTGCTCTTCCAGTTTATGATTAACTTCTACTTCTAGCTTCTCATAATCCTCAACCTTTTCATTCAGCTAACTTGACAACATCTCTTCTATCTATTTTGCTTCATTTAATTGACATCTCAAGAGGAAAACTTATGTTTCATCAATGTTATGACTCTTCTCTTCATGGATTTGCAAAGCTCTTTAAGCCTTATATTTTCTTTACTAAACCTGACTATTTGTTCCTGGGAGCCACATATTTTGCTTCAAAATCAATGGTGTAAACTTCTTCTAGATTTGATTGACTCTCCTTATTGTCTCCATCTTCCTTAAAAGGTTATGTATTCATGGCAATGGAGAAGACTTCTTTTGGGGGTTTGGAGTCACGACTTCTTGAACTTGCCATCTGTGTTTATGAGGTCTACCTTGCAGTTGTTAGGTTGTGTCTGAAGGCACTGGCTCTAATACCTATTGTTGGATATACTGAGAGGGGAGGTGAATCAGTATTTCATTATATTCAACAATTTTTATATTTTAAAACATTTGATGCACGAAAATAATTAAACACAAATCTTCATAAGAAACACTTGTACAAATTTTCTTTGTAAATATTTTGTAAACTTTCTTGTACAACGTAAAAACCAACTTACAACTTTCGTACGCACCAGCCCATGGGAGATTTCATTCCCCTAGTTGAGCACCAATTCAGCGAATGTAGGCACCAACCTACCTCTTCAAGTTGTTCCTTGGATCTGTCATCAATAACTTCTGGTCCTCAACAAATTCTGCAATGAGTTGTATATAAGTTATAACCATGCAACCCTCAAGTTTGCGCCATCAAGATTGATCATAGCCACTTGACTTGTACACCTTAACTTTATGCTCTTCAACTAGGCTTCTTGATTTGGTTCTTTATACTTTATTTGTTACATGTCAATGCTTTGTATTTGATCAAAAAGATCTTTGCCCACCTGGAACTTTAACTTCCTCAACTCTTGTTTTTTCACTGTTCAATTTTCATTGCTTAGACTTATTATATGTTCAACAGAAGGTCTGCCCACCTACCAGCTTATACTCAACACTGTAGATTTTTTTTGCTGAATAGGGCTTTTCAACACACTTGGAACCAAATAGGTCTTTACAACACTAAAGGTTTGCTTTCTGTGGCCTATCAATTTTTGTATTAAACACTCACCTTATACAGCCCACAAGCCTACTACAAAAATTGTCCACAATAGCCCTGTTCTTATTGTGCCTCCGTCCACAATAGGGTTCAGCCCTATCATCACCTTAACATTACAACTACTTTAGGTAACAACTCCCTTAACACTACCTTAGCCAACCATCCTTGGATTCTGAAGATCCTTGCAACAATTCTCAAATAGAGCCCGGACACCTCAAAAATCAGACTAGAACTTCGTCTATAACAAGATTGTAACTTTGACCACAAACCAAACTTGAACTTGGTCTTCAAAACACCAAAAACTAGCGTTCAAACCAGACCTAAACTCGGTATTCGATCATCCAAATTTGGTCCATAGAACAGACCTAAAACTCGGCCTCAACAAGATTGAAGTCTGGTCTTCAACAAAAACTAAAACTCGCTTTCAACGGGGCTGAAACTAGACCTCTATAACAGCTCTGCAACTTCCCTAAGGACCAGAAATGTTCTCAAAGAGTGCTAAAAACCCTTCCAAAAATTTTCCAAAGACCCTTCCCACAAAAAGCCTCTCCAACTCAACTTCACTTCATTTGGTTCATGAGGTATGAACCTCAGAATTGCTCCTTCTCTTACTTAGACAGACCCAAATTGGCATGTGCGAGTAAGTCCTAGGTTCCTCCATATAACACCTATATAGAGTGTGTTTGACCCCCAAAAGCAAGGCAAACCTGTCCACTGGTTGGGTTGACTTGTACATTGGTTGGGCTGACTTGCTAGACTGTATAATGAATATTCAAAAAACCATTCCTCCACAACCATTAGAAATTAGAGGGAGAGCCATATACCATCGGAAAGGTCTCGGAATAAGTTTTCAAACCATATATATTATGCTCCCATTTGATCTAGGTATTTTGAGTAAAAATGCATTCAAAGATAGGGTATCTAAATGAGGCATCAAAATTCAAAAACAATATTTCCAAAAGGCATCCCATATATCATTAAAAAGGTCTCGAAATATGTTATTTGACTATATAAATTTCTCTTTCATTTAGACAGCCTTTGACATCAATAACAACCATTTTCAACAATCTTCAGTATTTGACTTTCCCTTGACAAAATCACTCCTTCAATCACAATGTGTCTTTCACCTCTCCCTTAGGCTTATTTTATAATTTCTAATCACCTAAGTGATCGATGGCTAGGATTACATCCTAAGCCTCACTTGAGAACAACGACAGAAATTAGATCAAGTCACTTGAATAATTTAATTATTTATCCTTGGAAACTTGGCTTAATAATCCACATTAATTAATTAAATTAATTATTGTACTTTTCCTAAGTTAGATTTAGGAAAGAAATCATAATAATCACTTACTCTTACTCTTGTTGAGAAGCCAAGTGCTAGACAGTTTAGTGCTTGATTCCTCTTTCTTGATAATTACTTGTAAATGTCAATTGTCTTCCTATTAATTTTATGTTCTCTTCATCAAGCAGTTATACAAAACTTCAAAGCATAAAGATCACAAAGAGACAAAGAACACCAGAAACTAGGCTCCAAGCCAAGGCAAAACCCAACAATCCTTCTCTTATAGAATCAAATCAAAATGAGATATCCAAGACCCATGACCAAGACCAAAAACTTCCACAAAGATGTGAATCAACCCTCCTCCAAGTCTCCTCCAATCAAGTCAAAGTCAACGAAAGTTAACATTGGTCAAACCCTCTGAAATTATGTTAAATCATAAAAAAATTCGACTGTGTAACAGCCTAAGAAAACTACAGAAAATCTTCGCATCTGTGAGCAAAACTAGGGTAGAAAATTCTTCTCTCCTTTGACTCCCTTCTCTATCCTTTCACTTCAACTATCTTATCTTCTTGTTTTGGCACAAAAATCAATGTGATTTGTTGAATGAATGAATGATCTCCCAAGAGATTGAGTTGACTTGTATATATAGTTGTCCAAGAGGGTCGAATAGTTGCCGCATAGGTCGACATGTCTAAGGAGGGCCGACTTGGTTCTTGTTTGACTCTTTGACTCAAAATGAAAATTATTTTTCTCCTCTTACAGAAGTCCAAATGGGACTTTACTCAAGTACATTTTCTTTTTGACTCGTAATAAATTATTTTTTACTCTTGACTCTATAAGCATGAAGAACATGCTTTGACCAAAAATAAAATAATAATAATAATGAATATAATAAATATTTTGATGATGAAATTACATTACAATATGAAGACTAACACAAGTTACAATTTCAACCCTCCCTCTTAACTAGGGAGGTATTCATAATGACACTAGGATATTCTCAAGTTTAAATATTCATATAAGAAAAGATCTGGATTGATAAGCATCAATGATGATTTACATCATCATAGCCAGCATTGTCAAAATACCAAGTCTTTGACAAGTACGTTGTATCTCTCCAGTAGGTCAAAGCACAATGCCAACAGGCATAATTTTGGACACCACCACCTCTCAAGGCACATACCCCACCCAAGTGTTCCCAAGGTATGACCTCACAAGACCATTTCCTAATCCAAGGAAAAGTACGTCAGTCAGACCATTCTTTACCAAGTCTATGTATCCAACATAGGATGTTAATCCTAATCAACCACAATACATGACTCAAGAATGTATGTACCTAATGCTTATCCAATCCACCGTTCTCACTACCAGTGTTCATGCACTAGGCTTATGGTTGTTAGTTCTGGCCATAGTACATGACACATAGAGAACATGGTTTCCACTCTCACTCCCTCTGCACCAGGGAGGAGATCCTCACTCCCTCTCAATAAGGGAGGAGATGTCAACAAGCCCAAGCTTGTCTTGCAAATATTCAAGCTTCCTATTAGAAAGGGACTTCTTCAATATATATGCTACTTGTTCATCAATGGAGATATATTGTAGCTTCAGGACTCCATCCTGCACCATACTTCAAATGTGTGTGATACATAATATTAATGTGCTTTGTCCTCGCATGGAAAATTGCGTTCTTTGACAACTTTATCCATCTTTGATTGTCACAACATATGATTGTCGAATCTAAAGGACCTTCAAGCAAATCAACAAGCAACTTATGAAGCCAAACTACTTCACGACTAACTTCATTCGCTGCCATATATTCAACCTCAACAGTACTTAATGTAGATAAATGTCTTTCGTATTAATCACTTCATTAGGATTTGGTCGACGTTTCCAACCAGCTAATGTGGTTCATCCTCGAGACAAGGTGAAAAAGCTAATCGATCTTCATGAATAAATAGTAAGGATGCAACATTACCCGTAGATAGCCGTTATTGAATTAGTTAATTAGTTATTAAGAAAATAATATTAAAAATATTTTAGTTGTTAAGAAATAATTATTAAATGGGTTAAAGAATAATAGTACAAAATAATTTATTTATTTAAAAATATTTTAATTAAAGGTTTTTATAATAAAAGGAATTAAAAAAAATTATTATTATAAGCAATAAAGGATAAGAAGGGGGTATTATATATTATAACTAAATAAATTAAGAGAAAGAATATGGTTAAGACTAAGAACAAAGAATAATAAATACTAGTTTGGTCATATATGTTGCATAACCTGAATATCTCTTGGGTCTCTTGCATTCTTTGAATGTTCATTTTGTTGTTGCATGTCTTTCAACTTATAGTAGAGTTGATATTGACCAAGTTGGTCTTTTTTGAGTTTCTAGAATGATGACAGATTGTATAGGTTCGCTTGGTCCTTTTGGTTCTTCATAATGATCAATTGTAGGTTTTGGAGATCTGTCATGCCTTGGACTCTCTTCCTTGGGAAAGATAAATCCTTCTTCATTAGAGTCAATGGGGATATCCTTGGACTTCTTGTAAGCAACGCTTTCATCAAATGTGACATCTTTGCTTACTTCAATTCGACGTTGTTCCTTAATGTAGATTATATGTGCCTTGGATGAAGTGCTATAACCAACAAAGATTCCTTTCATACCTATAGGGTCCAATTTCTTCCTCTTGTCCTTGGGAATATGAATGTAAACAGGGCATCCAAAAATTCAGAGGTCATCAACATTAGGCTTATTTCCTGTAAATGCTTCTTTCGAGGTCATGTTGTTGAGAATTTTGTAAGGACTTCTATTTTGAATGTAAATTGTTGTCATAGAGGCTTCTCCCCATAAGAATTTGGGAAGGTCTTAGTCATGTAGCATGGCTCTCACACATTCTTCAATAGATCTACTCTTTATTTCAGCTACACCATTTTGTTGAGGATTATAAGGGACTATCAGCTCACTCTTAATTTCAACTTCTTTGCAAAAAGACATAAGTTCTTTATATAAGAAGCTTGGGAATTGTCCTGGTGCCTTTCACTCTCCAGCCAGCCTGCTACCAGCTAGCTAGGTCTTACCCATTGCGAAAGTAAGGGAGAACCTTGAAAGTCCCAAGCAAATTGGCCTGCACCCAACCTTTTGTTGTATGATCCCACCCCAACAACAAAGCATACCTCTTGTCTCTCAAGACAAGAATTACTCTTATCTATGGATGGTGCTAATGCGGAACCTCTTGAGACAATCCATGTGTATTCTCCTCCATTATCTGATCTTAGTGTCTTGACCTTCTTTTCTGTCATATTCTTAGCTTCTACCTTGAACCCTTGGAACTTTACAAATACTTTATCTTTAGACTTCAAGAAATATATCCAAGTCTTTTTGGAATGATCATCAATAAATGTCACATAGTATTGATGACCACCAAGTAATTTTTCTCACATGGACCCACAAACATCAGAGTGGATTAGGTCAAGGATCTTGAGTAATTGTTAGGGAATGGGTTCTTCACATTTTTTCCAAGGGCACACCCTTTACAAACTCCTTCAGGTTCTTCCTTTAATTGGGGTCCTGTAACCATTTGACTCAAGGATGGCAATATTTTGTAATGGAGATGGTCATGCCTTTTATGCCATAATTCACAAGGATTAATGTCTAAATGTACTAAAGCTTGAGGAGGAAGAGTTAGAAGTCTATACAACCTCCCCTCATGAATCCCAATAGTCCTTGCATTTTCTATACTAGATCCCTTTGCCCAAATAATTACTTTGTCATCAATAATTGCTACCCTATCTTTGTTGGAAAATATAATATGGCAGTTATTAATTCAGATTTACCTTATTGCTTAATACTTGCTTGCGAATCTTATTTATCTTCTAGTGTTTCTTTAGGAGAGCTTTTCATCAAAACAATAAAGACAATGGACACAGATATTAGGCTCCAAGCCAGGGAAAAACACCTCCAAGGGGAAAACCCAAAAAATCTCTTCTCTTCTTATAGAATTTGCTTCAAATGAGACAACAAAGACTCAGACCCTAGACCAAGTCCTCCCTCCAGCACCAAGTCAGCCCTCCAAAGAGACCTTCCAGCTAAGTCAAGGTCAAACCAAGTTAGCCATAGACAAACCTTTCTTGCATTGCACTAGTCTCCGAATTTCAGCTCCCTGCAATAAAATTTTCGACCTGTAGTTATTGCAAAAATTTCAACCCCTGCAACTGCTCCAAAATTTGGCACATTAGAGAAAGAGCCCAAAAATTCATATTATTTCTTTGCTAGGGTTTTCTTATTCATTCCTTGTCCTTCGCTCTTCTTTTTTTGTCCTTATTGCAGATCAAACTTGTGGATGATGTGTATAATGTATCAAATGAGGTCAAAGTCCTTCTATTTATACTCTTCTGTGTGGGTCGAATGCCCCTTTCTAGGTTGACGTGTCTCTGTTAGGGCCGACTTGTGCTAAGAGACTTCCAAGACTTTCTAGAGTCAAAAATAAATTCTTTTACAAGGTACATCTTGCCCAAAAGGGTCTTATAAACATGACATTTTACACCTACACCCCTTACCCCAAAACCAAACCCATTATAGAAGGGGGTTGAACCAATAAAAAACCCCACTTACTACGATAAAGATCGATAAACACAAATTGGTTCCTAATACTCCCCGCCAGTCTCAACCCAATATTCCTTTCCAGTTGCCGATGGAAGTTGCTAGTCCCAGTCGTCGATCAATTCCAAATCTCCTGGCAAGGTGAGCATATGAAGGAGGGGCCGCCAATACTCTCTTAACTCGTAATAAAAAATCCTATGACTTAACAAACCCGAGAAGCATGAAGAACATGCTTTTACCTAGAATACCATCAATAATGAGCATGAAACCCATGCTTTAAAATAGTAACTTTTTATTTTTCTTCTTTTGTATGTTACATAAGATACATATTGAAATGAGTATAATAACAATTATAAAGACCAAAACTAATTACATTTCCAACACTCCCTCTTAACTAGGGAGGTATTCATAATTGTACAACAAGTACAACATCATTCTCAAACTGAAGAGTTCTCATAAGAAGAGTCGGGTTGAAAAGCCAACTGTAAGCATCAATATTATGACCAACACTGTCTTTCGAGGCTTGACTAGACAAGCTCAACTTCATTCAAGAGCATTATGTTGGGAGGCTTTACGTGTGATACTACACTACCTCTACAAGGCACATACCCCATCTGAATGTTCACAAGGTATGTCCTTTTAGGACTTATTCTTATCTTGGATTCCCAATCCTCAAAGGATATGTGTCCTCTTCAACCACTCTTATCTTAGATACATGTCCCATCCTCAAAGAGTGTCGATACCTTTCCTTTCTTGGATGCTTTATCCTCAAGGAAACCTCAGATGCTTATCCAATCCTCCACCATTCTCCCTTAACGGCCTTCACTTAGACTTATGGTTGTTAGTCGGGGTCAAGTGCTTGACACATGAAGAAGAGAATGCACATGTGATGTCCAACATCACTCCCTCTCACCTAAAGAGTTTTACTCCCTCCCAAACCTAGAGGAGATTCCATACTTCCTTTCTATTTTGGAAGTCAACACCACAAGCCTTAGAGCTTGTCTCCATAGAGTATCAGCGACATGTGCTTTATGGTTGCATGACTTCCTCTATCCTTCGCATCTCATTAGATCAAGCTTGCTTCCTTCCGAGGTATCACGGAGCCATCTTCCTTCTTCAATTGTGTCACTAGTTCTAGGTCATCAATCTTGCACATCACTTTCATCTCGTCATCAACAATAAGGCATTATATTGAGTCGTTCCAATCTTCAAGTTGATCATAGCTTCCTCATGAAAGTGATCTCCTTGAACTTTGACCTTCAAGTTATCTTCTCATGCAGCTACCTCTTGGCTTCATAATTGCCAGGGTCATATCTTCAATCCATACAGTTGAACTTGCCACAATTGTCATCATGTATTCCTGCAATATCCTTTCAGATAGAAAGACAATATGTTAACCAAATAACGAATAACATAAATATTAGACTTACCTCATCGTGATGGATTTCTCATCAAGGCATGAACATCTTCATGGTCCATCTCCACACGAACCTTCCTTCATGCATTAGAGTGCGCAAGGATCGAACTTGACTACCAAGTTACAATCTTCTTCCAGAGACTATACTGGATGTTGATCACTTATTCTATATAGCTTAGTGAGAAAGTCTTGATCCTTTATTCATTCTTAGTGTAAGTCAACTTCTTCTTTTAAGCATCATATAACCAGTTAAGCATATTCCAAGATTTTGTACATATGAATCTTATCCAGGGGTTACTTTCAATAAGCATTCCTATGCTCTTATTCCATCATCTAGTTATATGTTCTATAATGAGCCTGCAACTTGACTAATTGCATTCCTTCAACCCTTAAGAGTATTGTTTCCATATGATATGGAATGTATACTAATCCTTGTTGAAATGCTTCTTCCAAGAACCTTCCAAAAGTGATGGTTCTTCCAAGATCATGATGATCCACCTTAGCAAAATGACTACCTTTAACTTTATGTTAGAATGCCTGGATGAACACTAATGTGCAAAATTGTCCAATCATCTCAATTTTGAAAGACTAGATGATTCCTACCAAGTAACTCAATCAAGTAGACTTATAAATATGCTACCATCACATGCTTCTATCTATGATGCTATGTATTTACAAAACCAAGCTTTTCTTAGAGCAAACAACAATGCATGGTATTCCAATGGAAAGACCATCTTCCTAAATAACCTGACAGGGAGGATTCCTTCATCAATAATAAAGATCTTTGACATCTTCTCAGGTTCTCCCTTCTCCTTCATTGTGTGAGCTTCGCTTCTTTCCTTTCTTTTGTTGTTCTGCTTGTTTGGACAGTCCCTCTTAAAGTGTCCAAATCCATTGCATCCAAAGCATTGCACCTTGGACATGTCTTACTTCTTCTTGGACTTTCCAAACATTCCCTTCTTCAGCTTCTTGGTCCTTGTAATGAATGCTTGAGACTTTTCATTTGATTCGATATCATCCTTTGCCTTGATCCTAGTCTCTTCCAGGATGCATTGAGCCCACAACCTATCAAAAGCAGTTGAATCTTTATTAGAGTAGATTCCTGTTACAAAAATGCTCCATTCTAGTGGCAAAGCATTCAGTACACATATGGTCATTTCAAAATCAGAAATTGTCTCCTCAAGCCCCTGCAGTTAATCCCTTATTTGAGATATCTTCGTTAGAAAAGAGGCCATGTCCTCATCCTTTGACTTCTTCATTTCATATAGCTTATTCCTCAAAGACATATTTTGTGTTGATGTGCTTATAGAGTACAAATTTACCAGCTTGTCATAGATAGCCTTAGAAGTTTTCAAACAAGCAACAAAGGGAACTAGATGATCCTTAATAGATTTTGTTGAAAAATGTATCTAGGTTCGGTCTTCAAAATGACTTGTAATTATGAATTTATGTAATGAAGAAGACGGATAATAAAATGTATTTTGGTAATAATTGCATCATGGGTTTCATGAGCAAGGAATTTTTATTATAGGTCAAAGACTTCTTCTTGATGTCTTTAGGGGTTTGTCATCTTGTCATAAATATATAATTCAGAGTCATGTATATGAAGTGTTGTTACACTTGTAAAGGGAAAGTATTGATGTAAACGTATGCCTCAAGACCTTGTCAAAATGCTCCAAGGAAGTCGGCTCAAACATGTTGAAGATCCTCCCTTGTTCAAGTCGACTTACCCACAGGAAGTCATGATGGCCAAAATAGGAGTGACAGTCCCTACATAAAGGAGGGACTGTGGCCTCATTTGTCAACAAGAAGTTCAGACAAGTTATGTGATCCAAGTGCAGGTTAAGGGCTACAGTGAGAGCGAAATAGAAGATAGAGACAGCGAAGGAAAAGGAGGATAGCTTACCTCTATTTTGGGTTTATTATATCTCGTCAAGTTCTGTGATTGAATGTGAAGTTCAGGATTGTAATTGATTCATCTCAACGAAGTTCGGCACAGTGATTGGGTCAAGAAAAGATAAGGGTTATCTCTGTTATAGGAGGCATACCTACCTCACATACTTCAAGTAGGCTGAGGGCTAATACAAGTCTCAGTCTTGGGCTGACATATACACAGCGTAAAGGAAAGATACTAAAGCAAGCACAAGAGCTCAGTCTTGGGTATCAAAGTTGCAATTAGAAGGCTGAGAAAGGTATCTCTTGGAGGCTGAGGAGAAAAGAATAGAAGGCACATCAGTGAGGGATATTAGACTAGGGACCGAGTCTCCCTAGTGTTGGTGCAGCGAAGTGCATAAAGGAAGATCAACACGAGGAGCCTAAAAGAGCAGTGACAAGGTCTTGGAAACATATTGGTGTCAAGGGTCTGTGTCATGGTTATGGTACTCGTCAATTGAAGATCTATAAGAAGAATTACTTTCGGGTTTTCCTCTCCAAGAGGCAGAGGTTTTGGCCCTGGCTTGAAGAGCCTAAACTTTGTGTCTCTTAGTCTTTTGTTTTGATAATTGACTTGATGAAAGACAGAATAATTTAACCAAGATAAAATCTAAGTAAAAGAAGCATAACAAGTTCACAAGTAATTATCAAGAAGAGAAATTGAATTAAACACCCTAATTTCTCAACAGATTCAATAATGATCCTTTGTGCCCTTACTTCTCCTTTCTTGTATTTTGCTAGTTCTTGAGTTATGTCTTTGCTAGGTTCAATAACTTCACCATGAAAATATTCCATTACATGTTTTGTAAGTGTTGGGTCTATCCTTTTCTTCCATGCTAGGTAATTTGTTGAGCCAATGAGCTTATTGCTTTCCTTGCATAAAGAACCCATAAGACCTTTAGATTCAGTCATAGAGCAATAACATGATACTTGTCAATCACGAACCTTCCCAACCCTAATGATGTCTCCAACTATATTCAGGTTTTCAAGATCTTCAAAGAGACTTTAATGATGTCTTACAAAGATCTCTTCCAAGTAGGTGAGATCAGCAAGATTCGATCTTGCATTAGCTAGTTATCAGCTACACATTCGATCCTTAGTTTCGACCTTGCACCTTTGATTTACACCTTCGATCTTACAACTACTGTAGAAACCCTAGATAATCTTTTAAAAGTTCCTGTTTTGAGCAAGACAGACCTTTTAAGATCAACGAGGTCCAAAACATATATGTCCTTCTAGCAACTCGATCTTCTACAATTTGGACCTGCAACTTCGCCCTTTCTTGTAGCTACAAAAACTCTAATTCTTCAAACACTCGATTTGTGTCCACAAGATGATATTTTCAGTTCCCTTCTCTTGTTCACCATTGCTCTGAAACCATGTTGGAAAATGCAATATGGAAACTATTAATTAAGATTTTCCTTATTCCTTAATGCTTGCTTGTGAATCTTATTTATCTTTTGATGTTTCTTTATTAGATCTTTTCGTCTAACAAATATCAAGATCAAAATGGTAAAGACAATGGACACAGATATTAGGATCTAAGCCAGGGGAAAACCCAAAAAATATCTTCCCTTCTTATAGAATCTACTTCAAATTAGACAACAACAACTCAAACCCTCGACCATGTCCTCCCTCCAGCATCAAGTCAACCCTCCAAAGAGACCTTTCAGCTAGGTCAAGGTCAAACCAAGTTAGCTAGAGAAAAACCCTTCTTGTACTGTACCAGTCTCAGAATTTTGACCCCCTGCAACAGAATTGTTGCCACCCTGCAACAAAATATCGAACCTACAATTACTGCAGAAATTTTGGCCCCTGCAACTGCTCTAGTATTCCGCACGTCTGAGAAAAAGGGCCCAAAACTTGTCTTCTTTCTTTGCTACGGTTTTCTTCTTGATTCCTTGTCCTTTGCTCTTCTTTTTTTGTCCTTCTTATTGAAAATCGAACTTGTGGATGATGTGTATCAAATGAGGTCGAACTGATTCTATTTATACTCTTTTGTGAGGGATGAAAACCCATTTCTATAGCAGACTTGTCTCTACCAGAGTCAACTTCTGCTAAGAGGCTTCCAGGACTTTCTAGACTCAAAAATAAATTCTTTTTCAAAGTACTTCTTGCCCAGAAGGGTCTTGTAAACATGATGTTGACTCTCTTGACTTGTGACAATAAATCCTATGACTTGACAAATGCTAGAAGCATGAAGAACGTGCTATTACCTAGAAGACCATCAACAATGAGAATGAAACCCATGCTTTAAAATAATAACTTTTTATTTTTCTTCTTTTGTTTGTTACATAAGATACATATTGAAGGAGTTGTCTTTAGTGCAAATTTTTGGACTTTCCGGTATTGGAATCAAACGGAAAAAAAAACTTGTGGTGAAATCTTGATTTGTGTTATTTAAACTGGTTTTTTTACTGTATATATGGATTTAGCACCCTGAAAAACCCCTAGGGAACTTTGATTGTGCATGGGCTACCCATCAAGCTTGTGATTTCAATAAATTCCTTCCGTATTTTAGAGAAATTAGACCCGAAAAATCCACCGGAAAAGCTTCCAAAAAGTCTCACTAAAGACAACTCGCATATCAAATTAAGTACAATAACAATTATACAAACCAAAACTAGTTACATTTCCAGCAGTCTCTTTTATCTTCTAAACAAGAAATAGAAAGCAAATTCTTTTTCAAACCTAGAACATAGATGTTGAGATGAATGTTCCCACCAGATTCTAGCTCTATCGAGGTAGATCCAATCCCTTTGACCAAATAGTTATTTTTGTCTCCAAGTTCGACTTTGTGAGAACAACTTCCTTTAGATAGGGTATTGAGATGTTCATGTTCACCTATCATATGCCTTAAATCTCCACTATCGATTACCCATGTGCTTTCATCTTCAAATGAACTTGTAATGTAAGTGCAGAGCAGAGACTTCCATCCATGATTTCTTTAGATAGATTAGAGATGAAGTCGGTGAAGTAAACTTTGATGGATTCAAAGGGACTTCTTAGAGTCTTGAGACCTTCCTTCATGTACCTTGCCATTGAAAATGAGAGAAAATATAGTTATTGCAAAGATGTCTTCAATCAAGAGTGCCAACAAACTATGATCTTCAAGCTTCCTTCCTTCACCTTAGCTCTGATACCATGTTGACAAACCAAGTCCTACATAGTATAATGTTTGATTCCTCTTTCTTGACAATTACTTGTGAATGTTAGTTGTCTTCTTATTATTTTATGTTCTCTTCATCAAGCAATTATACAAAACTTCAAAGCATAAAAATCACAAAGAGACAAAGAACACCATAAATTAGGCTCCAAGCTAGAACAAAACCCCAAAAGGGGAAAACCCAACAATCCTTCTCTTATAGAATCAGATCAAAATGAGTTATCCAAGACAGAAGACCAAGAATAAGGCCAACACCAAAAACTGCCACAAAGATCAAAGTCAACCCTCCTCCAAGTCTCCTCTAATCAAGTCAAAGTCAACAAAAGTCAACGTTGGTCAAACAATCTAAAATTTGGTTAAATCACAAAAAAATTGGCCCTACAATAGAGGCCAAATTTCGGCCCTATAATAGCCTGAAAGAACCACAGAAAAACTTCACACATGTGAAAAGAACTAAGGCAGAAAATTCTTCTCTCTCCTTTGACTTCGATTCTCTTATCTTCTTGTTTGGCCACAGAAATCGATGGATGTGTTGAATGAATGAATGATCTCCCAAGAGGTCAAGTTGGCTTGTAATATATAGTTGCCCAGGAGGGTCAAATCGCTGCCACATAGGCCGACTTGTCCAAGGAGGGCCAACTTGGTCTTTCTTTGACTCTTTAACTCAAAATAAGACTTCTTTTTCTTTTCTTACAAAATTCCAAATGAGACTTGACTCAAGTAAAAGTTCTTTTTGACATAATAAATTCTTTTTGACTCTTTTGACACTATGAGCATGAAAAACATGCTTTGACCAAAAATAATATAACAATAATAGTGAATATAATAAATATTTTGATGATGCAATTAAATTACATTTTGAAGACTGACATTAGTTACAATTTCAACAACTCCTCCCAAGCAAGCACCTACAGAGGAATTTAAAATCTTTTGCA
Organism: Pinus albicaulis; assembly: GCA_034641835.2. Classification (NCBI taxonomy): domain Eukaryota; kingdom Viridiplantae; phylum Streptophyta; class Pinopsida; order Pinales; family Pinaceae; genus Pinus; species Pinus albicaulis. The sequence goes on along the minus strand of CM076579.1, from coordinate 1,150,741,820 downwards.
TGCTAGACACCAAGCCTGTGTAGAAGCACTTGTCCAAGCTAATAACATCAACATGGTAGTTGAGAAGGCAATTATTAAATGCGGACGTACACGAGAATGACTCATATGGTTGCAAGGTTCCTAAGAAAATATCCCCTTTGTATCATATCAAAGCCAAGAAAAACGGAAATTAAGCAAGCATATCCCATTTACAATCTCAAACAAACCATGGGAGTTAATCTCAATGGACTTCCTCAAAGGTTTCCATGCCACTAGTAGGAGCAAGTAGTATATAATGGTGATTGATCACTTTAGCAGAATGGGCATATTCATATTATCATAGAAGAAGACAATTTTAGCACAAGTCACATGGATGTTCTTTGACGAAGTATGGGTGCACTTTGCTCTACCATCATCAAGCTTCTTTAACCACAACAATGGATCTTTTAGCTACTTTTGGCCACCTTTATGGGGATTGATGGATACCAAGCTCTAGAGAAAAACGGTCAAACAAAGGTATTAAAATGGTCAAAAAAGGTAGTAAATTGCCCCATAGTTCAATGATCATAAACATCTTAAAGGCGCGGGATGTCTGTTGCTGCAAAATCTACCAAACATCTGAGAGTACCCTATAAGGCTATCATTAGACCAAGTGACAAAAATGAGGTAGTAGCCCACTGTCACCACAGCGAGTACCCCCTACTCTTTATGGGTTTTCACCAATGGAAAGAGTCCAAGTATAAGGTCACCCACAATAAATATTCTAGGTTTCAAGGTATGAGGTCACTTAAAGGCTTCTAAGGGAAAGACACAATTTTGGTACTAGGCTCCAACTATGAAGAGGAGGCAATTTGCCTTCCTTGGAGAGGCCAAATTTGGGCAACATAAGACCCATGGTTTGATTGATATGTTGTGAGTCGAGATGGCCAAAGGTCAAACAGTCAAGAAATGGTTTCCCACAACGTGTTTCAACAAGGCTATCGCACGTGAAACCCTCAAGAAGCCCTCATCTTGAAGTTATAGCCAAACTAGGGTTTTTATCCTAGGGCAAACAACTAGGGCAAGAAAAATTATCGTGAAATTGCAATGAATATCCACCAAGGGGAATGATTTTGAGGCAACCACTACAACCCTCAATGTTTAGACTTTCAAAGACCAAAAATCTCCCTTCCTAGTCAATTCGCACTAAGCCCTAGTTGGTTGTTTGGTCATAAGAGGGTTGAATTAGAGAGAGAGAGAGAGATCAAAAATTATGGACAAAAGGTTACTTGATCACCAACAATGGATGGCCAGTGCCTAGTCCTAGGGTTGATGGAGTCTATGGATTTTTTAGGTTGGCTAAAACTTGCAAAGGAGTAAGTATATTTTAATGCTCTAGCATCAAAACCCTAATTATTACCTTTGTGAGGGATCGAAATGCACTTGGGAGAGCTCATGTAAGATCACCAAGGGAATTGTCAATCACATATCATACATGCAATAATGTGACCTAGCTTCCATAAAATTGATATTCAACAAAATTAGAGCACAATATTAAACTTAGATCACTAATTTATTCCATACATTAGCCATGAAATCAGAAATTTCCAATAAAAGCACTTAAAAGGCAATATGTGTGTCTAATCCAATCATTGATCCAAGGCAACTTCTCCAAAGACAACAATATAGCTCCAAGACAAAATATGCTTCATAGATCACATCTCTCCAATAGGTACAAGAGGTTGAAATTCTCCAGTAAAGCGATTGAATTCACAAGTGATGATGATGAGAAATGAAAAAGTTCTCTCCTCTATTTATATGAGGAGGACAAGTCTCTAATTAGCCTAAGAGCCCCTAATTACAAGTTAAAATTATAACAGATCCTTGGGTTACAACTTACAAGCCAAGCCAACTAGCTTAGACATAAATCATTAAATGTTAATGAAAGCCCACACGTGTGAGCCATGAGGCCTCGTAAGGTTGACATCGTCCATGAAATGAGCTCCAAGTGTCAAACGTTAAGGCTTTTGAGTGCCAAGTGTTGTGTAGAAGCCTCAAAAAATCATCATTTTAGGGTTGGTGCTCAAATCTCCATCAACATCCCTCTATTGTTCCCAAAATCCACTTGGGGTACAATAAGGTGGTCTCCTGGGTCTCTCACTGCTCATAATGTCCATCTCTACTCCAACATTAAGGGCTTTCTAGGTGATACTAGCCCTCCCAAGTCTCTGAAGGTGATACCATCCTCATTTGGGCCCTAAATCAGCCGCCACCCTTCAGAAGGTACTAAGGCCAACCTGGGGGTATGTTGGTCCAAGTGTATCATCCTAAAGAATCATCAAATGCAATGCAAAGTGACAGAACGTCCTAGGTGTAAAGGGTGCCCAGAGGTAGGTATGATGTGTTACTACTACTCGAAGACCCAAGGCTCTCCACGCTTCACCTAAGGGTGTCAATAAACTTCTCCAGGGCCTGCGTACCTATGGGTAAGGTGCCCAGGTCATGGGTTGCTAAACCACTGAACAATCACAAAATAAAGCCTAGTCAAAGCAACCAATCATCACGAACAACAATCATTTTTGCATCTAAGTGAACCAAGCTTGAATGTAAACGCTATATGATTCTTCAAATTGTTGAAATATGTAGCTACAGTGGGTCTTCATAATACTCATTTGTACTTGTAATGATGAAATATAAATTATATTTGTGAAAGAAAATTTATATGAAGCATGTTATTCATGCCTACAAGAAAAAGAAAATAATTATAGTCAAAAGAAAATTTTTGAATTTTGAAATTATGATTTACCTCCACAAGAATACCAAGTTGGTGCTCCTCTTGCACAAGTCGGCTTAGCCCCTTATGGCACCCATTAGACCCTCAAGGAAGACTATAAATATAAGTGACTCGTCCTTCCTCAAGGTAATTTGAATAGCTCATCTCTCAAGGAAGATATCTCTGCAATACAAGGTGAAAGGAGGCTAAATATAGTTGGAGAAGATAGCAATTGGTTTTGTCCTCATTTAAGCAAGGAAAGACGGTTGAAATCAGTAAATGTTCCTATGGCATCTACTTGAGGCAAAGATTCAAATTTCTCTGTGTAATCTTTGTACTTGAAGGACCGAGATTATTTGTGGCATTACTCTTGGAAGAGTAGGGATTTTCAATGATGTATTTCTATGTCAAGAGGTCGAATCATTATAGAATTAGGAGACTGTCTCTTTGTGCAAGAAGAACAAGACCCCTATGGTCAGATCATGTGGAAAAGGGTTAAAATTCTATGTTTCGGATCTATGGAAGATGATTGAATTTTTGTTGGTCATCTCTGTGCAAAAGGGCAACATCTTCTATCTTTATGATTTCAATCAGAATGAGAAGGGCTGACTTTGTTTCTTAGTGAGAGGTTGAGCTAGTCTTTTATACTGGTTAGTCATCTTGACTTTGATGTATCTCTTGTTGAATTCATTCTATAAGGAAAGGATTGTTGAGTTTTTCCTCCATGTGGATTGTCCCAGGGTAAACTTTTTTGTTATTGTGTGGTTGTCTCTTTATGAATTTGATAGTATCTTGTATATATTGTTGAGCTCCTTTGTGTAATTACTTTGTGATGGAAAAAGATTAACTTAATTAAAGAAGTAATTATCAATAAAAGGGATGCCCTAGATTTTCAACACAAATAAGGCTTCCCTTCCAAAATTTGGGGTCTTGAACTCGCAATGGTGTTTCCTCATTGGGTAGGAGTGGCTAACAGAAAACCCTATTAGGCATTTCCTACCACCAAGGGGTGGAAACATTTCCTCAGTCCACCTTGCAATTGATAGGTGTTAGTGAATAAAGATGGTACAAAGGGAGAAGACTTCATGGCCAAGTGCCATGGTGATGATTGGTCAAAGGGACCAGCATGATCAAGATCCACATCTTGAGTGCATGGATGTGAGTTGGAAGCAATCATGGATGCATGAGTTACCAACTCGGCCTTTGTTTTTCCACCCCTCTTGTGCGCCTTTTACTCTTGCTTGATTTTTCCTTGTAGTTTTGCTTGTAGCTCAAAGGGTTAGAGCTTGCTTTGAATGATGTATAGCAGTTGTATTACCCCTTAAAGATGAGTCATTCCATTGATCATTGGGGTTGGGACATGCAAGGGTTCATTTTATTATGTAATGGAGCAACATGTACTCAAGAACCGAGCGAGGGCCATAATGATTGAGGTAGAGCTCATGCTAGGCTTTTTCCCACATGCTAATGTGCATATCCCGACCATCTTTTGCATTTTGATATCCTTTTATTTTATTTTGTGCCCATAATATGCTTTTTCCTTTTCTTTTAGCTGCATTAACCTCCTCGGGCAAAGTTATGAGCCCTATCTAGGTATGTGGATGTATGGGTGCCAAATCCCAGAGAACCAATGGTTAGTTGAACTCGAAGAATGGATGTGGAATATGGGCTTGTAATTTAAGATGGAAAATGGTAAGTATGGAATAGGGATAGATGGAACAACATTATCTCAATCAAGGCTTCCCAAGTAGTGCCCCTCCAATACCCATTGGTGTTGAAGAATGTAACTAAGTTTGGTCTTCATAATTGTATTTGAGTCATAATGAAATGTATTGTGTGCCCATAATTATGCTTTTTCCTTTTCTTTTCGCTAATCAACCTCCTCGGGCAAAGTTACGAGCCCTATCCAGGTCTGTGGATGTATGGGTGCCAAATCCCAGAGAACCAATGGTTAGTTGAACTCGAAGAATGGAGGTGGAATATGGGCTTGTAATGGAAAATGGTAAGTATGGAATAGGGATAGATAGAACAACATTGTCTCAATCAAGGCTTCTCGAGTAGTGCCCCTCCAATACCCATTGGTGTTGAAGAATGTAACTAAGTTTGGTCTTCATAGTTGTATTTGAGTCACAATGAAATGTATTAATCAAAAGAAAGAAAAAGAAATTTTTATGATTATGACTTGTGACTTATTAAAGCATGGATTTCATGCTTGGGTCATCTTGTTTTAAGTCAAAGTCCCCATTGAGGACTTCTAGGTTTTATATTGAGTCATTAAAGTCATTGTCCATTTTATGAGACCCTTTTGGGGCTTTTGAATCATGTAAAAATAATTATTATCCAGTCAAATATGTCATTTGTCACCTCCACACCAAATCGGCTCTCTCCTATTCAAGTCGGCATTCATCAAGGTAATTCAAACTCCAGAAGAGGCTATATATATACAGTGCAGTTCGACTCATTTGAAGCATCCATCCACAAGTTTGGTATACAAGCAAAAGAAGTTACAGTGTACGAAATTGCAAGAAGGAGAAGGAGGATTACAAGATCAAAGTTTTCTGGGTCATCTCTCTCATACGTGTAAAGCTTTTGGGCTACTACATCAAGGTCGAAGTTGCTACTACATCAAGGTCAAAGTTGTTATTGCATCAAGGTCGAAGTTGCTATTGCATCAATGTCGAAGTTGTTGCTGCATCAAGGTCAAAGTTTTTGTTGCTTCTAGGTCGAGGTTCGGCTACTAATATTAGATCGAAGTGTTGTTGCTATTGTTGTTGTTCTAGGTCAAAGTTGTTGCTGGAAGTTATCATCTGCAGAAGAAGGGAAGGGCTGACTTGATGATTGGAGGAAGTTTGTGTCTAGGTCAAAGAGTCTTGGATTATCTCGTGAAACTATTGAAGGAAGAGTTGTTGACTAGGTTTTCCCCTAGATAGGGGTTTTGCCCTAGCTCTCCACCTACATCTAGTGTCCTTGATCCTCGTGTTATTGTTTTGGTAATTGCTTGATGAACTAACATAAAAGAAGCATACAACAAAGATAATAAGAACATAAGAACATCACAAGTAATTATCAGCGTAAAGAAAATCTTTCTGCCTTACTGATTTTCCAACAATTGGGCCATTAGGGGAGGTCCCATTGGACTAGTGGTTGAAGATTAACCCCCCATTTAAGGTGAGGGAACAAGATCATGGTCAAAACGCCTCCTTCTTTCAAGTCACCCCATAATCCATATAAAATGCCCAAATATAAACTAGCATAAGCACTCAATTGCAAAATGAATAAAATACCTTTGATCGGAAGCCCACCTTCATCCATGTGCTTCTACTAGATGGGTGAGAAAGCATGTGAAAGATGCAAGAGGCAGAGATAAAATGGCATGTTCTCAGCTAGTGGTGGTTGTTAGGGGCTGCATGGTTGTCCGACTGGATGCGAAGAATGGGGGAAAAAATTTCCCATATAGGGTCACCCATTTTGGTGGGTAACAATGCCAACATCCCATATGCACAACACAATTATAAATGTGCAATTCACCATGTGACAAGGACTTCACCGATCCAAGAACACCTTCCCTACTTGCCAAACAATCTATTAGGCATTCATAGACCCATCCCTGAGGCAAGGATGGTGAAAGTCATTGAACACATGCAAGTCATAAGGCTTGTATATGACACACAAAATTTATGATCAAGTTCAAGAAACCTTTGCAAAAGAGTCAACAAATTCACAAGGTTAAGCATGATCAACATCTAAAAGTTACACAAATTTGCTTTAGAAAACTAAGTGTTTTTATCTTTAAAAAGCTTCAAGTAGAAAGAAAAAAAGCTTTAAGTTACTAATATATGGCCCTTCACTATCATCATCATCAAATACACTAGAAATAAAGTGTGCAAGTTAGATCTACCAACCTACATGGCCATTCATCTAGTGTTTAACACCAATCACTTGAAACATTGATAAAGTTTTAGGGTGCCTTGGTAGGTTTCATGCTCTTTATTAACTCTAGCTAAAAGGTCAATCTTGTTTTGCAGGTGGATCACTCCAAGTGACTGGACCATTTCAAAGTGGAGCTTCAAATTGAACAGGGGTTTGTATTCATCACACACTCAATCTAAAGACAGAATATGCCATGCCAAAGGGCCCACTCCCAATTGAGTTTGAATGTTTTGGGGGTTATTAAGTCAATAGTGGAGGCAACTTCTCGTAGAGACAAAACCCACTCCATCGTAGAAACTCTTACTTGACCATTTAGGAGGTTTTTGGGTCTAAACAGTGGGGTTTTGGGTCAAGGTAATAGTGAATCCCGACCTCGTGTGAGCCCATCCAACAAGCTTGCTAGGTCCTTAGTGACTCTGCCAATGGAATAGGTAACAACCCTAACATTGGATATGTTCCACTATGATACTTTATCTTGAGGGTATGTTACAAGTGGTTCATCACACAGTAGAGATCCTTTGAAGGATGACTTGACACCTAAGTTATCTAACACATCCTTATCCACCACCTCATGTCATGTATTCCACGTGTCAAACATGACATGTGTGAGACATGTCCAACACATTTAAATCGTGTCAAACACAACATGTGCATGACACATCCAAACGAGTTTGACTCAACCCCTACTTGTGTCCTAAAATTCCAATATTTGTCTAGTAAATAGGCAGCCACGGCTTCTTAAAATCGAATTTTTTCCTCATTAGCACAGAATTCAGTCACAAGTTTAAAGGTTTCAAAGGTTTTGGAGCACAACTAAGGTCGATTAAGCGGTGTTAGAAAGGATTTCAAGTGTTGAGAAGTGGATTTGTCTAAGCCCTACTAATTATATGTAATTTTTAACACTACAATTAATTGTTTCAGAATTTTTAAGAGTGGTTCCAACCTTATTGGATTTCATATGGAGAAAGTATAACTTTAGACTCCACTAAAAATCCAACAAACTTAACAATTTTCAAGATTTCAAAATTTAGGGGATTGCAATGTTTCCATTCAATTCTATCATGTATCAAGGTATGGAACTAGCATTTAATAAAGAGCACCAACCCCTCTATATACCTCAATGTTGGTGACACTGATTATTGAACTCGTCTATCATTACCCTAGTAAAAATGTACCATCACTCAAACAAAAACTCGATTTGACATGTTAAGTTGTTTCTATGTTATTTTAATGCTTCGAGGGTGGTATCATAGTGGTATTGATGATGAGGATCCCAATATAGGCAATGATTTTGATGATATGTAGTACTTGCTATTTGTTGTAGCATCATATTTTTGGACACTAGAGGCCATTTAGAGCCTCTTTGTTGATGTGTTTTTGGTTTGCAAACGGATTGCACTCAATGTTAATTTGGTTATAAGCACTAGTTGTACAAGTGAATTTGTATCATCATCATGTAAAATTGTAAATGTTTTAGACTTTTAGTTTCTAAACTATAAAAAGATTTGAATCTTTGTCTATATTTCATTTTTGTACATATGATAATTCACTAGTTTGTTGTGTGTGTGTGTGTGTGTGTGTGTGTGTAACATGTCCTCAACGTTTTGTTTCTGGGGCTGTCACATCTCGTATTGGATACTCGCATCTCCATGTCCTCCATGTCCCATGTCATTGTGTTAGTGACTTAGCTTGACACCTATCAAGCACCATTTAGAGGAAATTTTGCCCATTCTTGAGAGCAGAGTTGACCTTGCAACCCTACCATTTCCCTCCTGAGATGACTATTGGGCTTTGAGGAGCCTCCACATGGTTGGCCCCCCTTTGCTACATCTCTAGATGTCGAAATGTTGTACCATGAAGCCAATGTATTGGCTTATTTAACAGTGTGCCCAGATGGACCCAAGATACTCCCTGGTTGACCTTGATTGTGTTTGATGGACATTGCACTATTCCAAAAGCCCAAATGATGATGGAGACCACTAAGATGACTTCAGCGGCCTAGCGCATCATGCCTAGATGCCAACGCTTACCTCAAAGTTTGCCACATCATCCTGACAAGCCCTGAAAGGGTTACACGAGCCTTCTTGGAGAGTACGTCATTGTGGAGGAGATGTTATTTGGAGATGTACCCATGCACTTTGTTGATTACCTTGAAATGAGGAGCTCTCAAGGACCACTTTATCACTTGCTTAACAAAGATGGTCCATTCTAGGAGGATGACTCCATGTTGGAAAGCATCCATTCCCAAGTGTGGGATATTTTGACATATTTATTATCTTTTAAAACTATCTTAAGGTCAACTTGTGACCTTTAGGCCTAGTTGAATGCCCAAGCAAATTTTTAGGGCTTTTACTTCTAAAATTATGAAAAGATACTTGGTTGTCTTCATATGAATAGAGGGAAGTAAGATTCATTCGTATTATCACTCATTGACTCACATCTCTTCCTCTTAAGAGGTGCCCACTAGCTCTCTTGGACATAATGAATATTTAGTGGAGCGAATTTTCTTGGAAGGGAGATCTTTGAATTGAGAGACTTGTCTAGCATTGAAGTGATTCTTGTGGAAATTGTGAGTTTATAGTTATTAACTTCCATTTTGCATGCTATATTGCTGAAATTAGGGTTTCTATTAGGCCATATTAAAAAAGTGCAATATTCTTCCTGAAATCTTGAATCTTTATGGTATGTAAAATTTGTTTTGCAAGAATCCATCAAGGGAACTTGGTTTGTGCATCCTTTAACCTTAAATCTCCCATATAGAGAAGTCGCTAAGGTTTCTAAGAGAAGAAAGTTAGCATTCCACTCTCTTCATCCAAGGCCCTTCATCATAGGCCATGCCATAATTGACTCCATTGCTCAATTGAGAGAAGGTACTAGTCTATTTGTTGTGATCATCCTTAAAATTCTATCTCATTTCTTAATTCTTGCTAGATAGGGTTAGGATTTGGTTTAACTTTGTAAGTTATCATAAATTTGCATCTATGGCATTGTTCTATTGATAAAAATGGCATTGAATAAGTTAAAAGGACAAAATATAGCATTTATTGCATCTTTATCCTCGAATTAGGGTTGATGTTTAGGCTTAGATTATTCTTTTATGTATCTTAAGTCATTTAAGACTACAAAAATTTCCTTTTCCCTGGCTTACCTCTTGATAGCCTTTGATACTTTATTGAGGCTATCTCTTAGATGTTATTTCTTAGCTAGTATATGCTTTTGCATGTTGTAAACTTACCTATCAATAAAACCCTAGTTCATAGCAGCCCTCTTCTCGTCTATTGGAATTGGTGGAAATAGTGTTTGATTGCTTGTATCTCATATGACAACCATCAATGCCCTACCAGTACCTTCCTCCATAACCACTAGACCTTTTTGTTGAAAAGTAACTAAGTTCGGTCTTCATAATGACATGTGTAATTATGATTTTATGTAATTGATGAAAAGAAAGAAAAACAAAATTATTATAATGTTTGTCTCATGGGTTTCATGAGCAAGGAATTTTATTTTAGTAATGGCTCCCATTGTGAGCCTTTAGGATTAAGTCATCTAGTCATAAATATCCAATTGAGTCTATGTCATGTATGAAGGACCCTTCTTGGGCATATTACACTTATGTACGAGTCAATAGAAATGTCAAGCAGCCCTCCAAGACTGAGCACAAGCATTAACCTCAAATCGGCTTCAAAATAGAGTTAATTGTCTCCCCAGCAGTCACGTCATCTCACTTGCGCTCATGCCAGCTCATAAACAAAGGCAAACCACTATAAATAGGGCAGCATGCCCACATTTTAGAGTAACAATTTCGGCACAGTTCTAAAGTTTATAAGTGATGTGAAGGTCAGCAAAAGGATAAAAGAAGGCAGCTTGTATTCAACGAGTAAAAGGAGGAGAAGATAGAACCAATTTCATATCTATTTTGGGTTATATCTTACCAAGTAAAGAGGAAGCCTTTGTTGCAGAAATAACCGAAGGTATTACTTGAGGATTCAAGGTTGGAAAGGTCACATAAGAAGCTGAAATCATCAAGCCGAAGTATGTGAGGAAGTCTCTCCTCCAAGAGAAGTAATGACAAGGTGTAGAAGTTAGTTATCATACTTCTCACATGTTGCATTTAGGGTTGAAATATAGTGTAGAAGGAAGTCGAGATTGAAAGGAAGCCGAGAAGAGGAAAGGAGTAGAAGTTTGACTAATATTGACTTGGTCACAAAGAGAAGTGGAAGGGAACTTGTGTCTTGGTCTTGGAGTGGCAAATAGGTTAAGTGTCTTGGTCTTGGTATTCGTCAATTGGAATCTCTATAAGAAGAAGAATTTGTTTGGGTCTTCCTCTCAAAGAGTGAGAGGTTTTGGCCTTGGCTGATAGCCTATATTCTGTGTCTCTTGTCTCTTTATGGTTATTACTAATAACCTAAGTAAAAGAAGATCCTAATCTAAAGAAGTAAAAAAACATTCACAAGCAGTTATTGCTATAAGAGAAATCTCTTTATTGCTATGCCCTAGATTTCTCAACACTTTTATCACCCTTGAGCCCTTGTTTTGTGATACTTTCAAAAAGCCTCCCTTGTGGGGATAACATCCACCACTAAACAGTCAGAGAGAAGCCATTGAGGTGATAGCAATGGTTAATCTCTTTCTTCCCATAAGACCTAAGTTGCCTAGTGAGGCTTTGCACCAAGCCTACTAGACTTTGCAGTAACAATGCCTCAACCTAGTTTGATTTAATCGCAACTTTAGTAAATCTAAGAAAAGTTTGATTGATCATCATCATATATTTTACATATGTTGTTCTCTTTGTACTTATCGTTTGCTTTATTAATATATGTAAGTTATCTTCAAAAAGAAAGATTTCAAATTCAAGTTTCTTATTGATTACGAGATTTATGTGAGACTTCATTATCCTTGTGGAGATTTAATGGGGAATACTTCTTCCATTATCTTTATAACATATGTAAGTTATCTTCAACAAGAAAGATTTCAAATTCAAGTTTCTATTAATTACAAGATTTACGTGAGACTTCATTATCTTTATGCAGATTTAATGCGAAATACTTCTTCCATTATCCCAAACAAAGATTCTTGACCTTGTTTCTCAAAGAGGTGGTCTCCTTCAGACAATAGAGCTTGAATTGTTGAAATGTGTAACTAGGTTCAGTCTTCAGAAATATTAAATGTAATTTTGATTCTTGTATATTGTAAGAAGAAAGAAAATTTATTAATGTTATTTTTGTAGCATGGATTTCAAGCTCAAGGTCTTTTATTTAGAGGTCAAGCACCCATTGAGTGCTTCTATGATTTGTCTTAGGGTCAAGAAGTCAAAAGAGTCACTGTCATACGAAGAAGACCCCATCGGGCACATTGTAACTTGTAAAAAGAATTATTTTTGTATTTAAAAGTGTCAAAATACCCTTCATGGCCAAGTCATCTTGGTAGCTAAGTTTCCCTCATTAGGGCATGTCCTCCTCCTTGGAAGCCTATATATAAGAGGGAACTCGACCTCCTATGGACATTCACTCATCTTCTCATCATCAAAGCAAAGGAGAAGCAAAATAAGGCTAGCGAAGAAGGATGAACGATGAAAATTTGGATTCTCTCTCTCTCTCGCGTGCGAAGAAAAAAGGCTAGGGTTTCATTGCTACAAGATCAAAGTTGAGCAAATTGCAGAAAGAAGGTTGAAGGAAGGTCTATTAGATCACCTACAAACCCTAGAAGAAGGAGAAACTCAAGCGAAGGTCAAGGGGAGCTTTGGAAGCCCTTAAACTACTCACACTTGTGGAAGCAGAAACTATTGCTAAGGGCTGAAAATTTCAAACTTGCAGTGGAGGCAAAAATTTTGTATTTGGGGTGTTATGAATATTTTATTAATTATTAGTTAAGATATAGTTATGTTAGGTTTTATTAATTGAAAGGGCATGATCAAAGATCATGCCTCTTCGCCAAGGGACACCTTGAGGCTATATTTAAAGCCTAGGCGATCCCTCATTGTAATCATCTCATCTTTCATCATTATTAATACATATTTATCAAGTTTACCAGAGTTTTTACACTCCATTGATATCAGAGCCATCGCTCTTCGGGATCTGTGTGATCACCCAGGAATTACAGAATTCCAGAACTGCAATTTCAGATTGCAGATTTTTTATCAAGTGCTGGTGACAGCCTTTGTTTAAATTTTTTTACAAATACTCCCCCCTCACATATCTCACTACACAGCCTCTCGCACCCTCTGCTGAACCCCTCTCACAACCGGTCCCACCTCACCCTACGCTCATTCCCTACATCTACTAAAATCCAGAAATTGGTATCACCGAATAGGTTGGGGTAATATTCTGGCAGTGTATCGTAACGGTGATCAGAGAATTTGTTTGACCGTGGGCAACATTTGACTAACTGGCTGTGAAGTTTTACTGTGCGGACGAATCGTGAGTGGCTCGCATCTTTGGTACACAGTGTATCACGGTCCGCTGCCAGGACGTGGCTGGCGTTGACTGCGGAGGGTAGGGCTCGGAAAAAGAACCGGTTCAGGAGGTTCTTTCGTGACGTGAACAGAGTCCCACTTCTTTTGGACTGGTGTGAAAGCGCACACCCTTGTGCCATAAATTTTCTTTTCCGGCATCTTACATGCTAACTGAAGATCACAACAAATCAGCAGCGCCGTAACGTGAACGCGATCCCACTCGTTTTTAATTCTTGTGCAACCCTCTCCGTCGGCCCTTCCGCAGTCTTTTGGCTGCTGCAACCCCGCTGTCGGATATATATTAATAAAAAAAACTCGATTTGTTAAATCATAAGAACACTGTGTCAAACGGACGGGCAATTCGTGAAACAGGGTGTCGTTTAAACGGCTGCATCAATATATTAATAAACCGATTTGATAAAATTATATGAACAGGTGTGTCGTTTTAAAAAACGCTGAGCATCGATATATAATAAAACCGATTCGTTATAATTCGGAACTCCAGATTGGCATCGTATTGGCATCGTATTTTAATTCGAAACGGCACATTCTAAAAACGATTTTTTTTTAATTATATAAATATATATTATATAGTTAAATTGATAATTATATATATGTATATATATTATAATTATATAATTCATTTATATATATAATTTTCATTTAATAATTATATATATAACAATTATATAATTAAATTATATATATTATATAATTTTTAATTAAAAATTATATATATATAATAATTATATAGTTTTAAAAAAAAAAAAAATTTAATTAATTAATTAAATATTAATTAATTAATTCAAAAAAAATTAATTAATTAATTTTAAAGAAAAAGAGGAAAATTTGGCAGAAAAATATCAGTATGTCTTTATCAATGATGACAATTGATCAGATAAAAAGACAAATATGGCTAAAACAAATGGAGGCTAAGGACAAAGAGAACAAAATATTGCAGAAATTTAATGCGATCATGAACAATATGACAGAACTCTTCAGTAAGCTAAATGATAAAATAGATAAGTTAAGCCAGACACAATCCCCAATATCTCCTAACAGGGAACAAAATCAACAAAACAATTTCGCAGATTCAGGGAACTCAGAAGAGCATCAGGAAAAAGTTGATTCCCCACATCACCATGAAGATACAGATGTTTGTAAACAACAAAGTGTTCTATCCCCAGACTTGAACGAAACATGTGAAGCGACAAACACACCCGAAGCCACTGATATAACGGCAGAAGCTGTTGAGGCCTTCGGTGATGAAGCACATATGGTTGTTAAGAAGGAAGCATTTGATGATGAGAAGTTGCATCAAACGATAATTGTTGGTAACTTACCCCTAAATCTGAAAAGGAGTCACAAAAAATCACCAGAAGAACAAGGGATAGTTGGGAAACATGAAAAAGTATTCCAAGATCTACCCATAAAAGTGTCTTCCAATAGGAAAATCAAACATCCAATAGAAGTCAAGATAGTATCCAACTCTGTCGATATCAGATCTTTTCACTATCCACATCACCAACAGATGGAGCTCGAGAAGATGCTTCACGATCTTTTTAAAATGTGGGAAGCAAGAGCTCATCGCTTGAGGAAACCAGACATTCGTCAACATTGTCCATCATTACGTATGCTTTGAGGACAAAGCATCTTAAGAGAGGGGCAATGTTATGAATATTTTATTAATTATTAGTTAAGATATAGTTATATTAGGTTTTATTAACTGAAAGGGCATGATCAAAGATCATGCCTCTTCGCCAAGGGACACCTTGAGGCTATATTTAAAGCCTAGGCGATCCCTCATTGTAATCATCTCATCTTTCATCATTAATAATATATATTTATCAAGTTTACCAGAGTTTTTACACTCCATGGGGGTTGAAGTTGTGCAGCTGAAAGAGATTTGACTGGGTTTGATTTGTAAAGAGGAAGCAAATCATCAAGGAGGTCAAACTTGGCCTTGGAAGGGTATTGATCTTGGTCTAGAGGTCTTGGAATTAATCATTTGAAGAATCTATAAAAAGAGAAGAGATTTGTGGGTTTTCCTCTTAAGTGGAGAGGTTTTGGCCCTGGCTTGTAGCCTATATCATGTGTTCTTGTGTATTGTTGATCTTCTTGTTTTGGTAGTTGTTTGATGATAAGAACAACATAATAATAAGAGAAGAAGCTAATAATCTAGAAAAGTAAAAATATACCACAAGCAGTTATCAAGTTGAAGAGAAATCTTCCTAGATGAAAACCTTTAGATTTCTCAACATGGTATCAGATGTGAAAAATCCTAAATTTGGATTCCCACTGCAACAAATCTGAATTACTTCTCCTATTATGTTTCATAATTATTTCATTATAGTGAAATATTGAAGTAATTTCTGAAGCAGTCTACACAAATAATGTTGCGGAATAAATCTATGTGCTGAAACAATCTGAACAAAATACAATGAAAAACATCCACATTTGACACAGTTATTTTTGGACTAAGTCCCCAGAAAAACCCAACTCAGGAAAACCGATGCAACAGATCTGAGGGTTCTCTATTATAAAGCAGCAGTATCTTGAGTACAACTAGGGTGCCAATATCCGGCAAACCCTTCAGATAAATCTAGATAGAAAATGTAATTGTGCGATATACCTCACTCTACAAGTCTCTGGCTGATCTAAACAACGCTGGTGAAGCCCCTCTTTGCCTCTGCATCAGTGCCTACGCTGGAACTACGTAAGCCTATGTGGGCAAGCCTGAGAAACTACGTCACCTCTCTCTGCAATTGATCAAGTTGATCTAAGATTGGATTTTGGCCCTCCTGGCTCAGAAACCCTAGCCTCTAGCTATCTCCAGACTGACTCTGGAAGACACTGCGTTATTTCTACGTGATTCCCTTCATGGGTTGTGTCACCCCTTCAGAAAACTGCGTTGTCTCTCTCTGTGTAAGTGTTGCCTCTCTCTGTACTCACGAGGGTCATACGACCGATTCTTGCTTCTACCCTCTGCGAATCCCGATCCCATAAATCAGGCTCCGCCAGCAAGTACAACACACAGACGGTTGGGTCCCCGATCAACAAGTTGTATCTCCCTCACAAGCTCGAAAATGCCAAATGCTCAATGTGCTCAATCTATTTTCCATAGGCCCCTCACCCTCCTTGTATTCTTCCGTTGACCCTTCAACGGCTAAGATTAAAACATAATCAAGGGCTAAGATTAACTTCGAGGTGATCCATGACTTTATCTAGACGATTCACACTTGATTTATTTAATACCCTTTAATTAATCAGTTTCCCTAAGTTTACACTTAGGAAAACATTAAAAAACGATTAATTAATTTAATTAAATCATCTCTAAGTGGAATTTTCCAAAACCATTTCTGGGTTTTATGGAATACATGTGTCTTAGCCTATATACAAAATTACAAGGCTAGAACACATCTGATGCTACCATAAATCAACACTCCCTCTTAGTGAGGAAAGTGTTCTAGCAAGACTTCTAGAACATCTGCTATTGTGCTCTGACTTCTGGAACATCTGTTGTTTGGTTGTTGATGTTGCTCACCAACACTACACAAAAATGTTGCATCTGTATTGCTGCTAACTCTTCATACTGCTGCCAACTGCCACTATACTGCAACTCCCTCTAAATTTTGCAACCATGTTGCTGCACTACATGAGCACTGCTCTGCACTACGTGAGCACTAGTTTGCACTGCACTACACCACTTGTGCACTGCGTTGTTGCTGCTACTCAATTATTGTTGTTGCTGCATTGTTGCTAATTGCAATAGAAAAACATCCAAAATTGGACAAGTAAATTTGCATCTGAAAAATAAGACTGACTGCAGCTAAGTTTTGCATTAGCTCTCTAAAAATACTGCGTTGTTGCTGCTCTGCACTGCGTTTGTTGTTGCTCTGCACAGCGTGAGCATGGCACTGCACTGTGCTGTTGCTGCTCAACTGCTGATGCTGCTACTCAACTGTTGATGCTGCTGCTACTCAACTGCTGATGTTGCTGCTCCCTCTCTGCCTTGATCAGGCTCTAGTATTGCTAGCCATTGCATTGTCTTCTCATCTTCCACTGCAACTGTCCATCTTGCTACAGTCTTAAGGCTGTCGTATCTCACATGTGATCCAAGAGTTCGAAAATACTCAAGGATCCTGCCACTTGTAGATTTTGGATCTACAACTCCATGTCAGCCCATTTCTCTCCTTTCAGAATATGTGCTAACATAGCACAATCTCTTTCTGCCTCAATCTTGGCAGCTCCTGCTTGAGGATCTTCCTTCTCCTCTTTATCCTTTTTCTTAAGAGGACATTGTGTGGCATAATATCCCATTTCCCCACACCGGAAGCACTTGATCTTGGACAGATCTTTCTTCTTCTGCTTATGTTGCCCCTTTGATGCAAGGGCAATGTTATCTTCTTCCTCCTTCTTGACTTTCGACCCACTGCTGCCATCCTCCAAATGGATTTTGGGGAGGTCTCTCCTCAGCTCTTCTTGCTGTAAGGCTGCCCACATTGCTTCCCATCATGTAAGCCTTTCTCTACCCAGAATGCTCTGGACAATGACCTAATAGTCTTATGAAACTGAGTTCAGAGTGAGCCTTACCAACTCTGAGTCTCTAGGAGCAGCCCCCACCGCTGACAGTTGGTCTCGGGTATCCCGAATACGGAACAGGAAGGAGTCAAAATGCTCTCCCTTCTTCATCCTGGTATTACGCATCTTCTCCTCCAAATACATCTTCCGCTGCTTGGAAGATCCTTAGTATAGCTTTTCTAGCCCTACCCACATCTCTCTAGCAGTGTTCTTAGCTGCTATGTGAGCTACGATATGATCCTTCACTCCATCTAGGATCAATCGCTTGACTCTTGCCATATTCTTTGTGAATTGTCTAAAGTGTGTTGCATCAAGAGGTTCTGCAACTGTGCTGTCTATGAGGGCTTTTTGATCATGCTCATCAAGGGGAAACTCAATCCTTGATTTCCAAATAGCATAGTTGGAGGCACCCTCCAATCTATCTTGGTCACGCAGTTCGTTGTTGGCCATCTCCTCAACTATAGATTTCTTTCTCTAACCCTCTGCTCAACTAGACTTACGCACTCCTTGTGGAATAAATCACTGCTTCTGCTGTTGCACGGGAAAAACTGAGTTTCTTTGAGTAAGAAACTCTCTAAGATCAAGAAATCCCCAATCTGTGTTTTTTAGAAATTTTCGGACACTTTATGCACCAGCTCTTACTACTGTGCAGTAACTGCATCCTTCAGCTACATTGGTCTGCTACGCTGCCTCTTCTGCAACTGAAAAATGCTTACCCCTCTGTCAACTCTCTAAGAGGGAGCCTTTTTCTGCACTGGATTGCCTTCCTAGCCTGGACAATGTAATCCCTGGGAAGGTCTGTTGTTGCTTACGCAGATCCTAGTCTCTCCTGCGCTGATTTGCTAGTTCACTCTTGTTTCTCCTGCACTTCAACTTGAATAAGCTCTGATACCATGTGAAAAATCCTAAATCCGGATTACTACTGCAACAAATCTGAATTAATTCTCCTATTATGTCTCATAATTATTTCATTACAGTGAAATATTGAAGTAATTTCTGAAGCAATCTACACAAATAATGCTACGGAATAAATCTAAGTGCTGAAACAATCTATTTGACACAGTTATTTTTGGACTAAGTCCCCGAGAAAACCCAACTCAGGAAAACCAGTGCAGCAGATTTGAGGGTTTTATATTATTAAGCAACAGTATCTCGAGTACAACTAGGGTGCCAATATCCAGCAAGCCCTTCAGATAAATCTAGACAACAAATGTAATTGCGAGATATACCTCACTCTACAAGTCTCTGGCTGATCTAAACAGTGCTGGTGAAGCCCCTCTCTGCCTCTGCATCAGTGCCTACACTGGAACTGCGTAAGCCTACGTGGGCAAAACCCAACTCAGGAAAACCGGTGCAGCAGATTTGAGGGTTTTATATTATTAAGCAACAATATCTCGAGTACAACTAGGGTGCCAATATCCGGCAAGCCCCTCAGATAAATCTAGATAGCAAATGTAATTGCGAGATATACCTCACTCTGCAAGTCTCTGGCTAATCTAAATAGCGCTGGTGAAGCCCCTCTTTGCCTCTGCGTCAGTGCCTACACTGGAACTGCGTAAGCCTACATGGGCAAGCCTGAGAAACTGCATCACCTCTCTCTGCAACTGATGAAGTTGATCTGAGATTGGATTTTGGCCCTCCTGGCTCAAAAACCCCAGCCTCTAGCTATCTCCGGACTGACTCTAGAAGGCATTGCGCTATTTCTACGTGATTCCCTTCATGGGTTGTGTCACCCCTTCAGAAAACTGCGTTGTCTCTCTCTGTGTAAGTGTTGCCTCTCTCTGTAATGTCCTCCTGACCAGTTACTGCTTCTGCCCCTCTCTGAATCTGATCACTGAATCAAAATCACTTAGCAAACCCTGCCCTAGTGATTTGATTCTGATCAACAAGCTGTATCTCTCTCACAAGCTCGAAAATGCCAAATGCTCAATGTGTTTTCCATAGGCCCCTCACCCTCCTTGTATTCTTTCGTTGACCCTTCAACGACTAAGATTAAAACATAATCAAGGGCTAATATTAACTTGGAGGTGATCTATGATTTTATCTAGAAGATTCACACTTGATTTAATTAATACCCTTTAATTAATCAGTTTCCCTAAGTATAGACTTAGGAAAACATTAAAAAACAATTAATTAATTTAATTAAATCATCTCTAAGTGGAATTTTCCAAAACCATTTATGGGTTTATTGAATACATGTGTCTTAGCCTCTATACAAAATTACAAGGCTAGAACACATCCGATGCTACCATAAATCAACATCAGAGCTAAGGTTGGCTAAGGGCATGATGAATATCACTACATCCTTGAAGAAATCTTTGAAGCTATGCTCTATGGTAGCAAGTCAACTCATGCAAGGTATCAAGGCATTGTGGAATCTCCTATTATCCATCAAGAATAGTATGACCAAGACTTCTACAAAGGACGAAGGGTTATTCTCAGCACTTATAGGCAATTTGAAGATGAGAATCCTTGGGTAATCGATAGTGGAGCATCAAGATATATGATATGTGAGCACAAACAACTAAAGACCTTATCAAGAGAAAAATTTTCCTACTCTATTAAACTTCGTGATAAGAAGAGTTATCCTTTAAGAGGAATTGGATCAACCTTTTTGGAGCTGGAAAATGAAGGAAACATCCATCTCAATAATATTTTCTTCGTACTAGGTTTGCAAAAGAACTTACTCTCTATTTCATATCTAGAAGATAAGGGAGATAGAGTCGTTCTTATAGATTGAAAAGTTGTGGTTTGGGATAAAAGCTCTAGCATTGAAAATGCAAAGACCATTGGGATTCGTGAAGGAAGACTCTACAGACTGTCGACTCCTCTCTCTCAAGCTTTGGTTCACATTGAAGTAGGTCCATGTGAACTTTGGCATAGAAGGTTTGAACAACTTCACTACAAAATCTTACCAACTCTAAATTCAATGGTGAATGGCATCTCTGAACTCAAGGAGGATCATGAAGGAGTATGCAAGGGATGTGCATTAGGTAGAAATGTTAATAGTCGATTTGGAAGTAGTGCTTCAAGGTCAAAAGAGGTCCTGGATCGCATTCACTCTGATGTTTGTGGTCCTATGTCTACAAAGTCTCTTGGAGGTCATCTATATTATGTAACATTCATTGATGACCACTCAAGGAAAACTTAGATCTATTTGCTGAAGTCCAAGGGTGAAGTATTCAACAATTTCAAGAATTCAAAGCTGAAGTAGAGAACATTATAGAAAGGAGTATAAAAGTACTAAGATCTGATAATGGAGGAGAGTACACATCAAAGGAACTCATAGCATTATGTAAGGAGGCTAGGATTAACAGGGAGTTGATGGTCCCATATAATCCTGAAAAAAATGGAGTTGTTGAAAGAAAGAATCGATCAATTGAGGAAAGTGTAAGAGCCATATTACATGATCAAGACTTGCCTAAATTTTTGTGGGGTTAAGTAACAAAAACTGTAGTGTGTATTCAAATTCGAAATCGAAGTCCTCACAGATCACTAGACAACAAGATTCCTAAGGAAGCATTCGTTGAGAAGAAACCAAGTCGAGATGTGATCTTTGACAAAAGTATTGCATTCAAGAAATCAAAGGACCTCCCGATGGACTCTGATGATGAAGAACTTGCAATATTTGAAAAAGAATGCACTAAGAAGGAAGAGAATTCAAATCATGAAGAAGAAGGTCCTAATGAACCTATGCAGCTAGTAATCATCCCTGAAAGCAGAAAGAGGCCCAATTGATTGAAGTCTACTCTTATATATGCAAAAGGACATGGAGCAACCAAAGGCACATTCAAGGAAATTAAGAAGCCCAAGAGATATTCAGGGTATGTTGCCTATACGGCGAAGTTAATAGAAGCAGAACCATCCACCTTTAAAGAGGTCGTCAAACATCAAGAATGGAAAGATGCCATGAATGAAGAATATCAATCAATAATGAAGAATGGAGTTTGGGAGATTGGTCCTAGGCCTAAAGACAAAACTGTGGTAACTTCCAAGTGGCTCTACAAGATTAGACATGCAGCAGATGGAAGTATTGATAAATATAAGGAAACATTTGTAGCTAGGGGCTTCTCCCAACAGGAAGGCATCGATTATGAAGAGACATTTGCACAAACAACAAGGTATACAACTATACATTCATTGGTCTCTTTGGCAGCATCGATGGGATGGAACATCCACCAAATGGATGTCAAGACAGCATTCCTGAATGGCATTATCGACGATAAAGTCTATATAGAACAACCCTTGGGATTTATAGTGAAGGATAGAGAGACTTATGTCTGCAGGGAAGAAGGCACTTTATGGCATTAAACAAGCACCAAGGGCATGGTATGCAAGGATGGACACATAACTAGAAAGATGGGGCTTCTCGAACAGCTCTGCTGATCTGAATCTCCATATCAAGGTTGTGAAGGATGAGCCCGTAATCATTCTTCTATATGTGGATGATCTTCTCATGACAGGTGTAGAAGGTTGTATTCAAGAGTGCAAGAAGCAACTGGCAGCAAAATTCTATATGAAGGATCTAAGGTTGATGCACTATTATTTGGGGATGGAAGTTTGCCAAGGACCTGATGACATCTATCTAAGTCAAGGAAAGTATATGATTGAGATGCTGAAAAGGTTTGACATGATGGACTACAAACCTATGACAACCTCTATTGTCACAAACTTGAAGAGACTAAGAGGTTTTGAATAAATCCATGTGGATCCAACAAGGTATAGACAATTGGTTGGCTCACTAATGTATTTGGTAAATAGTCGACTGGACATTTGTTTTGCAGTGAATATTCTCAATCAGTTCCTAGTAGATCCCAAGCATGATCACTGGATATCAGCCAAGCATATACTAAGATATTTGCAAGGAACAATCCACTATTGCCTGAAGTATGATAAGGGGAATGATGTTCACTTGATTACATATACATATTCTAACTAGGGAGGCAGTGAGATGAATGGGAGAAGCACTATTGGAGGATGTTTTAGTTTAAGATACTCCATGATATCCTGGATGATTAGAAAGAAAGAATCAGTTGCTTTGAGTAGTGTTGAGGTTGAATACATTGCAGCCTGTGAAGTAAGCAGGGAAGTTGTCTAGTTGAGGAAGTTGTTGTCCGACCTGTTTGAAGGGCCGATGGACCATATAGTGATACATTGTGACAACACCAACAGTATAAGGTTGTTTCAAGACCTAGTGTTCCATAGAAAGACAAAGCACATAAATAACAAGTATCACTACATACGAAAGAATACTTGACTGTTTCTCAATGTAAGAGATATAAATATTTATTAATATATGATGATTGATGATTACAAGGCTAAGGCGGTGCTCCTTTAAATAGGAGTTGACTGGCCACGCCCATTTAGAGAGACACGTCCTTTGGAGAATGATGCCTCTTCATTTCATTTAATTAATTATTTAACTAATAATTATATTCATAATTAAATTAAATAAACAAGAACTTATTCTAATTAGTTATGAACTAAGATTCATAACATTGCCTTCCCCTTAAGATGCTTTGTCCTCAAAGCATAAGTAAACTTGGGTGTTGTCGAATGAAACGTTCTGACTCCCAGGATGAATCTTCCTCGGGTAGCTTTTTCCATTTAATGAGGTATTCTTTTATTGTTTTTGACCGCAAAACTTTTTCTCGCGTAGCAAGTATGCCCTCTGGTTCTAGGACGATTCTTCCTTCTTCATCAGTCTCTAGTATTTCTGTTTGGGCTATTTGATTCTGCCCTAGTACTTTTTTGAGATTTGATACATGAAAAGTACTATGGATTCGACAATTATCTGGTAACTTTAATCCATAAGCTACAGGACTGATCTTCTTGACTATTTGATACGGTCCATAATATTTTGGGGACAGTTTGTTTTTACCTTGTTGTTTTAACGACAACTGCTTGTAAGGTTGAAGCCTAACAAAGACCCAATCTCCTACTTCAAATTCTCTTTCAGTGCGGTGTTGATCGGCTTCTTGTTTCATTCTATTACGTGCCAGGGTTAGATTTTCTTTTAATAAATTGATGATTCTTTGGTTTTCTTCCAAGTGATTTTTTACGGCTGGAACTTTAGAATTAAGAAGTGCAAAATCCTTCCACTTTGGTGGTTCATAACCATAAAGAGCTTGGAAAGGCGTCATTTTTGCCGACATATGGTAGGTGGTATTATACCACCACTCCGCCAGATGTAGCCATTGGGTCCACCTACTTTGTTTGTCAGTGACAAAACAGCGGAGATACATTTCTAAACATTTATTTACCACTTCAGTCTGCCCATCTGTCTGGGGGTGATAGGATGTACTCATGTTGAGGGATATTCCTACCTGGTGGCAGAATTCCTTCCAGAAATTTCCTTTGAGCCTAGCATCACGATCACTGACTATGATCTTGGGAAACCCATGTAATTTGTATATGTTTTTACAAAATGTCACTGCAATTTGCTTAGTTGTGTCAGTTTTCTTAATAGCCATAAAATGGGCATACTTTGTAAGCCTATCTACTACGACAAATATCTTATCCTTGCCATCTGACACAGGTAATCCTTCTATAAAATCCATTGAGATCTCTTCCCATTTCTGATCTGGTATATGTAAGGGGTGTAACAGACCTGGTGTTGGAATGTTCTCACTTTTATTTCTTTGGCAAACATCACATTCAGCAACATATTTCTGAATCTCCTTGCTCATGCCCTTCCAATAGAATGACTGTCGAATGTTATAGTAAGTTATAGTAAGTTTTATAGAATCCAACATGTCCAGCCGCTGGTGAACTGTGTGATTCCCTTAAGATTTTTGACTTAAATTTAGATGTTGGTGTTAGATAAATTCTATTCTTATACCATAAGATGTCATTCTTCCATTCGAAATTGACATATTGACTGATATTCTTAATCATAGTGTCACATTCTTCATCCTTGGCATATTCAGCTCTTATTTCATCCAACCAATCTAGAACAACAACCATGGCGGCACAAGTGGTGTGGTCGTCATCTTTACGTGAAAGAGCATCTGCGACGACATTTTCCTTCCCTTTTTTGTGTAATATTTCCAAATCGAATGCTGACAGCTTCTCCATTCATTTCTATTGCTCTGTTGACAAAGTCTTTTGCTGAAGCAAGAATTGCAGACTATTGTGGTCAGTTCGAATTGAAAATTTACTCCCAAGCAAGTATTGGCGCCACTTAGTTAATGCATGTATGATGGCGAGCATTTCTTTTTGGTATGTTGATTTTAGCCCTTCTCGTTTATTCAGTTTGCGACTTTCAAATGCTATAGGATGGTTATCCTGCATTAATACAGCTCCAATTCCGAAACCCGAAGCATCACATTCAACTACAAATGATTTGGAAAAGTCGAGTGTTGCAAGTACCGGTGTGGTTGACATTACTTCTTTTAATTTCTCAAAACACTTATCTGCTTGATTATCCCATTGAAACGCATTCTTTTTTAGTAAATTAGTCAGGGGTGTTGTTAATTGTGCGTAATTTTTTATAAACCTTCTATAATAACCGGTGAGACCTAGAAATCCTCTTAGCTTCGATATGTTCTTGGGTCTAGGCCATTCTCTAATTGCCTTAATTTTGTTGGGGTCTACTTTGACTCCCTCCCTAGATATAACATGTCCCAGGTATTCAACTTCCTTCTGCCCGAAGGTGCACTTTGACAACTTAGCATAAAATTGATTCTTTTCTAACACCGATAGTACCGTCTGCAAATGTTTGAGATGTTCCTTCCACGTCTTGCTATAAACGAGAATATCGTCAAAAAAAACTAATACAAACTTCCGCAAATATGGGTGGAAGAGATCATTCATGGTAGCTTGGAAAGTCGCTGGTGCATTTGTAAGTCCAAATGGCATGACTTTGAACTCATAATGTCCTTCATGGGTTCGAAAAGCTGTTTTCTCGACGTCTTCTAGTCTTACCCGTATTTGGTAATAACCTGATCTTAAATCTAATTTTGAAAAATATTCTGCACCATGTAACTCATCCAACATCTCATCAATGAATGGAATTGGAAACTTATGTTTAATCGTGATTTTATTCAACCCTCTATAATCTATACATAGTCGAAAAGATCCATCTTTCTTCCTAACTAACACCACTGGAGCAGCGTACGGGCTTCTACTCTTTGTTATGATCCCATGCTCCAACAAGTCTTGTATTAATCGTTCTATCTCTGTTTTGTGATGATGTGGGTAACGATATGGTTTGACATTTACTGGTGTAGAGTCTGGTTTGGTCTCGATAATGTGTTCGATCTTCCTTTTAGGGGGTAACTCCATTGGTAAGTCTCGGAAAACTGTCTTGTGTTTTTGGATTAAAGATGAAATTTCCATGGACTGTGAGTCCCCTTCCATCGATAGTAACTCCAATTGTTGACATTCTGCCAAAAATGCTGGAGCTCCCTTGCGAATGAGTTTTTTCATTTGTTGAGCAGAGACAACTTGAGTAGGTGGGGCATTGAACCCTATTAACTTGTATCTTCTTCCATCCATTTTAAACTTAATAAATTGCTTTATGTGATTTGCTGAGTATGTACCTAATGTCCGCAACCATTCTATCCCTAAAACGACATCTACTCCCCCTAGGGGAACCGTATAAAAACTAGTTTTTGTCTCATATTCACTTAATTGTAACTTAACCTTATGGCACTTGCCTATTCCATCTATTCGTTTGCCATCTGCTACCATTACTTTTAAGTTTGCTACAGGGTAAGCAAAAATATTTAGTCTTTTTGCAACATTAACATCCACAAAGTTGTGTGTACTTCCAAAGTCTATTAGGACTATAACATTCTGCTTCTTAATGTGACCTTTAAGTTTTAATGTTTGTGGTTGAGCTATCCCTGTGATGGCTACAAGCGAAATTCGTGGAATATCTTCATCTTGTTCTGGATTTGAGTTTTCACTTTCTTCATTGCTCTCCTTGTCAGTGCTATCTTCTTGTGAATCCCCATCTTGTTCTGCTTCACAATTATAAAGTTTTTGGTTTGCACATTTATGTCCTGCGAAATATTTATCTCCACACTTCCAACATTTTCCTTCTTTTTTCCTTTCAACATTAGTTGGTTGTTTTCCTTCATCGCGCATTGGTGGGGGAATGTATTTGGATGACTTCTCCATGGGTGTTTTACCTGATCTCCCCTTAGCATAACTAACTGCCCTCTCATTATTTGCATATGGGTTTCTATGAACTTTATATTTTCGTTCAATAATTATGGCAGCATGTCTGGCTTCATCAACCGTATCGGGTTTATACAATTTTAACTCTTCCCGAATGTAGTCTTTGAAGCCACAATGATACATTTTCAATAGTTCTTCGTCTGAAAATCCTCTTTGCCTTACTGCTAATACTTCCCATTCGTGAGTGTATTCACTCACCGATCCTTTCTGCTTGAGGTGAACAAATCTCTCATATACATCATCCTCTCCCTCATCATGAAATCTTTTCAACAGAGAGTTCTTTAAATTTTCCCAAGTGTATGTAAGACCACTACACCTAGGGGACCACCACATATACCAATCATATGCTTCTCCTTCCAAGGAGTTGGACGCTGTTATGACTTTTTCTTGCGAACCTAATGGTGGATTTGCCGCAAAAATGGCCTCCATTTTGTTTACCCAAACGATGGCACCCCGATGGTCTTTACCATCATATGTAGGTAATTTACTTTTAATTCTAAGGAAATTCCCTTCTGATGATTTAGTGTAGTATTGACTTCCTTCAAACTGTATTGCGGTATTCGTCCAAGAAAATTCCTTTGGAGATCGTGATCTGGAGAAATCCCCTCTGGGGTTTTTAAGTTATGTATTAACATATCTTTTATCTCTGAGAGATCCTTGGCCATTTCATCCTGCCTCCTTGTCATTTCATCCTGCTTCCTTGTCATTTCATCCTGCTTGTTTGTTAATTTTTCAATATTGCTTTCGCAGTCATTTATCCTTTTTGTATCGTCATTGTCCTTTGCCATTTTATTATTTTTTTTCTTCTTAGGAGCGATTTTTTTTTTTTAAATATTAATAATAATATAAAATTATAAGTTTTTATAAATTATATATATATATATATATATATATATATATAAATTATAAAACAAAATAAAATTATATATATTATTAAAACGCTATATCGTAGTTTTAAAACACTGTACCGTATGTTTAACGTTGGATCGTATTTTTTTTTTACACAGTGTATCGAATATTCAAAGCTGGCGTATATTTAAACGGTGTAACGTTTTATTTAAACGCTGTATCGATTTATTTAAAACGATTTAATGTTAAACGTTGTGTATCGTATGTTTTAAACGGTGTATCGATTTACCCTGGTGGAAACCGTATATGTATTAACCGTTGTATGTATTAACCGCTGTATCATACGCTGTATCGCATCACCGTGGGTACCACTATGGCGTGGGAATAAATTAATATGTATTTATGCAGCGTCAACCAGCAACGAACGATCGGATAGCAGTGAACTTGTGCAGCGACTAGCTAAGGAAGGGACGGCTCCTATTTCGTTTCAATAGACTTCCGTTTCAACCGATTATGTCTTCCGCTGTGCAAATTTGATCCTGCTGTAGTGGAACTCACACAGCAAAAACCCTATGATACAG
Organism: Pinus albicaulis; assembly: GCA_034641835.2. NCBI lineage: Eukaryota > Viridiplantae > Streptophyta > Pinopsida > Pinales > Pinaceae > Pinus > Pinus albicaulis. The sequence continues at coordinate 1,150,713,511 of CM076579.1, read as the reverse complement.
TCTGGACGTCTATAATTCTGGACCTTGAACTTAAGCTCCGATACCACTGAAACGCCTTAACCTGTGCGTTAGACTTCTGGGCAGTTAGATAATCAGAGAATTTCTTAATACTTGATTGTTTCTCAATGTAAGAGATATAAATATTTATTAATATATGGTGATTGATGATTACAAGGCTAAGGCGGTGCTCCTTTAAATAGGAGTTGACTGGCCACGCCCATTTAGAGAGACATGTCCTTTGGAGAATGATGCCTCTTCATTTCATTTAATTAATTATTTAACTAATAATTATATTCATAATTAAATTAAATAAACAAGAACTTATTCTAATTAGTTATGAACTAAGATTCCTAACAGAAAGTTGGTGCAAGATGGAGTGTTGCAGCTACGGTATATCTCCATTGATGAACAAGTAGCTGACATCTTGACAAAATCACTTCCTAATAAGAAGCTTGTGTATTTGAGAGAGAAGCTTGGACTGGTTGATATATCCTCCGTAGTTGAGAGGGAGAGATAGACACATCATTCTTGTTTTCACTTTGTGAAGAAAGAATGGAGGATTAGGTAAGCATTTGGCTTCTTATACTCTTCGAGGATGAGGTAGGGCATCCAAGATAAGAGTAGTCGAAGAGGAAATTCCTTGAGGATGTGTTATTCTAATATAGGAATTGTCCTAAAAGGACATACCCTGTGAACACCTGGGTGCAGTATGTGCTTTGAGAGACAATGATGATGGTGTCTATCAGTCATTGGCCTTACCAGCATTGTGCTCTGATCTTGTGGAGAGATAGAGTTGTTAGTCAAGGCATTGCTATGTGACAATGTTAGTTGGTATGATCCAAAGGGATAATTTGGTATGATGCAAAGGGATAAGTTAAAATGATAGCTTATAAGATGGCTTACCAATCCGATTCTTCTTATGAGATCTCTCCAGTTTGAGAATGTCCATGTACCATAATGAATACCTCCCCTACTTAAGAGTGAGTGTTGAAATGTGTAACTAGGTTTGGTCTTCATAAATATGAAATGTACTTTTGATTCTTGTATATTGTAAAAAGAAAGAAAATGTATTATTGTTATTTTTGTAGCATGGGTTTCATGCTTAAGGTTTTTTATTTAGAGGTCGAGCACCCATTGAGTGCTTCTAGGGTTTGTCCTAGGGTCAAGAAGTCAAAAGAGTCATTGCCATATGAAGAAGACCCCATCGGGCACATTGTAACTTGTAAAAAGAATTATTTTTGTATTTAAAAGTGTCAAAATACCCTCCAGCTAAGAAGTCGGTATAGCAACTAAGAAGTCAGCCTCATTAGGGCATGTTGTCCTCCTTGGAAGCCTATATATAGGAGGGAATTCGACCTCCTATGGACACTCATTCATCTTCTCATCATCCAAGCGAAGGAGAAGCAAAAGAAGGCTAGCAAAGAAGGAAGAAGGACGTAGGACAAAATTTTGGGCTCTCTCTCTCTCTCTCTCTCACACACACACACACACGTGCGAAGAAAGAAGGCTAGGGTTTCGCTGCTGCAAGATCGGAATTGAGGAAATTGCAGAAAGAAGGTTGAAGGAATGTCTATTACATCACCTACAAACCCTAGAAGAAGGAGGAACTCAAGCGCAGGTCAAGGGAAGCCTTGGAAGCCCTGAAATTGCTCACACGTATGGAAGTAGCAACTGGCATTGAGAGCCAACAATTTTAGACTTGCAGTGGAGGCTGAAATTTTGTAGTTGGGGGTTGACGTTGTGCAGCTAGAAGAGATTTGACTGATTTTGACTTGTAAAAAGGAAGCACATCATCAAGGAGGTCATACTTGGTCTTGGGAGGGTATTGGTCTTGGTCTAGAGGTCTTGGAATTCGTCATTTGAAGAATCGATAAGAAGAGAAGAGATTTGTGGGTTTTCCTCTCAAGTGGAAAGGTTTTGGCCCTGGCTTGCAGAGTATATCCTATGTTCTTGTCTATTGTTGATCTTCTTGTTTTGGTAGTTGTTTGATGATAAGAACAGCATAATAATAAGAGAAGCTAATAATCTAGAAAATTAAAAATACACCACAAGCAGTTATCAAGTTGAAGAGAAATCATCCTAGATGCAGCCCTTTAGATTTTTCATCATGAATTTCCCCTAGATATCTACCTAATCAATCACATCCTTCTTTCCATCCAACTTGTCAAATGGACTTGTCAAGCATCATACTAGTATTGAGGATTTTGCCATGGGCAACGACAAATCAATATGATTGTGCCCCTTCACTCAAATTGCTCGACAATCATACCAATTCCAATTCTCAATGTGGAAGGGTTGTTGCTTTCTCCCATGCCAAGCATAATTTTCTTCAACAAGATCACATCACTAAAATTTTCCCTCTTCTAAGAGGTTATTACCCTTGGATCTTAGGAGAGTTTCTATGCACACTTCTCAACTACCTTCCTCAACCTCGTCAACTCCTCTTAGTCAAGGCCACTCTCCATATGATATTATCAAACTTACTATTGCAGACTTCACAATCACTGATGGGAACACGTGCTCCCACTCTAGTTCAAACACAGCTAAAGACCACTTTGTTATTCAATGTTTTTCTTGTCGCTTGGATGACATCTCCTCTTCATTGTGGAATCACTTGCTCTATTTGTTCTCCTCTTTAGGGTTGAACTTCACTACATTGTTAAGGATTTGCTTGTCCTTGGTCTAACCCTACTCCTATTTATTATTAGGTCTTTGTTTTTTTCTTTTAGCAAACAAATGCCTTGTGCACTTTTTTATAGTGTCCCACTGACCAATTGTGGTCATTAATAATTTCAAAATATTGTCATCTCTTCTCCATAATACATATTTATGCCTATTAATTAGCTTCTCTAGTCCCATTGACCTATGCCTAGGTCATCTGTCAACATTAATAACATTATCTCATCTCTAGAATGGTTTATAATATATATTCTGCAAAAGAGAGTTTTTAGCAGTCTTCAATTGTACTATCAAAAGGTTGAATATAGAGGACACCTGATGTTCCATATATGATCGGGACCTAGTGCAATAGATAGAGGAACTAAGGGAATATTCCTGACTTTGGGAAAGGCCAGAGAAACTGATCCCCTTTGAAAGTCTTACAGACATGAAGGTTTCAGCATGCACATTTGATTTCAGTCTTCATCGACCTGAATAGGGATGACCATTGATCAATATCACCATCCAGGAAGACAGTCAAAAAATTGGCCATGACTGTCTCTAAGAGTTAAGACTATTCTAAAGCCGCAATTATATATATAATTTATTTTAGTCTATCAATCAATCTAAAGTAAATTCTTCGAACTAAGAAAGAAAATGCATTTCTTTTTAAAATCTAACACTAAAATGCCAGTTAGCTATCTAAAATACCTCTTCCATTGTTTGATCAACATTTCCAGAGACAGAAGAAAAGTCTTCTAGTTCAGCTGCTTTCTCCTTAGCAAGAGCAATCACATTTTCAGGAAACTGGGCAAATTCAGCCACATGAATTCCAAAACTCTGGTCACATGGCCCTTCCTCAACCTGCAACCAAAAAGATTCAAAAATGAAGAATGATTAAAGTACTCAAGCAATCTAACATAACATCGTATATTTATATCCGTATAGCAAAGATAAAATAAATATGAGCATTGTAATAGTACAAACAGTTCCAACATTTGTTATATTACTAGCAAATACAGCTATAAAAATAATGAATAACCTTAATAAAATGTGGCTGCCTTTGACAACAAGGCATGTGCCACTTTACAAACATACCAAGACATTCCACTGTAAAGTTTAAACCTTATCGTGCATTCAAGATAATCCACGACATTTCTTATACTTACAGTTAGCGCATATTTGAAGGCTAGCCATCATTTGGCTACAGGAAACTAGCCATCTCAAATTGGCAGCAGTGAACACATCGAATACAGAACAAATGGTAGTAAAATGGTTTTTCGATACATGACAAAGAAAATATAATTTATTTGACTTCTACTACCCATCTCCACAGTCCACAGCCCATACATACCATACAATCAGTCTGTAAAGCCACTTGCATTGTTTTAGTTTGTAATTATCAAATTGTTGTTGCTAACATTTTAGCAGTCATTAGTAAGGACTGCTTGCAAAGGCACCCAACCACGTTTAATTTTTTACCTTTAGTAAGGTATGCAACATTCACGCAGGAACCATCATATTAAATGCCATGCATGCAAACCTTTTCTTAATCTCCTAACTTTCATCTATGATGCCTGATACAAATTTTTCCCTCCTCTACAGACTGAACAAACCTATTACAGTAAAGTTTCAAAACCCAGAAACTAAGATTTTTACACTCTTACCATATCAAGGAACTAATATATCAACTAATTATTATTGGCAAAATGGCTTTCCTCGTAGCAAGACTTTGGTTCCTGGTCCAAGATCACTCACATATTAAACAATATATCATTCCTTATTTTTGTGTGTTTGTCAATAATTTATCTAGATGAGAACAAGGCTCAATCAAATTTGTTCCCCATTACATCACATACAGCTCTAAGTTGTTGTAACGCCTATATATTGTGAGAATTTCTGAATATAGAAACCCTACTGCAGTATCTTGATTTACTTCTCCTACTTGTTTGATTTAATTAACAAGTTATTTTCTGAATATTCAGTAAAATATCGAAGCAAACACAACTGCAGCCTACACATTCATACAAATCATTTACTGAAGCATAACGCACATATGACAAAGGACACAGTGTTTTTTTGGACAATGTCCCCGGAAAAACCCAATGCGGGAAAACCAGTGCAGCAGCTCTTAGAGGGTTTGTTTATTAAGCAGAATATCTAAATACGATCAAGGGCACTAGTAATGGTTTGCCCAACAAAGAATTCACGGCAAATGTACCTATCACTATGGCTGATTCAGCCGAGGAAGCACTCCTCTGAAAACTGCAGCCTCTGCGTCAACTTCTCCTGCCCAACGTAGCCACTGCGCAGCACAGGCTGCCCCTGCGTCACCTTTCTGGGCTCAACGCTGCCTCTGCATCACCCTGAAGGCCCTGCGTCAGCCTGGCTAGGCGGCGTCCCTCCTATTGGACTTTGTGCTGCCAAGTATGGATCTGCCTCTCTGCCTTTGTATTCTCGGCCTCGGATCAGAATAATCCCTCGCTGATCTGGCCCTCACAAGCACTGCAAGCTCACTCGAAAATTCTCAGCAAACTGTGCCTCAGAATTTTGACTTAGCTCAAGTGCTACCACTCTGTGTGTGTTCTCCAACTGACCCCAAGCCTTCCTTCAATACTTTTTCTCGTTGAACATTCAATGGCCGTGATCTAATCTCTAATCAACGATTAAGATTAGAAATGACTTGATCGACGTTACTTAGAACATTCTCACCCACATGTTTAAATTAATTCCCTTTAATTATTTAATTTCCCTAAGTTAGAAGAGTCTCCATTAAAATAATTAATTTTTGGAATAGCTTAGGCTCCGAGTGGAATTTCTCCCAACGATTTTTGGTTCTTGGAGATCTCATGTGTACTAGCTCCTCCACAAAGTTTCGAAACTAGAGCACATCTGATGTTACCCAAAATCTCAACATACATTCTTCAACCTTGTGTTTGTTGAGGAACTACATCTCACAACAATGTAAATTCCATCACGATTAGATAAAAATATCACCTAAATTCACATGTGCAGTTAATGAATTCAATCCAAACCATACTAGAGAAATCATGACAACTACATCAAACAAGTTATGGCCCAGCCATTTTGTAAGTTTGGCTATACATAATATGAAACCTACTTCTATACATTACCAAGCAAATGCATCATTGAAATATAACTATTTTGCATACAATTTTAATTTTACTATATGACATTAATATATTTATATTGATTGACACTCCCAATAAGATTTTATCCTTACATTAAATCCTCACCTCTGTGTCAACCTAATCCTAAATCCAGCTATAATTTTAACATTTTTTGATATTCTCCATGGGATTTCAAATCATCGACATTTGGCACTTGTTGCTCGCTAAGGACTTGTGACATTTCAGTTACACACTGCCACTCATTAACATTTTACAATAATAATCAACCCTATAGATGATTTTCCGTTTGTTAATAACACATTTGATAGTACGTCAATATTATGGGATCGAACAAAAACCATCTAAATTGGGCATATTAAAATATCTTCCCAAAATATAAAATAAAATGAAACTATATTAATGTCTACAAAGGGTCTGTTACCCCGCCTGTTAGCAGGTGTACATATACTTTTCAATGCAGCATTGATCACCATTGTCAACCCAAGGTCACGAGTCAAAATCAATGTAAAAACCATGTAAGGCCTTATATTGGCATCCTAAACCTATGACTTTGTCATTGCGTCTGTATTCATTTGTCTGGTTGGACCATGCCTAGTCTCTTGAAGTTCTACTTAAGGACACTTTCATCCCAAACCAGATTAGACGGCTTTAGGTGGACTCTCTTGAGGACTCATGGTTTTATGGGAGTGTACATTTGTCGAGGTAATCGCAGGTGCATGGGCCAGTCCAGCATGCGTCAAGGTGCACATATGTCATTCCACATTGTTAGTGTCTATTGAGTTTGTATGTGACCTTGGCCTTGGTGCAGTATTCCTCATGATAACTCTTAGAGCATAGCAGTCTCTTTTAACAACATTCACGTTTCTCGAGGTAGTTCACAATTCCCAATACAAAATGGTCCCAATGGTCAAAAAGTCAACCTAGCCTCAAATTATAGAGTTTGATGAGAGTATTCCATGGCATGTGGGATTTTTCAGATCTAAGCATCCAGTTGCTAGTTACAGCTTGGTCAAAGTTGGTCAACAGGTCAAAGAAACCAGGGGGCATAATAGGGGCAACAATGGGTTGTTTAACATGCATTACATCAAAAGGGGTCTACTCAATGAGAGGAACAAAACCCATGTTTCAGATTTTGCAAATCCTCAAGGGTGTTAGAGATCATCCACATGGGTTGATGATGTGACAGGATAGGTTTCCAAGAGGCTTAACAGGGGCAAATCTTGACAGAATTTGGCACGTAATATGCCAAAATTGGCCTACAAAAAAGAAAGGAACAAAACCCATGTCTCAATTTCTCCAAATTCCCATGGGCATTAGAGCTACATAGGTCATGATGATGTGGCGAGCAAGTGATGATGTGGCAACGCTAGGAAAGATATGAAAATACCAAGAGATGCATATTACCCAGTTCAAATCTAGGTCAGATTTAGCACACCCATGTGTTAAAATTGTTACAAAGTCAAAGGCGTTGTGTAGATCTAGCTTCCATGTGGCTAAGTTGAATTACTAAAGGGAAAATTCAAGTCAAAGATAGATGTTGGTGAAGTCAACTAGCCATTAAAGGGTCTAACTAGCCATTGGAGACCCGGTGGAACAATTAGTTGAGCAATGGACCAAGACAATACTCGTTAGAAGATGAATTTCTCCTCCAATAGACCAAGTCAAATTTTTCAAGGGTGACAACGTGGAACATTGAACTACTATTGTTTACTATTTTGGTTATTGACCATCAACAAAGGAAATTTTGAGCTAAATTGTGGAAATTTATCCAAGTTGAACCCCTTGTAGATAATTAAAAAATATCTTGTAATATTTATGAATTAATTTACTAAGTCTCCAACATGTGGATGACTAGTAAAATATTTTATTGAGAGAAAGTCCAACTAATCCGAATTGGATCATTATATTGTTTGTCATCCATCTCGATACATTTGGAGTGGAAAAAGTGGAGGAATCAACTCATGGGACCATTTTTACCAGCAAGACCCAATTTGGCAAAATGGGGTCTGAAATCTTCCGGGAGTGTTTTGAGGCATCAAACGACGTTTTTTGGGGGTAAAACTTTGTCGCTTTGGTGCCGCACCATTTCATGTTGTTCTACACAAATATTTTTCCAACGGTGCAAGAAGTGCGTCAATCAGAGTCCGTAAGAAAAAGTTATTGCCACTCAGAAGTTGACCTTCCTGTAATCACACCTATAGTTTGGGAGGACGTTGTGTCAACCCCCATTATTCATGGAAAAGGAGCTAGCCACGTGTTTGTGATGTAAAAGACTCTAGAAGAGTCTATATTTAACTCTAGTTAAGAGTTGATGTAGTCAAAATTAACCACTAGTAGGCTATCGAGTTGTGCTATAACTGAGCCATTAGGAGGAAGAGGCATTCCATTCTTTTGAGAGCATTTTGTTCCATAGCTGAGCAAAGATAGCCATGAGTGATAGGAGGTAGAGGCCACAAAGAGGATATGTGCATTGTAGCAACCCACGGACCACAAGCATTAATTCTCTGTACCTGCAGCCTTATTTTCCATACAGAGAAAGAGAGCAAAGCAGCCTCACCTTGCAGTTGGGTTTTCTTCCAAAAGGGTTTCCCAGAGCATAACTTGTGTCTTATGTGTGTGTGTGAGTTTATTTTGTCGTTCTCTATTTTTCTACATAATTTCCATTTGCATGCATGCAATAATTACAGCTAAATCTACAGATATAGAATTTTAATGAAACTGTAAAATTGTAAAAAAATTCATTATTTTAATATATTATTATCAAATATGTTGTGACAAACTGTCCAGTGAATATCCACGATAGTTTATGGATCAATTTGTATCAGAGCAGGGTGCTTTGGGTATTTTGTAAAGATTGTTGGGATCTAGATCGACGAGGCCAAAAATCATAAAACCCTAATCATGGGCAACAAATCCGTAAACGAACCTTGTGATCCTGCAAAGGTGAGATTTACGCCGCTGGAACAACAAGTTGCAGATATCAACCACAATGTAAGCCTCCTCATGGTGGCCTCAAATAGAAAGTTGGGGATACTTGGAGAAGATGGGGGTTCAAATGTAGAGGACAAATCAAAACGAGGATCAAACGATCGAGGAGAAATGGAGAACTAGTCGAAGAAAGAACCCGAAAAAGATCAACCTAGTTCGAGTGTCATGAACCAATCACAATCCCTGTTTAAAATGGAAGCAAAAGTCGATATCATGTCGTACCACAGCAAGATCGACGCTTTGAAGCTGAACCACTGGTTGCAGCAACAAGAAGTTCATTTCAGTGTCCATCAAATCGAGGAAGGGAAAAAGTTCTCATTCTCATGGCTAAAATTAGAGGGCCATGCACTCACTTGGTGGGAGAGCCACACGGAAACCCTGAGGTTGGAGGGAGAACCTCCAGTGACTAATTGGGAGGATTTTAAAACCCTCATTAAGTCACAGTTTTATCCCATTGGCTACGTGGACCAGTGGATCCGGTGGCATTACTTCAGGCAAAATTTGGGCCAAAGCATGCAGGAGAAAACCACAGAATTAAGAAAGATGGCTATAATGTTGGGTATCTCTCCAAAGAACCAAATGTACTGCTCAAGTATTTGGGGGGCCTGCACCGCCATCTGTGTGAGCAAGTGATGTTGTTCAAGCCCAAATCAGTGGACGACGCTTGTGTTCAGGCGCAATACCTAGAAAACATAGGCCTAAACAAAGCGCAATCAAGTGGATCAAAGCAGAAGGAGCAACAAGATGCTTCTAAGAAGGGGAAGAAGAAGCAAAAAGGGGGAAAAGATAAAAAGACGGCAGCCACAACGCACCAGTGTAAAGATCCTAGCAACTACTGTAACCACTGCAACATTGATGGCCATACAGAGCATAAGTGTTGGAAGTTGCATCCAAAGCTAAACCCAAAGAACAAGAAGAAGAATCTCATGGCCACAGATTCGAGCAACCGAGTTGAAAGCAACTCGAATGTGGATGAGAAGATCGTTTGTACGTCAGTGCAGAAGAAGGTGAATCTGAGTAGCCTTCAGCGACAAGCGAAAGAAATGACCAAACTCTTCCATATAAAGATACAGGTCAAGAAGACAAAGGTTGGAGATATATTTGACTCAAAATCGCAAGTGAATCCCATTGCAGCAGAGTTGGTCAAGAAGTTGGGGCTGGAAGTTTGTGATCATCGAAGCCCATATCCATTGGGATGGGTATATAAGGATGCAGAGTTGAAGGTAACAAAACAGTGTAAAATTAGATTTGCTATCAGTGTTGATTTTATTGATGAAGTAGACCTAGATGTGGTTCCCCTTGATGCATGTGGAGTCGTCTTTGGGATTCCATACATGTACATGTGTGATGCAATATTCATGAGTAGAGCCAACTAGTATCGGCTCGTCAAGGATGGAAAATCCTTCATCATCAACGCGCACAAAGGCAAGACGAAAATCTCACTAGTAAGTGCAAACCAAGCCAAGAAATTGATCAATTCCACCAAGAAGTATGTTTTATTGTTTTTAAGAGAAAGTCAATTTGAAGAGGAGTCAATAAGAGGCAAGGCATCCCTGGAGGAGTGCACTACGAAAGAGAAACAACAATTGGAGGAGTTGTTACAGGCATATAGGGATGTGTTCCAAGAGCCTAAAGGGTTACCACCTAAGAGAGAAGTGGAGCACGAGATCCAGCTATTGCCAGACTCTCCATTGACAAATATTGGGTTGTACAAGCAGTTTGCTATAGAAGCAAGTGAGGTGAAGAAACAGTTGCAGCAGCTGCTGGAATATGGTGTCATTCGACCGAGTACATCACCATGTCGATCGCCCATCATCATTGTGCCCAAGAAGGATGGAACTTGGTGGATGTATATAGATTACAGGGCGTTGAACAAAATCACGCTCAAGAACAGATAACCCCTACACCTAAGATAGATGATTTGTTGGATCAGTTGCAGCAAGCAAAATACTTCACCAAGCTGGACTTGAAGTCTGGATATCACCAACTTTGAGTTAAAGAAGAAGATACCTGGAAAACCACCTTCAAAACTAGGCAAGGTTTGTATGAGTGGTTAGTCATGCCATTTGGCCTACGTAATGCACCAACTACATTTATGAGAATAATGAAGGATCTACTACGCCCTTTTATAGATTCATTTGTTATTGTTTATTCGAATGATATATTGGTATATAGTGCTACCTGAGAGGAGCATATGCCACATTTGACACAAGTGCTAGAAACATTGAAGAAGCACCAACTGCTAGCAAATCTCAAGAAGTACAAGTTTGCGCAACAATCTTCAGTGTATCTAGGGTATGTGATTTGTGGAGGAGAGTTGAAGATAGATCCTTCCAAAATGGAGGCCATCATGAAATGGTCAATGCCTACTAATGTTTCTGAGGTCAAGGGTTTCATTGGGGCAGCACAATACCTAAGGAAATTCATAGCCTCGTTTTCAACAGTAGCAACACCGCCCCATGCCATAGCATCAAGTGGCAAGAGTTTCCAGTGGGGAACAGGTCAACAGAGGGCTTTTGAGGAGCTAAAGAAGAAGAACAGTCAAGCACCAGTTCTTGCATTACCAAACTTGCATCGGTCTTTCGAAGTGGAGACAAATGCGAGTGGGTATGCTATGGGAGTTGTCTTGATGCTGGGAGGAAGGCCTGTATGCTACAATTCTGAAGTATTTCATGGAGCAGTTCTTAACTACCCTACCTATGACAAGGAGCTATATGCCATGGTGCAAGTTGTGAAGAAGTGCAAGCATTATCTCATGGGAAAGGAGACAGTAATCCACGCATATCACCATCCGCTACAGTACTTGTAGGCCTAGAGTAATCTACAGTAGACCAGGCATTACAAGTGGATGGGGTTTTTACAGCAGTTTCATTTGGTGATCAAGTATAACAAGGGCAGCACAAACAAGTTGGATGACATGCTTTCAAGGCCACCCACATCAAAGATTACAGCTTTGGGGACTCTAAAGCACATGAAGCCATTCACTCATGATGCATACAGAGAGGCATATTCAGAGGATGAGGACTTCAAGGAGGTGTATCAACAGTTGCAGAGTTAGAGTCATGTGCAAGATGGTGACAGCACCATTGACTACCATCTCCAGGATGGGTTACTCTATAAGTTGGATAGGCTATGTGTTCCTAAAGGTGAGCTATTGCAGCTGATCAGAGAGGCTCACACCTCCAAGGTTGCAGGGCACTTTGGAGTAAGGAAGGTCGTGGCTAATTTGCAGAGGTATGTGTATTGGCCCAAGATGCAAGAGCAGGTAGCTAGGTTCATAAGAGGATGCATGCTTTGTTGTACCAGCAAGCCTAGTAACAAGAAACAGGGTCTATATCATCCCTTACCTATACCTACTCGTCCCTGGGAAAGAATTTCCATGGACTTTGTGGGAGGTTTACGGACAACCAGGAAGGGACATGACTAACTATCCGTGGCAGTTGACAGGTTCAGCAAGATGTGTGTACTGATGCCCTGTAAAAAACCATCAGCGGGAAAAGGTCTTGAAGATTGTAACTAGGTTCAGTCTTCATAAATTATATTTAATGTACTTATCAAAAAGAATTTACATTATTATTAAATGACTTGTTAAAGCATGGGTTTCATGCTTGGGTCATATTATTTTAGGTCAAAGCCCCCATTGTGGACTTCTAGGATTTATTCTAGTCATTAAAAACTATATTGACCCATCTTGGCCTTTTGAATCATGTAATTAGGTTTAATATCGTGTCAAAAATGATTTAGAGTACCTCCACATCAAGTCGACCTCAAAGGGACCTATTCGACCTCACATAGAGCCTATAAAAGTAAGGAGATTGAATTCATTTGGAGCATCACTTCTCAAGCCAATCCGAATTCCCCAAAGGCAGTGCAGTTCCTTGGCCAAGAGGGTCAAAATTTTTGAGGAAAATCTATTTCTCCAAGAGAGAGAGACAGAGAAATCTAATTTCTCCAGATTGAGGATTACTAGAGGCAGAGGGAGCAGCCACATCTTTTGCAGAGCAGATCTCTAGTTAGACGCAACAATTTTGCAACAGCAGAATCAACGTCGGGTGGAAAGAGAAATAGCATAGAAAGTCATGGACAAAATCAACAGTCAAGATGCTTCAAATATCTTTTGCAGAGCAGATCTCTAGTTAGACGCAACAATTTTGCAACAGCAGAATCAACGTCGGGTGGGAAGAGAAATAGCACAGAAAGTCATGGACAAAATCAATAGTCAAGATGCTTCAAATCAAGGTTGTTGAGAAGCGTTCCCCCCCCCCCTCAATCCCGCTCCCAAAACGCACTTCGTTCGGGAGCATGCTTCCGAGCCTAAAAAAACGCTCCTTGTTTTCTAGGGAGCGTTTCAGGGAGCGCTTGGGAGTGAATGCTCCCCGAGTGCTCCCACCATTAAAAAAACGAATCGAGAGCGTTTTTTAAATGGCGGGAGCGCTCGGGGAGAATTCGCTCCCAAATGCTCCTTGGCGCGGAGAACAAAAAAAAAAAAATTGGCGGCAATTTTTTTTGGGATGGAGGGGGGAGGTGGGTAATAAAAAGCCCTCCCCTCCTCATCGTTCTTATTGTTGTTTGTGAATGAGCTTGAGAGCAAGGAGAGAGGTTGAGAGCAAGGAGAGAAGGAGAGAGCAAGGAGCAAGTTGCAAGAGAGCAAGAGGAGAGAGCAAGGAGATTGAAGAGAGCAACAAGGAGGATTGAAGGAGTCAGGAATCAAGACAAAGCGGTAGGACTCTCTAATCTAGTTTTTTTTTTCTATGTTGCATTTTTAAGTTGTTCAAAAATGAAAACTTGAATTTTTTTTCTCAATGTTGCATTTTAATGGGTTGAAAAGTGAAAATTTGAATTGTTTTTTTTTCTATGTTGCATTTTTTCCTATTCCCATATGGCATTCCTCTATTTTTTTGCAGGCTTGAAACTTGAAACTTGAAACATTATGGCTATATGGCTTGGGGTTTACTTCATGTTGGTTCCTTTCTTTGTAATAATGGTGTTGGAGAGTAGAACAAAGAGGCCCATTAGAGAAGAGGAGGATGAATAAGTGGGTTATAGTGGATTTGATGAAAATCCTGAAGAGGAGGAGTATGTTGAGGAGGAAGGGGAGAGTGGAGAACATGAGGCCACAGAGACCCCAACTAAACAAAACCAAAGTCAAACACCATTGTGGAAATATGTTCAGAGGCAGGAAGGAGAGAAAGGTGGTGGAACCACTAAATTTCTTTGCCCCCATTGCAATAAAGAATACACAGGTTCATACACCCGTGCCAGAAGGCACCTTCGTGGGAAAATGCTAGGTGATGGAGATAAAAATCTAGGAATCAAAATTTGTGTGAGTGTGCCAGCAACAGAGAGAGAGAAATACAGATGGGAAGAGGAGGCTGCCCAACGGAGATCTAAAAGATCTAGGGGTTTCATTGATTCTTATGCACCATCAGGTCCATCACATCATGGACAAAGAAGTCCATCAACTTCCACCCATGGCAGTCGATATGGAGGCACACCTGGACCAAACATCTCCTTAAGGCGTAGAACCATATCTGATTTCCTTGACGAAGGGTCTAGGAGTGATGTGGATTCAAAAAAAATTCGGTTTCTCTATGCATGTGGGATACCATTCAATGTTCTTCGCTCACCCTATTGGCATGAAATGGTTTCTGCCATTAATGATGCCCCCAAAAGATACAGGAGCCATGGGTATGACAAGGCCAGAACCGTGGGACTTCATCATGAAAAAGCTAAAATAAGTCATTCTTTGAATAGAATGACAAGTTCTTGGAATGAGCATGGGGCGTACATTGTATCTGATGGATGGACCAATGTAAAAGGAAAGCCATTGATAAGTGTTCTAGTTGTGTCTGTTAGTGGTGCAATATTCCTTTCAGCATATGATTATTTAGACAAATTGAAGACTGGCATTAACATTGCAGAGCCATTACTTGAAACAATTGAAAGTATTGGGCCATACAATGTTGTCCAAGTCATCACTGATAATGCTGCTAATTGTAAGGCAGCGGGAGCAATTATTGAGGATAAATACCCCAACATATTTTGGTCTGGGTCTTTGGTTCACACAATGAACCTTTTGATGCATGATACAATTAAAAACAAACAACCTCAATACAAATGGCTTGGTGATTTGTATAAGAAAGGTAAAAAAATGATAAAATTTATTACAAATCATAGCAATACCCATGGGCTTTTCCGTACTCATTCAAAATTGGAGTTGTTGAAGATAGCAAAGACTAGATTTGCTACTTATTACCTCACCTTCAGACGCCTTTTGAAGGTAAGAGAGTCATTGGCAGCCATGGTATCAAGTCCGCACTGGCAGGTATTAAAGGGCAAGGCAGCAACAATAGTTGGCAGGCAAGGTTTTGAACGGGTGGAGGAGACCGCTCTTGATCCTTTGTTTTGGGCACATGTGAGAGAAATTTTGAATTTCACCAAGCCCATTTATCACATGATTTGCTTTTCAGATACAAATAAACCAGTGATTAGGGAGGTGTATGAGCAACTGGATAGCATGTTGGGGCAAATAAAAGATGTTGTTAAGGAAAATGATCCAAACTTGTATGCAATGATTCACGACTGTGTGTGCACAGTGGAATAAACTTAATGTTCCATAGTCCACTACATGCCTTGGCATATATCCTTATGCCAAAATACTACTCTCCATCTTGGTTGGGCCAACCTGCACCTGGAGGTGGGGTTAGGATCAAAACCTCACACATATCCAGAGGTACAAGAGGGATACATGAAAGCATTAGACAAGTTGGTCCCCGACAGGGAGGAGTGTGCTAGATTGTGCCTTGAATTAGGCATATACTTCAATTGCACTGGTAACTTTGGTTCTTTCCATGCAATGGAAGATAGAGACAGATTTGATGCTCTCACATGGTGGGAAGCACATGGCAGCATGAGACATTTGCCAAAGTTGGCAAAAAAAGTTCTCTCACAAGTTGTAAATACTTCTTCTCCAGAGAGGTGTAGGAGCACCTACAACTCCATACATAATGTGAGAAGAAACAGGCTGAATGAAAACCGAGCAGAAAGCTTGGTTTATGTGTATTACAACTTGAGGTTGTTGAGTCATTATTGTGATCGGGCTTATGAGGATCAATCATATAAAGTTTGGGACAACAACCCAGAGAACGATAATTTGGAGGACGGCACTATACATATGGAAGAATTGGAAGCAGGAAGAACTGGAAGCAGAACTTTTGAGGGATGATAATGAAGTAACAGCAGCCATACCACCACCATACCCAAGGCCAGTCCCACCATCTAGTAGCAGTGTGGGTGCCAGTGCCAATGTTCGATTTCCAGCTATTGTTCCTTTGCAGATTCAGCCTCCACCTACATCCTCACGTTGCCCTCCGTCTTCTAGTTATGGTCATGGTGTTCCTGAGAGTACTAGAAGACCACCATTGCCTCGTGGTTCTCACAAATTAGACATTTCTCGTGGGTGTGGCAAGGGGCTAGCCAATAGATAAAATAGATTTACAATTTACTAGTCTTTTCTATTTTCTAGTAGTTTTTAACTTTTATAACTGTTGAACAGTTGAAACTTGACTCTTTCATATTTATTATGATAATTTTTGTAAACAATATATGACAATTTAAGTTTGAAGTTTGAATTTGATAGGTGAAGAAATTGGCATTTATAAGTTTATAAGTCATTATGAATTATGAATATGATGCTTCATGAAAGTTGTTTAATTTCATTTCATTTTATAACATTTCATTTCATGTTAAATATTCTTTGTTGTAATGGTTATTGGTTACACTTAGCTTACAAGTACAACTATGGTGATCAATGAATCAATGATGATAGATGTTATATATCAATGATGATAAACTTTATATATTGAATTTTGAAATCAATGAATCAATGATGATAAATGTTATATATTGAAATTTGAAATCAATGAAACAATGATGATATATGTTATATATCAATGATGATAAATGTTATATATTGAATTTTGAAAGCTTGAAACTTTAAGATTGATGAATCATGAGACTCAAGAGTCAATATGTTGTATGTTTCCAACTTGTGGGTGTGGTTGATGAAGATTATAACTTCTAGATGATTGATGTTATATGGTTCAATCTATGTTTTTATGTTTTCTATGTCTAATTCATCATTCTACATGCTTTTGTTGACATATATGCATCAAAATATTAAAAAATACAAAAAATATATATATACATATATATTTAAAAAAAAAAACGCTCCCCGAACGCTCTGGACCGGGAGCTTTTGAAAATGGCACTCCCACTCCCGCTCCCCGCTTTCGCTCCTAGATAACCATGCTTCAAATTTATCTTCCAGGTTGGAGGATGAGTTTGCCTGCTTCTCAGGTTCAACATCACCTGGTGTCTGGCATATAGATAGTGGAGCTTCAGCTCATATGACAGGAGTTAGATAATATTTCTCTAGCTATCAGGAAGAGCAGATGGACTTCCAGATCACTATGGGCAAAAGAACTAAATGTACTCCGATAGGGAGAGGCACCATAGAGTTTCACACAGAAACAAGAACCAGCACCAATGCTACTAATGTATTGCACGTGTCCGGATTGTGTATGAACCTAATTTCAATGTCCCAGTTACAGGACAAGGGATATGATGTACACTTCGTAGGGAACAAAGTGTATGTCAAACACTCTAGCTGGAATAAGGTGAAACAAATTGGAGCTCGAAGCAACAAATTATACATGTTGCAACTCGATTCTCCAATGGAATTGATAGGCAGTGATAGTCGCAGTGGTAAGGAGTTGAACGAGTTATGGCATAGGAGGATGGGACATTTACACCATGGAGCACTCAAGATGCTCAGAGAAATTGTAATAGGAGTTAAAGTTCTTAGCACAAAGCACAATCATGTATTCAGAGGATGTGTGCATGGGAAGTACGCGAAGGCAGCATTTCCAATAAGTGACAGCAAAGCAACAGCGATAGAGAGGGCAGCAGCTACACAGCGCAAAGGCAGCCTCAGCTATGCAGGTGTTGTGCAGTCTCTTCCAGGGTAGCGTTAGGCAGCTGGAAAGCCTCAGAGGTTACACAGATACCCTCCAGGGCAGCGTAGGGACTGCGTCACCCAGTCAGGGGTTACGCAGCCCTTTCCAAGCCAGCGCAGAGGGACGCAGAGGCTACAGAGGCTTCAGGGGTAGTGCTAGGATTTCTAGGACCTAGATTTGGCTGAGTCCTGTAAATTTCGTTTGAGGGTGTGGATCAGTCAATATTTTGGCTTCAAAACAGCCGGCGAGTTGCGGACCTATATTTTCTCTGTCGGGTTTTTCAAATCTGGAACCCAGATTTGTTGTATTCAGAAAACTCTTAATAATAAAACCCTCCAGCAGCCAGCAGACCGGTTTCCTGCATTGGGTTTTTTCGGGGACTATTGTCCAGAAAACCACTATGTCACTTTGTCTATGTGTGCATGTACTTTTTCTAGATCTGAATTGGTGAAAGTCTGTTATGTGTTTTGCTTTGATATTAATCTGAATTTTCAGCTTAATAACTTAATTAAGTTGGAGGAGCATAACCAAATCTAACAGTAGATTTCTGCATAAGTAACATTCAGAAATTTTCACATGGTATCAGAGCAATTGCAAATCTAGGAGGGTCACAAGTAGAAGACTGAAGTATCTTGCTGCAGAGTGCAGCAGGAAGTGCAGCAACAGTAGCAGAAGTGCAGATCTAAAGGGACAGCGCAGTTCCAGAGAAAGCAGAGTTACTCAAAGGGCATGGTGACGTAGTCTTACGCTGTCTCCCAGCAGGCCCGCGCACTTACTGTGCAAAGGCAGCGCGAGGATTGTTTGAAGCCAACCCGGGTGACGCAGATCTAAAGTTGCCAGGTCCAACAGTGCCTGAAGTAGAGCTGCAAAACTTCAGAAGGTGCCGGTGGGGTTAAATTTCTTAAGTTTTCAAATTTTTAGCCTAAGCACTAGTGACAAAGAGCGGGAGGAGATTAGCTTCTCAGAGAGTTTCTAGACAAAGAAACTTGCAGATCGATCATAGGATCGAAGAGAGTTGAATCATCGTTTGATTTGGCAGATTTCCAAGGGGGGAAATCAGTTGTGAGAGGGAGTGAAAGGTGTTTGTTTTGCCAAGGACCTTAGATCCAGATCTCTAGCAAAGAGATAAGGGAGCTCTGACAAATTTCTGAGCAGATGACTCCTCACAGACTGTGTGATCAGGACAAATTGGATCGCCTATCCAACTTTTCAGTTTGGAAGGATAGAATCCTAATAATCCAGGAGGCATGTCCTCTAAGAGGCCATGCAGAACAAGTCATGGCCACGCTGACCGATGCAGATCTCCTGAGGAAGCATAATGAAGTTGCAGGACATGCGAAGCGGCCGATAATGGATGGAATTAAGGACCATATTGTCCCACACATCACTGAGAATAAAACGGCTAATGAGATGTGGAAGGCCTTAACATCCCTATATGAGGGAAATCTCGTCCAGTGGAAGATGCTTATGGGGACTCAGATGCGGTCATTCATGATGATCAAGGGGGAAGACATCGAACATTTTCTCTTCCGATTATAGTCGATCAAAGTCCAGTTAACTACCACGGGTGCAAAGGTGGAGGATGATGTGCTAGTTAGGACTGCTCTCAATGCAGTCACAGATGAGTGGGAAACCTTTGTCCAAAGTATCTTGGGCAAAGCAGACCTTCCCGACTCGGACAACTTGTGGGCAATCATGCGTCAAGAAGAACTCTGCAAAATCACCAAGAAGCAGTATAGCACGAGATCGAGTAAGGTGAAGAAAGAAGATGAAGAGGATGCAGCCTTGGCATCAAAGAGGCGGCAGGGAAAGAAGAAGGATCTATCAAAGAACAAGTGCTTCCAGTGTGGCGAACTAGGACATTTCGCCAGCAACTGTCCTTAGAAGAAAAAGGACAAGGAAGCTTCTTCTTCCAAGGTTACTACGGCAAATGATGGGTCAGAAGATGATGCAACGATGAGCGCTCATGAACCACGAAAATGGGGCGACATGGATATGTAGAGCAGCTACAAAATGGGGCAGTATCCTTGAGCAACTCATATCTTGGATCACATCCGAGCTACAGGAGCCTTAAGACAGTAGCAAGACAAGTGGAGCAGTGGGTGCATAGATCACGGTTGAAGTAGAGGCAGATATGAAGGCTGGAAGGAGCAGCGTAGTGCAGATCCAACAGTGGCATAGTGGCAGCAGCAGCGTAGGGGCTGATGTGACTTCAGCAACATAGTGCAGAGTTGCTTACGTAGAGCAAGGTTGTAGCAACGTAGAAGGCTTCAGGAGGACAGCGCAGTACAGCAGCAGCGTGAGAGATTTCAGCACAAGGGGTTGATTGACTTCAACAGTGCAAAGGAAGTCTGCTTACACAGTGCAGAGCTGTAGTTGTGCATCATCCTCCAGATGACAGTACAGATCAGTAGACGATAGAGCTTCAATGATGAGGTTGCAACCCAACTGACTTGTCTGTCAAAGATTGGGCAAGAGATTCAGTTGTTTCTCTGAACAACTGAAGTTGCAGTGCAGCAATTAGTAGTGGCAGTGCTATGGGCAGCATAGATGCAGTAGATTGAGAGGGAGTTGCAGTACAGATGTGGCAGTGGCGATGACAGCATCATGGGCAACAGTACAGAATGGCAGCAGCAGTGCAGAGTTGAGTGGCAGCAGGCCAAGCATCAACAGCACAAAAACCAGTGCCCAAAATCTTGTGATACATGGTGTGATGTATTGCTAGAGCACACTTTGTGCTAAGAGGGAGTGTTGAGATTTTGTGTAGTGGGGGTAGCATTGAATGTGCTCTAGCTCCCAAAATTTGTGAAGGGACTAGAGTACACATGATCTACAAGACCCAGAAGGGGATTCGGGAAATTTCATCTGGTTTAGAAGATATTTAATTAATTAATTATTTTAATGTATTTCCCAAGTCTAAACATAGGAAAATGAAATAATTAAAGTTAATTAAATTAAACATGTGATGAAATCGTCTTAAGCCACACAGATCGAGCTTTCTTTTAATCTTAGGCATTGATTCAAAATCTGATCATGGTCATTGGTTTCCCAATGAGAAAAGTATAAAGGAGAGGCTTAGGGTCATTTTTAAAGACATACAGAGGCAAAGCACTGAAGCTAAGTTGAGATTCTAGGGCAGGGTTTGCTAAGAATTCTCAAAAGTGTTTCAGCAGCAGAGAGGGGAGTTTAGGCAAAGGGGATGGTCTGATCCCAGTGCCAAGAGTCAGCATGAGACAGAGAACAACTCGAAGAGGCAACACAGAGAAGCAGGAGCAGCAGGAGCAAAGAGGGCAGCCGCTGCGCAACGCAGAGGCAGCTTCAGCTATGCAGGTGTTGCACAGTCTCTCCCAGGGCAGCATTAGGCAGCTCGAAACCCTCAGAGGCTACGCAAAGACCCTCAGGGGCAGCGTAGGGACTGCGTCACCTAGTCTACGTTTACGCAACCCTTTCCAGGCTAGCACAGAGGGACGCAAAGGCTGCAGAGGTTGAGGCAAAGGCTTCAGGGGCAGCGTTGGGGTTTCTAGTGCCTAGATTTGGCTGAGTCCTGTAAATCTTGTTTGAGGGTGTAAATCAGTCAATATTTTGGCTTTAGAATACCCAGTGAGTTGCAGATCTATATTTTCTCTGTCGGGTTTTCCAGATCTGGAACCCAGATTTGTTGTATTCATAAAGCTCTTAATAATAAAACCCTCCAGCAGCCAGCAGACCGGTTTTCCCGCATTGGGTTTTTCTGGGGACTATTGTTCAGAAAATCACTGTGTCACTTTGTCTATGTGTGCATGTACTTTTTCTAGATCTGAATTGGTGAAATTTTGTTATGTGTTTTGCTTTGATATTAGTCTGAATTTTCAGCTTAATAAATTAATTAAGTAGGAGGAGCATAACCAGATCTAACAGTAGATTTCTGCATAAGTAACATTCAGAAATTTTCACAGTAAGACCTCAAAGGCATACAGGATCTACATTCCTAGCAGTAGGAAGATTGTAGTGAGACAAGATGTAAAGCTCATGGAAGACAGAGCTTTTAGGAGATCTCGAGAGATGCCTGCAGGTGATCAATCAGCAGAAGCTCCGTTAGTCTAGCTGCAGGGACAGCAAGTAGGACCAGTAGGAGGACAGTCACAAGGATCAAGTATAGTGACTAGTACCAGTATCTCCTCAAAGGTAGGAGATCCAGGGAGTTCTCAGCAAACATAGCAGCAAAGACAGGAGGAGCAACTGACTGAACCTCCCACTACCAGAGGTAGAGCCAGTAGATAAGTGCATCAGACCTTAAGGGAGGCAGAGGAGTTTGTCAGAGCTCCTAGGACGGACAAGAGACAACGCAGGCAGCCTGACAGATATCAAGCTTTGGTGGCTCAGGTTACAGAACCCTCCAGCTTTCGAGAAGCCACACAGCAGCAAGTGTGGGTGGATGCCATGGTAGAGGAGTATAGCTCAATCATGACAAATGATGTTTGGGAGGTAGTGTCGAGGCCAGAAGACAGAGCAGTTGTAGGTTCCAGATGGATCTACAAGATCAAGTATCTTGCAAATGGTAGTTTAGAGAAGTCCAAGGCTAGATTTGTGGCAAAGGGGTATGCACATAAGGAAGGGATAGACTATGAGGAGACCTTCGCTTCGCCCCAGTTGCCAGATATACCTCTATCAGATCTGTTATATCCTTAGCAGCGCAGATGGGATGGAAGATTCACCAAATGGATGTCAAGACAACATTCCTAAATGGGGTGATAGAAGAAGAGGTGTATATAGAGCAGCCTTAAGGCTTCGAAACTCATGAGAAGCGCACTCATGTATGCAGATTAAAGAAAGCCCTATACGGGCTCAAGCAGGCATCCAGGACATGGTATGGTTGTATTGACAGTTACTTGCAGCACCTGGGATTCGTCAAGAGTGATGTAGATCCCAACCTCTACTATTTTATGGTGGAGAATGAGTCTCTCATTTTGGTTTTTTATGTGGATGGTCTCTTTTTGATAGGATCATCAGGGCTCATAAAGGACTGCAAAAGGAACATTGAAGTAGAATTCGACATGGAGGATATGGTATAAATGCACTATTTTCTACGATTGGAAGTATGGCAGAAGAATGGGGAAATCTTCCTTGGGCAAGGGAGATATGCTATAGAGATTCTAAAGAGGTTCAGAATGCAGGATTTTCGACCCCATGACGACGCCCATGATCACTAATTGGAAGAAGATAGATGCATCAGGGAACAAGGAAGTTGATCCCACCTTGTACAGGCTACTCATTGGGTCGCTCATGTATTTGGTTAACACTAGGCCAGACATTTGTTTCGTTGTCAATACCCTTAGTCAGTTCATGGTGGAATTGAAAAGGGTACATTGGGCAACAGTTATGCACATTCTTAGATATGTGCGCAGAACAGTGGGATTTGGGTTGAAATATACTCGAGGAGATGCCATCAGATTATGCGGATTCACATATGCATATTGGGCAGGCAGTTCATTGGACAGGAAAAGTAACTCTAGGTATTGCTTCAGTGTTGGATCAGGAATGGTCTTTTGGTGCAGCGGGAAGCAGAAGTCAGTAGCACTGAGCTCAGCACAAGCAAAATATATGGTGGGCAGCACAGCTACATGCGAAGCTATATGGCTTAGAAAGTTGCTCATGAGTTTGTTCAGGAAGAAGATGGGAGTGACCAGTGTTTACTGTAATAATCAAAGTTGCATAAAACTCTGAGAATCCAATATTTCATGATAGGTCGAAGCACGTTGATATCAGATGTCATTTCATCAAACACTGTGTACAACATGAGACAGTCCAGCTACAGTATGTTCCCACGGGAGATTAGGTAGCATACATACTCACGAAAGCTTTAAGGAGAGCTAAGTTCATCCAGTTCAGGGAACAGATGGGTATGGTGGAAAACACGTTTCAGTAGCAGAAACAGATGTTTCTCAATTGCAACAGTAGCAAATGAGAGGGAGTTGCAGTGCAGATGCAGTGTTGGCAGCAGTTCAATAGGGTCAGTAGCAACACAGATGCAGCTCGTATCAGAGTTGCACAGTGTTTGGTAGGCAATATGGCCAAACATTAGCAGTGTGACAAAGATGGTGCAAAGACAGTGTGTTGTGGCAGCAGTTGTAGCACTAGAACACTTTCCTCGCTAAGAGGGAGTGTTAGTTTTTATAGCATCAGATGAGTTCTAGTGACGAGATTTGGTGGAGGCTAGAATACATGTATTCTCCAATACCCAGAAATCCTTTTTGGAAATTCCACCTAGAGACGATTTAATTAGATTTATTAATTAGTTTTTAATATTTCCTAAGTCTAAAATTAGGAAATATGATTAATTAATCAAAATTAATTAAGTCATGCTATGAATGTTCGAGAAATTCACACGGATCAACAGGGAAATAATTTGGGCCATCAATTGTGTTTTAATCTTGGTCGTTTGTGCTCCAACAAAAGATTATAAAAAGAAGTTGATTGGTAGATGGAGAACACACCAGTGCAATTGCTCAGTTTCCTAGGCAGATCGATTTTTTCAGTGGCTAAGATTAATTAGAGGAGATATAGCGAGAGCGTGAGTAGCATGTGAGAGAGAGAGGGTATTAGTAGAGGTCCGGGAAGTGCAGATCGAATTCAAGAAAAGGCAGTGTGAGGAGAGACGCAATCCACTAGAGCTCTGCGCAATCACTGCGCAGAGAGTGACACAGAGGCACCAGTGCATGGACAGAGGGTCCATCTCAGGGTCAGGGAGTCGCTGTGGAGAGTGAGAAATTTATCACAAAACTTCTCTTAGTATTTTTCCTCTGTTTTGGTTTTCTGAATTCTTGTACGCGAATTGCTGCTGAAGATTAATAAGAAAACCCTCATCTGTTGCACTGGTTTTCCCACATTGGACTTTTCCAGGGAAAATTGTACAAAAATACATGTGTCAAGATTTTTAGTGTGTGTGTCAGAATTTCTCTATTTCCAACATTTCATTTTCCACAATAATTTATTGTGAAAATTGCAGCCGTAAATTTATTCAATATTAGACGTAGCAAATAAACTGCATAATCAAATAGTCATTTAGAAGAATGTTTTTCAATTATTGCAATAGATGGAATTTTCACAATGCTCTCCATAAGTGTAGCATGGCCTAGGCATCATGTGGAACAAAAGTGGAATAGTGTACCTTCAAGGCCTCAGCTGGTCAAAACTACCAAGCAAAACCATCTCAAACTCAAGTGAAAGTAGCCATTCATTAGAGATAATAACCAAAGATGCATCTAAGCGGACCATACTTCACTGTTAAGGGCATAATAATACGTCAAACTGAGATCACCTTCAAATATCTAACTAGACCAAGTCTTTTAAAAGTGTTCCCTACCTTTGTAATGGTGGTTAGGTAATCAACCCTATTAGGTGCATCCAGCCCCTAAGGGGAGGAGGCATTTCCAAGGTCAACCCTACAATCCATAGGTGTTAATGAGAATAAGTGGCAACATAGGGGAATGACTTCATGGCCAAGTGCCATGATCAAGGAACCAGCGAATGAGAGGCCACATCCTAAATGTATAGATGTAATGGAGGGAGCAATCGTGGAGGCATGAGTGGCCTCTTTCCTCGGCCTGCTTCTTAGACCCCTCTGGTGTGCCCTTTACTTCTTTTTGATAATGCTTTTAATGGTGCATAGCTCAAGGATCAAAACTTTCTCTTTATGATATATCATTTATTTTACCCCTTAAGATGAATCAATTTCTTGCTCATTAGGGTTGGGACATGCAAGGGTTCCTTATGATGAGATGGAGCATCAAGTTCTCAGGAATAGGGTGATGGCCAATGAGGGTGGTAGAGCTATTTCAAGCTTTTGCCCACGCAATAACTTTTGTCCTGACCATCTTTTTCATTTTAACTTTTATTTTTCTTTTGTTATGGTCATCTTATGTTTTTTCATTCTTTTAGTTGCATCAACCTCCAAAGAAAAGTTTTCCAACCCTACTCAAGGACCGCGATGTGTGGGAGGCATATCCCAATGAACCAATGAAAGTTAACCCAAAGGATGGAGGCAGTATCAAAGGAATGATGAAAGATGAAAGATGTTAAGTATGGAAAAGGCAACAGGCACGCTACTTCAGTTCAAGTTTCCCAAGTAGTGCCCCTCCTATAACCCTAAGGCCTTAGAGGAGGTCTCACTAGACTAGGGCTAAAGACTTAACCCACTGGTAGGGTGAGAGAACAAGTTTATAGTCAAGATCAGTGAATCATCTAGATCACCCCTTTATCCATGTTAAAATTCCCAAAACCTTAAGTAAAAGCACTATATTCCAAAATGGTTAAAGTACCAATTAAGAAGTAGCCCACCTTCATTCAAGCGGTGTCGGATGGTGAGCAGTGCATGACTAGTGCAAATGGTGGAGGAATGTGGCATATCGTTATCACTAAGTAATGAGTAGGGTTGTTGACTAATTGGCTATCCAAGATAGGAGAAAATGTTTTCTCCTATAGGGTTACCTAGTTTGGTGGGTAATACGACCAACAACCTTATAATCACAGACAAAAGTCATCCTCCAACACTACTACTTGAAGTTGTTTTTATAAATGTAAGCCAGCAACCTTATAGTCACAACATAGGTTATCCAGCAACTCTACTACTTATTATTCTTATAGAAGTGAATCAAAATGATCTCACACAAATTTGTACAACACTCCATAATACAAAAAGTCAAATAAGAGCATGTTAGGAATCTAAAAAAATTATGATCATAACAATTAGAGAAACAAACATATAATCACAGGCAGAGACCATCAATGAACTCCACTACTTAAGTAAATCCAGCAACCCCGTAATCATATCATATGCCATACACCAACACTGCCACTTAAAATTGTTCTTGATACCCCCAAATCAAGCAAACTAATGCAAAGCCTCACTAGGAAATCTAGGTCTCAGGGCAACAATAGGATCCACCACCACCGTTACCTCAGTGGTTTCTACCCCATTGTTTTGCGGTTGAATATTATTCCTATTACCCACTAAAAGTGGGTAACCCATAGGAGAAATGTTTTCTCTTCATTGGACAGTCAGCAACACTATGATGCTCTTCAAATAGCTTTATGCCAGAGTTAACCTATTGCTCCAGTTGGTGATCTTGCCCATCTAGCATTCTTCTTGAAGGAAGGTGGGTCATCTATCAACAGGTACTCTAACCATTTTGGAAATCATTTTCTTTAATTTAATGTTAAGGGCCTATTAATATGAATAACGGGGCAAACTAGATGATTGACCACTCTTGATTGTATCCTTGATCCCACGCTTCACCTAGGACGTTAGCCTTTGACCCTAGTCCAATGGGACCTCCTCTAAGGCCTTATGGTTAAGGAGGGGCACTAACAGTGGAAACTGATTGATATAGTGTGTCCATGGCAATCCATACTTACCACTTTCCATCTTCCCCTGTTATTCACCTCCATTTTTAGGGTTGAGTGCCACTACTCATTGGGAATGGCAACCTATATCCGCATCCTTGAGTCATACTTAATGATGCGCCCAGATGGACCCAAGATGACCCCAAGCCCTTGACCTTGTTTGATGGACAATGCCTTGTTCCAAAGCCCATATGAGGATGAATGTCACTGAGATGAGTTAGGAGGGCCAGCACACCATGCCTTGATGCGAACACATACTCTAGATAATGCCACATCATCCCTATGTTCCCTAAGAGGGTGACATAAGCCTTTTATGGATGATGTAATGGCACAAGAGGTGCCTTTTGAAGATCTTCCCAAGCATTTTGTTGATTTCTTGGAGTGAGTAACACTTAATGGACCATTTCATCCCTTGCTTGATGGAGATTGATCGTTCTTGGAGGATGTCGTCATGGTGAAGAGTCTTATTTCTCACATTTGGTTATTTTGGCATCTTTATTATGTTTTTGAGCTATATCAAGGTCAGCTTCTGAAATTTAACCTAGTTAAATGCTCAAAGAAAAAATTTTAGGGCTTTTCTTGTAAAATTATTGAAAAGTGACTTGGTTACCCTCATATAAATAGAGGGGATTTACATTATTCATCATCATCATTCATCACACTTCTCTAAATGAGTGTGAACTAGCTTTTGTCTTTTCTTCTTGGACGCGATGTGATCTTTTATGGAGCGAATTGTCTTCGGAGGGAGATGTTTGCATGGGGAGACTTCTTCGAGATTGACCGAAGTGATTCTTGTGGAAAGGTGTAAGTTTCATGCTAACTTTCTTCAATTTTCCATGCTATGTTATATGAGTTAGGGTTTTCTATGTATGCCATATTAAAAATTGCAATATCTTTCCTTGCAATCTTAAGTTTTCATGGTATGTAATATAAATTTCCAAGGATCCTTCAAGTGAACTTTGTTATATGCATCTCTTGAACTTAAAATCTCCCACATATAGAAGTCACTAAGGTTTTAAAGCACAGATCTTCATTCATCAAGGCCCTCTTCATAGATTTTTCACTAAATGACTCCATTGCCCAAATAGATCAAGGAACTTGTATAGTAGGTGTTGATCAAAACCCTAGTTTCTCCCTTTTTCTTTCTTCTCTTGATAACTGGTTAGGGTTAGGTTAAATTTGCATTTTCACCAATTTTGTATGTGTTATTGCACTAGCAAGGGGTTGCATAAGGCAATATCTAGCATTAATTGCAAGTTAAAATCATAAAGTAGGGCTGATGTCATTTTATTTTTTGTTGTTTTATGCTTGTTTTAGCCATAAAACTACATTGTTTACCTTAAGCCTCATCTACCTCCTTGATAGCCTTACTCCTTTGCTAATCCATGCTTAACGAGCTATTTTCTAGAGCTACTATATGCCATTGTCTGTCCTAAATCTACATATCTTACAAATCTTAACTTATAACAGCTCTCTTCTAAATTATAAAGGTCTTAGAGAAGTGTGCTTGAACTTTAAGCAACTCTTATCTTATCTTTTCAAGGCTTCGCCAATACCTTTCCTCCAATCATTTGACGTTGTGTCACCATTGAGCCCTCCTTACCTGAATGCCTTTCTAGTTATCTTTATAGGGAAGTCTCCCTCGTGGGATTAATTTCACCACTAAATAGTTGGAGAGAAACCACTACGGTGACAATGGTGGTTGATCTCTTGTTGCCATAAGACCTAAGTTGCCTAGCAGAAATTTGCACTACGCTTGCTAGATTTTGCAATAGCAATCCCCGCAAGGGAAGCTTCCCTATCAAGATTTAGAGGTTATATGGCCTATAAAACTAAATCAAATAGCTTTCAATGGACTTGCAATTAAACACCCTGAAGGATCTTCAATAAAGACAAGTTGAGGGGTGGACAATTAGCTGATGAGATAAGGGGAAGTACTAGCAAGACCTTGAAGGTCGAGATAAGGTTTATAGATGTTCCAATAAGATTTCCCACTACCCACCATCAACTAAAGAGTGTTCTTATAAGATAGGGTTTTATACATATGCAGATTTACAACATGTAAAATAGTATAACATCAATTAAAAGTTAAAACGTGTCAATAGTAAGATCAACAAAGGTTTAAGGCTGCTCAAGAAGGTAAACAAGGGATAGGTTAACCATAGATTTTGAAGGCTGAAAATGCACAAAACAGCAGCAATACCTAGACGTCAGCGCTAAAATATGTAGTAAAATATGCATAAAATGATAGATTTTATGTTTTAAACATTACTAGATGCAATTCCTACCCAAAGAACTATACCATATAGGTCCAAAATTGTTATGAAATGCAGTTTTGACCAAACCTTAACCCTAGTTACCATAAATTAATTTTTAAAAATAAATAAATAAGGTTGATTGGCACCACAAGACTGATGTCTCCAATCAATTGGGCAATGGAGTCAATTAGGGAAAGGTCAAAACAGGACATTGGATAGAGAGAGTGTAAGATATTTTTTTTTCACTTTGGAAACCCCAGCAACTTTCTTGTATAAGAGATTTAAAAGGATGAAAGAAAATCAGTTCCCTTGATTGATAGATACTTGATGACAATTTTTTTCATAAATACTTATAAGTTAGAGACAAGAGTTCACAAATGATATTGCACTTTTTTATACAACATATGGCAAACCCTAATTTCAGAAATTTCATGCAAAATGGAAGAAACTAGCATTAAACTTACACCATTCAAACAAGCATCACTTCACCAATCCAAGGAAAGTGCTCTCCATGCAAAACATATCCTCCCCAAGACAATTTGCACTCTACTTATCCATTGCATCCAAGAGAAAAGAGAAGTCCACTAGTGTGCACTCTTTGAAGAGAGAAATGAAGACCATCATCCAAAGGAATTTGACTACCCTCTATTTATGTATGTGTAACCAAGTCAAATGTCATTAATTTACAATTAAAATCCCAAAAGGTTTGCTTAAAGCATCCAACAAGGCTAATAGGTCACAAACCAACCTAAAGATAGCTTTACAAAATGATAAATCACAATAAAACAACATATTTTCTCCATACATGTGGGAGAAAAACTCTCCAACATGATATCATCCTCATAAAATGAGCATCACTTTATCAAGTAAAGTGAAAAGTGAGTCCAAAAAGTGCTCTTCATTCTAAGATACATCATCAAAGTGAATGAGTGCATCTCCAAGCCACGTCTCCTCATTCAAGACATCATCATCAAGAAGCACTATGACACCTTCCTAGGGTTTCCACGGGTGATAATGCCAACTCTAGGGCATGTCATTGGCTTCAAAAAGAGGTATTCCAACCCTCCTAAATTGTCTCAAGTGGTCACAATTCTCTTTTGGACTCTTGAACAAGGAAACACCCAACAAGTAGGTACAGGCCCAACTTGGAGGCGTTTGGGTCCTTTGGAGCACATCATCAATGAATTGACTTCTTGGCTCAACGTTTTCGCATTTGGCGGTGTCGAAGAGGCCATACATCCATGTGGAGGCTCCTTAAGCCCAAACACTCATCTCTAGAGGGCTAATGTTGAGGTTGCAATGCCACAAGTACTCTCATGTAGGGCTAGGTATCTTCTTTAAGGTGTTATAGAAGGGCTAAGCCATCCCCTAAAGGATATCTAATGCATATGTGAGAAACCACGTAAAACATACCCTTAAAATCAAGTGAGATAAAAATCATTAAGTAAAGAAACCATTGAAGTATCATAGTGGACAATATGCAATGCTAGGGGCACAAAAATGTTTCACACGGGCTTTTACTTCAAATTTCTTTCTAGTTGATGATTTGTAAGAAAGTTACCACACTTGTGTTATGGATGATTATACAATTAACCCTATTAGGTGCTTCCAGCCCCAATGGGAAGGACAATAGGTAGGCCCATCAATCCATAGCTACATGTAATAAATGTATTCATAGAATGGGAAAGACTTTAAAAAGGATGTCATTGCCTTAGTACTAGCTGAAAGAGATCCAACATCTTGTCTATAATAATAATAAGAGGGAGCAATCGTGGAGGCTTGAGCTACCCCTTTCCTCTACTTATTTTTACCATGCCACGTTCAATAATCTTTCCTTTGTTTCTTGCATAACTTTGGTGACCAGTTTTCTTAAAGCTTGTTCAATACCCCTTAAAGATGTAGTGGTTCACTACTCAATGGGGTTGGGACATTTATGAGTTCCTTTTTATTAGAGGGAGCATAATATGTTGAGGAATTGGGTGATGGCTAATGAGGGCAGTACAACTCAAGCTAGGCTTTTTCCCACATGCTTATTATTAGTCCCAACCATCTTTTGCATTTTTTCATTTTCTTTCATTTGTGGCTACATATGCTTTTATCTTTCTTTCAACTAAATCAACCTCTTAGGGAAAAGTTTACAAGCCCTGACTTAGAGATGTGAATAAGGGTACCAAGCATCGATCACAAATGACAATGAATACAAATAATGGTGGTGGATATCAAGGATAGATGGAAAATGACAAGTACGGGTTATCTTGGGCACGCCATATCAATCAATGCCTCTTATTTGTGCACCTCCTGAAAAGTGGAAAGAAATAAACCTTGGGGAGAGTCACAGTAGACTAGGGGTAAAGGGTAATATCCCGAGTGAAATATGGGAACAACGTTACAATCAAGAGCGGGCAATCATCCAACTCAACCAGTGATCCACATTAGACTACCCTTAACATTAAATGAAAGCACACGATTACAATAATGGTTGGTGTACCTTTTGATAGATGACCACCGTCCTTCAAGAAGTATGCTAGATGGGCGAGAGCATTGAATAGAGCATAGGTGGAGAGCTCTAAAGCAAAGCTATATGTGGATCATCATAGGGCTTATGGCTAGTTGGCTAATCATAAAGGATAAAAATTTCCTCCTTGGGTTTACTCATTTTGGTGGGTAACCATTCACAAAGTTAGCTAAAACCCTCTTGTACAAATTTGTATAATACATAATGGCAAATAAGAGTATGTTGGCAATCTACAACACATCATAGAACACTATTTGAGGACTTGATTAGCATTTTACACTGCAATTATATTTATGGATGATGAATTCTATAAGTGTCTGGGCACCATTGAAGGAGTGAGTCATATCTTCAAGCAGCAAAAATGTCTAATATAAATGATTCATTGATGAAGCAGTGTTGCACTTATCGTGATAATATTGGAATTATCACGATAATATTTCCAAAAGCAACCTCAGTGATAATACCGATAGTAATTATCGCGATAATTTTCCCTTTTGAAATTATCACGATAATTTAGGTAATTATTGCGATAATTACCAAATTATCGTGATAATTTCAAAAGGGAAAATTATCGCCCCGTCTCTCTTGATTTCAACTTATTTAAAAGTGAGTTAGGGGATTTAGCTATGAGAATACTCTGACCATTTCCATCAAGAAAACAAGGGGAAATCTATTGTTTTCACTTTCCATGATTCATCTCATGAGTTACATACCCTGGTAGACAATGGTAATATTAAATTCTTAAAGTAATTAACATTACCATTAATTGACTCAGGATGTTTGAGAGTGGTTCCAACCTCATTAGATTTCATATGGAGAAACTAGAATTTTGGATCATGTTACCCACCAAAAGTGGGTGACCCCATAGAAGAAGTTGTTCTCCCATCATCTCTTCCAGCTGGCCAGCCAACAACCCTTGACAACCATTAGTAGTTGATAACAATGTGCCATTCATATCTCCACCACCTGCACCAATGATATGTTTCCATGCCCACTTGTCAAGAGCACATGTTGGAAGGTGGGTTTCTAAGCAAAACGTACTTTATTCATTTTTCCATAGGGTGATTTATGCTTTTTGTATTTTGTGCATTTAGCATGGATTATGGGGTAAATTAGAAGGAAGAGGGGTTTTGACAGTGATCTTGCTCCCTCGCCTTAAATGGGGGTTTAATCTTTTATCTTAGTCCAATGGGACCTCCCCTAATGGCCCAATGGATATGGGAAGGGCACTACTTGGAAACCACAATTGAGATAGCACAGTCCCATCTCTCCCTGTTCCATACTTACCACTTTCCATCTCACATTACAAGCCCTATATTCCACCTCCCTTCTTTAGATTCAATTGACCAATGGCTCTTTGGGATTTGGCACCATACATCCTCATACCTGGGCAAGGACACGAACTTTGCCCTGGGAGGTTGATACAACTAAAAGAATAAGAAAAAGCATATAATGGCCACAAGCAAAAATAAAATAAGATCAAAATGCAAAAGATGGTCGGTACATACACATTGCCCCGTGGACAAAAGCCTAGCATGAGCTCTACCTCACTCATTATGGCTATCACCCAATTCTTAAGCACATGTTGCTCTTCATATTATGAGAAGGAATGCTTACCTGTCCCAACCCCCTAATGAGCAATCAGTTGCCTCATCATTAAGGGAGTAATAACTATTATACATCATACCAAGCAAGCTCTAACCCTTTGAGCTATAAGCAGTAATACAAAGACCTTTGAGCTATGAGCAGTAATACAAAGAAAAATCAAGAAAAAGTAAAAGGCGCACAAAAAGTGTGAAAAAACAAAGGTCGAGTTGGTAACTCATGCATCCAATCAAGATGAGGAGCCCATCATAGTTGGTCCCTTTAACCATGGCACTTGGCCATGAATCCTTTTCCCCTCCATTACATCATTATACAACTGACATTTTTCAATTAAACGATGGACCAAGGACATGACATTTCCCCTTTGGGAATAGGAACACCTAATATGGTGGTTTATTAACCACTCCTAGTCAGGGAGGTAACACCATTGCGAGTTCAAAGCCTTAATTTCGAAAGGGGAGCCTTATTTGAAATGTCAACTTTCACATTGCTTTCAAGCTTGGTTCATTTAGATGGGAATATGATTAAATGTACCTAATGATGTAGTTGTTAGCACTGGATTTTGTGTGTAATTGTCAGGTGGTTCCACAACCAAGGCTTGGGCCCAAGTCTTTCACAAGAGCATATTGACACCCATAGTTAGAGCATTGAGAGTTATGGGACTCCAAGCAGTAGCAGAGCATCATACATATATGTGGGCACCCTCAGCACCCACAGCGTTCCAGCACTTTGCCCTACATTGATGACTTTTACGAGATGATGCACCTGGACCTAACATGCCCCCAGCGCCAAAAGGAGGATGGCATCACACCTTGAGACATGAGAGGGCTAGCACCACCTTGAAAGCCCCCAATGTTGGAGCAAAGACAAGCATTTCGACTACCTAGAGACCTATGAGACCACTTTTGTGCTCCAAGATGAAAATTGGGGTCCACAGAGTAGCATTGACAGAGACTTAAGGGCCAACCCTTACGAGGTGATTTTAGAAGGCTTCTACTCACATCTTAGCACCAAGGTCTCACACATGAATGGTGTCATCATTCTCTCCTACGGCTCACCGTGTGGGCAAGAATTATGTTTTATCATTGGCTACTAGGTCGACTTGTGACCTAGCTTGGGATTAGCACATTACTTTATTATTTTGAGGGGCATTAGGCTAAACTTAGAAGTTGAATTCCTCATATATGTAGAGGAAACATTCACCGTAACAAATCATCATCACACACTTGGGATTTTCGGCCTTTTTTGTATAGAATTTGGATTTATGAATGGATTTTGACATTTGGAGCTATTCTTCAAATCAAATGGATGAATCACTTTGCATGTTATCTTGTAAGTGTACCTATTGTTGAATATTTATTTTTCTATGTCTAATGTTTGGAATATGTTAAATATAGGGTTCGTTATTGTGCCTTAATTTGTTGAAAATTTATTATATGTTATCTAGATATCACTATTGCATGCATTACTCATGAATAACATGTTGAAAATTTATTGAATGTTATCTAGATATCACTATTGCATGCATTACTCAAAAATAACATGTGAATGAATATCCTAGTGGTGAACTTTCACTAACTCTCCCATAAAAATTCCATTATTCATTGCATAGATAATTGCTTGAGTTTTGGTACCAGGGAATCAAGATTTAAGCCTCCTTAGAAACTTTTTGGTCGTCCTATCAAATCATAGACTCCATACTCCCAAGGAAGTAGGGATTGGTCCATTTTGTTGGTCATCAAACCTATCTTTTATCCATAAATATTTCTTTCACTAATTCGGCCCCTTTAAGGTTAAGTTTGCTAACTAGAGCTTGGTGTGAATCCCTAGGCAAGGTATATTTGTGTGATTTGAGAGCTTAAACATCAAGGGTTTCAAAAAAATATATCCTTTTGGTGGGCATCCAAGTCAATCTTGTCCATAAATTTCTTTGCCCTAGTTGTTTGCCCAAGGGTAAGACCTAGTCTAGTATTGCTTCAACTAAGGGGCTTGTTTGAGGGTTTCATGTGCCTTGATCTTGTTGATATCCATTGTTGGAAACCTTTTCACCTTACCTTGACCTTTGGCTATCCCAACACTCAACCCACTAATCAAGCCCTAGGTCTTGTGCCTCATCTAATAGGGCCTCTATCATATAAGAGAATTCCCTCTTATTGGAGCCTTAAGCCTAAATTGTGGTTATGGTAATAAAGGACCATGACCCCATTGTTGTCACTTGGTTTAGTGTTAGCCTTGTAGGGTGCCCCCTCCCCAAGGCATGTTAGATTTTGCAGCAACAAATCTTACTCAAAATCTAACAAACTAAATAGTTTTTAGGATTTCAAGATTGTGCCTTTTCACCTTGCCTTGACCTTTGGCTATCCCAACACTCAACCCACTAATCAAGCCCTAGGTCTTGTGCCTCATCTAATAGGGCCTCTATCAAGAAAGTGAATTCCCTCTTATTGGAGCCTTAAGCCTAAATTGTGCCTTTCTTGAGGAAGGCATCCCTAAGTCGCCTTGTACCCTGATCGCAGAATATCTATTAGGTGACCTTCTCACATACTGGGACTCATTCCATTGGTGAAAATTTGTAAAGCGCAGGGGGTTTTGGTTATGGTAATAAAGGACCATGACCCCATTGTTGTCACTTGGTTTAGTGTTAGCCTTGTAGGGTGCCCCCTCCCCAAGGCATGTTAGACTTTGCGGCAACAAATCTTACTCAAAATCCAACAAACTAAATAGTTTTTAGAATTTCAGGATTGGCAGGATTGCAACGTTTCTAATGGACCCTATAATGTACGAGGGTATGGAACTAACCTATGTTGCCAAGAAACGTGGGTGCGGGTGCGGGTACGGGGACGGGGACGGCATTTTTTGAAACAGGGTGCGTGGGTTCGTCTGGGTATTTTTATATTAATATATATTATAAATTATAAATTATAATTTATATATCATATATAATACTATATTTTGGACCTAGTTGCCCAAAATTAACACCTTTCCAGCTAGGCAGTTTGTCAAACATATCACATGTTCTTTGCTGTAGGTGAGTTCTCTTGTTTCAGTTCAGATTGGCCTTTAAAATCAGTGGCATAAACTCATAGATATCCCACAACAGAGATGTATTCATGCATTAAACTCAGTAATACAAATATTATTCGAGTAACACCATGCCATAACAAAATCTGCCACTTTCCACTAACATTTTCAACTCGGAATTTTACAGTGAAATACTATTTATTGTGAGACTAAAACAGTGAGCTGATACAGTAGATAGGACGCATGGAACCTGGTTACTTTGGGTTGATATGATGACAACATCCTCTTCAGCACTTTATATCAAATTTCAACAACCGAGAATATGTGAAAGTTGTGGTCTTTCTGAGTAGTATATTTCTGAAGATGAAGACAAACAACACTAGTGGGTGTATATACAAAATATCAGCGCACTAGGACAGCCCTCCAGCTGTGGTCTGTGATATACACTGCCCAGAAATGCATGTACAGGTTCACATTTGATATCAGCTCTTGTGGTTCCAACCAGAACTGATCCTAGAGGTAGTACGCTACCCAGAATGTGTTTCCAACAATGATGAGTGCACAAGAGTGGCTTATCAGATATCTCCTTCAATAAACTCTCCAGAACTCGTGGACAGCAGGAAATCAAAGGCTTAAGCTTAAGCTGTGCATTATACTCAGACTCACGTCCCACCAGAGAATAAAATACCTTGACTGTAACTAATTTTGAACTCCCACAAAGCTACACACAACCCTGCCACTGATACGCAGCCCATTAACTAGGTACTCGGTTTGGCTAGGGCATTAGATAGACCCCACGGTCCATATGTCCAGCTCTGCCACAATATGCAGTCCTAAACAACAAGGAAACTCGTCCAGCATTAAAATAAAGAGAGTATCTCTCACTGGTATTCAAGCTGCTCCATAAAAAGGGTGAATCGAACTACTGGGATCTTCAGACTACCACTATGATGAGAATAGCCACTCAAAACTACAAATTCAACCTCTGTTTAACAGTGGAATTCATCTTCACAGGCCCAGATTTGGATTTATGTGCTCAGACTATCATGAGATCTTTCAACCTGCTAAATGAAATAGAAAGCACCAAATAAGCGTATAAAATCAACCGATAACACTAGAATACCTCAATATTTCTCGAAAATCTTGTTCTCCATTGAAGCTCCAAACTTTTTATAATTTATTTTATTAAATTATAATTTATTTTTAATATTTATTAAAATTTAATTAAATTTTTTAATTT
The DNA here is from genome assembly GCA_034641835.2 of Pinus albicaulis. Lineage (NCBI taxonomy): Eukaryota > Viridiplantae > Streptophyta > Pinopsida > Pinales > Pinaceae > Pinus > Pinus albicaulis. The sequence goes on along the minus strand of CM076579.1, from coordinate 1,150,675,676 downwards.
TTAATCATTTAAAAAAAAGTATATATTTGAAAAAAATGTTCTTGAAGAACCCTGAAGAACCCGAAATTCGGGTTCCAAGTACCCAAACGATGGGTTCTTCATACCAAAAGAACCCAAGAACCCGAATTTTTTTTTTGAAGAACCCAGTTCTTCTGAGAAGAACCCGGTTCGTTTGGGTTCTTCTGAGAATAACCCGTACCCGAATCTGGTACTTGGGTGCGGGAACCCGGTGCGGGTTCGGGAACCCCACCCCCAGGTGCGGGAACTCGTGCAACGTAAGAACTAACATTTCATCAAGATCACCAAGCCCTATATGTACCTCGAATGTTGGTGGCAATGATTGTTGAGCTCCTCCTTCATGACCCTAGCAAAAATTTACAATTCACTCATGCAAGATCGTTGATTAGGATGTTAAGATTTTCCTATCTTATTTTAATGCTTAGAGGGTGATCTTGATGAGGAGGTTCCAATATAGGCACTGATTTTAATGTCATGTACCTATTTGTTGTAGCATGAATTTCATTCGATTTCAGAGACCATTTAGAGCCTCTCTATTGATCTATTTTGATTCAAAGATGGATTGCACTTGGTGATATTTTCATTATATGCACCCTTGCTATATATATCAAAAATTTTGCATATTTCTCTATATATACTTTGGATTCATATGGATGCACACGAATTATATGCTCTTTCCAAAATTTGAATATTTTCAGTATTTTTTGGTCAACCAATTTTTTGGTCCAATTTTGATAACATTGTTGAGAATGTTATGACCATTTTCCATTAGGCAAACAAGGGGAAATACATTGTTTCCATTGCCATGATTCATCTCATGAGATACATTTACTTTGTTTTGATATGATTTTGTATCATTCTATTAGGTCTTATGACTCAAGACAAATATTATACTTCAATATCGATATCTGATTTATCACTTGATATGTTATACATCTTATATATCGATTTTGTTTTCATATTTATGTAGCAATGTGTTTGTTTGATGCTAATGTTGTTTTAGAACTTTAAAAAAATGAAAAAAATTGACTATTTTTGTATTTTTTTATGTCTCCCGATAAATTTTGATATTTTCCTCGATATTGCTGATAATTTAAATTTTGGACTCTTAGTGATAAATTGTCGATAATGATATAAGTTATAACAACTCGTTCAATAGGCACCTCTGCTAACGCTCGAAGTGTTAAGTAACAACCCATCAAGTAGGCTTCGCGCACCATCCCCAAAGAAGCAAAGACTGTAGATGAAGTTATGTCGGGTCAATTGATAAAGGAGGTGAAAAAGAACAGGGAAATATTGTTGTGATTTTGTGTATTTGGGGTAGCATCATTTGTGCTCTAGCTCCCAAATTTTGTGGAGGGAGTAGAGTTCACTTGATTTACAAGACCCAGAAATGAATTTGAGAAATTTCATCCGGTTTAGGAGATATTTAATTAATTAATTATTTTAATGTATTTCCTAAGTCTAAACTTAGGAAAATTAAATAATTAAAGTTAATTAAATTAAACATGTGATGAAATTGTCTTAAGTCACACAGATCAAGCTTTAATCTTAGCCATTGATTCAAGATCTGATCATGGCCGTTGGTTTCCCAACGAGAAAAGTATAAAGGAAAGGCTTGGGGTCATTTGTAAAAACGCACAGAGGCAGAGCACTGAAGCTAAGCTGAGATTCTAGGGCGGGTTTGCTAAGAATTCTCATAAGTGTTTCAGTTGCAGAGAGAGGAATTTAGAAAAAGGGAATGATTTGATCCAGTGTCTAGAATCAGCAAGAGACAAAGATAAGCTCAGAGAGGCAGCACAAAGAAGCAAGGACAGTGCAGTCCCTCCCAGGACAGCGTGATTTAGCTGGAAACCCTCAAGGGTCACGAAGAGACACTAAGGGGAAACGTAAAGACTGCATCACACAGTCTGGGTAACGCAGCCCTTTCCAGGCTAGCACTGAGGGACGCAGGAGCTTCAGAGGCATCTACATACTACAAGGTTAATCATGATGCACTAAAATATCAATGATTCCCTCTGCCCCTTTTATCGGCAAAGGTTATTGATGTCACTCTTCCTCTAGAAGCAGTGGGTGGATGTGTTGAGCCTGAGCCTAAGGTGGAAGGTGAAACTCTTGGGGAAAATGTGAAAAATGAAGTAGGATGTCTTTTGGCTCTTCCCCTAGTTGGCAGTCTCTATGGAGGTGTTCGTGACGGCATTGGTTGCAACACACTCTCAATATCCTCTGTTGAGAAATCCAAAGTGTGGCAGTTAAATTGATTTCTCTTATTATGACATTCTCTTGTGATTCTTTCATTATTATTATTAGTTCTTTCGAATTATCTTTTCTTATCATCAATACTAATGCCAAGCAACCAATAGAAGAAGACACAAGATGTAGGCACGCAGCAAGGGAAAAACCCCACTCTAGGGGAAAACCCGGTCAAATTCTTCCTTCAGTAGATTCAAAACAAGATGAGACGACCAAGACCCTCACAACTTAGCCTCAAGACTACCTCCATCCATCAAGTCAAACCTTGTCATGTCAAACCTTAGTTCTGTGTAGCAATCATTCTTCTTCACACTTGTCTCTTTGAAGAGATCATCTCTGCAACCAATCTGAGCTCCTTCATCCATTGTGATAGCATAATTATAATAGCACCGAACGACGAATCTCGTCCACTGTAATAGCACCAAGTCTTATCCACTATGTTACAACCACTGTAATAGCACCAAATTGAGGTCATTGTAATAGTACCAAACTGAGCTCACTATAATAGCACCAAGATGAGGTCATTGTGGTCATGTGATAGCACCGAATTGAGGTCACTGTAACAACACCAAGATGAGGTCACTGTGGTCAGGAGACAACACCGAACTAAGGTCACTGTAACAGCACCGAAATGAGGTTATTGTGGTCATGTGATAGCACCAAACTAAGGTCACTTATCCGAGCTCCTTCTCTGTAATGATATTGAAACTTGTCTCTAAAATTCTTATCTGAACTTCTATATGGAGATTAGTGCAAAGACCTTGTGCCTATATATATAGTAGTTGTCCATTATAAAGGATCTGAACTGAGAATTTGAACAATTGTGTCTTCATATTAGGCCGACTTGAGTTCATTTAAGACAGTCGACTTTGATGATGATTCTTTTGAGGCCAACATCAAGGAGACCTTGATGGAGGAGTTTTAACATGACAATATAGACTTTGACTCAAACAAACAATCATAAAGCTTACAATGGAGGGTTGACCTATAACAATTGACCCAAGCATGAAACCCATGCTTTAACATGTCAATAATAATAAATTTTCTCTTTTCTTTTCTTTTGACAAATAAATTACATTTGACTCAAGTACAATTTATGAAGACCAAACCTAGTTACATTCTTCAACATCCTCCCCGTGCTCCAAATTTGTCTCTCCTAAAACAAGTGAAGCCTCCTCCTTAGCCTCTTATTCCAGCCACTCAGGTGCCTCCTCCACAATAGGCCTCTCGGTCTCCACCCTCCATAGACTCGTGGTGTCAGCTACCTCCAATGAAATGGCATTTATATCAGATATTTTGATTATTTGCCTAACACATAACCTGAGATTGTAGTAGACATAGACCATGTCATTGAGGCGATGGACATCTAACCTATACGAGGGGCATTTTGTGATTAATCATTAGAGGAATCAAGATGATGCTGAATTTTCCTTACACCCTAGGTCTGGTCTATGGCTAGACTAGCACACAAACACACTAGCAGTGTTCAACGAAAACAACTTTGCACAGTAGATATATAACAACAGTGAAATTAACAGCAATACACATATTTATATGGCACAAATCTTGTTTCCCATTATTCCATTAATAAGAAAACATTTGGGCTCTCGTACAATGGATTATGGCCTTTCAGAAACCCTCATACAAACTAGTATACACAGTATACAATAAGATAAACAGTTTGTCCTTTGACTGAAAATATAGGTCTTGAGGTTTGATCCTTTTAATCTTCAATCTGCCCAATAAAGCAAATGCATACATGAGCTAGTCCTTCATCTCACGGTCCTTGGATTGTTCGCAATCCTTTGCAGCCAATCCCTCTGCAATCACGCTATAACTTCTTGATCTGCCAGATTTGCTTCTTGAGATCACAGATCTAACTTTCTTCTTGCATATCTAACCTTCCAACACTCAAATATGACTTTCTTCTTGCAGATTTGACCTTCCAGCACTCAAATTTGACTTTCTTCTTGCAGGTATGACTTTAATGGTTAGCCTTCTTGGGAAGTTGCAACTTCACCCTAAAGCAAGTCTTTGTCTAGGTCCTTTAGCCTCCCTCTCTCCACAAGTAAAAGTCCTTCTCCACTTGTGTTACTAGACCTCTCCTTTGGCCTCTTATTTATGCTTTTGTGCAAGTGATCTTGGGGGTTTTCCTTGTCCATCAAGAAACCCCTATTTTACCACTCAACAACAAATCAGATTAAACAATTAATTAAATTGGGCTTCAAGCCCACAAATTTGGGTAAAAACCCCAACCACTTGGGTAACTTGCCCAACCAACTACTTTTGATGGGTTTTCTCCACTCATAAATACCTTCTAAGCTACCCAATTTCCAACACTCCCTCTTAGTGATGAAGGTATTTCCATCACACCTTGAAATCTCCATCTTCATGATTGTCCTCGCATAGCCATATTTGTACTTGCATGTGCCACGTCTTCTTTTGTACTTAATCAAGATTTAACTTGCAGTGTGCATGACTATCCTTGCATGCAACATGACTTTTCCTTGCACCACCAAAAGTGCCCTCAAATGTTTTGTGATTGTCCTTGCATGGACTAAGAAATCCTCTTTCTTGAACCTGAAGATTCAAACATCCATTGGGCGGTTGACATTTCTTCGCAGTCTCCCTCCAAAGCTAGACTCCCTCTAAGTCTACACAACTCCCACTAGCTCACTCTGCTTTCCTTCCCAAAAAGTGTTGCTACTGATCTTGTGTACTTCCAAAGTCAATCCCGAGTTGCAGTTGAACATTTGGTCTAATCAACTCTAAACCACCAAAACTCAAATCTACAAGCAATCTCATCCTCTTGGGTCAAATACTTCATGTGCACAAGGTTCCCTTGTCGAATGTACAACTCCACAACCCAATGAAGATACTAACTCATAATTAACCTACCATTTACACAAAGCTACCTCGTCCATGCCAAAGCACCTTCTCTATTGAACCCTTTGCTCCATGTCTAGCAGTTTCACAACTCCCTCTTAAGTTGATACCTATGCACACTCTAACCAACTACCTTCAAAGTAGCTCTGATACCATGTTGTATTTTCCTTACATACTAGGTTTGGTCTATGGCTATACTAGCACACAAACACACTAGGGGTGTTCAACCAAATCAACTTTGCTCAATGGAAATATAACATCAGTGAAATCAACAATAATACATACATTTGTATGGCCCAAATCTCCTTTCCCATTAGTCCATCAATAAGAAAACATCAAGGCTCTCGTATCAAGGATCATGGCCCTTCAGAAACCCTGATACAAACTAGTATACATAGTGTATAATAAGATACACAGTTTGTCCTTTAACTGAAAATATATGGCTTGAAATCTGATCCTTTGGATATTCAATTTGGCCAATACAACAAATGGAAACTTGAGCTAGTCCTTCAGCTCATGGTCCTTGGATTGTTTGCAGTCCTTTGCAATCAATCCCTTTGCAATCACACTACAACTTCTCGATCGGATAGATCTACTTCTTCAAATCACAAATCTGACTTTCTTCTGGCAAATTTGACCTTCCGACACTCAAATATGACTTTCTTCTTACAGATCTGACCTTCCAGCACTTACATCCGACTTTCTTCTTATTGATCCGACTTCAACGCTTGGCCTTCTTGGACAGTTGTGGCTTCACCCTAAAACATTTCTATGGCTAGGTCCTTTAGCCTCCCTCTCCACAAGTGAAAGTCCTTCTCCACTTGTGTTACTAGGCCTCTTATTTATGCTTTAGTGCGAATGATCTTGGGGGTTCCCCTTGTCCATCAAGAAACCCCTATTTTACCACTCAAAAACAAATTAGATCAAACAACTTTGTGTCAAAACCCCAACCACTTGGGTAACTTGCCCAACCAACACCTTTTGGTGGGTTTTTTCCACTCAGAAATACCTACCAAGCTACCCAATTTGCAGCAGATGAAGTCCCATGAACATATATTATAAATTAAATTAATCAACTTATAAATAAATAAATAAATAATAAATTTGAAATTTCTAATCTATTACACTTCTTGGAGTGTATCTTTTCAAAGACACTCCAATTGCGCTCACACCCCGAAGACTTGCAAGTTTGACTTAGCACTCGAATGGCAAATATTTACAACTCTGGGTCTCTTCTACCATAATTTGCCCACCAAACATTTGCAACAAATAAATGGAAAGTATTCAAATTTCAAAGAAAAGACTGGCTTATATTTCAATTTTCCATTAAGTAACAAATGTCAAATAGAATCATAGATACAAATAGAAAGGAAATACATTGAAATTTGAAAGTTTGAGAATTGAAATAAATTTTACTTGTAGCTTACCTGGCATCCTAGCAATCCTGTCTTGGATAGCCATATCATACCCACATGTCCCAAAACTCAACTTATATACCTCGAGTTGTTTGGAAGTCCACACCCTTCTCTAAATACATTGGTAAAATCCATCCATAACCTCTGCATCAAACCTAAATCCACATGCATAAGAGAATGCAGGGTTGAGGTAGAGCCTTGTTGCACGAATCAGACGACAGAGAGTGTTGTTTCATCAGTCATCAATCACACCCCATATCTTGTCTCATCTAGTGAATCCCTCATCCCCCTTGTCCTCATAGTATCGATGGATAGCTTCCTAGGCCCCCTATATATGGCCTCATACAAGTAGCCCGTTGTGGGCATCTCACCATCAACCAAGCACAGAACCTTTACTAAAGGTTCACTTAGCACACAACTCCTCCACTCCCATCCAAAAACTTTGACCATGTCTCACAAGTTGGGTTACCACTTGCCCATCCACTTTAGTGCTATAGACACTTGATTTTTTGTAGCATCGAGAGGTATTCCCGCTTTTCTAAAGGGCCTCCATGTCGGCCTAGAAAATTTATGTATAATTTAATTTTTTGAAAAGTCTACTCGGCCCAAGAAAGTCAAGTCGGCCTGGCCAGTGAAGGGACATGTCCTTTGGGGTGTCACGCCCATTTCGACAAGTATAAATGGAAGATATGATGTCTCATTTTCTCCACCAATGAAGAAGCAAGCCTGATCTGATTTTTTTCCAAACTTTATCTTCTCTCCTGGCCACACGTGTGAGGAGAGAGAGGGCGAGTTGACCAACGTTGACCGGACAGTTTGATCTTTGTTTTGACCGGTTTTGACCAAAGTAAAATGAGTTTGACTAGGCCACAACTGGCTTCAATTTGTAAACCTATGTGACAAAAAAGGGAGGGAAACATAGAAATAGAATAGAAATCCACAAAATTGAAAAAACATGAAAAATGCTCCAATTAAAATACCCTAGCTACATAAGTATTAAATCCTCCATTCAAGGAGAGAGAAACGAGTTATATCTAATGAACATTGCATACCTATACTAGATCTTGAAAAACGAAGAAAAGGAAGGCAAAACAATATTTTACATACCTTGAAATACGAAAATGGTATATTGGAGTAGATCTCCACTCCACAAAGACTCAACTAATGGGCAAATAAAACTATGGAATTCCCCTTGTTTGCTGGTTGAAAAATGGTCACAAGGTGGCTCCTGCTCTCAGAACTCAATCTTAGCAACATAAAAAAGCAAAATGACCAAAAAAGCCTAATTCAGAGGCTTTAATTTGCAAAAACGAGTAACAGCGTGATAATTACAATCTTCTCACAATAATTACTGAAATTACCGCGACAAATTCTGGCAATAATGTCGGCGAGGGGCAGTTTAGCAATAATACCGCGATAATTCCGATAATATCGTGATATGTGCAACACTGATTCTGAATTATGTACGACTCATGGTGTCTTTGCATATATATATGGTTTTTCCCCTATACGACTATTCTGAAAATCTGCTGAATCTGCCACCCACCCCACAAAACCATATTCATCTCTGTACCCACTTCAGTGCAACTTATAATGAATGCTTTAGAATTTAGAAAATAGGACAACAGTAAAACAAACTTAAGCAGCAGTGAGAACCTCTATGAAATTGTATATGACACAGAATGAGAAGAAATGAATTTTACATCTCTACCAATTTTGATGTCTTCACAGATAATGCACAAAAATGAGCAAAGGAAGTAGCATAAAGCCATAATCCATGGCCTACTGTTCCAATAAAAATAACACCATCAAGAACCCTTAGTTACTAGTACTTACATTAAATGGGTATGCTTGTTATGCTACTCTTCAGCATTGCCAACCTTATCCTCGCTATTTCTATCTTTGTTAACCTACCCATTAGAACTTCTTTCTAGTAGATCAGATGGCACCTGAAGAACTGGCATGAGTATACCAAATCAAGATATTCATTCTTAATGCTCACTTTTGTCAATGTGACAAAGTCAAGAAGCATTCTCTTAAAAGCACAAAGGCATCATCTTCACAACATGAAGGAAAAAAGGAAAAAAAGAAAAGGATGCACTACAAATAAGCTTAAATCTCTGTTTTTTGGCTCTCATAGTTCCAATTCAAAAACCTTTTTTTTATTTAAACTATTAAAATTTGATAATTTATAAAGTCGTCACTTCAAGGAAACAAACACATCCAATGTATAAATTCTTAGATTCTGTAACGGACAAAAACAGAATATTGTATCAAGTATAATTTAAAATCGAATCTTTTAAAAAAGAAATACAAGTTGTAGAGAACTTGTAGAATGCAAGCAAAATTGAACAGCAAAATAACATAGGCTATAAAGCTATAAAAGGCAGGGTAAACACCTTGTACAGCATAGTCAACTTTTGAGTATTTGTATCAATATGTGCACTGACGTGATAATTTGCAATACCCACAGGTGGGCCCTTGGGGGGGCCATGGACAGGTGCTTCCTCTGAATGAGCTAGTGCTGTAAGTTCATGGAAGTGAGTTGCAAAAAGTGTAGGTGCCCTCGTAACTTGCACAAGGTATTCACAGATCGCCCAAGCCAATCCTGAACATGACAACTTTGGAAACATTAAAATACACCCAAAGAAAAGTAGTCACAGCTAAACCCCACGTGAATGTAAGAGGACAACCCTTAACAAGGTTGTTCTTCTGCATCCATTATCAAAATAGGGTACATTATCAAGTGCATCATGTAAAATAGGACTCAATGGCCTAACTCAAGAACCAAATAACTTGCTGAAGATCAGTCCTTTAAGTGAAATTAACATAATCAACATCCACCATGCAGTGGGCAAATCCCATGGTCTTGAAAAGTAAAATGTTCAGTCGTCTCACCTAGAATACAAAAGTATGATGTTGTTCCATGGCTACAATTATCCCTATGATATTCAATATAGGACAAATGTATTTGCAACATAGGGTACCACATCTAATGCATTAAGTTAAAAAGAATAAATCCTCAATTGCCTAACTCAATAATGATATAATCAAATAACTTATGGTATGTCAGTCTTTGAAGGAAAATTAGTATAATATAATCAATCTTCACTATGCACTGCGCAAATCATTCAATCTTGACAGGTAAAATAGTAATTCATGTCACCTAGAATACAAACGACTACGAGAGACAATGTTCCATGGATACATCATACAACCAATCCAATGGTGTTCAACACAGCACAAATCAGTGAACAGAATGAAAATATGAAACACTCCATCCTTGTCTTGAGTCCTGGTCCCTGGAGTCTCAATATTTACTAATATGGGCATAGTGTAGATGGGATAAGCAATAACACACCAAGAGAAGAACATTGCTACAGGATTTCCCTAGCCTGAGAGAAATAAATTATTCAATCTTGTCCATTATAACAATATATCATGGCATCATATAAAGAAAAATTAGTACCCACGGTGTTATATTCATATCCATCCACATAATACAATTGGCACTGCAAACATGAGAAACTTTGTCAATGGCAATTTGATTACAATATCATCTCTTATAGTATTATTAAATAGAAAAAGGCACTTGGAACCAAAAATTTGCCCACATAATGTTCGAAAATGACAAGACAAAACCTTGCAGATGAAGTAAATGAACAAAATTTCAATATCAAACAAATGAAAATGAGAACATGTGTTACCCAACTACTCCAACTCCATGCCAACTCCCAACTCTGTGTCCACTCTACAAGAAAACTGAGTTGAGTCAACTCTATTATGAGTCTGACATGGCCCCAAGTCATACTCATGAGTATGACTCGGATTCTCTGGTAAGTCAAACAAGTCAGACTGACTCGACAAGTCTTGGTTGTTGATCTATAAAAGAAGGAAAGAAAAGCACTCATATTGCTTGTTCTTCTGACGTGATTTGACAGTAGACAACCAATCAACATTCTAGAATCTGTGGCATTTTTTAGAATGTTCTATCATCTATGAACATTGAAATGGGTTATTACTGAAATTTTACTTTATATAAACATGGTAAACTTTTTAATTGATGAAAAGTAATTTTTAAGGAATTTAATTGTATTTTTAAGTAATTTAGTAAACTTCATGTATTCTTTTATTTATTTTTCAAGCCAACTCTCAAGATTTTCCCAAGTCCCAGGAAACTCTTACTCTTCAGCTTCACTGAGTCATTCTTGGAATAGACTCTGATAACTTTGTACAAAGTAAAGATCACACTCTATTAATCATACATACTATAATAAAATCCAGCATATTAAGAAATTTTCAGATACAAGTTCCTTACAACAAGATGCTTGGAAATAATGATTGAATAATAAAAAAGAATCATGTCCTATGTATCAAGAATTCCTTAATTTCATAATTTGATAACCAAGAAAATCAAACTCACAATAGCAACACATAAATCACAAAAAGGAAAGTTCATTTTAATGTAGACAAAGCATTTAGTCCTATCAATATGTAATGCAGAGTAAAGGGGCTTTTCTTGCAGCATCTGAAACTAACATGCATTTATAACCAAACAAGCTGCTTGTTAAATGAGAAAATGTTACCTAACAAAATAATGTAAACAACAGTCCAGCTCACATCTATGTAAAGGACAGTAAAAGGGTCCTTTATAGCATTTTTCCTAAAGAGATCCCACTTAGCTGCGTATTGGACCTTAAGTTCAACATACAGCCAATAAAGATTTTAAGGAGATTTGGTTGTTAAAATTTAAAAACTGCATTACATCTCATCCTCCAAGTGGAGGACAAACACACTATTCTATTGTAAGGCCAAACTCCTTGGAAGTGAGGTCGTGAAATGGCAACAAAATACCATTGTAGGGCAATTTCCAAAACAAACGCATGTATAGTATATACTTCCAGTAGAACCAAGATAAATCCCATCAGATTTAGTGATCAAAGATCAATCAATAAGTGTCAGCTCAGAACCCAAATGCACCCTATGCAAAAAGAACATACCCTCACTAGGTGCATATCATTTGTTGCACCTAGCTTGAATACTCTGCACATCTCTCTATTTGTTCAACCAACTGAACCAACCAACAATATCCAAGTGGCTTTGGCTCCAATTAACATCAAAAATATGGTGAAGAGCTTTGCACAAAGTCCAAATTTCTTTTTCCTTGCCACTGACAACGTTAGCAAGCCTCCTTTCTCTATCACCCTCCCTTTTCACCATATTATTATCACCAATAAAAACCTATTCAACCTTGGGCAAAGCATTGGCCAACCAATCCTACAATTTGCATTTGTCTGCAACCAAATTGGCAGCAAAAATGGAACAAAAATCAAATACCCAGCCTACTAGTAACTTTACAAGCCACCCCCACGCAACAATTTTCAAGAACCCATTGGCATCATTACAAAGCTCAACTAGGACGTGACACACCATGAAATGAATCTTTTGTACTATGCTTGTGATCAGCTGACCAAGATATCCCATGCAAAAGAAAGAATATCTTTGATTGAAGGTCAAACCTTCAGTCTTAGCCTCCTACAAATAGAGAACATCATGTCCTAAAATACAGATCAATCTTCAAATCCCTAATAATCACCTTTTTTTCTGGGGGGACAGTTACCCCCCTCCACATTCCACAAACAACACTCAAGCTTCAGCTCATCACAACACCATTGCTATCCAATGACCCAAAAACATTGCTAATCAACATATCATCTGATATTTCAATATTATATGGTGTACTGCTTTACATGATATGGCTAGACAACTGGCACTTTTTTTGCACATTGGATGCACCTTTTCATTTACCACTTTGTTGAATTTGCCACCCATCCTTATCGATTGAAGCTATACAGATGACTCTTGAAGCCATACTACTGGAATATCAGGAGACTTAGGTATTTAGATGATTTTCATTAACTTGATAATTACTTGTTATATTTGTTGGCCTTTTATTACTGTATTAGATCTTTGTTCATCAAACAATTAACAAAACAATGAAGATCACAACAGACAAAGTACACAAGATATAGGCTCCAAGCAAAGGCAAAACCCCTCCAAGGGGAAACCCAGAAAATGCTTCTCTTCTTTAGAATCTGCTTACAAAAGAGACTTCCAAGACCCAAAGACCAAAGCCAGCAACCCTCCAAGTCCCAAGCCAGCCCCCAACAAGATCCTCCTTGAGACAGCTTCTAGAACTTTGATACTGCAACTTCAGCCCCTGCAATTTTGGCCTCCTGCAACTGGCAGCTTCACAAACCCTAGCGATACAAGAAAAGAGAATCTTTGACAAACTTCAACTTTTGCTCATCTTCTTCGTCCTCGAGCTACTCTTTCTCTTCTTTGTTATTGCAGATCAAACTTGTGTAAAATGAGTGAGGAAATTATTTGAGTTCCTCTCGTTTACAACCTTTCCTGAGGGTCGAATTCCCTCCTTTCAGTCCGACTTGATCTCTCCTTCGGTCGACTTGGTCATGGGCTTATCCATGCCTTTTTCTTGACAAAATAAATATTTTCCTTTATTATAATTAGTCCAAATGGGAATATCACACATGCCCAATAATATTCTTTATCCTAGAAAGACCTAGAAGGCCTAAAAGCACAAAGAACATGCTTTTGACTCAAACTCGCATATGAAATCCATACTCCAAAAATAAAAATATTTTTTATCCTTTCTTTTCTTTCTTTATAAAGAATATACAATGTGATGATTTACAATGAGGTCATTATGAAGACCGATCCTAGTTACAATTTTCAACACTCCCTCTTAACTAGAGAGGTATTCACAATCCCATTACATGGTACAAGGAATCTCAATCTTGAAGCATTCTCATAAGAAGAGTCAGATTGATAAGCCATCTTGGTCAAGCATCTATATCACAACTACCACTATCCCTGAAGGCCTTAACTGGACAAGCTCATCTTTAATTATGAGCATTATGCTAAGAGGCTTTATGTGAGCTGCCACACTACCTCTCAAGGCACATACCTCATCTGGATGTCTACAAGGTATGTCTTTTTAGGACTATTCGTATCTTCAATTACCAAACTTGGATCCTCAAAGAATATTGGTCATCTTCGACTACTCTTATCTTGGATGCCCTACCTCATCCTCAAAGAGCATCGGTCAATAACTTCTTTCCCTAGATTCTACAATCCATAAGAAGTTCCAATCTAGATGCTTATTCAATCCTTCGGACTTCGTTCTTTCTTTATGGCCTTCACTAAGACTTACGACTGTTAGTCCTAGTCTAGTGCTTGACCCATAAAGACAAGAACTACCCAACATCACTCCCTCTCAATCAGGGAAGAGATGTCCACCAAACCAATCTCACCTCTCAAGTACTCAAGCTTCTTCTTTGGTAACACTTTAGTCAGTATGTTAGCTACCTGTTCATTTGTAGGTAGATAGTGCAACTCCGCAACCCCATCTCGAAACAAGCTTCTGACATAGTGGTACTTATTGTTTATATGCTTTGTTCAAGCATGAAATACCAGGTCTTCTATCAATTTTATGCAACTCTCATTATCACAATGTATCCATGTAGGGCAAAGCGATCCTTCAAACAAGTCTAATAACAACTCCCTGAGCCAAACTGCTTCCTGACAAGCCTCGCTTGCAGCAACATATTCAGCTTCAACACTACTTAAAGCAATTGTATCCTGCTCATCCATGACACCATGGACGACCCTAAGCTAAAGCATCCACTTGTTGTGCTTCTTCTGTCTGTCTCACTACCATCCCAATCTGAATTTGTATACCCCATGAGTTGGATTTGACTACCAATATACCAGAGGCAGTGATGTATGGCTCCACGCAAATATCTTAGGATATGCTTGGCTACAATCCAATGATCATGTTTTGGCTTTATCTGAAGACTGAAACTGACTGAGGAAATTCACTACAAAGAAAATGTCTAGTTTTGTATTCACCAAATACATCAAGGACCCAATCAACTATCTAGACTAGACTCTGAACTCCTCAACTTGTTTAAGTTTGTAATCATAGGAGTCAGCATAGGCTTGTTATCCATCATGTCAAACTTTTGAAGTATCTTGATCACATATTTACCTTGACCAAGATATATCTCTCTTAGTTTCTGCCATACTTCTAGTCCCAAATAATAATGCATAATCCCAAGATCCTTCATATCGAACTCGGTTGATAACTACTTCTCGCATTCCTGAATCTGATTCTCAACACCTGTGACTAGTAGAGCATCCACATACAAGAGTATGATAAGTGGTTCACCTTGGACCACCTTGATATATAGGTTAGGATCTTAAATACTCTTGCTAAAACCAAGTCTTAATAGGTATGCATCCATCTTTGCATACCAGCTCTAGGTGCTTGCTTTAAGCCATATAGAGCTTTCTTCAACCTACAACCATGAGTCTCCCTCTGATTTATTTCAAATCCTTGAGGCTGCTCAATGTAAACCTCCTCATTAATGGTCCCATTCAGGAAAGTTGCCTTGACATCTATTTGATGGATGTGCCATCCCATAGTAGAAGCCAACGAAACAAGCAATCTTATTGTCGTATGTGGGAGCAAAGGTTTCCTCGTAATCAATCCCTTCTTTCTGTGAGAAGCCTCTTGTTACAAACCTTGCTTTGTATTTATCAATGATCCCATTTGCAGCGTGTTTTATCTTGTAAATCCATTCTGAAGTGATTATAGACTTGTCACTTGGCCTAGGGACAATTTCGCAAACAGCGTTCTTCAATAAGGAGTGGTATTCTTTCTGCATAGCATTCCTCCATTCTTGATGTTTAGCAACGTCTTCATAGGAGGAAGGTTCTCCCTCAATAAGCTTTGTCATGTATGCGACATACCCAAAATATCTCTTAGGTATTTTACTTTCCCTAATAGTCCCAGATGTTGTATGTCCTTCTGCTTCTCGTAGAGTAGCTCTCAACCAAGCAAGCCTCTTCTGATTTTCTGGAATAATCACTTGTTGTATAGGCTCACTAGGACCTTCAACATCTTCCTTATCAGGTGTTGTATCTTGACCATCATTGTCCCTCGAGATATCTTCAAAAATAGGTATCTCTTCTTAATCAAAGTCGACCGAAACATCCTTCGATTTCTTGTAAGTTATACTTTCAACAAAGATGACATCCTCGATTAATTCAATTCTACAATCCTTCCTAATATAGATTCTATATGCTTTAGATGAAGCATTGTATCCCACAAAGATGCCCTTTAGATTGGTAGGATCTAACTTCTTTCTCTTGTCCTTGGGTATATGAATACACACAAGACACCCAAATATTCGAAAATGATCCACACTTGGCTTCTTTCCTGTAAATGCTTCTTCCAAAGTCATATTGTTGAGAATCCTGTGAGGAATTCGATTATGCAAGTAAATAGTTGTCATACATGCCTCTCCTTGTAGGAATGAGGGAGATCTCGATCATGCAACATATCCCTGACACATTCCTCAATAGTTCGATACTTCCTTTCTGCCACACCATTATATTCAAGATTATAAGGAACAATGAGCTCCCTCTTAATCCATGCTTCCTTGCAAAAAGCTATTAATTCCTTGGAGGTGTATTCTCCACTATTGTCGAACCTCGGAATTTTTATCTTTCTCTCGGTTAGGTTTTCCACTTCATTCTTGAAATCCTAAAACTTTTCGAATATCTCATCCTTATTCTTGAGAAGGTATAACCAAGTCTCCCTTGAGTAATCATCGATGAAGGTTACATGATATTGATGCCCACCAAGAGACTTCACTGCCACAGGTCCACATACATTTGAGTGTATGAGATCTAAAATTTCCTTAGATTTGGTGTCACTACTTGTAAATGGTTTCTTTACGTTCTTTCTTAGAGCACATCCCTTACAGGTCCCTTCATGCTCTTCCTTCAACTCAGAGATGCCATTAACCATTACAGATGGCAAAATCTTAAAATGAAAGTGCCCATACCTTTTATGCCATAGTTCAAAAGGACTTCCAAGTGGACTAGGGCATGCTATAGAGGCATAAAGAGTCTATACAATGTCCCCTCACTAATCCCAATTACCCTAGCATCATTAATACTTGAGCCCTTACCTAAAACCAGAACCTTTCCATCAACAAAAGCAAATCTATCACCCTTATCCTCTAGACAAGAAATAGAAAGTAAGTTTTTCTTCAAACCTGGAACATACAAGATATTGTTGAGATGAATGCTTCCAACAAACTCGAGCTCCAACGAAGTGGATCCAATCCATTTCACTAGATAGTTGTTCTTGTCTCCAAGTTCGATTGAATGAAATGAGTTACCCATATATAGGGTTTATAGTTGACTGCATTCTCCCATCATATGTCTAGAGGGACCATTTTCAATAACCCATACATTCTCGTCTTTGAAAGTGTCAAATAAAGCAGAGAACAAACTTCCATCCATTACTTCTTTTGTTAGCTTGGAGATGATCTTCAAAAGACAATACTTGAGGGATGTAGCGAGATTTCCAAGAACCTTGAAACCCTTACTTATAGCCCTTGCCATAGTGCTAATAAAGATGTGATCTTCAATCTCTTTCTTGAAACTTAGCTCTGATACCATTTTGGAAAATCAGGAGACTTAGGTATTTAGATGAGTTTCCTTTACTTGATAGTTACTTGTGATATTTGTTGGTTTTTTATTACTTTATTAGATCTTTGTTCATCAAGCAATTACCAAAACAATGAAGATCACAACAAGACAAAGTACAAAAGATATAAACTCGAAGCTAAGGCAAAACCCAAAAAATGCTTCTCTTCTTCTTTAGAATCTGCTTACAAAATAGACTTCCAAGACCCGAAGACCAAAGCCAACAACCCTCCAAGTTACAAGTCAGCGCCCAGCAAGATCTTCCTTGAGACAGCTTCCAAAACTTCGATATTGCAACTCTGCTACTGCAAATTTGGCCCTTGCAATTTCAGCCTCCTGCAACTGGCAGCTTCACAAACCCTAGTGAGTCAAGAAAAGAGAATATTTGACAAATTTCGGCTTTTTCTCCTCTTCTTCGTCCTCTAGCTACGCTTTCTTTTCTTTGCTATTGCTGATCAAACTTGTGTAAGATGAGTGAAGAAATGAGTCGAGTTGCTCTCCTTTATATAGCCTTTCTTGAGGGTCAAACTCCCTCCTTTTAGACTGACTTGATTTGCTCCTTGGGCCAAATTGGTCTTGGGCTTATCCATGGCTTTTTCCTGACAAAATAAATATTTTCCTTTATTATAATTAGTCCAAATGGGACTATGACACATGACCAATAATATTCTTTATCCTAGAAAGACCTAGAAGACCTAAAAGCATGAAGAACATGCTTTTGACTCAAACTTGAGTATGAAACCCATACTCCAAAAAAAAAATATAATTTTTTTCTTTCTTTTTCTTTTTCTTTTTTGTATAAAGAAAATACAATGTCATGATTTACAATGAGGTGATTATGAAGACTGAACCTTGTTACAATTTTCAACATTATCCACATTCATGGGTTCTACTAAATCCACCACTTCCCCATCATCCATCCCTTGTTCAAGCAACTACTCCAAAGTTGGAAGATTGGGATCTCTAGTTTATGCCTCCTCATCGCAAGCGTCAATAAGAAAAGTGCTTTCATCCTAAGAATTTTGACATAATGAATCTAGGGTTTTAAAGCATGAGATATATGCATTGCAACAAAATTAACAATAGGTTGTCGCAACATTCCTTCAGTTAAAGCCACCTACTGTCGCACAGAATGTCTTGGCATCACGACAACTGCTTAGATCGGGGGTTGTCACCCTGATCACCAATCTCTCTATTTAAGTTGCCTCCTTATAGCAGACTAAGGGGGGTAGACCCTATGGAAACGGAATGAAGGAGAACTAGTTGGGAACGAACCAGCTCAGGAGACACAATTAAAGGACCAAATACTTGTAAAGGATCTAGCAAGATTAAAGAATTCAATTAGATTAGGATGATTGATACCAGTGCCTTATGGAGTCAACTATCTTGCTAAGAACTTAGGACCAAGTACTTGATGAGAAACTGCTGCTATGCAATGTTAACTTAAAATGCAAAATGCAAGAAAATCGATTTAAAGAATGAGCGAGATGAAGCAAGCTTCGAAGATGAGAGGTGATGTCAAAAGCTTAAAGCACTTAGATTACAAATAATCTGATCTAACCACTAAGTACCTAAGCGAGAGTACCAATTATGAAGGTGCCAAAAGATTACTCAATTAAGAGATATACCATTCATCGCAGATCCACAAAAATAAGATATCGATCACACTTACTTGAAAGAATTTTCCAAACACTAATATTCAAATTCAAGTAAATGAAACAAGACTTAATTATACATTAGGTGATTTTAATCAATAGAAAACATTTAAAAAACTCAGATACCAATGATCATCAAACCCAGCTGAAGCATGTGAAAACAATTAGCATTCAAATCTCAATAATTATTCATCAAGACATACCATGAAATTTTAATACTAAATAAACACTTTGTCAAGCACTTTATCGATTAAACGATATTCTTAGATAATGCAAATCCAAATTTTAAATTTTCTCTATAGTCAAACTTAGGATATTAAAATTAAATTGCGTCAACTATAGGAATCATTCCACAATTAAATATCTTCGCGAACTAAATAGATCAAAACCCCAATGTCTCAAAAATTGAAATTCCAAAATTTATATACAAAAAAGAATTAAAAAACTAAACTAAAGATAAAATTTAGAATTAAATTTTTTGAAAATTTTACAAAGTTAAAAGTCAATGAAATTTAAAACAAAAAAATTGACATGTTAATTTTTTAAATGTCAAAATATGCAACCATAAAAAATAAAATCAAAATCGAACCTAAAAAAAAATACGCAAAGGATCAAACTTTACAAATCTTAAAAAATGAAATAAATGTTATTGATAAATTTTAAATCTTTTTTAAAAAATCAAAATTTAAACTAAATAAAAATAGAAATTAAATGTCATAAAAAAATAATTTGATGCGTGAATGTTGTTTTAATATTTTGTGATTGATTTTAGGTTAGAGCGAGAGCTGAAGTCGTCGAGGAGTTGGAGGTTGCGGCAGACAGGACCAGCAGGAGGAAGAGGAGAGCGTGCAAGGAGCAACGGTCGACAAGGAGCAATGGAGGACGGGCAATGGGCATATGCGACGGAGGAGACTGCGTGAAGAATGAAGGGAGTCGCGGAGGAGAGGAGAAATGAAAGCACGCGTAGGTAAGCAGGGAGGAGGAGCCACGGACAGCATGAGGAGAGGGGCAGCGTGCAGGGAATGATGAGATGCGGGCAAGGGAGTAGAATGCGGATAAGGGAGGTGCGGGAATGAAAGGGAGAAATGCAGACAGAAAACGAAAGGTGAGGGTCGAAGAAAAACGCAACAAGGGAAAGGGAAGCCGCAGAGAAAAGGGCACAGCAAATGAGGGGAGCCAGCAACAGGAAACACTGGCACAGCTGGTGCATAAAATTTTAAAATTTTTCCTTGCCTAGAAATATGTTTTAACCAGTAGCCTCAAATTTTGATTTAAATGCATTTGCAATTTACACTTTGAAGGAAAGATCCCTCCTGGATCTACAAGAAAATATGATCCTGACACCAGATCTTATCCTCGAGGGCCTAGATCTGGTTTAGATCCTAAAAAATTCTGAAAATTTTTCCAATATAACCTACACAAAACCAGAAACCCCAGCATATACAAAATTCGAAAATGAAACCCTGATCCCAAGTTAAAAATCAGAAAACCGAAAGGAAATTCTAAATATTTACACTACTAAAATTACAGAACTATGCACAAAAAGTTGCAGATCTGCCAGATCTGAGGATTGTAAGTCTAACTTCGATCCCAAATCTGAAGATCTAAAGCTCTTACTAGCCAGATCTAACTTTAAATTCGATAAAAAAATTAAGAAAAGTTTTTAAATTAGGCACAAGCCCTAGAAAAACCCTACAAAAATAGAATTTAAGATTTGGGAATTAGATCCGGAGGGCTCTTCAGATCTTATCTCCTTGGGAGTCGACTGGTCCAGCCAAGGACTTCCCCAAATGCCCAATTCTAAATCCGAAAGATTTCTGCATACTTAAAATTAAACTATTAAATCAATAGAACAATAAGATAAAAAAATACAATTTTCAAGAGTCGAAGATACCTGCTAACTCAATCCAATTAATATTATTACCCTAAATCCAGTAACCTAAGCAAGATACATGTGCAATAGATTATTCTACAAGAGCCATTAATCAACAATTCATTGAAATAATTACCAGCAGAATATAAAGAACAAGTTTACCATAAAATGCTGAAGAGGAACACGACCATCAAAATATAACCCCAAAGACTTTGTTTGTATGATTCCCAAAAAGTATTACAAGAGATCTTCCAGAACTAGTACAAGATCAAGAGATCAGATGAAAAATCAGACTAACACTAACCTCTAATTTATAGGTAAAATCTCCAACGTCTAGTTCACTTGATCCCTGTCAAAGTAATCTCGACCGTTGAAAATGATTTGATTATCCTTTAATCTCGTCCGTCGAAATTATCATTTTTTGAAGAATTTCGAATTGTTCAATTAATTCCCTTTTAATTAACTCAAAAATAATATTTTTGAATTAATTACCTCAAAATTTTGACTTTGACTTAACTATCAAAGCCCAAGGGTCCAAAATTTCTCAAAATTTTCAATATTCCCTTGGCCTGGAACCTTTAAAAATTTACTTTTTAGGGACCTATAAATTTTGACTTTGAAGAATTTAATTTTACCTAGGACAAAATTAATTAAATTTCTGGCTTAGGATTTTTAATTTAATTTGGCCAGAAAATTTAATTAATTGACTTATGAGGGGATTAATTATTTTTCAACCCTCTTTACATAAGAGTAATACATTAAACCCATGAGGGGAACACCTGTTCGCAACAGACCCTCAATAATCTACCCAATTCTGTGACTCAAAATATGATCTAGTAGTCCTAGCAATCTGTAATAAAATGATCTATCCAATTAGCTAGGACCATTCCCAGATTACTTTACAAAGACTCGATAAAAACACTAGGACTCACTTAGTATCTTGACGACAAAATCCACCCTAGCTTTGGGGTGAGATTGAAGGGGGAAAACTCTGCCAATCATTTGTGTTTAGAGACACAGATGAATCAGTGAGACGAAAAACCTCCTAAGATAGAAATCGTCACCAAAATACTAGGCTTACCTAGGTTGTTACATACATGATGGTCTTACTGAGATCATTTACATTATAGATATGCATAATGGGTTTACATCTTTTATAAAATTGTCGACTAAATGATGAAATATGAATGGCACGAACACTCGAACATGATAGATCCCTTTTGCGAAAAAAGGGGTGTACTGCTATGGGGTCATTGACACAAAGTGTTCAACACCACCAACAAAATTTGTTGTTGCATTTATCCATACTTCAAAACAATCACCTCTACATCTCCCACCATCACAAGCGATCAGCCAATTAGAAACCCAAAATCTAGCATGGCCTAGTGCAAAGTCCCACTAGGTGGAACCAAACCTTGTGGCAACAAGAGAAAGGGTTGCTACAATCCCCTCAGCAACATTTCTTCTCTTTAGTGGTATTTGACCACAAGGGAGGCTTCTCAGAATCACCTAAAGGATATTCAAGTATTATGGCTGAAGGTGATACATATTAGATTTAATAAACGAGATAAAGTAGTGTTGCGAAAATCGTGATTTTTTCAAAAAATCGTAATTTTTTCCGCATAGTGATTTAACTCGCAATTTTTTTCCAAAATGAAAAAAAATCACGATAAAACCGTAAATATAGCAAAAAAATTCATAAAAATCGCCAAAAAATCCTGGATGCTTTAGATATTTAAAAATTTGAAAAAAAAAAAAAAAAATTGTATTTTTTTAATGTTGTCGATGTTTTGCCTATTTTTGTCGTTTTTCCCTGATTTTTACGATTTTTTTCCTTTTTTAGACCCTTGTTGATTTTATCTCGATCGCGATTTTCGCAACATTGGGATAAAGAACTGACAAGGCCTAGAAAGGCCTACATATTATATGTCAATGTTCAAGTACTCTACCCCTAAACCAAAAATATGGTTGTTATAAGTTAGGGTTTTGTTGATTTGCAATGATAGGGTACATGATGTCATATAGCAGCCAAAGAAAAGACCTTTCTAGGATAATCAACAAAAAGAGAACAAAACCTTCCAATAAGCGCCAAGATTAGGGTTAGGAAATGGAAGTTTAGAGCAAAACATATGCATAAACAACAAATAAGAATAACATCAGCCCTAAAGAAGGTATTTTAACCATGAAACAATGCTAAATTTTGCTTTTGTATTATTTATTGATGCAATTCCTATTTTATCATGAACCAAAAACATACAACACAAATTCATTTTTATGCAAAATTCTACCCTAAAACCCTAGCATCTAACCCTAGACATCTAGTTACAAGATAAACAAGAAGAAATTTTGTAAATTTTATGGATGATCAACACAATAATGATTAGTGTCATAACCTAAATGAACTTAATGGAGTCTTCTAAGGTCAAATTCAATGAGAACGGTTTTGATGAAGGGGGAGGACTAGGGCATCCACTTTTAAAACTCCAACTATTTTTCTTGTGATAAGAGAAATTAAATATAAAAAATGCACTATCAGAATTCCCTTATAGTCTTCAAAGAGAAAAATTTTGCATGATATAATGGAGCAAGATTTCGACATATATACAAGATTTAGTCATGGCATAAAATAATAACCCTACTTCACATATACAAGATGCAACATATAGAAAATAAAGCATGAGACTTACAAAATTCTCCAAAGAAGCATGTTACTATATAAGCCCCATGTTAATCCAAAAACCACTTAAGCAACCCTCGATATTGCGCGATTACATTTATATTGTTATGTAGGCTAGAATCCCCTCATGGTCGCATTTTATTATAATTGTATTCAGTGTCTCCTATATATATAGTATATACTAAGGAGACCTAGTCTTAAGATCATCAAATATTGTCTTGTTCATTGTATTTATTGTAAAAGGAGGTTTCCCCCTCGAAGTGGACTACAATTATTGGTTTCTTATCATTTTTAAGGTGCAAGGATGATAACATTTAGTATTTGAGCTCTTGATCCTAGTGTTTTGCTCCTTTAAACAAGTCTACGTGGCATTTTCACTATAACTTTTTTTTGGGAGGTTTCAAATAGTGAACCTTGAGAAGACATCCCAAGCAATCCTTAGTTCAAGTTTCAGACCTTAACTCACTATATTTTCGAAGATATGGACAAAGTAAGTTAGGGTTTTTGAATGCTCCTAAATTTTGTCTCAAATAGGTCAGTTTGAAATTTTCACTATAGCTTTTTCTCTGTGAGACTTTAGAATATGAACCTTCAACCACATTGAGGCAAAATCGTGGTGAACATCTAATCCAAGTTACAGATCTTGGTTCGCTATATTTTTGGAGATATAACCCAAGGTAGTTAGGGTTTTTGTATGCTCCAGAATTCAATCTCAAAAAGGCAGTTTGGCAATTGTGTTATAACTTTTGTTCTGTAAGGCTTCATAAAGTGAAACTTTGATCATATTAAAGAGAATATCTTGGGAAACATTTGCTTCCATTTTCAAAATTTGTTCCACTATGCTTTGGGAGTTATACCCTCTGGAAGTTAGGGTTTGTGAACAGTGATGATATAAATTTTAAAAAGGTCAGCTCGGTATTTTTGTTCTATCTTCTTGTCTGGAAATTTTCAGACTATGAAATCTCCAAGCATTTTAGGAGACATAGTAATACCTCAAGTACGGGTTCCAGACTTATATTTCGAGAATAGGACATGTGGCACGCCATACGAGTTTGCTCGTAAGAAGAGGCCAAAATATCAGCAAGTTTTGGAAAATTTACCATAACGTTAAGTTGGCACATCAAATTCAGTTCACAACAGTGTAATTGCATAAACTACATATCAAAGTATTATAGAACAAATTTTTAGAACCAAAAGGCCTCAAAGCTTAAAGATATATCAATAAAGCTTCAACCATTCTGATATTCTCCAAATTAAGGTACATAACTTACTAGTGACCTAACTTTTCATTAGAAGATCCCTTTTTTCTTGTAATAAAGAGGAAGGTTATTATTATTTTCCAGCATGCCTCCAAAGAAAGTTACTACACCAATTAAATCTACTGATGGCCCATCCTTTACTCATGAAGAATGTGAAGACTTAGAATTTAATTTATCTCAAATAGAGAAGAAAGTTAATGAAATGGATGGTAGCATGTTGAAAAATGTGGATTTCTCAGGTTCTCAAGAAAAGCTTAGAAGAGAACTGAAAAGAAGATGAATGAAAATAAGGAAGGAATAGAATAGAAGATGAATGAAACTAAGGAAGGAATTGTAACGAACAAAGTTTATTTACACTCTAATACATGGTTAGTTTAATTAATCATTATTATTATTATTTATATTATTTTTATACAAGTTATATTCATAACAAGAATAGAAAAGAAAATGAATGAAAATAAGGAATAGAAAAGAAGATGAATGAAACTAAAAAAGGAATAGAAAAGAAGATGAATGATAATAAGGAACGAATAAAAAGGAAGATGAAGGAAAATAAGCAAGGAATAGAAAAGAAGAAAAATCCATGATTAGAAATTAAGGGGCCGTTATTTCCAATTATTCGAAAAGAAGATGAACAAAACTAAGGAAGAAATAGAAAAGAAGATGAATGAAACTAAGGAAGGGATAGAAAAGAAGATGAATGAAACTAAAGAAGGAATAGAAAATATGATGAGTGAAAATAAAAAACAAATAGAAAAGAAGACGATTGAAAAAAAAGGAAGATTGTCCATGGAAATCATGGATTTTCCTTTTCTCTATAGTAATTATTTACAGTGACAATCATTGGAAACAGTGGCCCTTAATTTCCAAGATCTTTTCATAAGATTTTTCTCAGAACAAAAGGAAAATGAGTTTGGACACATCCTATGGAAACCTAGTAAAGTGATAAGCTCTAATAGCATGACGAAATTGCTAAAAAAGGGACATCGAGCGTAGTTGCACAATTGGGTTCATTAGATGTTCAAACATCTATATCCTCTGCTCCAATGGATCATCAAAAATTTATCAACAATCATGCTAAGGTATTTGGGGAAATCCCTAAAGGTCTTCCACCTGTTTGAGATCATGACATGCTATTCACTTGCAGCCTAGAAGAGTACCACATAACACCAGGCCTTATAGAAATACACATGCAAAAAAGAGTGAGATTGAGGATACGGTTAAGAAATGTTAGAGGTGGGCATCAATTAGCATAGCTAGAGTGCTTTCTCTTCACCAATGATGATGGCTATCAAAAAGGATGGTTTGTGGCGTATGTGTCTAGACTACAAACAGCTCAAAAAGATGACAATCAAAGAAAAGTTTCTTATTCCTGTCATTGATGAATTGTTAGATGAACTGCATGAAGCAATCTTCTTTACTAAGTTGGATCTTCGTTCTAGATATTATCAAATTAGAATGAGGCAAGAAGACATTTCCAAAACAACCTTTAGAACACATGAAGGTCATTCTGAGTTTTTTGCTATGCCAATTGGACTTAAAAATGCACCTTCAACATTTCAAAGCATAGTGAATTCTATTTCCAAACACTTAGAAAATTTGTGCTAGTACTTTTTGATGACATAACAATTCATAGCAAATCTTGGGAAGAGCATGTACAACATGTTAACAGGGTTTTGACGTTGTTGGAAGAGAAACAAATATATGCAAAGCCTTCCAAGTGTGCCTTTGGGATTCAAGAAGTGGAATATTTGGGTCATATCATATCACACAATGTTGTCAAGGTGGATCCTAACCTTAAGTAGGGTAATTGGTGATAAGATCCCAGTCCAAACTATTCTACTAGAGATTAGTGAAGAAGGGAAAATAATACTAGAACCAAAAACAATTTTGGAAAAAAGGACTAAGTAGCTAAGAAATCGAGGAATTACTAAGTACCTCATCAAATGGTGTTGGAAAGTGTAACTAGATCGGTCTTCATATTGACGATGTAATTATGAATTTATAAAGAAGACAAAGATAATAAAATATATTTTTGGTATGCTTGCCTCATGGGTTTCATGAGCAAGGCTTTATTTTAGGTCTAAGGACTTCTTCTTGATGTCATTTAGGGAATTGTCTTCTGGTTATAAATGTATTAAAGAGTTTGTTTATGATGAGTCAAAGTCACTCTTGTATGCCTCAATACCTTGTCTCATAAACCTTTAGATCATAGCTCAAAATATGGCTTAAGTTAAGCATTGAAGACAGTAAACAAGTTGGCCTCAATACTCCTGCACAAGTCAGCTCACAAGCAGCGCTTCATGTCAGCTCAATAAAGAATACTTGTCATGTATATATAAGGAGAGACTGTGGCTCATTTGTGAAAAAATAAAAAAAATAAAAATAAAAATAAAAAATCAGCAGATGCCTCTGTGATCTAATAATGTGAAGAAGTCTGAAGAAAGTGCAAAGTTAAGACTGCGGAAGAGCTGAAGATAAGTGCGGATAAGGGTTGCATTCAATAGTGTTAAGATGTTGAATAAGTCAGTGTTAAGGTGCGGATTAAGGTGTTGAATAAGACAATATTAGAGTGCGGACAAGTCTGAGATCAGTTCGATGAAATACACCTGCAATAAATGTGAGATCAAGTCTACGATTGATGCGTAGAAGGGACTGTGATTAGTCCGAATAAAGGAACAGTATCTAGTGCGGAAGCCAAGTCTGTGCAAGCTTCAGGATTGGGGAATAGAGCAAGAAACACATCTAAAGTATATAACAGACAGTTCAACAAAGAAGTAATTCAGACTAAGGACCATGATATAAGGTCTGAATGAATGTAAAGATTAGGGTTGAAAGTGAGTAGAAAGGAGGACCTAAGGTGTAGAAACTTGTATCTCTGTTTTGGGCATAAAACAGATAAGAAGAAGCCAAGAAGGATTCAAAGTAAAGAAGAAATCAAGGGCTAGAGGCCGAGCTCTCTAAGGTTGGTGCTGAACAGTGCAAATTGGTGCAGGAAGGTGCAAGAAAGAAGGATAAGCTCAAGGAGCCATTGAAGAAGTAGTGACAAGGTATTGGAGGCATACATAGGTCAAGGGTCTGTGTCATGGTCATGGTACTTGTCAACTAAAAGTCTATAAGAAGAATTTCTTGCGGTTTTTCCTCTCCAAGAGGGAGAGGTTTTGGCCCTGGCTCGAAGAGCCTAATTTTGCGTCTCTTGTGTTCTTGGTAATTAACTTGATGAAATACATAATAAGCTAAGAAGAGAAGACATAAGTATAAAGAGCAAGCTTGCAAGTAATTATCAAGAAGAGATAATCACCGTCCTACCAAATTCTCAACATGGTATCAGAGCTAAGGTGCTGAACACAAGGGTTGCTTAACAAGAAGACACTCAAGGAAGCAAAGATCAAAGTTAGGGTTAAAAGGTCAGATCAGTTTACAAGGAAGATTCTTCAAAGGATCCACTAATCAAGAAGATAATCTTTGCCATCAAAGATTTATATTGTTGAAAGTAAAGCAAAATACATGCTTGATGGTGACTCCGTGACAATAATGAGCATGATGAAAAGAGGGAGTTGTAGGAACCCTGATGGCATTGAAACTTCTAGCTAACGAGTTCGATCCAAGAACACATTAATGATTGAAAAAATGAAGTGGAACCTTGTTACAATATCAAGATAGAACGTGCAAAGGAATGATTGACTTTAGAGGGAGCGAGTAGAAAAATTTGACACCTTGATTAAAGGCCATTATGATTTGGCAAGTCCAATAATGATGATTTGTTTGAAATATGATTTGGCTCCCTGGAAAGTCATATTGCAAAAGTATATGCAAAGGTTGGAAGGATAGAAGTTGACATATTTTGTTGGATGATATTGATGTACCTACAACTGTGATTGCATGGATAGCACTATTCATGACTTAAATAATCATGAGAGCATAATTGATACTGGAAAGTTGAGGCAGAACTCTGTTGTGAAGGAAGAAAACATGTGCTAGCAACTGTGAGAAAGCTCGACTCCTTGAAGAAGATAGATGAACCAGTTGATGATAAAGTTGCATGATGATTGAAAAAATCTAGAAATGTCAAAATTTGATAAGATATGATATTAGGAGCGAGAAACCCTATCATGAAATGGGAAAGAAGGTTGTAGCTTAGACATGATGTATTGTGAGATAGGAGCCCTTGCAACTACCACTAAGATCTCCACAGAAGAACAAGTAGTTCATGTATTGATGAAGTATAAGACCAGTTAAGGATTGTGATAATGCCTCCCTAATTGAGAGGAAGTAACAAATCTCCTCCATGTTTGAGAAGTAAGGACCTCCTCCCTGGATAAGAGGGAGTGGTGGTGGACACCTATTCTCCATATGTGTCATGCACTAGGCCAAGACTAACTGTTGTACGTCTAGTGTATCACACTGGGAATGAGAATGGAGGATTGATAAGCATTTGGCATTGGTACTCCTTGAGGATTGGGAATCCAAGATAGGAAGCAGTCCCGTGGACCGACACTCTTTAAGGATCTAATAGGGCATCCAAGATAAGAGTGGTCGAAGAGGACCGATATTCTTTGAGGACTGGAAATCCAAGATAAGAATAGACCTGGAAGGATATACCTTGTGAACATTCGGATGGGGTATGTGCCTTGAGAGGCTAAGGTGTCCATATGTATGCCTCCCAGCATTGTGCTCTAATCTTGTGGAGAGTTAGAGCTTGTTAGTCAAAAGGGCTTACTATGTTTCTATTTAACAATGTTGGTTATGACGTTGATGTTTAAAGATGGCTTATCAATCTGAATCTTCTTAGGAGAATATTTCAATTTGAGAAGTATACATGTACAGATTGTGGAATTATGAATACATCCCTAGTTAAAAGGGAGTGTTAGAAAATGTAACTAGATTCGGTCTTCATAATTGTCTTTGTACCTATATTATTGTATATTTTAAGTAAACATAAAAGAACAAAAAGAAATTTTTATTATTATTTTATTACATAAGCACGTTCTTCATGCTTCTAGGTTTTGTTGAATCAAACAATCAATGTCTTATTTCGACCGATTGAAAAGAAAAAGGAAAAAGAATATTAAAATATGTAATTTGGGTCAAAAACCCCTCAAGATGCCAAGTCGGCCTACCTATCAAGTCAGCCATGTTGCACTCAAATTGTCAAAGTTCCAGGGAAGCGGAAGTACCAATATTTTTTTTCAACAGATCGGATCACACACCAGCAGTATATGTGTCATGGTCTCCCATTCTGCAAGTTATATGATGTAAATGATCCTTGTATGACCTTGAGTCTATGTAAAAACCTAGGTAAGTCTATGAATTTGGCGACAGATTTCATCCTAGGAGGTTTTTTAACCTCCCTCATTACCTATGTTTCTAAACACGGCTAATCAAAAGAGTTTTTTCCCCTACAGCTTAAATTTATTACCAATGTCTTAGATGAGTCCTAGTGTTTTAGTTGAGGCTAATGTAAAAGTGGTTTGAGAATAATTTACACTAGTTGGCTTAACTATTTTATTAAAAATCACTTGGTCTACTAGAACATAATGTGTCGCAGATGAGTTATGTGTCTTAAGGGTCTAGGCCTAATGTTTATTCCCTCTTTGTGTCAAAAATGTTCAATCCTATGTAAATAAGGGTTGGAAAAATAAGTAAATCCCTTCATGTGTAAATTAATTAATTTTTCTGGCAAAATAAAATAAGCCAAGAAATTAATTCATTAGAATCAAGCTAATTTGTCTTAGAAAAATTAATTCTCCAAGTGGAAAAATTCATGGGTTTTAAAGGAATCAATTTTTAAACGTCCTCCACCAAGGGAATATTGTATATTTCAAGAAAAATTGAACCCCGGGGCCCTGGTGGTTAAGTCAAAGTCAAATTTTTTAGGAAATTAACTCAAAATAATTAATTTTGAGCTTAATTAAAGTGGAGTTAAATGATAAAAACAAAAATTTCCTCAAAAATAAAAAATCAAGGGCTAAGATTATTTTGACAATGATCAAAGAAACTAGGCATTATTTTTCCACTTGGAGGATTTATCTATAAATTGGAGTCATTTAAGTCTCTAGTCATCTCAATCTTGAACTTTGGCTAGAATTGTTGTTGAAGCATTTTGTAAATTATTGTCCCATTGGGAACTATTTTTTCTACTATAACAAAAAAATTTGGGGTGCAACTTGAGGTGTTCGTATTCGTTGATATGTGGTATGTATTGACTATAGGCTTCGTATGTGGTGTTTTATGATTATTATTTTGAGATAATACATAGTGTTTGCGGGCACTCAAATCCTTGGTCTCCAAGTTCACACACTATGGGCAAGGGTCATCTTGCTTGGATTCCTAGTTTTTATATGGTGGATTGAATCTTCGTTAGGTCTATAGTGAGCAATAATTTTTTTGAAGCGTTTTAACCATTCTTTCAAGAAAAATATTATAGAAATTATTTTCTCAAAATTTATTTAAAAACCCATGTACAATTTGTAAAATAATTTTGCAATTTTAAGTGTAAATTATTATTCTAACTTGGATTGGGGTTTTAGATCTATTTTGTATATATTTGGGGTTTGGGTGTTTTTATTTTCATTTTTGTAAGTTGGATCAAGGGATCAAGTGAGAGAAGAGCTAGATCTAGGCCCTCAAGGATAAGATCTAGTCTCTAGACAATTTTGCAGGGACATTTATTGAAGATTTGATGGAAAAATTCAGATCCGGAAGAGAAAAATTTTGAGAAACAGGTTTTCAGTTTTTGGCCTCCTCTTGCCATTTCAACCCCCGATCTATCATTTCAACCCATTTATCCCCGCAAATTTGACTCCCTAAGCCATGTTCTTCATTTCTTGGCCTCTTTTGCCCCAAAGTTGACTTGAAACCCTAATATGAAGTTTTACGGCTAAATACTTGGCGGTTTTGCAGGCTTAAGGTCTCAAAATTCTTATTTTTCAAGCGGCAATGTGATCCCAAAGTTTCAACGATTTTCAAAAGTGGGATCTTAAAGGCCTTGGGGCTAGGGTTTGACCTCTAAACCATTGTTTTCTACGGTTTTATTACAGAAATAAAATTACTAATAATTAGGCCATAAAATCACAAACTAAATGGCCAAAGTCATTTAAAATTGCAAGATCTTCATTGTCATAAATTATGGCCTTTAGGCATTTGAGTTTTGGCCTACATCTAACATTTAAGCTTGTTGGATTTTTCTGCATAACTGAAATTTTCTGCATATCTGAAATTTCTGAATCAAATTCTTAATAAAGGCCAAAAACTGAAATTTTCAATTTCCGATTAAACAACAAAAAAAAAACTATTTTTGGAAATTTTGGGCATCATCTTAAATTTGATTAGTTCGTTGATCTGTGGTTAACTCACTGTTGTAATAAACATATCAGTTCTGAAAATTGTTGAATAAAACATTCCTAAAGCCCTAAATTTGAAATTTTCAAGTTCTAGTGCATCCTTGCTATTTTTGGGAATATTGGCCATCCATTTTTGGCAGTTTTATCTTATTGATCTGTCCTTGTTTACTGCTGCAAATTAATAATTCAGATCTAAGCTTTTGCTCAAGTATACATCTTAAGAGGCTAACACATTTGATTTTCTATGTCAAACAAGTTGCTTGGTATTTGAGCATATTTTTGTGATATTACGCAAACATAAGCACTGTTAATTTAGCATCTCCTCGTTGTTGTCATAACATTAATGAATGTTGAATTTTCTGAAGTGATATTGTTGATTAGATTATTAGGATCTAACACTTGTGTGGCTTGATCCAAAATTTACGATAATTTTTGAATTCTGCACTAAAGAGCACTCTTTCATTTAAGTTCTAAGTCTTGGATCTTGTGGAATCTAATTGAATGCATCATTGGATAATTGTTGTAATCTTAAGAAGTTTGACATCTTGATTGATTATCTTAAGCATTTGGCATCTTTAGTTCATTAGTTACTAAGTATCTTGGAATATTGTTGAAGTTTACACTAACACGTATATTGTTTAAGATTGTATTTCAACATTGTTAAGTACTCTTGCCTTAAGACAAATTCTAGTTTAGTACTCAAATAACTTAAGCAATCTTAACTCAAGATAAATCTCAATCATAATCTCTTGCATAAGCATACTAGATCTAGATTGCACTAATAACTTACCTCCTAGCATAAGCTAAGTTGATAGAGATATAGGGAAACCCTTTTCAAATCTAGCTTGAGAGATTCAACTTCTCCTAGTGGTTAACACAGTGACCTTGTAGTCATCAGAGCCACAATCTTAGCAACGCCGGAGGCACTGAGTGGGTGGAACACAAGGGGAGGTATAGTTAATCAGGTAGTTGTTTGCTTCCTGTTTGCTTCCATTTCACAACATACTTTGAGGATTGTTTCTCAAAATAGTTAGGGAAAAGGTTACACTTTAGACTAGGCATCTAACTAAAATTTACCAAGATAGCTGCACTACACCTAGGTTTTAAGTCTTGCATATCATATAGGTTAGTCAATCATCTCAAGCAGCAGGTGTCCATCCGGTCATTTGGTCTTAATTTACTAAAAGCAAGGATTCGTGACTCCATTAAGGCACTGGTCTCATAATAAAGAATCTAATCTAATCAATAACCTTGCTTAAATTCAACCAAGTGGCTAGGCCACTCATCCATGTCTCCCAAGCAAATTGGTTTCCAACTTGTTTCCTTCCATATCATTCGATAGGGACTACCCCCCATAGCCTGTTGTTGGGAGATAGCTAGAACGAAGTGGGCAGGGATCAAACTGGCAGCTCCCGTCATGAGCATTGTCGCGGTGCTTGTACAATCTGGGCGACAATAGGCCCAACCCCAAAGAACATGTTTATTTATACCCTTCTAGACAGCATAAATAGAGGGAAGTAGGATCTCATTTGAACACACACAATTTGCTCAATTGATTCTGAAATTTCACCAAAAAAAGGAGGGTCAAAGTCTGAAGTTGGAGAAGGGTTTACGGAAGTTATGCCTCATCATATCTCTTGATGAAGATTTGTTGTTGGTCTCTTGTTGTTTGTTGTAACATATTTGGTTTTGATAAGTTAGATGTTTGTAGAAAAAAAATAAAAATCAAAAAAATGTTAGGCAAAAATAAAAAATAGAAAAAGAAACAAAAGAAAATAATGAAAAAATGAAAATAAAAAATAAAAGGGGATAGAATAAAATGCTAGGAAAATATAAAAATGTGTTTTCCCCAATGTATTGGTGAGCAAATTTAAATGTCACCTCTTTATTGCTTAAATGCATTTAATTAAGAAATAAATGTAATTACCAATGGTTAAACAAGGTTTAGCGACAATCCATATCCGATAAGGCTTTTGTCATTTTTTGGACTAAACTCTGCCATGATCAAATCATTGTGATTTGCGCCCAAATAAATCAAAGGTCCACATGCCTTTTGCACCCCCCAAGCCCATCTGACGTTTAGTCACAATGGGGGGGGCGGGGTGTGAAAGGTGGATTCCCCTTATACCACTTCCGCCACGTGCCCTCCCTTCGTTCATTTCGCACCCCCCCACCTGGCTCCAAGGACCAATACCATAAACCATTCCCCCCCCCCCTCTTGAAAACTGCCTCCGCTTGTTCAAAAGGACCATTGACTCCGCTCCCGCCAAAAAGACTCGCCACCACTCCCGTCCGGACAAGTGGCATCTGTCTCCACCAATCACATCTTTCGATGCCAAATCATCCGTTATATATTAATTACACTCCCCCCCCCCGCTCCTCTATAACGGACAAATACAGCAATAAAACCACAGTTTTCGAAGGTTTTAAGTTTATTGTTTCGAACACAAAGAACTAGCTGTCAAACTTGCTATTCATCCTATTGTTGCCCAAACCTCTAAAAAAACTATACCATTGTACCAGTCATTGATTT
This sequence comes from Pinus albicaulis, assembly GCA_034641835.2. Lineage (NCBI taxonomy): Eukaryota > Viridiplantae > Streptophyta > Pinopsida > Pinales > Pinaceae > Pinus > Pinus albicaulis. The sequence continues at coordinate 1,150,641,180 of CM076579.1, read as the reverse complement.
GAAGCCAACTTCGTCAGCAATGAGACATTGAAGCTCTTCATCAAAACTTGTACACAGCAAGCAAATCGAATCATTTCCAGGTAACACAGTCCCTCTCTTTTCCTCTGCAAATATGTCTTCCAAAAAGAAATCTCAAAATTCTAATAACCCCATGCTCCCTCCTCCTGTGGACTTAGATCATGAAGCCTTGGTTGATCAGCATTACAAAATTGCAGAAACTAACTGTCAGTTTGATTTATTCGAACTCCAAAATTGGTTAAAGCAAAAGTTCTTAAATAATACTGATGAATTAAACCTATGGCAATCATCTCTCCCACAATTCATCTTTTCCCCAAACCTTTTACTTCCCAGATTTTGTTCTGTGGTGTCATATTAGGCAATTCCCAAGTCAGAGAGCTATAATTTCCCAAAACCAAGAGGTCTTGTTCACCATCACTACTGAATCAATAAGTAAAATGTTGCAAGTCCAAAACCCTGAACCATTGCATCAATTTTCTCCATAATCCCTCATGGATATCTATAAAAATTTGGATTTTCCTCGAAGAACAAAAATCTTTGAAATATTCTTGCCAGAAGATGCCCAATTGCCTAAAAATAATCCACCCTATCAGTCATCCATGTTTCCAGACATGACCAAGTAGATTATATCCATTGTTTCATGCATGTTAGGTCATCATTCTGACCAATGGGTCGATGAGGTAATAATTGGTTTCTTGTCAGTTTTCACATCAAAAGAAAAGCATATGATCTTCAATTACAGCCAATTCTTGGCAGATTCCATTCATGAGAAACTCATAAGATTTACCACAGAAGGAGTGCTCAAAATTGCTTCTGCTTAGTGTATTTGTTCATATTTTATCAATCAAATAAACTATCTTTTCCCCTGCAGAAGATGGACAACCAAGGCAATCTACAATCAGTGATACAATGGATATCATTAATAAGGAATAATATCACTGAATATACATTCAGTGATTTTGTGGATTAGTTTTTACATGTGGTCATAAGCCTATTGAACAGTGATGCAGAACCAAGGATTGGGACAGAAATCAAAAGAATCCTACACTTGAGTGATCAAGCTAAAAAAGGAGACTGGTACTTGTACCAAAATTATACAGAAATCAAAATATATGGTTGTGAGATACCACCATACAGATTGCCCAAATATGTCCCTCTTTGAATATTTGCTCTAGAGTACATTAGAGCAAATGACTAATATGGATCAACTTCATTTTGTATCAGCAAGGAAAAAGGCCCAATTCCAAATCAAGACTCAAATAGGGCCTTTTATTTGTAATATTAGATCAGCAGGGAGGGAAGAAGATGTATTGTTGAAGCTAATGAGCTTCAAGCTTAGTTTCACCTAGTCTTATGACCCACTAGGAGTAATTTCTAAGTTGAGGGTAGAGCAAAAAACTACCCATATGCACATACTCCTAGGCCTGAAATAGAACAGTACATGGACCAAGATGAATGGCAGGGAGACACCTTGCAGGAAGCAGAAGAACAAAACATATCAGCAACAATAGCTCAAACTCCATTATCTACAGAAAAGCGGGATAAAAGACAAAGGGAAATTGATTCCCCTACTATCTCAAAGATTTCAGGGAAAGAATTTAAGATGTACACTAAGAGGCAAAAAACAAATAACATAGAGGAATCACAACAAGAAGATACTACACAGCCGCATCCAATTGTCTTGACAGGGCCATTTGTACCTTCATCCTCTACAAGAGAAGAAATAGTGATTAGATCTCCCTTCAACCTCTCAGGATGCCTCATCATCACAGATAGGAGATATGCCAGAAAGTCAAAGGGAACCAAACATATTTGCAGTTTACAAGGAAATCAAAAAGAAGAAAGAAGCTTTGAAAGCTTCCACTTATATCCAATTTTGGAAGCAAACAACCACTTCACAACATAGACTACTTTCAGCCTTTGACACAAAAAGGGAAAAATGCAAATTGCATATTTTGAGCCAAAGGTTATTCATCCAAGAACAGCAGATGATTACAACAAATCAGTTTTCTCTTTTGATGCAGATTTGATTCACCCTATTGACTAAATAGACTTGCACAAACAGTCTGGTGAGATGATATCTTCTTCTCTCACAAACTCAGCCATGACAGCATCTAGATTACAAGCTTCATTAAATGATGTCCAATCTCAGCTGAAAATAGAGAGAATTTCTTCTCTAACCAAGGATACAAAGATAAAATCTTTAGAAGATTTAGTGATAAAATTGGGATATGATCCCACTGATGTAAAAGCAGCTGAAGAGATCATCAAAAGTAAAAATGCAGATATAGTTGCTTTAAGAAAACAGTTCAAACTCCCAACAACAAAAGATCAACAAACAAAAGAAATGGGAGAGTTACAGAAGGAAAAGGAAGACATCTTTAAGATCATAATTGAGCAAAATGCACAAACAGCCAGGATGGAAAAAGAACAGGTAGGTCCTGAGCAAACTGGTGCTCTAACAGTAATTCTAGTAACAGTTGTTGCACCAGCAACAGTTCCACCTACAGGTACAGCAGCAGGAGAAGCATCTACATCAACAGGTACAGATCCAGCAACAAAATTGATAAAGGCAGTGCATCGATGACTTGTCCATTAAAGGACAATATTTTGAAAAGTTGAAGGCTCGGCTTGCTAAACTCCAAGAGCAGAAGTTTAAAACAGATAGTGCCTATCTGACAGAATTACAGAAAACACACAAGTTGACTCAAAAAATTGATGCCTTAGAAAAACAATCCCTTTTTGTTGATACCATATCACAAGCCAAAGAAAACATCTGGATAGAAATCAATGAGGCCATCACTGAAATCTGGCCATCAATTCAAATCATCTTTGAACAAGATGAACTGGTTAAAAAATCTGAAGGAGTAATTGCAGATAAAAAAAAGGAATTGGGCATGAAACCATGTAGAGCCACAGCTCTTATTAGGATTCTAAATTCTAAAACCAAAGAAGAATTAGAAGAATTTGATATAGAGGATAGAACAAAATGTGAAAATTTCTTAAACTTAAGAAACCCTACTATTAAATCTTGATTTACATCTCCTACTTACATAAGTTATTAATCTGAGTATTCAAATTAACATCGAAGTAAACACAATGAACAGCGTACACATACCAATCAAATATTGAATAACATGCTCATAGACAAAGTGACACACAAAGATTTTCTGGACAAATGTCCCCGGTAAAGCCCAATGCGGGAAAACCGGTGTTGCTAGCTTTTGGAGGGTTTTTATTATTATGCAGATTCTAAGTACAACAATCCTGGGCAACAAAACTAGTTAACCCGATAGAGAAATATAAATGGCAACAATACCTCTATCCAGGAGACAGAAAAATATGACTGATTCACACCCTCAAACGGGATTTACAGAACTTAGCCCCTTTCCGGCCTCTGGAAGCCCCAGCGCTACTCTGAAGCCTTCTGCGTCAGCCTGACTAGCTTGGGTCAGCATTTGTGCTGCTCAAGAAGGGCCTACGTCACCCTAGAAGGGGTTATGCTGCCCCTGCGCTGCCCTAACTGGGCCTGCGTCAACCTTGCTTGGCTCCTGCTACCTCTGTGCTGCCCCTATTGGGCTCTTGGCTAGACTGTGTAGTTGTTGCCTCTGCGCTGCTCCAAAATGCTCCTTCTCTACCCTTCTTGTACTCTTGGCCTAGGATCAACTATCCCGCTTGCCAATATTACCCCTCGCTGCAACTGAAACATTTCTGAAATTCTTAGCAAACCACGCCCTAGAATCTCAGCTTAGCTTCAATGCACTGCCAGTGTGTATGTCCTCCAACTGACCCCAAGCCCTTCTCTTATACTTTTCTCATTGAAACATAAACAGTCGTGATCTAATCTCTAATCAACGACTAAGATTAGAAGCTGCATGATCAGCGTCACTTAAATCATTCTCATCGCATGTTTAATTTAATTCACTTTAATCTTTTAATTTTCTCAAGTTAGACTTACGGTTCTTAATTAAAAAGATTAATTATTTGAATAAAACTTAAACTTGATGGAATTTTTCTAAATGCTTTTTGGGTCTTGGAGATCTCATGTACTCTAGCCCCTCCACAAATTTTGGGAGCTAGAGCACATCCGATGCTACCCCAAAATATCAGCACAGAAGCCATTCTGAAAGTAAGAACGATTTTACTAAGAGAACTTTCATGCTGCAATTGGAAAACAAATGTCATAATTTAGAATCTGGAATCCAGAAATTTTATGGAAAGTTCTTTTGTTTTACATCAAAAAGGGTTGCCTGGGTTAACAAGAATAGGAGATAAATTGATTAATATGAATGAATATCAGCATAAACTTTATTCAATTGCCAAAGGTAAATCCAAATTTGAAAATATAAAGGGTTCGATTATAGGAGAAGCTTTCTTGGAGGGCCTTAGTTATGATTTACTTATCAAGCATGAGATAAGTCATCTATTTTTGGTTAAGCCCACCTTCCAAAGATATAGATGAAACATTCAAAAAACTACTCAAGTATATTGTTCCAGATGAAGACAGGTGGAAAGAATTATACAAATTACTGAAGCCATGAATCAGCAAGGTGAACAACAAAGCAACAGCAAAATCAAGCCAAATCAACACGAGAATCCTCAAAAACAGTGCCAGCCATTTCAACAGTTTTATTTTACTATTATTTTGCATTATTTTTGTAAAACAGTTCTAGATATTTTTCAAAACATATCTAGATATTTGAATCTAGATTTTTGTAAAGAAGTTGTATAAATACTTCCAAAGTCGAATTGCAAAGGGTTGAACCCTTGGGATGAGCTTCTAAAGCACAATTGTAATCAATCTGAACTGGCTTCATATTTATAAAAGGATTCTGGATTAGATTCAAAACAGTGTGTTTTCTTGTGAGTTCTTCTTAAGTTATTCATTTCCATTTTGTTGTTCCTTCATGTGTTTAAGTTTTGTGAAGAAATTGGATAAGATAGGTTGAATGTCAACTTATCTTAAATCCCCTGTGAAGTTAAAAAATATTACAGAGATTAGTTATTGGACTATCTGTCTTAATGACCCCTCTACATGAATAAATTGTCACTTCTTCATGAGATTAATTACATTTTGGTGGGCTATAACATTGTTTACTTGCATCTTTCTGTATGATTAAATAGATATTCTATTTGAATATTCACAAAATCATAACCTCTTACAATTCTACCTTGCACCTATTTTAAAAATATAAATTATTGTCAAGAGGTAAATATCAGCCCTTTCTGGATATCTAAGTTTTAATAAGGTTTAAACACCTGTTTTTATAAGTTCAAAACATTGGTCATCCAAAAACTTTTTAACAACCAAAAAATTTTAGATGCTCTAGCATAATTAATTAACCAAGAATTATCTCAGAGGTACAACAATGTTGATGGATTAACTGTGCAGGAGGATTTAACTTGGCATCTAGAAGGCTGGTATTTTTTTGTGGTTATGGGTCTTTGATATCTCACTTTGATCTGATTTTATAAGAGAATTTTCTGGATTTTCCCCTTGGAGAGGTTTTGTTAATTTTGGACAACTAGGTCCAAACTCCATGTTGTGATGCTCAGATGAAGATGCCAATATTTTTATTGGATTCCTCTTTCGGAGAGGTGCATGATCGATCTAAAAATCATCTTGATCCAATTAGCAGAACATTTATTTTGAATTAATTCCACTTATGTTCAAGGTCGGCCAGAATTGTAATGTAGGCTTGAAACCCCAACAGATGTTCACACACCCTCACTAATGGATATATATAGGTCAATGTTGGAGGTCATTTTCACCATCACTGATCACACATTCTCTCTCTGCATCTGATTGGTTCGATCATCATCTTGGAGGCTCCTCTTCACTCACACGTGGGAAAAAGCAACAGCTAGGGTTTCGGTCTGTTCTAGGGTTTCCAACGCAAAATTGACTAGCGTTGACTTTGGTCAATGCTTGGTCAAATTGACCCGAAACTCTCCCTAAACTTTGATCTCCTCAATCCGCATTTTTTGGCACAAAAACCGAGGTTGGACGTTGACTTTGACTTGGTTGCGTTGACTTTCTGTTGCTGCTGATTTGCGTTGACCATTAACTAGACAATGTTGACTTTTGCTGACTTTGGGTTGACCGTTGTAGAGCTATCTAAGAGGGTTGTGTGACACATTCTAGTTGGCTGACCGTGTGGAGACTTTGCTGGTTGAAGCATCCTGTTGACCATCGTAACGCACCACAACTCATATATTTTGCTGATCAACTTAAGTGTTTTTTTTTTGGCTTGTCTTCCATCGATCTATCGATATGTTCTATCAACATGTTACTTTCTTGTTTATGTGATTGTTGTTTGATATCGGATATAAAAGTAAAGTTGCATCAAGCATAGAACATCTACAAAAATTTAGTAGGTTTTGCCCTGGCTTGGAGCCTATATCTTGTGTTCTTTTGTATTCTGTGATCTTCATGTTTTTATTATGGTAATTGTTTGATGAAAGAAGGAAAACATAATAATAATAATGCCAACGAACTCACAAGTAATTATCATGCAAAGAGAAATCTAATCTAAATCATAAGCCTCTCAATTTCTCAACAATGGTCATCAATCACCAAGGTCCGTGAACCACATAGAAAAAAAATAAAGTAATGTAATCGTGAGCTAATTAATGTAGTCATGAAAAGATTAGGTATTCGGGTGTTACATAACTACTAGTTTCTTCTACTACGTAAACGAGATATTGCCTCACTCAATAACAAATCAAATCATTTTTTTGCATTCTAATGTGCAATCCTATCTATACTATTGTTTGCGTTAAAACTAATAATAATTTTATTTAAATCAGAATCATTTCATACATTATGATAGTTACACTTGTATTCATAAGTTCAAGTACGTGATCTACTAAACTCTAACTATTAACACAACAAAATTATAAAGTTAAAAGAAGGCCAAATGATCTACGATTTTGACCTTTTGGATATGAAATTTGATTCAGCACCCTAAAATACCCCTATTGCAACCTGATTTTGCAATGTTAATGATTGGTGTCCGCAATTCCATCAATCCAAAATTATTCTTGCCAGATTTCAGGCCAAAATTGTCAATTTTTCTTCTTGTCATTTTGATTGACTGGAAAAGAGCAAATTCATAAAATGTTTAGACTATGGGATAATGATCTATAATACTTGCATAAATATACCAACCCTCATAATAAGTTGGGACACCGAGTGACCTTTATTACATTAAAATTATTTTCATGTTACTAATTTTGATGGCAAGCTAATCGCAACAGAGAAAATTTAACTCGAATGGTACTGTGGAAGCCATTTAAGCCAAGCTATCCTTCCATAATCAGCCCTGGCTTATAACTAATGCAATTAAAACATTGAGAATACTCATACTTCCAATAACATGAATCTTACCAAATCCATCATACGTCGATCTGCCGCATCCTAGTTCATCAATTATTATTGGGGATTTATGGGTTGCTCCCTTCAAGATGGTTGAAGTCTCCACATTTATACCTAATGCAATTAAAACATTGATAATACTCATACTTCCAATAACATGAATCTTACCAAATCCATCATACGTCGATGTGCCGCGTCCTAGTTCATCAATTATTATTAGGGATTTATGGGTTGCTCCCTTCAAGATGGTTGAAGTCTCCAACATTTCTGACATGAATGTGGATACTCCTCGAAGCTGTCAAAAAATGTCTACAAATAAGTGACAGACTACAAACAACACAGATAAGAAACATAAAATCTCAAGTAATTGAAGTATACAAAAGAAAGTGAGGTACACAAAGTAAGTTACAAAAAAGAAAAAATCCGAATGTCATAACAGGCACATCACATTGAAATACAACATAAAAAACTCTCTCTAGACACTGAAATAGACCAACACGTGAGAATGAGAACGAAACACAGAAGCATGCCAAAAGCTGCATCGCCAGTTTTCATGAGTTAACAAAGATTACAGAAAGATAAGTTTTAGGATCTAGTAACACTCTAGGATGATAAACCTTTCTTGAAAAAATATCATCTGAATCAAGTAGAAAAATGAAAGCAGTTCATGTCAAGTGTGACTTATGAAATGTTGACAGGTCAAGAATGATAAAGGTAAGCATTTCAAACAAGATACACGAACCCTGTGATTCAGTTCTCTAAGACTAGTAGACAATAAATTAAGTATCACAGAATATCAAAGAAAGCACAAAATTTCAGCTCTGTAAAACCATAGAACACCTACCCCAGATAAACTTACAAAAGTATTCAATGATGTGGCTGTAAAATTAACTGAAAACCCTGAGTCTATCAAGGCTTAAAAAATTCAAGTAGTTTTCAAACATAAGACTGCTGTGAAGAACCAAAAGAGAAATATTATTTATAGCTCTAGCATGAACATGAATGAAAATGTCAGTTGTCATTCCTAGGTGCTACCTAGCAACATGAGGAAGAGAGTAGTAAAAATATATGGGAAGAAAGTCATATAATGATTCCTAAAAGCTACCATGCAACATCAGCAGCTAGTTGAAAAGTAATTATCAGATATGTCGACAGAATATGACTCAGTATTGATGACAAACAAAACAATAAATTATGAAAAAGAGAAAAATCCACCAACCAGAACACTACCAGATTTTGACTTCACATTTCCAAGAAGGTAACCATGTTGTTCACAGTTAACATTAAACTGGAAAAGCTAAAGCTCACAGCTTGATGTGCTTATCTTCCCAATATGCTCTGATGTATATTTCTTTAACATCAATATCTATTGTTAACTGGACTTGGAAGTTAAAACACATGAAATTGATAAGTCTATAGGCTATACGGGAACAAGATGACTTATTTATTCTAAAATAAAATAATGATACTCCAGAATGTTCCTACTGGAGTTGAAGTGACTGAATAAAAGATTCACAGATACAGAGCAATAGTCACAAAGAAAGAATCAAAATCATTGTACTCACTTGGCAATCTCCTGCACCAACACGAGCAAATATACAATCACGAATACTTATTGTGGCTTGATCACATGGAACAAAACAACCAACTTGTGCCATAAGCACATTAACACCAACCTGCCATAATAAACCAAGAGAAGGTTTATAACATAATAAGTTGATCACACCAAAAACGCTCGTCTCAAGGAACAGGAAAAGCACAAAAGATCATAAAGCCATTACAAGAAGCAGAAACAGCAAAGCCACATCAAATTGGAACAACACTATCTAATATAACTCAGTTTTCTTTATGGAGCCTGTTTAACCTTTATTTCTTAAATATTTCAAGCAATAAATAATTTCGTGGGCAAGGATAATCCCGTGTGCAAGTAACATTTTTATTGTGCTTTTCCACCTCATATAAAAGATTTTAATATACCGAGTAACTACACCAGGTTGCAGAGGAAAAAAGGAAAATTATATTACTAAATAATCAAATAAAGATGCACATCACGCATAGTCTCTCGAAGGGAGATGACCAATCAGACAACTAACTAGTATCAGAAAATAAGAATATAGAGTTTCCAGAACAAAACTGTGTCCATTGTTCTTTATGATATATATCAAAGTCATTTTAAACATATAAATACATGAAGGATTTGACTAAAGATAAACACACTAACTTATCACAATCATAACTAGCTGAGAAAAACAACCTCACATTAAACTAGGAGCTATTTTAACTTTCATCTAACACGCACCAGTTTTTCGGACAAAGGTACAGAGGGGCCGAGGAGACATGTCCCCGGGACAACTAGAGCATACCCCCAAATTTTTCAGGGGACAGGAAGTTAGGGAAGGCAATAATATATATATATATAGAATTCACTATTATCATTTGTAGTTGCTTCAAGTCTGCAAGTAGGAAGAGCTATACTATATAGTATCAAGCATAGCCCCTACACTTGTCAATTTTAAAAAAAATTGAGCAATCTAAAAAACATTGAGTGACACTCCATTATTGGCTGCTAGATATGAGCAAAATGCAATTTAGCTTCAGGAAACTTAAGTGTAACTATTTTTAGTTTACCACAAGGTCCATGAAAGGTCTCTGAGATAGAGAATTGTCTCTATAGTAGCTTTTCTTTCTCATATTTCTTGTTAATGATGATTATGGTAAAATGTAAAACGCATTCTTTTTTCAATAGGTTTTGCAGACTTTTGTTGTGTTGAAAACTACCATAAAATACTTTGGTTCTGTAAAGAAATTTGATTCGTACTTTAGATTAAGAAGGTGATTGAATAGGAATTTATTTGATCATTTAGTACCCAATCCAAGTCACTACAATCTGATTATTTTCACAATGGTTGATGTTGGGATGGTGAAAACATTAGATTTGAAGGACTCTTAAAAACCCAGGTACAATATGTAAAAGCTAGATGACCCGAAAAATGAGAAGAAAAAGAGCAATTATCAGAAGGGTCAGCGCTTTGAAATACTATATTTCAAGTCTTCTTGACATGGACGCTTTGCTTCTTGTAATTTTGTTGCTAAAAATGCAATATTTAACTCACTAAAAACCCAAATTCAAACCTATCATAAAAAACCCATTTTTCAAGGTGCAACTTGTACAACAGATTTAGAATCAGCACAAGCCAAAAATAATGGATGGGGAAAATGATCATAGTGTCCAATCATCAATGTCCATGAAATTTGCCTACAAAATCCCTGAAATATACCCAGAACTGTTAAGTTCTCTTGAGTGTTGGGGTAGCATCGGATGTGCTCTAGCTCCCAAAATTTGTGGAGGGACAAGAGTACATGAGATATCCAATACCCAGTAAGGGATTTGGGAAATTTAATCCGGTTTGGAAGATAATTAATTAATTAATAATTTTAATTATGGACACTAAGTCTAACATAGGGAAATTAAATTATTAAAGGTAATTAATTAAAACATGTGATGAAATCATCTTAAGTCACATGGATCAAGCTTTCTTTTAATCTTAGCCATTGATTCAAGATCTGATCATGGTCGTTGGTTTCCCAACGAGAAAAGTATAAAGGAAAGGCTTGGGGTCATTTGGAGAAGAAACACAGAGACAGAGCACTGAAGCTAAGCTGGAATTCTAGGGCGTGTTTTGCTAAGAATTTCCAAAAGTGTTTCAGCTGCAGAGAGGGGAGTTTAGCCAAATGGAATGGTCTGATCCCAGTGCCTAGAATCAGCAAGAGGCAGAGAGCAGCTTCTAGAGGCAACGCAGAGAAGCAGAGGCAGCAAAGAGGGCAGCAGTTGCATAGCGCAGGGGCAGCTTCAGCTATGCAGTCCCTTCAGGAGCAGTGCTGGTCAGCCGGGGACCCATCTTGGTTACGCAAAGACCCTCAGGGGCAGCGTAGGGTCTGTGTAACCCATTCTAGGGCTACGCAACCCTCTCCAAGCCAACGAAGAGACTGACACAGGGGCTTCAAGGGCAGCGCTGGGGTTTCTAGGGCCAAGATCTGGTTGAGTCTTCTAAATCCCGTTTGAGGGTGTGGATCAGTCAACGTTTTGGCTTCAGAACAGCAGGTTAGCTGCAGATCTATATTTTTCTCTGTCAAGTTTACCAGTGTGGTAACCAGATTTGTTGTATTCAGAAAACTCTTAATACAAACCCTCTAGCAGCCAGAAGATTGGTTTTCCCGCATTGGTTTTTTCCGCGGACTATTGTCCAGAAAATCTTGTGTCACTTTGTCTATGTGTGCATGTACTTTTTCTGTTTTAGATCTGAATCAGTGAAAGTATGTTATGCGTTTACTTCGATGTGAATCTGAAGATTTCAGCATCAATAACATGTTTAAGTAGGAGAAGTATAACAAGATCAAACAGTAGATTTCTGCATTAGTAGCATTCAGAAATTTTCACATGGTATTAGAGCAATTGCAGATCTAGCAGAGTCACCAGCAGGAGATTGAAGAATCTTGCTGCAGAAAGCAGCAGAGAGAGCAGCAGAAAGCTAGATCTGAAGGGACAGCACAGTTTCAAAGGGAGCAGAGTCATGCAGAGGCCAGGGTGACGCAGTCTTACATTGTCTCCACTCAGGCCCAAATACTTACTACGCAAAGGCAACGCTGGGACTGTCTACTCACGCAGAGGCCAACTAGGGTGACACAGATCTAAAGCTATCTGATTCAGAAGTACCGGAAGCAGAGCTGCACAACTTCAAAAGCTACTGGTGGGGCTAAATTCCTAAAGTTTTCTGAATTTTGCCCAAGTACTAGTGACAAAGAGAGGGAGGAGATCAACTTCTCAAAGGGTTTCTAGCCAAAGAAACTTGTCGATCGATCAGAGGATCGAAGAGAGTTGAATTGTTGATTAATTTGACGGATTTCCAAGAGAGGAAATCAGTTGTCAGAGGGAGCAAAGGGTGCCTATTTCGCCAAGGACCCTAGATCCAGATCTCTAGCGTAGAGAGGAGGAGCTCCGACAAATTTGATGAGTAGATGGCATCTCATGGACTACGTGATCAGGATAGGTTGGATGGTCTATCCAACTTTGCAGTCTGGAAGGCCAAAATCCTAGTAGTCTTGGAGGCATATCGTCTACGAGACCATGCAAAACGAGTCCTGGCCACGTCGATCGATGCAGATCTCCTTAAGAAGAATAAGGAATCTGCGGCACATGGCAAGCGACTGATGATGGATGGAGTTAAGGACCATATTATGCCACATATAGCTGAGAAGAAAATAGCTAATGAGATGTGGAAGGCCTTAACAACCATATATGAGGGGAAGTCCATCTAGAGGAAGATGTTTCTGGAGACTCGAAGATGTTCCTGGAGACTCAACTGTGGTCATTCATGATGGCCAAGGGGGAAGAAATGGACCACTTTCTCTTCAGATTATAGTCGATCAGAGATCAGTTGATCTGCCACACGTGCAAAGGTAGAGGACGATGTGATGGTAAGGACTGCACTCAATGCGGTCTCGGAAGAGTGGGAAAACTTTGTCCAAAGTGCCTTGGGCATAGCGGACCTTCTCGACTGGGACAACTTGTGGGCAATCTTATGTCAAGAAGAACTCCGCAAAATCACCAAGAAGTAGTTCAGCACGGGATCAAGTAAAGTGAAGAAGGAAGATGAAGAAGATGCAGCCTTGGCATCAAAGAGGCAGCAAGGGAAGAAGAAGTGTGATCTTTCCAAGATCAAATGTTTCCAGTGGAGTGAACTAGGACATTTCATCAGCAATTGTCCACAGAAGAAGGACAAGGAAGCTTCTACTTCCAAGGTTGTTGTAGCAGACGATGGGTCAGAAGACGATGCAACCATGAGCGCTCATGAACCACGAAAGTGGGGCAACATGGATCTATAGAGCAGCTACAGAATGGGGAGGGAGCATGAGCAGCTCATCTCTTAGATCACATCCGAGCTACGGGAGCCTTCAGACAGTAGTGAAACAAGTGGAGCAGTTGGGGCAAAGAATCACAGATGAAGCAGAGGCGAATCTGAAGGCTGGTAGGAGCAGCGTAGCAGCAGCAGCGCAGGAGTTGATGTGACTTCAGCAACGCAGAGAAGAGTTGCTTACGCAGAGTAGAGTTGCAGCGGCGTGGAGGCTTCAAGAGGACAGCGCAGCGCCGCAGCAGCAGCAGCGTGAGAGATTTCAGCACAAGGGGCTGATGTGACTTCAGCAGTGCAGAGGGAGTCTGCTTACGTAATGCAGAGTTGTAGTTGTGCATCATCCTCCAGATGACAGCACAAATCAGCAGTCGATGGAGCTTCAGTGATAAGGAGTCAACCCAACTGACTTGTTCGTCAAAGATTGGTCAAGAGATTCAATTGTTTCTCTCAGGAACTGAAGATGCAGTGCAGCAGGTGACAGCACAGATGCAGCAGATTGAGAGGGAGCTACAATACAGATATAGCAGTGGCGGTGGTAGTGTCATGGGCAGTAGTACAGAATGGCAGCAGCAGCACAATGATCAAGGATAGCAGGTCCAGCATCAGTGCAGAGACCCACACCAGAGATCAGTGCATAGATTCAGGGTGAAGCAGAGTTTGTACTAGAGCACATTCCTCGCTAAGAGGGATTGTTGAGTTTTCTTGAGTGTTGGGGTAGCATCGGATGTGTTCTAGCTCCCAAAATTTGTGGAGGGACTAGAGTACATGTGATCTCCAATACCCAGAAAGGGATTTGGGAAATTTCATCCGGTTTGGGAGATAATTAATCAATTAATAATTTTAATTATGGACCCTAAGTCTAAATTAGGGAAATTAAATTATTAAAGGTAATTAATTAAAACATGTGATGAAATTGTCTCAAGTCACACATATCAAACTTTCTTTTAATCTTAGACATTGATTCAAGATCTAATCATGGTCATTGGTTTCCCAAAGAGAAAAGTATAAAGGAAAGGCTTGGGGTCATTTGGAGAAGACACACAGACGCAGAGCACTGAAGCTAAGCTAGAATTTTAGAGCATTGTTTGCTAAGAATTTCCAGAAGTGTTTCAGCAGCAGAGTTTAGCCAAAGGGGATGGTCTGATCCCAGTGCCTAGAATTAGCAAGAGGCAGAGAGCAGCTTCCAGAGGCAATGCAGGCGCAGCTTCAACTACGCAGGTGATACGCAGTCCCTTCAGGGGCAACGCTGGTCAGCCGGGGACCCATCTGGGTTACGCAGAGATCCTTAGGGGTAGCGTAGGGTCTGCGTCACCCATTATGGGGTTACGCAGCCCTCTCCAAGCCAGCGCAGAGGCTGACGCAGGGGCTTCAAGGGCAGCACTGGTGTTTCTAGGGACAAGATCTGGCTGAGTAAGTCCCATTTGAGGGTGTGGATCAGTCAACGTTTTGGTTTCGGAACATCAGGTTAGCTGCAGATCTATATTTTTGTCTGTCGGGTTTACCAGTGTGGTACCCAGATTTGTTGTATTCAGAAAACTCTTAATAATACAAACCTTCTAGCAGCCAGAAGACCGGTTTTCCCGCATTGGTTTTTTCCAGGGACTATTGTACAGAAAATCTTGTGTCACTTTGTCTATGTGTGCATGTAATTTTTCTGTTTTAGATCTGAATCAGTGAAAGTTTGTTATGTGTTTACTTCGATGTTAATCTAAATATTTCAGCATTAATAACTTGTTTAAGTAGGAGAAGTATAACCAAATCTAACAATAGATTTCTGCATTAGTAGCATTCGGAAATTTTCACAAGAACATCCTTCAAATTTGTCCAAAATGTCCCTGAAAACTTCCTAACAAGTCTTCGGGACAACCAGCCAGTGCCGGAGTCCTCGATGAAGTCCCCAACAATTTTGGGGTGTTTCCTAAGGGTCAACAAGTCCCCTGAATGCGAGAACACAAGGTATGCAAGTTTTTTTTTTTGGGGGGGGGGGGGGTGGTGTGGGGGAAGGGGGGTGGGGCGGGGGACAGGTTCCCGTGCAACATAGTAAAATTTAAATCTTGCCCTAAATACCATTGAACCATATTGTTTTCCTTTGTCGATTTATTCTTCCATGTGTTCCTTTGAAATCATGTACATAAACAGTGTCTCCATTTTTGCCATGCATGGTCTGCACATGCAAAACAAGTTTGTCCAATACTGGAATGCATAATTCTAATATGGAAAAATCCTTACAACAGTAAGTTAAGAAACACAGCATTACTTCCCACCATAGACCACTTCCTAAGAGCTACACAATTTTGACCCATGCTCTACAACTAAGAGTTATTACATGTTTGAGATACTGGCTCTTACACTTCTTTGATTTACAACTTGGTCAAAACACATAAAGGGACACTACACAATCTCCCTTCCTTCTATACATAATTTAGCCCTTACAACATTCTCTCTCTCTCAAATAAACACCACCAAACCACCATAACAAGCAACTATTTCCCATGTGACCAACCATACTTTTACAATACAACTCACCATGAAGACCTCTTATTGACCCAGGCACATGTAACTAGACTCAACTTTCCCACTTGGAAAGACTAGACCTACATGACCATTGCAAACAACATCAAAATATTATTTTTAAACCTATAGAAACTTGGTGCACAATGACCTTTTTTAATCAATACAATTGCCAAAATAATACCTATTACACTGTCATTTTCAAACTTTCTATGACAATAAGTTATGACATCTTAAATCTTTGTAATTGTTTTAATGAAGCCCTTTCCAACACCATACATGATGGACATTGTCTTTATTTTGATCCAAAAGAAAAATATGATATGCAAGTATTAAGGCCAAAATAGTTTAACATTGATAAAACCTTAATATGTCTATTGACACATAGATTTTCCTATGAGTGTGCACCTAACTACCATTCGTATCTTCCTTCACTATTATGCTTCTTCACTCTGCCAATTTGCCTACATTGCAATCATCCATATTCTTTGAGTCTTGCACTCTTATCTTATTCTATATCTTCTCACATGAAAATTTGAGCATTGCTTGCTTGCTCCTAGTTCCTTCCTTGGATGGAACAACAATGCTCAACCTAGTTCATCTTCACCATACATAGTGTTGGAGAATCTAGTAGGGCAGTTATTAAAACCAATTCTCCTCATCCTTAATAATTGCTTGTGAACTTTGGTTAGCTTCTTATTGTTCTTTATTAGATTCTTTTCATCAAACAATTATCAAGAGCATAAACCATGAAGATCATAAACAATAGACAAATATTAGGCTCCTCGTCAAGGCAAAATCCCTCCAAAGGAGAAAACCCAAAAAGAATATCTTCTCTTCTTATGAAATCAATTCAAATGAGAAATCCAAGGCCCAAACTTCGGGAATCCATTTTACCATCTTCTTCCATCTATTAGAGGTTGCACACAAGTTGACAAGTTGCAGAACTGACACACATACGGCCCTTTCGAGCTCGACCACACGCTTGGCATCGCATAACACCATAGACACATACAGAAAATCCATTTATTACTAAGAAAGAATGCTACCAGGCCCTGAGGATTCGTGGTGAAAACCTATAAAAAGAAAGAGACATCAACGGGTGGGAAGAAATGAGATACATATTAAAGGATTCCTCCCCCACCAAGTGACTCACATTTTCATGCTTCAATGATAACCTTGTTATATCTATTTCTCGAAGGCAATTCTTGGCTGCGAAACTGCGCCAAGAAACCAACTCGACCAATCTTTAGGTTCAAGCTGGCCCTCAAACCAAAGGGGGCTGCCTCAAGTGTTACGAGGCTTTTTAATGTTGTTCTTTGTCACTAGACAGCAGCCTATGAAGCACAACGGCCACATCTAGGATTTGTTATATAGGTGGTTGTTGATGAGTCCCAAATCTTTGCTTACAAACAAAGCTCACTCTCACAGAGACCTTATCAAAGTACCAGCTTTCAGTTATGGCAGAAATGCATAGCTAGAAAGGTTTTGATAAAGGAATAGAGGAGAAACTAAATAATTAAATATCCTCACTGAATATCTATTTATCTAATCAATAATTGAAGCGTGTAGAAGGATCTCTACATCCCACATAAATACATTTAAGAGACAACATAAGGAAATACTTAAATGATGCAGAGGTACTAATCTAAACAAATTGTTCAATTAGCTATTCTCAGTAATGATAATAACGTTGAAGGGGTTATCAAGGAGATCAAAACTTGATCTAGCCTTACCCAGTACTTTTGTATTACCTCAAACATATGAAGAAACAGATTAGGAAGTCACTGGAATAAAAATTATAGAAGAAACAAATTATGTCATGAACTGGAGCCAGAAACTTTAATTAAAAACTCTACAATAGAAGTCTTTACAAAAATGGCAGGGTTTTGGCATCAAAAGCCAATCCTTGCTCATCATTACAAATTAAACAATATATAAGAAAACCAAATCTTACAATTGTTACCTGACCTCTAGGAATCAAATCCTTGAAAACTAACTAAAAATAAAATAATCATTGGCTTGTTACAGAAGATCTGGAACAGTGCCATTGAAATTGGGATTTAAGTACAATGTTGTCTAATCCTTCTCCTTCAAATCTGGATCAGATCCTTTGATTGTTGATATTGTGCCTAAATTAGTTGAAGTTGTTATCTCATCATTGAGTAAATTCAAATCTCAAATGGATTGTACAATCTATGCCTCTAAAACTGGGCTAAGTCTTGATTGCCACCTGTGTTAGCCAACATTATATTTCATATTTGCAAATCCAATATTTTTCAAATGCTAATCTTGTTCCTTCGAATCACTACTGCCCCAAAATCTAGAAATGTTCCTTATCCATTGATTCTTTGCCTCTCAATGCTGAAAGAAATCCCCACCAAATGTTGGAGTTCTTACTTGAAATCCGAATTTATTTCGCTGTTGAGTTTGTGCCATGAAATTTCTAAATTATTGTCCTTTAAATCTGGAAGAGATTATCTACAATTCTCCACCCAGAAAGTTGGAATTCAAAAATCGAGCTACCTCTCCTTCCTTGAATTTCTTTCACAAAGTACTGGAACTCTATTTCTGACCAGCATTTGAAAGAATTTCTTTCATATCTTCCTAATTTGCTTGTTAATATAGCATTTGGGCTTTCCCTCTTTCATTCAAATAGGCAAACCTTTGTTGTCTTCAAAAGCCATGCTATCACTGTCTTTTCTTCTTTTCAAATATCAATTTCATCAAAACAAAAGGATACTAACAACATAAAAGGGTATTCTTCATGTAGTAAGAAGCAAGCCATCATCCTTCACTTGTTTGGACAGTACACACTTTCTATAGCAGATACCCCCATCATGGCAGTAATCAACAATGTTCGTAACCTATAAATGTTGATTAATATCCTGGAAATTTAGACCCACGGTTAGCTAGTTTCAAATTGTCACCGATCTCCTTTATTCAGTGATTGATAGTGAATTTATGTCCTTGATCAAATTGTGATAGAAGAAAACGTCAAGAGAATGGCCTTCGTCTACCATTAGATTGAAAATATTGGTGGCCTGCAACAGGGTGGCCTTGTTTGCAGCCATGGAGTAATGTCTTCATTGATCTTGATTATCACAAGAAAGGGCCCATCGTTTTGAACACTTTACATCTATCGGGTACATCTTAAGTTTGAAACCAATGTAGATGTCTTCTCCAAGTCAAACAAGCACCACAAATGATTTTAAAAAAATACATAACATTGGCCAACCATCTTAATAAAATGATGATCCCTCCTATGAAGACACAATTTGCTTCCAAAACCCTAGGCCTGGTCATTTTTGTCTCTCGTTTCATAGTCCATAACAAGTAAATGATATGTTATCAAGGCCTACAGCGACGCAATGGCCACTTAGCAAACCTACTACCATCTATTACCTTATCTGGCGAATTGAAATCCATGTGTTGTCATTAAAATTAGAATTGGATTATCGAGGGGGTAGATACTAGTAAGTGGTTTTTGACTAGGAGTGTCGCAATCCGCCAGACTGTGCCACATCATAAAAATGGTTTTGGAGAAACAAATATTGCAGACCCCCAACTTAATTAAATTTTGGATGGGCAAGGTGTCCCGCAATCACATTATGCTTTGTGCATTTTTGGTAATGGGTTCTGTGGGATATATCCCACATCGAATCTGCAAATGATTTCCTTGGTTTTTATATACATGAACGCACGGAGAACATGCTAACGCTTTTTGCACCTTTTGGCCACTTCGTGAGCTCTTCCTCCTTGTGGCTTAGCGCTTGTTACATTAGGGTTTGACTTGGCCTGAATTGCTTGATTGTTGGTGAACTTTACACTTGGTGTTCGATAATATAACTTAGAGATTGGGCATGTGCCCTTCCTTTCTCTTTTTAAAAACAATTTATAATAATAAATATATATGTTAAAAATAAATAATTTTATTAAAATTCACATTTCTATAAAATTAAACTCATTTATAATATAAAATTATTATTAAAAATAACCCAAGAAATAGTATATGCACCCTTTAGTCACGACAATTTGCATATGCCTGAGAATCTGGCCAAGAAACAAACTGGCAGAAATTTAAAAATTTATTGTAACTTTAAAAGGTATCAAAAAAAGTTACAACCCCACCACTTTTGCTTTTGCTCCTATTCTTGTTTCAACTAATGGGGATCACTGCTTAGGCGTTGCTTAATATTCATATCCATAATTCTCTTTCTGATCCAGAGCTTTTTTTCTGCCTATTTAAATCCCTTTTGTAGAATCCCCTAGTCCAAGTTCAGCAGTTGAAGGTTCCTTTTGTTCAGCGTCAACTCATTCAATGAATGTTGTTTCATTTACTACGCTGCCCCACTCTATATTTACCAGCTAGACCAAGACCACCTCCAAGCACCAAGCCAACCCTCCAAAAAATCTTCTTCAAGACAACACAAAGTCAACCAAAGTCAATGAAGGTCAACTCCTACAAAGTCTGCTCCAATCACAATTTTGGCCTTCAATTTCAGATCCGAAACTATGGCCTCATAATTCTGACAAAAACCCTAATCTTCGCATATGTGAGAGAATTAAGCTCAAAAATCCAATCCTTCTTTCTTCACTTGGTCTTTCTCCTTGTTTCCTTGTCCTTTGCTCTTCTTGCTCTTCTTTGTTTATTGCTTGAGATCAAGTTGTAGAAGTGTGTCCAAAAGAATCGAACTTGCTTCATTTACATAGCCTTCTTATGAGGTCGAATTACCTCAAATTGGGCCGACTTCCTCTAGCAAGGTCGACTTGGTATCGGTGGTCAAATTTGACTTTCTAGACTCAAAAATAATATATTTTACATGTTACAACTTGCCCAATAGGGTCTTATACAAACGATAAAAACTCTCTTGACTCAAGAAAAATATTCTTTTGACTTGACAAACCCTAGAAGCATGAAATGCATGCCTGACCTAATTTACTAATAAAAAGGAGCATGAAACCCATGCTTAAAATAATATTATTCTTTCTTATTTTTCTTGTAACATAATATATACATAATGGCATGAGTACAATGACAATTACGAATACCAAAACTAGTTACATTTTCCAACACATAGTAGGTCCAAACAAAGTTGCGGGGAAGCTTCACCGGAGCATGAAACCCATGCTTAAAATAATATTATTCTTTCTTATTTTTCTTGTAACATAATATATACATAATGGCATGAGTACAATGACAATTACGAATACCGAAACTAGTTACATTTTCCAACACATAGTAGGTCCAAACAAAGTTGCGAGGAAGCTTCACCCCCCCCCCCCGGGTTCCTGCTCCCGAAACGCACTCCGTTCGGGAGCGTTTCGGGAGTGCTCGGAAACGCGCTCCCGAAAACGCTTCCTGAGGGGAGCATTTTTCGAGAGCGCGCTTCCGAGCCTGTAAAAACACTCCCTGCCTTTTTGGGAGCATTTTCAGAAGCGCTCGGGAGCGAACGCTCCCTGAGCGCTTCCGGCATTAAAAAAACATTTCGGGAGCATTTTTTAAATGCCGAAAGCAGTCGTGGAGCATTCGCTCCCGAACGCTCCCCAACGGCATGAAAAAAAATCTTCAAAAAATTCGTTTTTTTTTTGGAGAGGGAGGGAGGAGGGTTGGGTAAATAAAAGCCCACCCTCCCCTCATTTTGTTTTATTGTTTTAGTTGAGTGAGTGAGAGCAAGAGGAGCTTGCGGCAAGAGTTGGAGAGAAGGAGAGCTTGGAGAAAGAGTTGGAGAGCGGAGCTGCGGAAGTGCCAAGGAGAAAGCAAGAAGCAAGTTGCAAGAGAGCAAGAGGAGGATTGCAAGAAAGAGGTAGGTCTTCTAATATAGTTTTGTATTTTCTAGGATGAATTTTTAAGTTGTTCAAAAATGAAAACTTGATTTTTTTTTCTGAATGTTGCATTTTATTGTGTTGAAAACTTAAAAATTGAATTGTTTTTTTTCCTATGTTGCATTTCCTATTCCCATTTGGCATTTATCCATTTTTTTTGTAGGCTAGAAACTTGAAACTTGAAACTAGAAACATCATGGCTATATGGCTAGGAATTTTCATCATGCTGGTTCCTTTCTTTGTAATAATGGTGTTGGAGAGTAGAAGAAAGAGGCACATTAGAGAATAGGAGGATGAAGAAGTGGGTTATGGTGGATTTGATGAAAATCCTGAAGAGGATGAAGATTATGCTAAGGAGGAAGGGGTGAGTGGAGAACATGAGGCCACAAATACCCCAAGTAGACAAGACCAAACTCAGACACCTTTGTGGAAATATGTTCAGAGGCAGGAAGGAGGGAAAGGTGGTGGAACCACTAAATTTCTTTGCCCCCATTGCAATAAAGAATACCATGGTTCATACACCCGTGCGAGAAGGCACCTTTGTGGGAAAATGCCAGGGGATGAAGACAAAAATCTAGGAATCAAAATTTGTGTTAGTGTGCCAGCAACAGAGAGAGAGAAATATATAAAGGAAGAGGAGGCTGCCCTACAGAGATCTAAAAGATCTAGGGGTTTCCTTGATTCTTATACACCATCAAGTGCATCATATCATGGTTAAAGAAGTCCATCAACTTCCACCCATGGCAGTGGTTATGGAGGCAGTGGCACACCTGGATTAAGGCGTAGAACCATATCCAATTTCCTTGACGAAGGGTGTAGGAATGATGTGGATTCAAAAAAATTCTGGTTTCTATATGCATGTGAGGTGCCATTCAATGTTCTTCGCTCACCTTATTGGCATGAAATGATTTCTGCCATTAATGATGACCCCAAAGGATACAGGAGCCCTATGTATGACAAGGCCAGAACTGTGGGTCTTGATCATGAAAAAGCTAAAATAAACCATTCTTTGGCTAGAATGACAAATTCGTGGAATGAGCATGGGGTGTCCATTGTCTCTGATGGATGGACCAATGTAAAAGGAAAGCCATTGATAAGTGTTTTCACTGTGTCGGTTAGTGGTGCAATCTTCCTGTCAGCATATGATTATTCAGACAAATTCAAGACCGGCATTAACATTGCAGAACCATTACTTGCAATAACAATGTCAGGCGAGCAATCCTAACTGGGCCATACAATGTCATACAAGTCATCACTAATAATGCTGCTAACTGTAAGACAGCAGGAGCAATTATGGAGGATAAATACCCCAACATATTTTAGTCTGGGTGTTTGGTTCACACAATGAACCTTTTGATGCATGATATCATTAAAAACAAACAACCTCAATTCAAATGGCTTGGTGATTTGTACAAGAGAGGTAAAAAAAATGATAAAATTTATTACAAATCATAGCAATACCCATGGGCTTTTCCGTACTCACTCCAAATTGGAGTTGTTGAAGATAGCAAGACTAGATTTGCTAGCTATTACCTCACCTTCAGGTGCCTTTTAAAGGTAAGAGAGTCATTGGCTGCAATGGTATCAAGCCCACACTAGCAGGTATTAAAGGATAGGGCAACGACAATAGTTGACAAGCAAGGTTTTGAACATGTGGAGGAGACCGCCCTTGACCCTTTGTTTTGGGCACATGTGAGGGAAATTTTGAATTTCACCAAGCCCATTTATCACATGATTCGGTTTGCTGATACAGATAAACCAATGATTGGGGAGGTTTATGAGCAGATGGACAGCATGTTGGGCCAAATAAAAGATGTTGTTAAGGATAATGATCCCAACTTGTATGCTATGATTCATGATTGTATGTGTGCACGATGGAATAAACTCAATGTTCCACTACATGCCTTGGCATATATCCTTATGCCAAAATACTACTCTCCATCTTGGTTGGGCCAACCTGCACCTAGAGGTGGAGTTAGGATCAAACCTCACACAGATCTAGAGGTACAAGAGGGGTACATGAAGGCATTAGACAAGTTGGTACCCGACAGGGAGGAGTGTGCTAGATTGCGCCTTGAATTAGGCAAATACTTCAGTTGCACTGCTAACTTTGGTTCTTTCCATGCAATGGAAGACAGAGACAGATTTGATGCTCTCACGTGGTGGGAAGCATATGGCGGCATGGGACTTTCTCTCACGGGTTGTGAATACTTCTTCTGCAAAGAGGTGTTGGAGCACCTACAGCTTCATACATAATGTGAGAAGAAACAGGTGAATGAAAACCGAGCTAAAAGCTTGGTTTATGTGCATTACAACTTGAGATTGTTGAGCCATTACTGTGATCGGGCATATGAGGATCAATCATACAGAGTCTGGGACAACAACCCAGAGGATGATATTTTAGAGGACGGCACGGTACATATGGAAGAATTGGAAGCAGAACTTTTTAGGGATGATGATGAAGCATCAGCAGCACCGCCACACACAGGGCCAGTCCCACCATCTAGTAGCAGTGTGGGTGCCAGTGCCAGTGCCAGTTCTTGATATCCAACTATTGTTCCTTTGAAAATTCAGCCTCCACCTTCTAGTCATGGTCATGGACATGGTACTCCTGAGAGTACTAGAAGACCATTTCCTCGTGGCTCGCACAAATTAGACATTTCTCATGGGCGTGGCAAGGGGCCAGCCAATAGATAAAATAGATTTGTTGTTTACTAATCTTTTCTATTTTCTAGTAGTTTTTATCTTTTATAACTATTGACAGTTGAACAGTTGAAACTTGACTCTTTCATATATTTAATGACAATTTAAGTTTGAAGTTTGAATTTAAAAGGTGAAACTTTGAAGTTGGCATTTATAAGTTTACAAGTCATTCTGAATATGATGCTTCATGAAAGTTATATAGTGATCAATGAATCAATGATGATAAATGTTATATATCAATGATGATAAATTGTATATGTTGAATTTTGAAATCAATGAATCAATGATGATAAATGTTATATATTGAAATTTGAAATCAATGAATCAATGATGATAAATGTATATTGAATTTTGAAATCAATGGATCAATGATGATAAATGAATTATGATATATATCAATGATGATAAATGTTAGATATTGAAATTTGAAATCAATGATGATAAATGTTATATATTGAATTTTGAAAGCTTGAAACCTTCAGATTGATGATTCGCGAGACTCAAGAGTTAATATGTTGTATGCTTCCAACTTGTGGGCGTGGTTGATGAAGATTATAACTTCTAGATGATTGATGTTATATGATTCAATCTATGTTTTTATGTTTTTTATGTCTAATTGATCATTCTACATGCTTTTGTTGACATATATGCATCAAAATATATATATATAAACGCTCCCCGAAATGCTCCGGACCGGGAGCTTTTGAAAATGGCGCTCCCGCTCCCACTCCCCGCTCCCAAGCAACCATGGGTCCAACATCTTATAATAACATCCATCTTGGTATTTTCCATGAAATTGATGAACATGCCTTTGATTTCTTGTAGGTAGATGACAATCCCAATCTTTCCACTCAATCATCTCTTGAATTTCATAACCTTACTTCCATGCACTTCATGTGATGGCATGGATCCATCCTTTCTAATCAACCCATTGATATGCATCATTTGCCTCAAGAGATGTGACATTTTAAGCAAAGGTTGTGTCATGATCTCCATTATGATGGCTCGTTCACCACATTTCAAAGGACGATGTAGATAGTGATGTTAGCAATTCCAGAAACAGTAGTCCAAATACACCAAAGTAACCAATAGCCAACTAGAAACTAAAGCTTCCTCTAGCATCATCATTTTCTTCACAAGAATCACATAAACAAATTTTGCCCCTCAATGAAGCCAACATCCACTACCTATCACTCTCAAAACCAATCAATGAGGTGGCATAGACAAGTCAAATTGTATATCAAACAATATCACAAGAAGTTTATAAGTCTCGTACATAGTGCCCCAAGATTTCATGCATCTTCCATGCACACAAGTACACCATTTCAATGTTTCTCATTAGATGCTCAATCTCTTGCGCTTCAATTCTCAATGCCCTTTCCAACAAAAAACAAAAAAAAACAAACAAACAAAACAACCACACTCTACAAATCTTCTACCTCAAGTTTTCATATTGGATAACCAACAAAGGCAAACAAACTACTAAAACCTTGAAATATTCCTAATTAGCAGTTTCGCTAATTAGAATATTAAATTTTGATCAATTTTGCTATCTAATGTTAGAGGGAAATAAGGTAGGTCGAGGACCCACAAATATTATTTTGGGGAAGCTAAAGTCAATCCCTATAGTTCCCAAGAGAATATTGTGGCTTTAGTGGGGTCCAAGTGGCCAACATCGAGTGAGCTACAACTCCTTAGGTGGCAGCGTGAGAGATGCTTGAAAGGAGGCAACGCTGGGTTGGCTCAAAGAAGAGGTTGCGCAGTCTAGGGTGGGCCCATGAGGAATGTTGAGGCTCATTTGACAAAAGGAAGGAAGGGCAACATAGTTTCTCATTCACTCTAACTTTCTGATTGTCATTTTGACATAGCACGTTTGTGTCGGGTGCCAAGTCTGCAGTGCTATTAAGAACACGAGATTTTCCAGCAAAAATCTCAACCACTGCCTCGGGGAACTTCGAGTGCCCGCTCAGGAGAGGAGTCTTACCATTTTGGAGGAGCATTTCACAGCAAATATTACAGAAGGAGTGTGTTAACTTCAGGGACTATGTAGAGGACGCAGTGACTGTGCAGTGGAGGACGTCGTTTAGTAGGGAGGTTGTTTCCGGGAGGTGAGAAGAGAGGGAGTTGCAGCTGAGACTTGGTGGGGAAGCTGAGTGCTTCCTAACAGGGTTATTGCTCATCTTTTCAAGCAGTTTTGTAGTGGATTCTTCAAGTGTGTAGCTTCGATCAGCAGCGCAGTGGATCAAGCCCAACAAGGGAAAATTTTCGAGGTTAGCCATTCCACAATTCCTTCACGGGTTTTTGTGGGTTTCCTGAGTAAAGTCAGGTGTTCAAGTCCCGAATTTTTTTGAGCGCTAGAAGCGGCCCAACCAGTAGTCTGAAGTTTGCAGCAGCTGCATTTCTGGGCAGAGCAATGCAGCGCCAAAGCCACGCAGAGCCAATTCCAGGGGATCATTTCAGCATGTTTTGAGATAGTCTTAAGCCTGCCTTGAGCAGGCCCAGGTGCATTCCTTCCAGCATCATCATTGTACTCATTTCCAAGCATTGATAAAATGGCTCAGATCATATTTTTTGCTCCAGTTTTCCTGTGTTAATGGTGTGATTTTATTTGTTGTAGTTTCTAGTCTATTGTTGCTTTGTATTACTGTTATTTTCCCATTCGAGATATTACAATTGTATCAAAGCTCATAGACTTGGCTCAGCCTGTGGAGCACGTAGTTTATGACACCGGAGAGCAAATAGAACGTGACTTACAGGAGACAAAGATACAGGAGCAGAGAAAGAAGGCTCGAAATCACTCCAGATCAGGTTGATAGCATTCCAGATGTTGTAGAGAAGGAAATGGAGCACACAGAAGATTGGAGGAATGAAGAGAAGGAATTTGTTCACCTTTTGCTGAACTCAGTACAGGATCTCTCCCAGAGGATTGCAGAGATGGGTCAGAGGCTTAGCAATGGCAGCAAGGGGAAAGGAGTCCAAGGAGAATTTCGGGTTGGAGAAGGGTCTGGCACTTTGCAGCACCAAGCAGGCCCCCACACTACATTGTCGGTCATACCATATACTCCACCACAGTCCACTATTCCCACGTTCCTAGCTTTACGGACAGGGGGGCAGCAAGGGCCGAAAGAGGCTCACTATGGAGAATTTTTCATTGAATATCAATCTTATGGGCTAGAGTTCGAAAGGGCCATCACATTCAACGAGTTTTTCCAATTGAAGATCAGCGACAAACCCAAAGGCCAAGCCAGAGGAGGATACACACAGGGGAGTGACTTACAGTGTACCGTGGGTAGGTTATTCCTCCCAACTTTTGATCGCTCCTCGAAGAGTTCAACAAAGGCATGTGTGGAGAAGTTGGATATTTATTTCCAACTAAACCAGATAACCGAGACAAAGGCAATCAAGGTTGCCACGCTACACATGGAGGGAGAGGCTCATGACTACTGGTTTCATGGGTTGACTACGCTGGGGCACGGAGGCGTGACGACATATGATGAGTTCACTAGGAGGTGTTGGAGCGGTTTGAGAGGAAGGATCCAGAGGAGTACTTCGGAGAATTGACAAAGCTCAAGCAGACAGGGAGCGCTGAGGTACATATCTCAGAGTTCTTGAGGTTGTCAGTGATGGTTCCGAACTTATCGGAATCCAAGAGGATTTATGTGTTCGTAGAGGTCTTGGTAGAGCCACTTCGTGGTTTAGTGAGATCAAGCAGATCCACTACCTTGCATGACGCAGTGAGGAGAGCAAGAGATCTGCAAAATGCTCTACCCGGAGCTCGAGCACCACAATCGACGAGACTAGTCTTCCAACAAAGGGGAAGAGATGAAAGAGCTCCACCACGAAGGGGTAACCAGGGTCGAGGACAGTTGGATGATGAGACCAAGAGAGATTTCTAGAGGAAGAAGCTCTGCTTCACATGCTAGGAGCCTTGGACACCAAGTCATAGATGCATAGCTGGGAGGGCCCACTATATTGAGGTCTTCTTGGACAGCGAGGGGGATGAGGAGACTTATTTTGATATGGGTGGAGAGTACAGCGCAATACCTCAGGAGGAGGGACCACCACCACCACCACCGACAGCTAGAGGCGCTGCGTTTGCACCCTCAAGAAGAGTCCTAGCATCTCTGTGAGGAGTTCCCAAGTACCTGACATTGAGGATTCGTGGGACGGTGCAAGGACAGCGAGTCTCAGTGTTGGTCGACAGTGGGGCAACCCACAATTTCATTGATGCTCAGATGGTGCGGAAGAGAGGCATAACCACAGCAGAGTTTGAGGGGTTCTCAGTATTAGTGCCGAGAGATAGGACCATGCAATGTACACGTTATGTGTCGGCTTTGACAGTGACCATGGGGACCTATTCGGCGACTGATCACTTCTTTGTGGTCGACATTCCGGATACTAATGTAGTACTCGGGGTTCAGTGGCTCTACGCATTGGGGAGAGTCACCATAGATTGGAAGGGGCTCAAGATGGAGTTTTGGATCCGAGCGAGAAGCCCGTACTACTCAGGGGTTTGCACTCCTACCCTCCACAGACGGTTTCAGTTCATCGCATGGAAGCAAACTTTAAGCGAGGAGACATACAGTGTGTTGTCGAGTTGAGGATCTCAGAGGTTGGTGGAGCAGCAAATCCACCTCACCCAAATATCTAGGCCATCCTTGATAGATACTCCACGATTTTCGGGGACATACCACCAGGGCAGCCCCCTGACCGAGAATTCGAGCACACCATCGAGCTAGAGCCTAGGATCCAGGCAGTGATCATTACCCTATATAGGAACCCCAAGGCCTATCGAGATGAGATTGACAAGACCATACATGAGCTCTTAGCGTTGGGACATATCCGGCCAAGTTCGAGCCCTTTTGCTTCATCGGTTGTTCGGGTGAAGGTCGAGACTCGATACATTGAGGGTGTGTATCGATTACAAGGCCTTGAACAAGAAAACGTTTAAGAACCACTACCCCATTATGCGGATTGATGAGCTGAGGGGAGCCAAGTTCTTCTCCAAGATAGATCTAAGGTCGGGGTACCATCAAATACAGGTGAGGGACTAGGATATCCCTAAGACAGCTTTCAGTTGTCACTATGGGCACTTCCAGCTACCTTCTAGTCGTGCATGAACCACGTGTTTCGTGGGCAGCTGAGAAAGTTTGTGTTGGTATTCTTCGATTACATACTGATCTACATCTGAACTTAGGAAGAGCATCTACAGCATGTGGAGACGATTCTTCGCATATTGGAGGAAAAGAAGTTTTATGCGAAGCTGTCGAGGTGTGAGTTTAGGTGAACATAAATTCTTTACCTAGGGTACATCATAGGCATCGATGGCGTGAGGGTGCATGAGGAGAAGATTAGGCCCATCCAGGATTGGCCAGAGCCTAAGAACGTCATTGCGCTGAGAGGGTTTGTGGGCATTTGCACCTACTACCGGAAGTTTGTGAAGGGGTTTTCACAGTTGGCAATGCCCCTCACAGATTTGACGAAGAAGGGGGCGTTCACTTGGATTGCTACAGTGCAGGAGACATTTGATCGCCTCAAGTAGGTGATGAGTAGTTCTCAGGTCCTTGCACTTCCAGATTTTACCAAGCCCTTTGTTTTGGAGTGCAATGCATCAGGTGAAGGAGTTGGGGCCATACTGATTCAGGAGGAGCATCCCATAGGCTTTGAGAGTTGGAAACTCTTGCCTCGTGAGAGACTCTACTCCATATATCACAAGGAGATGCTAGCCATCATGCATGCTCTAGAAAAGTTCAGACAATACTTGGTGGGGAACCGGTTCAGGGTGAGGACAGACAACAATAGCCTCCGAGTTTTCTTAGAGCAGAGACAGCTTCAGGAGAGGCAGCAGAAGTGGGTCAGTAAGCTTCAGGTTTACGACTTTGACATCGAGTATGTCAAAGGGAAGCATAACGTCGTGGTCGATGCTCTGTCGAGGAGGCCAACGTCCCTCTCACAAATGACTATCGAAGCGGATTGGAAGGCCCAACTGCTAGTTGAGTACTCGAAGGATTGGTTTGCATGCGATATTTTGGATGGACAGGTGACAAATGACTAGTATCGGTTCATGGGTGAGGTTATTTACTACCGGGACCGAATCTATTTGACAGCTAACTCCCAGTTGAGGGGGAAGATTCTGCATGCAACCCATGGTTCTCCATTATCTGGGCACCAAGGGTTCACCAAGACCTATTGGACCATTAGAGAGAGGTTCTCATGGAAGGGCCTCAAGGATGATGTCCTTAGACATGTCCGGGGGTGCGAGGTCTGCCAGAGAAATAAGGGGGAGCTGACCCGTCCAACAGGATTGCTACAGCCGCTTCCCAACCCTGAGGGGAAGTGGGAAAGTATTTCGATGGATTTCATCACCGGGTTGCCCATGGTGTCGGGCAAAGACTGTATCTTCGTTGTGGTTGACAGATTGACGAAACACACACATTTCTTCGCCATCTCAACCTGGTACACAGCCTCTCAGGTGGTCGAGTTGTTTTTCAGGGACATTTTTAGACTGCATGGTCTCCCCAAGACCATAGTCAGTGACCGAGATAGCAGGTTAATTGGTGGATTTTGGCAGGAGCTATTTCGATTGGTGGGCACAGAGCTCACATCGAGCACGAGCTACCATCCGCAGACACATGGGAAAACCGAGATAGTTAACAAGTGGCTAGAGGGCTACTTGCGTCACTATGTCACGGGGAAGCAAAGGGCCTAGTTGCGATGGCTGCACTTGGGGGAATACTACTACAACACGACATTCCACATGCCTATTGGTATGACTCCTTTTGTGCTTTGTACATTTATGACGCACTGGCGTTTGTTGATGTTATGTTTGGACTCTGGAGCTAGCAAGGTCCCCAAGGCCAAAGACTGGATCCAAGAGAGCCAAGACATTCTCAGAGCTCTCAAGGATAACTTAGTAACAACATAGAATCAGAAGAAGATGTATGCAGACACAGGCCGTGTGGAGAGAGAGTTTGCGGTGGGGGACTTGGTTTACCTTCGCCTTCAACCCTACAGAGAGTCCACGCTTATGCAAAAGGGGACCGAGAAGCTCAAGCCTCACGTCTATGGGCCATACAGAGTCATCCGGAGAGTGGGGGAGGTAGCATACAAGTTGGAGCTGCCGCAGGGAAGCCAGATACACAACATTTTTCATGTGTCTTGCCTGAAGAAGGCCTTGGGACAGCGAGTGATAGCAGCCACCGAGTTGCCTCCTACAGATGATGAGGGGCACTTGGTACTCCAGCCAGAGACCATTTTAGACACCACGGAGAGGCACTTGAGGAGTCGGGTTGTGAACGAATACTTGATTAGGTGGAGGAATCTTCCAAATGAGGATGCCACTTGGGAAGGAGAGCAGATCCTCCAGCACCCATCACTGCAGTTGCTTGAGGACTAGCAACGTCTTGGCAGGGAGGACTGTAATATTCCTAATTAGCAGTTTCGCTAATTAGAATATTAAATTTTGATAAATTTTACTATCTCTAATGTTAGACAAATATAAGGTGGGTCGGGGACCCACAAAAATCATTTTGGGGAAGCTACAGTCAATCCCTATAGTTCCCAAGAGAATATTGTGACTTTAGTGGGGTATGAGTGGCCAACATCGAGTGAGTTGCAACTCCTTAGGTGGCAGCGTGAGAGAGGCTCGAAAGGAGGTAGCGTTGGGTTGGCTCAAAGAAGAGGTTGTGCAGTCTATGGTGGGCCCATGAGGAACGTTGAGGCGGAATTTCTCAAAGACAATTAAAGTCAATAAAGGAAAATCGCATGCCATTGATATGAGTGAAGATTCTTTGAACTCAGCGAAAGTGGAAAAGCAGCAAACCCTCGTGGAAAATGGATCCCCTCTGGAAACCACAAGGAATAATGTTGGAGAGGCAAAATTTTTGGCAAATTAGGCATATGCGGAAGAATTCAAGAATAGCAACGTGCACTTGCCAAAGAATGACCCATCGAAATCTGCATAAAACACGGGTTGGATTCAAGTAGGTAAGAAAGGAAAAAGTATTTCTGCAAGAAAAACAAGAAGTCGAACTAAATTCAGACAAAAATAGTGAATAATGGAATGTAAATGTGCCTGGATATTGGGGGTTTTTTGGAAAAAATTTAGTTGGAAAGCGACTGAAATTTTTGTGTCATGGGAACTCACTTGAGAATTTGGATTGAGCCTCCATGCTCAATTTCAAACCTGAAAGGAAGATTAGAATCTATAAAGGTTTTGACCTTGTAATCCAAATTTTTTTTAATACAAATCTCTACCTCTTTCGTTTCAAAACAAATAAATAAGTTGGTTGTTGTAAATGAGACTTGCCTTGGCAAATGAAATTGAACCCTTGATCCACTAAAATTCCCTTAACTGTGATGATGATGGTTGTTTAGCTATCTCCGCAATCACCGATGATGACCAAAAGTCCTCCTTCCTTCCCCAACAGCCAACAAACACAAATTAAGGTAAAAAAGACCAAAACGAATTAAAACCCCGCAAGGTGATTTTTCTTGTCATAGTGCGAACTTTTGGCAGACTCTGTGACTTTTCTGAAAAATCACATAATTTTTCTCAAAAAGGAAAAAATCGTGATATTTTCAGGCCAATTTTTCGACAGCCAGAAAAATTGAGATTTTTCAAGACATTAGCAATTTTTTGTCGATGTTATATACACTGAATTAAACACATCAACATATATTATCATTATATGTGAACAGGGGCATGTCTACATAAATGAGAACCTTTGAACTTGGCTTGTTGGTATTGTTCTACTCAAAACAAATTTCTATCACACAACCGACAATAACTCATCTCCAATGCTATAGTTGTATCAAATACAAAAATCAAATTGGAAAATACCATTGAAGTCTATATATTCTTGTGGCAATCATTCATTGGAGAGGGGATGGACAAAATCAGTCTCCCCATAATTGTGAAGTTGATTCAATGTTGCTTCTGGGATCAGCATCCAGTGCTTCTGTTACAAGATTCCTCATGCCTTTACATCATAATTTTTTGAGCCGAGAACACACTGTCACCCCCAATACTCCCTCATAACTATGTGTGAGCACAGCCCAAGTCAAAGTCATGTTACATGCCGAGAGAAGGGTCCAGTCTTGAAGTTGGTTCATCTTCTACAGGTTTGAATGCCTGCTACAACTTATTGTTTCAACTTTCCCTTTCATTTTGGTCACTCCCTTTTCACCATCCAAAAATTTTGATACCCCTAGGGTTGTCCTCCATATTCGTGGGTAGCATGTACCTATGGGTCCAACATACCCACTTGAACACTCAACACAAGGATGCTCAAGTAAAGCACAAGCCTCCATGTAAGCAACCAACTATTTTTGTGCTACCTAAGGCTCAACATCTGTAGATATTATGTTGTAGATTTGCAACTTCTCATGAAATTTTAATCAAAATCCAAGACACAAACCTACTCTACTGCTCTACGAAAAGTAATTCACAATCTAGAACAATAATTTCAAACATGCAATAAGAAATAACACACATGCACATAGTATTTTTTTCTAGGGGAAAGCAATCTGCTAAAAAACCCTTGCTTGTTGCATTAATCTGATGAATAGAGATGTATACTAATTGCTTTGCTCAACTAAGCACAACCTGCAAGTGAATAACTTATCTCTCTGCTCACTGAGAAGCTCTGACCCAGACTTAGTCAATTCTACCTCTGCTTGAGCCCCTATTTCCTTGCGCAATTCCTTGAGAAATTAGGCCCCTATTATTTAAGAATTTCTCCAAAATGGATTGCACAATTCCCAAGGTTGATCATCTAAGTGTATGCAACACTTGTATACTCGAGACTAATCTACAACTGATGTTACACTACGTTGGAATCTCCACCACAGCTAGGGAACTCAAATTCTCTGCATGCACTAGCTATTTTGGGTTGATTGATAAAGTAACTAGATGATCACTAAGTTACACTGAAGTCCCACTACACAACTAACCTTCCACTAGTTCCTCCAACAGTTATAACTAGTTTAACTAAAAACAACTTGAGATAACAGACCTTGATTGCTAAAAATTAGCAATCTCACATGCTTAACTGAACTTTAACTCCCCCAACTCAAATTTACTTAGCTAACTAAGTGACAAGAGCCATGTCACCTCAGTTAACTACATCCAAGTTGTCTGTTGATGTTTAAATTCGAATTTTCTCAATTTAATCAAGGCAAAATCAAATTGAGAATTTCTTGTTGCATTTTCCAACACTCCCTCTCAGCAAGAAAGGGATTATCAACCACCCCTATGCTGCACCTCTGGAACTCGAACTTCCCTCTTGACAAGGCCTTTGTCAAAATGTCAGCATCTTGTTCATCTGTCGGAATGTACTAAAGCAACATTATCCACCTCTACACACAGTCTCGTAAATGGTGATACTGGATATCTATATGCTTGTATCAATCGTGAAAAACAAGATTCTCATCAAGCTTGATGCAACTCTAATTATCACAGTAGATCACAGTTGGATTCATCACCGACCAAACAATCCCACAAATATCTTTCTCATCCAGACCGCCTCACATGTTGCTTGACTTGCAGCCATGTATTCGGCTTCTGTCGAGCTGAGCACAACAAATATTTGCTTCCTGTTGTACCAGGAAACAACTATGGACCCAACACTGAAAATCCCACCTGATGTACTCTTTCAGTTTGATGGACTCCCCGCCCAATCTGCATCTATGAAGCCACACAGCTTCACTCCCTCTATCCATCTGTACCATAGTCCAAACTGAGTAGTACCTTTGAGGTACCGTAAAACATGCTTAGTTGCCTTCCAAAATAATTTGGTTGGCCTAACCATAGCTTGGCTCAGTTGGTTGATTGCAAAGCACATATCTAGTCATGCGTTCACAAGGAACATCAGTGAACCCACTAACTATGGGTAAATAGTAGCATCCACCTCTTCATCTGAAGTGGCAGTCTCCTTCCTCATGTTGGTTGCTAGAGGTGTCTCAATGGGTTTGCAACTCTCCATGTGGAATCTCGGTAGTATCTCAATTGCATACTTGCCTTCAGAGACAAACAGTTCGCCATCGCCTTGCCATACTTCCAAGTCGAGGAAGTAGTGCATGAAACCCATGTCCTTCATTTCAAATTCTCTTCCAAGGTCCTCCTTACAAGATTTGATCAGTTGTTCATCACCAGTTAAAATTAAATTATCAACCTATAAGACAATAATAAGCAATTTACCTTCTACCAAGATATGCTAGAGGTTTGCATCCGCTTCACTTTTGGTGAAGCCAAAAACGTTGAGATAACTATCGATCTCAGTGTGTACCAAGCAGGAGGTACTTGTTTCAAATCGTACAATGCTCACTTTAGTCTGGACACATGAGACTCCCGATCAAATGTCTCAAAACCTTATGGTTGCTCGATGTACACCTCCTCCTCAATAACTCCATTGAGAAGTGTTGTTTTTACATCCATTTGGTGGATCTTCCACCCCATCTATGCAACCATAGCAAGAATTGATCTAATGGATAAGTACCTTGCTACAAGAGCAAAGGTCTCCTCATAGTCACTTCCTTTAACTTGGGAGTACCCCTTGGACACAAATTTGGCCTTATACATCTCTATGCCTCCGTTTGTTGCATGCTTAACTTTGAAGATCCATCTCAAACCCATAACTCATTTATCTGATGGTCTTAGGACCACTTCCCAAACATTGTTCTTTACAATGGATTCGTATTCCTCCACCATTGCATCAACCCATACAGGTTTTTCTATTGCTTCCTCGAAAGAGGATGGCTTAATCTCTACAAGCTCAACCATTACAACCATGTAGCCAGTATACCGATCAAGTGACCTTCTCTGCCTACGCAAATTTGAAGGAGCACCCACATTCTCCCTCGCATCCTACACAAGTCTATCAGCCTCCCTAGTTCTTTTTTTGCCTTCTCCGAATGGTTCAGCTTGAGTGGATGTCTCCACTCTCTGCTCCTCAATTTGTGGTTGCTCCACAACTTCCTGAGGCTCCTCCTTTGGAGCTAAAAGTTCCTCCTCTGGCGGGATTTGAACCTCTCTCTCATGAGAACACCGCATCGCTTTCTCCTCATCAAATTTTACATCCCTTCGCAAAACTGTCATTTTGAGGGATGGCAAGTACACACGGTAGTTATGGGGAGTTTTTGTGTAACCCACAAATACCCCCAATTGTGTTGTCGGCTCAAGCTTCTTCTTTGATTCTTTGGAGACATGGCAGTAAATAGAGGCTCCAAAAATCTTGAAGTGCGACACATCCGACTTTCTCCATGAGAAATCCTCCTCTAGCTTAATCATGCCCAGAATCCGATGAGGACTCTGGTGTAATCATGCCCAGAATCCGATGAGGACTCTGGTTCTAAATTGTTGTGTTGCATGCCTCTGCCCACAAATGCAAGGGTAGGCCTTGGTCATGCAACATCGCCCTTGCTGCTTGTTGGAAATACTGAGAGGGGGGTGAATCAGTATTTCTTTTCAATTGTTATTTTTACCAGTTAGATCACTTATATTTAGAACTCAAAATGAACAATAAGAATAAATGCTTTTATTAATTTCTTCTTTACAATAAATCAAGTACAATATATGTAGGGCTCCAACCCTAGATGAAGATATCGATCTTCAATCTCCCAGGATCCAACCTAAATTTGCCAAGCACCGACTCGGACTTCCAAGGCTCCAACCCCATCCTCTAGGGCTCCAACCCTGTCTTCCAAGGCACCAACCTTGTCTCTATGAGGCTCCAACCTCGTGCTTCAATTCGTCAAGCTATATTTGGTTATACTTCACGGCTCCCAATGTCTTCTTCAACGAGCCCTCTCAATCTTCACTTGGTCTTCATTGTAGTCTCCACATTACGTCATCAATGACAACCTTGATCTTTTCACATGGAGGTGTCTCCACTATCCTTCATGATACCCAATCAAGGATCTCTAAGGCCACCTCATGATGGCCAATGCATCATGGTCTTCAAGGGTGTCTCCAAGACTTCAATCAATGCTTGGTGTTGTGTGCAAAGCCCAAACTGTCTTCAATAGTCTACCCCAATATACTCTTTAATATTATTCAATAATTTGCTACACAAATCCTCAAATGAATACAAAAGTCTTCTAAAGATCTTCAAGTATCATTCAAGGTACCCCAAGTTCTGCACCTGCTCTAACCCTCTTCAAGGGCTTCCTCAAAAAACTCTCCAAGGGAGTCTTCAACAATGCTTCAAGATGTCTTCAATAATTGTCTCTAAAGTATTCTCCAATGGCCTTAGTGGTGTTCCAAGGTACACTAGATGGTCTTCAAAGATGCTGAAGAGGACTTCAATAGATCTTCAATACTGCTTCAACGAAGCTTCAAATCTTCTCAACAAGTCTACTCCAACAAGAATACTTCAACCTTGTTCAAACCCAAGCTTATCATTGTTCAGGCCCTTAAGTTATTCACTGTTCAAGGCTTCAAATAATGTCAATGGGTTGCTTACAAATGTCATCAAACAACTCTAAAAGATGATTATGAAATTTCCTCAAAATATGTCAATGAGCTAGTGTAATTGCCCAAAGGTGGACCCTCCTCGCCAATCCTTCCACAGGTCCGAGGTATTGTTCTAAAGGAACAGGTCCAAAACAGAAATGTCCTGAGCTTATCCAAGACAACAGTTCAAAATTAATTTGAGGTGCTGACCCTATTGTCTGAGATCTTTACCACAGTCCGAACTCCTAGATATATGGCTGCAATTTGTAGGACAGATCCAAGTTTCTGTGGTATAGTTCTCCAAAAAATGATTGAACTCTGTCGTATAAGTCTGTCCAAATTATTCGAACTAACTGAGAGTACAGGTCCTGGTATGAGCCTCCAAACATGTGGCTAGCTTTGTCAATGGAGCCTCAAATGAGAACTGTAATTTCTGCACTAAAATAGGTCTGAATCGCTAAAGGGTTTTTTTTTGCAAATGCAGGTCCAAGCCTCCACAGCACTGGTCTTCGCTGCAATCTGAGTTCTTATTTGGTGATTGTTCCACCAAAACCTCAACAATCCAAGCTTCAAGAAATTGTAACTCCAATTCCCTTGCAAATTTTAACTCCACGAGTCTTTCAATATAGGGCTGCAACAGGTCCGAGATTATATAAGATGAATTTCAGATTTTAATCCAAACAAATGATCCTCCTTGGTCTCCTACTGCTTCTCTGCCCTCCGAAATTTCAAAGATAGATATCCGAATTTTTGACTGTGAAATGATTGAGTGCAGCTTCATATATATAATTGTTTGTCCCTATGAAGAGACACGTCCATTGGAAGTGAGGCCGACTTAAAATGACTATGCATAGGTCGGCTTGACTGCAAATATATATATATATATATATATATTTTAACCTTAAAACTTCAAATTCTCACAAACTATTGGGAGTTTCAGGGCAAGTAAAGGCTCATTGGAAAGGAAAAATTATGCTCTAAAAGATGGTATAGGAGTCAATTTGGAAGGATGCCTCTAAGGAGGTAAAAACAATTTTTCTTTGTTTGTCTTCTCCATTGTTTGGCTTATCAATCATAAGATCACAATGTCGTCATGTAGGACATCCATGTCATCATGATAGTATCCAGCATCCATATCATCATGAACGTATAGCATCATGTATTCAATAATAGTGCAGTAGTATGTCATAGTGCAGCATCATTAGGAAAGTTTCAAGGTAGTCTTCCAACCATCAAATGAGATCTTCCACATCATCATCTAGTCTTCCAACCTTCATCAAGTGCATGCAACATTAGATCAAGTACTTCTTAGGGCTTCCTTCATTAGTGGTTTGACATCTTAGTGACTTGACAACTTCATTGATGGTATCCTAGTCAACCAAGAGTCATGACATCATCATCTGGAACCAGGCATCTCAAGAATATTGACATCTTGGTCAATGCTATATTGACATCAATGACAACCTTGATTAACAATCTCCCCCTTTGTCATTGATGGCAATATTCTTGCCTTCCCAACATTCTCTCCCTCTTTGACATCAATGGAAAACAGGGTGCCCAAGTACCCCCCTGTCAAGTTACTTTTTTTCTTCATCAATAGTAGTTCTTCATGGGTATGTTACTCTCCCTGTCATCGTGCTCTTCCTTCTGGCAATGTGGTCCATGATAGATGTGTCTACATTTCTTCAATGGAGTTTCTCCCGAGAGATGATCTATCAAAGAATGAATGCCCATGTGTGACTCATCAAGGATTTCATAGTCCCCTTTCACGGATAGCTTCTGCAAGAATGGTCAAGAATCACGAGCTCCCCCTAACAGTATGCATGATCTTTTCCTTAATGGTCAAAAACTCATCATCAAGAATTGGAATATTCTCTGCCAGTGATGCATTCATCAAATCAACAACATGTGTTGTTGGCTTGAGTGTTCAAAAGACTTTCTGACCCAATCTTCTTTCTTCTCCATACTTGTGTAACTTTCTTCTCTGGCTTGGTTGTCATGGTTTTATCTTGTTTAGGGACCCAAATCAAGTTACAATCACGAGCCACATGTCCAATTCTATGGCAACTGAAGCACTCCATCTCGTTCATGAATGGAGAATCATGACTTCTTTTTGCAAAATTTCTTCTAGAGAGTTGATGGGAACCATTATATTTGTCCATGTGGAATGCCCTACAATCCTTTGCCATATGCCCAAAGTTTGTACAAGAATAGCAATAACCAAAAAATATACTTTGGTACCTGGAGGATGGAGATTTCCTCGATGTATTTCCAAAGTCATTCTACCTTGGGATCCTTTGATGATACCCATTGCCTCTTTCATCCTTGACACCTTCAACATATCTTCTTGAAGTAGGGTTTCTTCCAATGTCATCTTGACTCATGCTTTTGCTAGAACTAGGGACATCAATATTTCTTCCAAGCTTTTCCACATCCTTGTTGTTTGAAGCATTAGGGTTTGCATCAGTTTTGTTTGAGGGTTCACCTGCATAACCAAGACCTAATTTATCTAGGGGGATCTTTGATGACTTAGGATGTCATCTAGGGTTTGAGAACTCTTCAAGTTCTTATTCAGCAAGTCAACTTCCTTTTTAAGAGAGACAATTTTTCCTTTCAACTTTTCACAGTCTTCATCTTTCATAACTAGTTGGTTCTTCATTTCTTCCATCATCCTTCTTGCTTCGTGTGCTTCGATTTTAAGGGAGATGATATTTGATTTCATTATGAAGATTTCTTCATTCTCCTTTGCTAGACTGCTCTCCATTTCTTCTTTTACTCTTGTAGCTTCACATGTTTCGACCTTGAGGAGATTGATGTCTGATTTTAGTTTGGAGATTTCTTCATCCTTTTCTTCTAGTTGGCATATCATGGTGTTTCTCTCATTTTCTGCTTCATCAACTTGTCCTTCTATGAATGCTAAAGTTTCCATCACCTTCTCGGCTCCTTGTGCTTGTTTCCTTGCTTCTTCTAGTTGAGATTTAAGAAAGGAGACTTCTTCCTTGTATTGACCAATCTCTGCTTCAAGATTTTTCAAGCTCTTAAGTCTTTGTTCAAGGTGGCTTGACAAAGTTTCTTCCCTTTTCTTTGCCTTATCCAATTGATTTGTCATAGATATGACTTCTTCACGATGCTTTCTTTTATTTTGATGAAATTCCTCCTTAAGTTTGGCAAGCTCCTCATTTCATTCTTGTACTTGAAGCTTGAAAAGGTCAACTTCCTTCCTTGTCTTGTCTTCGTCACCATCTTGCGCTATCTTCTTAAGTTCCTCATTTTCCTTTTTCAAATTGTTAATCTCTTCTATGGCATCTATAAGTTTAGCCAGGAGATCTTCTTCAAAGTTTTTTTTGCTTTCTTCTTCTTCTAGGTCTTCTTTGACCTTGCTATCATAATTCTTATTTTCAACTTCCATGATGGGTTCTGGAATTCCTTCTTTCTTTCCATCATCTTCTTGACTAGAGGTCATGATCAATGCTCCTTTTGAGTGAAGATCATGAATTTTGTCCCATATGCCTTTTGCTGATGAACATTTTTCCAAATTGACCTTCA
Organism: Pinus albicaulis; assembly: GCA_034641835.2. NCBI lineage: Eukaryota > Viridiplantae > Streptophyta > Pinopsida > Pinales > Pinaceae > Pinus > Pinus albicaulis. Next base: position 1,150,599,836 of record CM076579.1, on the reverse strand, counting down.
TAGAATCAAGTAGCCCATTCAAGATTGTTTTCATTACTCTTGTATTATACTCCTTATATTCTCCTTCCATCATGCTATCAGTAATCACCGATTTCCAGACTTCAATGGCTTGACTCTTCAAGAAATTCCTCATTCTTGCCTCCCATATATCAAAGTTTCAACTGAACAATGGAACCTTCACAAATTGATTGACTTCAATTTCGATGGCTGAGGAAGACACATCTTTAGGAGGCTTGGAGACTTTCTTTCTTGGCTTTGCCATTTGTGTTCTAAGGATCAACCTTCAAGCTATTAGGCTTTGAACGAAGGTACTGGCTCGGATACTAATTGTTGGAAATACTGAGAGGGGGGTGAATCAGTATTTCTTTTCAATTGTTATTTTTACCAGTTAGATCACTTATATTTAGAACTCAAAATGAATGATAAGAATAAACGCTTTTATTAATTTCTTCTTTACAATAAATCAAGTACAATATATGTAGGGCTCCAACCCTAGATGAAGACACCGATCTTCAATCTCCCAGGCTCCAACCTGTATTTGCCAAGCACCGACTTGGACTTCCAAGGCTCCAACCTTGTCAATTCTGAGGCACCAACCTCAAGGGCTCCAACCCTATATCTGGTACAGGCTCCAACCTGGGCTCTTGAGGACTCCTATCCTCTAGGGCTCCAACCCTATCTTCCAAGGCACCAACCTTGTCTCTATGAGGCTCCAACCTCCTGCTTCAGTTCGTCAAGATATATTTGGTTATACTTCACGGCTCCCAATGTCTTCTTCAACAAGCCCTCTCAATCTTCACTTGGTCTTCATTGTAGTCTCCACATTACGTCATCAATGACAACCTTGATCTTTTCACATGAAGGTGTCTCCACTATCCTTCATGATACCCAATCAAGGATCTCTAAGGCCACCTCATGATGGCCAATGCATCATGGTCTTCAAGGGTGTCTCCAAGACTTCAATCAATGCTTGGTGCTGTGTGCAAAGCCCAAACTATCTTCAATAGTCTACCCCAATATACTCTTTAAGATTATTCAATAATCTGCTACACAAATCCTCAATTCAATACAAAAGTCTTCTAAAGATCTTCAAGTATCCTTCAAGGTACCCCAAGTTTTGCACCTGCTCTAACCCTCTTCAAGGGCTTCCTCAAAAAACTCTCCAAGGGAGTCTTCAACAATGCTTCAAGATGTCTTCAATAATTGTCTCAAAAGTATTCTCCAATGGCCTTAGTGGTGTTCCAAGGTACACTAGATGGTCTTCAAAGATGCTGAAGAGGACTTCAATAGATCTTCAATACTGCTTCAACGAAGCTTCAAATCTTCTCAACAAGTCTGCTCCAACAAGAATACTTCAACCTTGTTCAAACCCAAGCTCATCATTGTTCAGGCCCTTAAGTCATTCACTGTTCAAGGCTTCAAATAATGTCAATGGGTTGCTTACAAATGTCATCAAGCAACTCTAAAAGATGATTATGAAATTTCCTCAAAATATGTCACTGAGCTAGTGTAATTGCCCAAAGTTGGACCCTCCTCACCAATCCTTCCATAGGTCTGAGGTATTGTTCTGAAGGAACAAGTCCAAAACAAAAATGTCCTGAGCTTATCCAAGACAACAGTTCAAAATTAATTTGAGGTGCTAACCCTACTGTCTGAGATCTTTACCACAGTCCGAACTCCTAGATATATGGCTGCAATTTGTAGGACAGATCCAAGTTTCTGTGGTATAGTTCTCCAAAAAATGATTGAACTCTGTCGTATAAGTATGTCCAAATGATCCAAACTAACTAAGAGTACAGGTCCTGGTCCGAGCCTCCAAACAGGTGGCTAGCTCTGTCAATGGAGCCTCAAATGAGGACTATAATTTCTGCACTAAAACAGGTTCGAATTGCTCAAGGGTTTTTTTTCACAAATGCAGGTCCGAGCCTCCAAAGCACTGGTCTCTGCTGCAATCCGAGTTCTTATTTGGTGACTGTTCCACCGAAACCTCAACAATCCGAGCTTTAATAAATTGCAACTCCAATTCCCTTACAAATTTTAACTCCACAGGTCTGTCAATATAGGGTTGCAACAGGTCCGAGATTATATAAGATGAATTTCAGATTTTAATCCAAACAAATGATCCTCCCTGGTCTCCTACTACTTCTCTGCCCTCCGAAATTTCAGAGATAGATATCCGAATTTCTGACTGTGAAATGATTGAGTGCAACTTTATATATATAATTGTTTGTCCCTATGAAGAGACACGTCCATTGGAAGTGAGGCCGACTTAATATGACTATGCATAGGTCGGCTTGACTGCAAATATATATTTATTTTTACCTTAAAACTTCAATTTCTCACAAACTATTGGGAGTTTCGGGGCAAGTAAAGGCTCATTGGAAAGGAAAAATTATGCTCTAAAAGATGGTATAGGAATCAATTTGGAAGGATGCCTCTAAGGAAGTAAAAACATTTTTTTTTGTGGCTGTCCTTAATTTTTGTGTGCAAAAAGTGAACAGACAGCATGGCTCCTCCATTTCTTCGCTTCTTCTTTGTTTGTCTTCTCCATTGTTTGGCTTATCAATCATAAGATCACAGTGTCGTCATGTAGGACATCCATGTCATCATGATAGTATCCAGCATCCATATCATCATGAACATATAGCATCATGTATTCAATAATAGTGCAGTAGTATGTCATAGTGCAGTATCATTAGGAAAGTTTCAAGGTAGTCTTCCAACCATCAAATGAGATCTTCCACATCATCATCTAGTCTTCCAACCTTCATCAAGTGCATGCAACATTAAATCAAGTACTTCTTAGGGCTTCCTTCAATAGTGGTTTGACTTCTTCGTGACTTGACATCTTCATTGATGGTATCCTAGTCAACCAAGAGTCATGACATCATCATCTGGAGCCAGGCATCTCAAGAATATTGACATCTTGGTCAATGCTATATTGACATCAATGACAACCTTGATTAACATTGCTCCCACAATGTTGTGGTTCTTTCTCTTTGCCAACCCCATTCTGCTGTGGGTTGTGGGGTGTTGTCAACTCTCATCAAATGCCTTCTTTTGCACAGAAATTTTTAAATTCATTCGACATGTACTCACCTCCATTATCGCTCCTAAGAGCCTTCACCTTCTTGCCAGTTTCTTTCTTAATCAATGCCTTGAATTCTATGAACTTGGAGAGTGTCTCATCTTTCTTCTGCATGAGGAAGGTACAGCACTTTCGTTAGAAGTCATCAATAAAAATGAAAATATTTGTGTCTGGTAGTGGAGGCTGTCGAGAAAGGTCCACAGACATCAGAGTGGATCCTTTCAAGGACTTCATGTGCTTTGTTGTCCCAATCATGGAAAGTGGATTTTGTGTACTTCCCCAAGGTACATCCTTTGCATAAATCCTGCTACTCAAGTGTTCCTTTGGGGAGGCATGTGGTTATCTTTTACATAATCTTCGGGACGCCATGGTGAAAATAGCCAAGTCTTTTATGCCAAAGTTCAATGACATCGCAGCTTTGCACCTTCTCTACCTTTGGGCTTAATGCAGCACAATTTTCCACATCTAGCTTATACAAGTTCTTCACATGAACCACGATCTGCTTCACCTGTCCTATGGCTATGTGTCTCAGGAATGCATTTCCTTTGTTGAAGATCAAATCATAACCACAATCTTCCAAAACTGCACCAAAGATGAGATTTTTCTATAGGCCCAAAACAAACATGACATCCTTGGGCTTGAGACAAGAGCCTGACTCCCTCTGAAAGGTGATTGTACCAACCCTAGTCGCGTTGTACCTTTTGTCGTCCCCCAGCTCAATGTGCATATGCAAGTCTTTCTCATCCACGTCACTAAAAAACTCTCTACACCCTGTCATGTGGAATGATGCACCTAAGTCCAAGTACCACACGCTCCCCATCATTGTGTTGGCCATGCGAGTAAAGTCAAGCTCGAACTATGAAGTCGAGGCTTCGCCTGCTGCTCCTCCCGAGGTCTTCTTGCTTGCCTTTTTGTGTGGACACTCGTGTCATAGTGCCTGAATTCATGACAATGGAAGCATTTAATTTTGGACAAACCTTTCTTCTTCCCCCTTCGTTGTACTCTGGTTTGGATTGAGATTTCTTCCCTTTTCCCTTCTTTCCCTTTCCAACCAATGCAAAGTTTTCTTCATCCTCACCCTTAGATGAAGTCCCATCTTTGGTATTCCGCCTTATTTCCTCTTGTACCAAATCAGACCATAAGCGTTCCCAATTCAATAGTTTCTCCCTCTCGTTCACCTAATCTTGGTAGTTATGCCAACTCTTGGAAAGGCCTAGAAGGGCTAGGCTTACCAATTCATCTTCTGGAACATTAACAGTAACACCAACCCCACCAAGTTCATCACGACATTGCGTGAACCTGCTCAAATAGTGTGGAATAGTGCCATTCATTTGCATCTTGATACTTCGAAGTTTATCCTTGAGTGCCAGCTTCCTGTGGTCACTACTATTCTTGAACAATTTTTTCAATGCTTTCAACATTACGAACGGAGTTCTTTTCCATGGAGATTTGAGACAATGTGATCCCGTACTCGCTCCAAAATTATTCTCCTCGCCTTGGCTACATCTTTCTTCCACTGAGCAAGGTTCCAGGCATCGAATTTCAGTGGTTTTACAACATTTGTCTTGATGTATTCTAGCAATCCATTGTCACCAATACCACCTCCATGCGATGAAATTAGAGGTGCCTTCCAAGGCATACTCTAGCCTAAGCCCATTGAAGGTCATCTTCTCAGCTCTGAAGAGATTCTGCTAATATGAACTTCAAATTCGAAGCTCCTGAGAAACAACTTTGAAATTCCTGCTCTAATGTGAGTCCTTCTTTGATACCATGTAGAAATTGTGTTGTAGATTTGCAACTACTCATGAAATTTTACTCAAAATCACAAGACACAAACCTACTCTACTACTCTGCGGAAAGTAATTCACAATCTAGAACAATAATTTCAAACATTCAATAAGAAATAACACACATGCGCACCGTATTTTTTCTAGGGGAAAGCAATCTGCTAAAAACCCCTTGCTTGTTGCATTAATTTGTGAATAGAGATGTATTACAATTACTTTTCTCAACTGAGCACAACCTGCAAGTGAATAACCTATCTCTCTGCTCACTGAGAACCTCCGACCCGGACTGAGTCAATTTCTGCCTCTACTTGAGCCCCTATTTCCTTCTGCAATTCCTTGAGAAATAAGGCCCCTATTATTTAGGAATTTCTCCAAAATGGATTGTGTAATTCCCAAGGTTGATCATCTGCCTGCATGCAACACATGTACACTCAAGACTAGCTACAATTGATGTTACACTGCTTTGGAATCTCCACCACAGCTGGGGAACTTGAATTCTCTGCATGCACTAGTTATTTTGGGTTGAATGATCAGTTAACTAGATGATCACTAAGTTAGAATGAAGTCCCACTGCACAACTGACCTTCCACTAGTTCCTCCAACAGTTAGAACTAGTTTAACTGAAAACAAGTTGAGATAACTGACCTTGATTGCTACAAATTAGCAATCTCACATGCTTAACTGAACTCTAACTCCTCCAACTTGAATTTACTGAGCTAACTGCGTGACAAGAGCCATGTCACCTCAGTTAACTACATCTGAATTGTTTGCTGATGTGGAAATTCAAATTTTCTCAATTTAACCAAGGCAAAATCAAATTGAGAATTTATTGCTGTGTTTTTCAACAACATCCTCCTCTTAGATGCCCAACATAAAAGCAGAATATAGCATTGTTGCATTGGTTAAACCTTCCTCTTTAAGGCTTGTTACCACTCAAACTAGCAGAGGTCCTAACAGGGGGTCCTAGAGGGACAAATGCTAGATCAAGGGCAACAACGATGCAATAGCCCACTGTCACCTCAGCTAAAGCTCCCTACTCTTTACAGACTTTCAACGATGGGAGGAGACCTGGTATGATAAGGATCACGAAGACGAATAGATCAAAGATAGGATGATTGGTGATCCTAGAAGCCTATTCACAAGAGAGGCTCAAGATTGGGGTTTGCTTGCTTTGGAAGTCAAGATGGAAGGCTCTCAAGGAAGGGCTTAAGGAGAATTTCAAGGGTTAGGTTTTGAGTATGTGTCTTATAACGGAGATCCCTAAGCCCTAAAATTCTTGTGGAAACTTGGGTTCCAAGTGATCTTTGAAGAGTTAGCCTTAATAGTGTATGGGACCACACGGGACCAAGTTGACCCGAGGTTAGGTCAAGGGGATAGGATTTAGCAACCAATGATATACTTGACCTAATTAGGGAGGAGAAAGGGATCAAAGAACAAATTTTTAATGAAGGCAATGCAAGGATCCCAATGAGGCTACTAGCCTAAGGAAACCAAGGGCAAGATTCAATCTCGGGGCTAGGGCTTGAGAAATCTCAAAATCCCACTGTCGGAATTTCTTCAAAATTGGAGGGCACCTAGGAGACACTCCAGCGCAGTGGATACCAAGAGAACGAAGTTTTTGGGTGGGTGGTTTGCAAGTAAGTTGATGCCCTAGGAGACCTAATGGGCTAGTCCTAGAAAAGAAGAAAGAGAAGAGGAAATTAGGTTTTATGGTGATCACCTATGGTGGACCAGTGCCTAATCCTTTGGGGAGATTGGAGTCAAGAAGAATTATGACTACGGATTTGATTTTCTAGGTCAAGGAGGCTTCAAAGACGACTTCGCATAGCATTAGGGCAAAGGAGAGCAGCTTCAAAGACTTTACACATTGTTTTGCAAAATTAGATAGCTTATCAGGATAAATTCAACAATGGAACATCCCTAGGAACATTCATTCATTATACATGGCCCATACATGAAGAAGCACTATCTAGAAGCAAAATTCCCACAACTTCGCAAAAATGGATGCAGTAAAAAATCCCTAGTAGAGCGAAATCCCAACAACAATGTATGTAACAAAATAGAAAGACAGAATAGCATTAAATTGCACTTACAAGTACAAGAGTATATCCAACCATCAAAATTTTGCCCATCAAGAAGCTTCAAAACAAGAGAAAATGATCCAAACATCAAAACTCATTCCATGCTCCAAAATTTCGTCCTCCAAGAAGGATAGTGAAGTTCTCTTAAGAGATACAAGTCAAAACCAAGTGATGATGATCAAATAAAATCACTTCTCTTGTGTTTATACATGTCCAAATGAATTCGATTTGCCTAATGAGGCCTAATTGAACCCTTAAAATAAAATAGTGTAGAAATAACATTCTTTTGGTGACAAACCCACCAAACTAGCTCAAAATCAAAAGAGTAAGCCTCTCAAGAGCTTGAATGATCAATAATACATGTCGTTGGGCCTTAGAGGAGGCCTAATGAAGTCCACAAGTGCCATAATGTGAAATAGGACTCCTAAAGTAGTGGACAAGGGGTTGGCCCCTTGTTCTCCAAGTACTAAACATGTGGTGCTCCTAAATCGGTTTGGGGGCACATAGGTGTCCTCATAGGTTTCCAAATAGATCGAAGATGCATGTAGACCATTTGCAAGAGCTCAGATGATAGTATACGTGATGCCACATCATCATACAGATCATGGGTCATCTCCAAATGTGTGATGTAACTGTGGGGTCGGCTAGGCATGGTGAACCAAGTGCATCTTCCTCGTCCAATAGATGAAACATGAGCAACCTCTGAATGACTCTGGGGATCCATGGAATGTTGTTTGTTAGTTTTGGAGGCCCATGGCTCTCTACACACACCCTACATGTGCCAATGTAGCCCTCTGGAGGGTTAAGACCCTATATAGGGAGGCCAAACCCAACATGGACACCATCTGCAATCCTGCATAAGATCCAATGCGTCCCCTTGCCTTCCAGTACACCAAGTCATCATAGAAATCAAGTAAAAGAGTTTACAAACCATGGACATCATGTGGGCACTTCATAATGGCATGCCCTTCCATAGTGGGTTTTGGCATGTGCTAATGTCTCCAAGCTCCAAAGGGGGTTAACCAAGCACCTTATTAGGTGGTTTTGACTTCTAAAGGGGATGGTATGTCCACAGTACATCCTTCAAATGGCGGTGGCATGTGATAAAGTGATGGAACAAAGTAGGGGATGAAAGGGGCAATCCTGGGTCACATGTCAGGGTACAAGGGTAGCTAATAAAAGGAAGCCCATACTTGAGTAAATAATGTATAGGAGGGAGCAATCGTGGCACATGAATTGCCCTGGCCTTGATTTTTCCACCCTTCTTCATATGCCTTTTGCCTTTTATGATTTTTCTTTGGTTAACTACTCGTGACTCAAGGAATGAGAGCATGATGTTTAAAGTATAGCAGTGGATACCCCCCTTAAGGTGGGGCGGTTCATTTCCCACCAGGGGTTGGGACAATCATGGATTCTCGAATGATAGAGGAGGCTCATCTAAGCCCTAGGGCCTACAGGAACTAGGGTGATGGCCATGGAAATGGGGCAGAGTTCATGTATTGGCTTTTGCCCGCGTGCTAAATGTGTTTGTCTTAACCATCTTTTGCATTTTGTGGTACATTTTCCTGTTGAATTTGGCCAATTATGCTTTTTCTTTTCTTTTTTTTAGCTACATCAACCTTTGAGGGATCGTTCCACGCCCGACCCAAGGTGTGGACAAGGGGAGGGGAAGCTAACCTTATGTGGACCCAGGTGGGAGGAATGATGAATGGGGTAATAATTAGCAAAAGGGGAGTGATATATGTGGATAAGGGTGCAGGATCACGAAACCAAAATCAAGGTTTCCCATGTAGTACCATCCCTAAAGCCCAGACGTCAGTAAAAGAGATCCCATGGGACTAGGGTCCAAGGTTAACATCCAAAAGAGTTCTAGGGGACAAGAGCACAAACCTAGCCCACTCTTTCCGTCGAATCCCCCCATTAATCAATGCCCAAGAGTTTCCATGATAAGTAAACCATAATACTCAATTAAATAACAAGGCATACCTTTAGGTTTGGGTGGCCCACCTACAAACATACGATCATGACAGATGGGTGAGGGACCACATGGTTGGCTCAGGTGGAGGAGAAATGGCACAACAAGCTAGTTGGTGGCTACAAGGGACTGCGGGTTGCCGGCTGAGGACCATCTTGGAGAAAATTTTCTCCTAGGGATATCACCCACAAACTAGTGGGTAACAGGGATGACATCATCCTTGTTGTTTCTACATGTTTTCAACAATATATTTCCATTAAATAATCCTAACCCTAGGTATTTATTTGAAGGCCTTGCCTACTTTATTGATCATTCATTGAAAGGGCCTTTTCTTTGGTTGTTATATGACATTGTGTACCCTATCATTGCAAATCATCAAACCGTAACTTAGAAAAGCCATATTTTTGGTCTAGGAATAGAGTACTTGAGCCTTGGCATAGAATATCTAGGCCTTTCTAGGCTTCGCCAATACTTTGTCCCTTCTTAGAGACCTCTTATCTATCACCTTGAGCCATGGTAATTGATTATCCTTTAGGTGATTTATGGAAGCCTCCCTTGTGGTCAAATACCACTAAAGAACATGAGAAAGGTTGTTGAGGTGACAGTGGCGACCCCTTCTCTTGTCGCCATATAGTCTAATTCTGCCTAGTGGAGCTTTGCAATAGACGTGCTAAATTTTGAGCCAACAAGAACCAAAGTATGTTTTCATTGACCAAGCTCCACTAGTCCATGGACTTGCAATCAACAATAGCATTTACAAAGACGCTCCAAATGTCATAAAACTCTTATATAAAGGATAGTAGACTACCTATTAATTAGCATGAAGTTTAGTTGACATAATTCTTAGTCTTGAAAATCACCTAGGGTCATCCAACGTATAATCCTAGCAACCATTTACCCATGTCTAGAACCCACTCATTGACAACCAAGTTTTTTTTCCATTTACCAACCATTGGTAGATTGTAGCCTTGCAAACTGCATTGATGTATGCTTGTTTATGAGCATGGCGTTCATCTAAAAAACAAGAAAAACAAAGCGTTTAAACATTTGGCAGAATTTACCAATTATGTATTTGATTTCTACTGAAAAAGCTGGACATGACACCATCCAAAAAAGCATGTGGGATATTTTTCTAGATAATTTAAATGACAGGTCCTGTCAGAAAAAACAGAAGATAAGCATATCCCATGCTCCGTAGAGTGAGACTGCAGAAAAATAGCCCTACGGTATGCCAAAAATAGGAGCCATCATACCTGCCTGATGAAAGTTGACTTCCCACCCATGTTTGGTCCAGTGATAATTTGGAACCAGCTTTTACCCCTAACCTATAACACAGATCAGGCATTGATAGTTATTATGATTAAAGAATTATTAAAGATTTTATGACAGCTGTTATAAGTTAAACTGGAAATAACCCCCCAAATCAAAAAGCATTCATCCAAGTCCAGTAAGAACAACTTACAAGGCGGCAATCATTTGGTATGAAATTTACACCATCCTGAGCCTCAACACAAGGATGCCTGCTTCCTTCAAGTATGATATCCCCATCCTCCTGATAAATCATGGCAATGTATAATATATTGTCAAAGAAATAACATAACAGGCATGCTACATTATTTTGCATTGATTAACATAAAAGGCAAATTGAAAACATCTTGGGTAAAGGAAATTACCGATGGAATGATATCTGGTCTCACATATGGAGTGGGACAACAGATTGCTAGATCAGCAAAACTCAGCAGAACATCCAATTCAGAAAGGAGACTGGCAAGAACTTCAAAAACCTGCATAAAAATAACGACATAACAACAATTATGCATCAATGATAAAGATGTAATAGAAATACCAAAGAAGAGGGAACATGAAGCACAGTACTATGGTATTGCTGAGTATCCCTTTAACAAAAATGTAGAAACTGCTGGAACTATTATTGCATATGAGATTAGCATGTCAGATTAGGCAGGAAATTATTGAAACCAAACTAAAATAGACCAACAAGCAGAGAATAGAATCCTAAATAAGTGCAATAAATTTTGGGACATTTTTCACTCTAGGAAGCTCAATATTCAGAAAGTTAGAAGCAAAGTGCACATTAAAATGGGCATTTATATCTTCAGAAAAGAGAATACACACTATGTTTCCTATGAGGACTGAGTTTTATGTTTGGTCAGATGACTGTAATTCAACAAAGAATACAAATGTTAAATCTGTGAAGAACTCTGGCAACAGTCATACATTGACATCAATAGGTTAGTTGCTGCAGCTCTCTTAGTAGTTCTTGTTTCAATAGGAAAACAAGATCATTTTGGTAAATGAAGAAACTGGAGGATAACCACAGATAAATAAGGAAGCAGAGTGGGAGAGATTGAGATTTTAGTCGCAACTTCTACAGTAAAGCATCTTGAGCAAGCAAATACAAGTCATCTTGAGCTAGCGAGTACGAGATGCCTGAGAAACAATCCTTCACACTGGCATATGATATAGAAGCATGTGGGTCAAATAAGATATAGATCCGGTCATATTATCCCACCTGCATTATGATAAACAGCACACTGAATAGCATAACAATATCCGAGATAATAACTACTAAGACTAGCAACGCTTTAATTAGGAGGTAAAGAACTTTCCATAAAGGACACGACTGAATCAAAAGATGTCCTCTCAATCCCAGGCTACAGCTCAGAGAAACATTACCACAAGTCTTCTTGGAGGCTTATTGTAATGAAAGTCAGAGATTACCATATGGTTCAATAAAGATGTCATATTGTCATTGTTTACCATAAGGCTCCAGGGAGGCTTCATATTGTGATGAAAATTAAAAATTACCAACCTTATTCATTTCTCTTAAAGGGAAGGCATGGCATCTATTAGTGTAAGATCTATAAGATAATTTTATTTATTTCCAATGAATGACCACAATAAGTAGGTCAATAAAACTCAAAAGTACATCCAGTGTAGGTACATAGTGAGGATGATAAAGCAGCTCCTAAGGTGAACTGCAATAGTATATATAAGATAATTGTATCAATTTTCAACAGATGACCATCAAAGTATGTAAAATGGACTGACAGATACAACGATGTCCATACAAAGTGGGAGCACTAAAAGCAGCTCCTATATGAAAAAGCAAGAAGCAGAGTCAAATAACTGTCTAACCTATATCATGGAAAGCCAACTCCAAAGATGTAAGACAATCTAGGAGAGAGATGTACAAGGTGAGTGGATCTAGAATCTATGATACCAATGGTACAAGCCTATCTCCACCCACTAGAACCATTTCTCCTAACATCTGAAGGCTAAATGGACAAAGCTCAAAATAGATAATGTCTGTTTTTCATAGATCATATAATCCCTAGGTCACCTGACACAGGGACACAAGACACATAGGACATGAAAATACAAGTATCCAACACGTGACACGACGACCCCCCAGAGCAGGACATGGACAACACGTTAAATATTATATAGTAAAAAATATAAAAATTTAGTGAATTACGCATAAAATATGAAATATATAAAACATTTAGATGATGATGAAATAAATTCAATACATGACTAATGCATATAACCAAAATATGTATTGAGTGCAAATGCAATCCATCTTTGATCCAAAAATATATCAACAAGAGGCCCTAAATGGCCTGTATCGTCCAAAATAACTTGTACTATATATCATCAAAACCATTGCCTATATTGGGATCCTCATCATCAACATCACCCTCTAAGCATTAAAATAAGATAGAAAAAGCTTAACACGTCAAATCGAGATTTTGTTTGAGTGATGGATGCATTTTTACTATGGTCATGATAGAGGAGTTCAACAATCAAAGCCACCAACATCATGGTACATAGAGGGCTTGGTCCTCTTAATTAGATGCTAGTTCCTTACCCTCATACATGACAAACTGTGATGGAAACGTTGTAATCCGTTGAAACCACTCTCAAACATCCTAACTCATTTCATGGTAATGTTAAAAATTTAAGTATAATTTAACATTACCATTAATAGCATTAGTAGGGCCTGGACAAATCCACTTTCCACCACTTGGAATCCCTTCTAACAATGCTTAATTTCCCTTAGCTGCATTTGAAAACCTTCAAGAGCTCCAAAATAGTGACTGAACTGCGCGAGAATGAGGCAACAAATCAATTTCAGGATGTTTTTTCCACAGGACACGTGTCCAAATTTCGGGACACCAGTAGGGATTGTGAACGACATGAGTCAAACTCTTGCAACACGTTTTTTTTTTGGGGGGGGACGTGTCCGATGACTTAGTATAACCCATATCATCTTGAAAATTTGGCCTCCAATACTTTTCTATTTTCCATAACAGATCATCATGATTCATGATACATATGATGTACAAAAACAGTACATTACTCCATTAGCAGTACAGTTCCAGCTTGCTTAAATAAAATAGTCTTCATAGAGAAATAACAAGAGTACAGAAAAGAGATGCAGAATACAAGTTAGGTCATTCAAAGAGGGCAAAATAATGTAAACGACAACCACGAAAAGAAAACATGAATTTATGTCATGAACAAAGACAAACACATAACAGGCATGGGATTGTTCTCATGAAAACTCAAAAACAAGGGAAAAAAGAACATGTAACTCACTTCAGTAAATGTTGCTGCCGTTTGTACTACCCGGCTAACGAGTTCTCTTTGAGTACTGTTATATGCCTCTACCAACTTCATGTACTGCTCCCCGAGCCGTTTGAGTTTTGCATTTGTGAATTTGACACCATCCTTTCTTGTTTCTAAAACAATATACTGTGTATTCAACTTCTTCCGTACTTTTGGTTCCTCTTTCTTTGTAATCCTGAATACATGTCCAAATTGTGTGCCCTTGTCCAGTTTCAAACTCTTGTCCACAGGAAGATCCAGATCATTTGCAGCTTGCTGATGCACCTTCCGTATTTGTTCTTCCACTCCATCTCGTTCATCCTTAAGCGTCAACAGGCTAGAATCATAACCAGCCGAGATCATGTATTCTCCATTATCAAGTTGATCAAGATCAACAGCAGCCTCAACAAGAGCAGCAAACTTTGTCAAATGCTCTTCATCAGTCCAAAATTCAAAGGCATCTGTATACCTCTCTCTGATTAATAAGGAAAATACACCTTCATATCGTTCTAGACAACTTTTAATTACAGGAAGCCGTATGCTTGTCTGTCAGACAGATATAATATAGTCACAAAAAACCATCAAAAACAGTTTGAGTACTTAGAAACCACAATATGCATGTCATTAAAATGAATACATCACAAGTGAAGTTTTATTTAGAGAAATTTTAATAGTTTTTAGGATGTAATGGAATGTACAATATGTCAGAACTTGGGTATGATTGGATAAAAAGCAAATCAAATTCCAGCACAGATAATAATTAGCCACATATGTCCCATGCTCAGACTAGAAAATCAAGTGAGCCAATAGAAAAGAATAGGTAGGGTACTGGCATCAGCATACTAGACAAAAGCATCACACTTTCGAGGTCACTATATACCTTATAAGAACATATTACATCAATAGCTTCTGAAGTGCATAACAGAATGAACACCTAAATTGGAAAATAAAAGATCCTTGCCTGATACAGCTTTACAATATCTTGTAGATTAGCACTCCTCTTCTCAAGTTTCCGCACAAGTCGTTCAATATCTGTAATTCTTTTCAGATGCTGTCTCAAATCCTGACGCAATGCTGTGTCCTCAACAAATGACTGCACCAGATCCAACCTACATTTGATCTCGTCTACATCTAACAGAGGTTGTTTGAGCCACCTGTTCAACAACCTCTTCCCCATGCCAGCAGTACAAGTCCTATTCATCAGTCCAAACAAGCTGAAATTCTTGTTTGCATCTGTCTTACTTTCAAGAACATTTAAAGCTCGTAGTGCTGCAGCGTCCAGCCGCATGTAGCTCTCCAAGCTATACCGTTGTATGTTAAATCTCCCATAATTGTTATCATCTGCGAGCAAATCTGTATAAGAGAGGAGAGCCCCTATAGCACCAGCAGCACAATCTGAACTTGCAACTAAATCCCTCAATGACTCTATAGGACCTTTCACAAGGCGACTAAGGTCTTGATCAACATCCCTGGAATTGAAATCAGCCTTCTTTTTTTCAGTTAAGAGCACATTACATCTCGCCAACACATCATGCAGGCGCTTATTAGCAGGTGACTTCCCAGTCTGTAGCGGCAACAAACATTCCCTGCATCCAAGAGCTACCATGGCAGATTCCAGATTTGTGTATTGGTTGTCATCAATAAACTCTGTCATGCCTAAGGTTCTCTTAGTCAGATCAATAAATGCCATCCCCACCAAGTATCCATTATCCTGAGTAACATATTGCACAGCTATTATAACAGGTGTATCTTGCATGTCATTGCTTGCAAATAGAATGTCCTCAAAACAGCCAAGCTTGCCAGGAGTTCCAGTCTTTGCCAACCTCCAATTTGAGCCACTCCCCTCATAGAGCTCGACAATGTGGTCAGTTCTCTCTAAGAGCAAGTCCCGGATAATGCTTTCAAACATATTCTTGCTAATGCTTACACTTGAAAGAGCATTGTTTCCATTACCCAACTGCCGAAGAGCAGTTGTTGTACGGTAATAAGTTTTTGCAATGAAAATAGCATTTTCGCCATGAGCTGTATAGTAGTCCTGTGATTACGAGATCTTAAATAAATACTTGGTTCGCATAACTAATCTTTCAAATAAGTAACCTTAAAAAAATAAAATCTAGTGAAATTGCTTCACCCTAAAGTTACATGCCCCTAAAAAATTTCACCATTTTCACAAACATCAGAATGACCTATATAGCATATAACAGCCAAAAATTTCAAGAAACTGAAATATTTCTATCATCTTATGTTTGTCTCACTCATAGATCAAGACAACGTTGTACATTAATTTATCATTTCAATACATCGAATCTTACAGATACAGGAAAATTTTCAAGTCACCTTTACCTCTTTGAGCAGGTGACCTTAGCATCCTGTCTTTGTTTCTTTGTTTTTACATGGATGCATATCATAGAATTCAAAAAGCCTTCTTAGAGATCAATGATTCAGAAAAAAGTTAATTTTTGGGGGTGTTGCCTCAAAATCTAGCAGGCCTTGTGAGACGCCTCACAAAGCAAGAGCCAGACCATGATGCAACAATGAGGTGGTTGCCACTATCACCTTAGCACTCCACCTCCTGCTCTTTAGGGGAATTTCACCACACAGGAGGCTTTCCAGTTTATCACTAAAGGATGTTCTAAGTTCATTGGCTCCAGATGTAGGTGAATGGCTAATCAGTACTTCTTGCATACAATTCTGTAATAAAGGAATAGCGTACCACAAGCAAAGCCTAGAAAAGAGTGCTTGATACCTGGGGTTTCAAGAAGTAGCTTAACAAAGGTACATCTAGGCATACAATACGAGAAAAAGGTTTGCTTAAAGATATCAACTTCATGCATGGAGTAATCTAGGCATGCAAACACAAGGAAAAGGTTTACTTAAAGATATCAAATTCATGCATGCAGTAAGGGGGAAAACCCTAGTTTCACTTCCAAACCCTAACTATATTTTTATGAGCAGAGAAATTAACTAGAAGAAAAGCTCTATAGGACATCTTATATGGATTTTAGGGAAAATAGTTCAATGATTCAGAAAAAGGTTCATTTTGGGGGGTGTTGCCTCAAAATCAAGCAGGCCTTGTGAGAGGCCTGACAAAGCAAGAGCCAAAGTTCAAACCAAGATGCAACAACGAGGTGGTTCCCATTGTCACCTAAGCACTCCACCTCCTACTCTTTAGTGGAATTTCACCACACAGGAGGTTTCCCAGTTTATCACCTAAAGGATGTTCTAAGTTCATTGGCTCTAGGTAATGAATGTGAACGTAGAACGGCTAAGCAAGGTACTTCTTCTATGGATTAGGGCACAATTCTCTATCAAAGGAAGTGTACCACAAGCAAAGCCTAGAAAAGAGTGCTTAATACCTGGGGTTTCCAGAAGTAGCTTAACAAAGGTACATCTAGGCTGGCAAACACAAGGAAAAGGTTTACTTAAAGATATTATCAACAATAGGGAATGGTTAACCTTCAAACAAGCCCTAAGTTGAAGCCTTGTATAAATTTAGGGTTTCTTAGGGCCCTAAATTGCCCGGATTTGATGACATCAGCCCTAATGAGCCAACTTTCACCATGAAACAAGCTAGATTTTAAGTGTGTGAGGTCAATCAAGGTGGAAACCAACCAAATCAGCTCCAACATTGTGGTTCTTCAAGCCCTAGTTCAATTCAGCCCTTGCCCTAGCCCAAGCAGCTTGCCTTAGAGGGCCAAAAAAGTAAGAAAATGAGAAAAAGGTAGAAATTTTAATGAGTTTTGACCACTATAAGGATCCCAATTCCTTTCCCTACTTGGGTGATGGAGCCCTGGGGATTAAACTTGGAGATATCAAATTCATGCAAGGAGTAAGGGGGGAAACCCTAGTTTTCACTTCCAAACCCTACTATATTTTAATGAGGGGAGAAATTGACAAGAATAAAAGCTCTCTAGTGTTGAAGAATGTAACTAGGTTCGGTCTTCATAAGTGTATTTGAGTCATAATGAAATGTATTTATCAAAAGAAAGAAAAGAACTTTTTATGACTTATTAAAGCATGGATTTCATGCTTGGGTCATCATTTTCTAGGTCAAAGTCCCCATTAAGGACTTCTAGGTTTTATCTGGAGTCATTAGAGTTATTGTCCAGATTATGAGACCCTTATTGGGCTTTTGTATCAAGTAAAAAGAATTATTATTAAGTCAAATAAGTCATTTGTCACCTCCCACCAAGTCGGCCCTTACCTGATGAAATCGGCCTACATTAGGGCAATTCGACCCACAAAAAAGGCTATATATAGAAGTGCAGTTTGATTCATTTGTAGCATCACTCACAAGTTCGATATACAAGAAAAGGAAGCAAAAAAGTGTGAAGTTGCAGAAGGAGAAGGATTGCAAAGAAGGACAAGATCGAAGTTACTAGGCTACTGCTATGGTCAAAATTATGGATTCTACTGCAAGTCGAAGTTCTGTTGCTGGGTCGAAGTTCTGCTACTGGGAGGTCGAAATTATGTTGTTGTAGGATCAAAGTTCTAGGTCAAAGTTGTTGTTGGAAGGTTATCATTTCAAGAGAAAGGAAGGGATGACTTGGTGGTTGGAGGAAGTTTGTGTCTAGGTCAAAGAGTCTTGGATTATCTCGTCTTTTCTTATGAATCCACTGAAGGAAGAGGTTTGATTGGGTTTTCCTCACATTGGGGTTTTTCCCTGGCTAAGTGCCTATATCTTGTGTCTCTTGTTCTTGTGATCTTCATACACATATAATTTGGTAATTGCTTGATGAAAGATAACCTAATAAAGAAGTAAAATCCAACATAATTCACTTTAATTATCAAGAAAGAGGAATCAAACCCTAATTCTACTAGCATTGATTTCTCAACATCTAGGAGGTCTTAATGGGATTTCAAGAAAAATAGATTTAGCATGCAATAATTCACCAAGGCCTACCAATAAAAACTTTCATTTAGACAAAGAACAATAGAAAATCCTAGCAATATTTCATTACATGTAAAACCATAAAAGATATGCAATAGATACTCACAAGTTTTCCATGATAATGCCTTAGTTCAATCCCAAAAATATGTCTCCAATACGCAAACTAGTCTACAAAAGCAATAGCTCCACAAAAGTTCACATCTTTACAAGTAGCGAAATACAAAGGCTAAGTCGAACTCTTCTAAAGAGGCCAAAATCCACAAAAATGATGATGAACAAATGAATGGAGTGATCCTCCTTTTATAGGAGATCTATCACTTCCATTAATCCTACTAAAAGCCCCTAAACAAGTTTAATTTTGAGAAAACACAAAGTAAATGGGTTACAAGCCAACCCGATAGTTCAACAAAATAAAATATGCCAGCATTTACCCACACGTGTGAATCGTAAGCCCTCTTTAAGCATGATGTCAAGCCCTTTAAAAGCTCAAATGCTCCAAAAGTGCAATGTAAGGGTCGTATGAGTCTCTAAGCATCATGATCAACCTTAAATTGAGGAAGGGTCCTCAAAGCAAGCCTCAAAAAATCTCCATATGTCCAAAAGCCAGCTATTAGTGCCTTGCATCATCTCCATGGGCACCATCTAAACAACGTGGTGTACTCTCTCTCCAACGTTGGGGCTCCATCAAGTAATACAAGCCCTCCCTAATCATCCTGGGGATAATCATCATCATCTAGGCTCTGGATTGAGTCATGCCCATCAATATCAAGCCCGGCCTGGGGGGATGATGGGTCTATTGGGTACATCATCAAGAATCCTTAATGCTAACCAAGATGAGCATACCATTCTGGCATTTAAGGGTGCTTTGGGGTGTCCATAAACTGCCAAGATCATCAAAGTGCCCAACGCTCTATTGTAGAGGGGTAATGTTGCATCTATAAGGTCATCAAGCTCTCCAGAAGTGTAGTATGGCTTGGGCATCATGTGGATTAGGAGTGGAATAAGTGTGCTGTTAAGGCCTCGATTGCTCTAGGCAAGACCACCTGGCAAAACCATCTCTAACTCAAGTGAAAACAACCACTCATTAGAGACAATTCTGATAAATGCTCAAGGTGGACCATATTTAATTGTTAAGGGCATAAAGATACTTCAAATCATGATCACCTTTTAATATCTAACTAAACCAAGCCTCGTCAAAGTCTTCCCTACGTTTGTAGAGGTGGTTAGGTCATCAACCCTATTAGGTGCTTACAAACCCTAAGGGAATGTGGCATTTCCAAGGTCAACTCTTCAATTCATAGGTGTTAGTGAAAATAAGTGGCAACGGAGGGGAATGACTTCATGCTTAAGTACCATGGCCAGGAGACTGGTTGATGAAGGTCCACGTCCTCCTAAGCATATAGATGTAATGGAGGGAGCAATCATGGAGGCATGAGTTAACCCCTTTCCTCGACATACTTCTTCCACCCCTCTGGTGCATTTTCTAATTTTTTTTGTGATGCTTTTGATATGTTGCATAGCTCAAGGATTAAAGCTTGCTCTTTATGATATAGCATTAGTTTACCCCTTAATATGAGTTAGTTTCTCGCTCATCAAGGTTGGGACATGCAAGGGTTGCTTATCATGAGATGGAGCATCAAGTGCTCAGGAACCAAGTGATGGCTAATGAAGAGGGTAAAGCTCATGCTAGGCTTTTTCCCACATGCTAATTATGTCTCAACCATCTTTGCATTTTGACTTTTCTTTTTCTTTTGGTATGGCCATCTTATGCTTTTTCATTCTTCTGGTTGCATCAACCTCCAGTGAAAGGATGTGGATGTATGAGTGCCAAATCCCCAATGAACCAATGACTTGTAAGCCGAAAAATGGATGTGGTATAAAGGGAATGATGAATGATGTTACATATGGAATGGAAATGGACACGCTACTTCAATCTAAGTTTCCCAAGTAGTGCCCCTCCTATAACCCTAAGGCCTTAGAGGAGGTCCCACTAGACTAAAGCTAAAGACTAACCCCTGTGGTAAGGTGAGAAAACAAGTTTACAGTCAAGATCAATCAATCAATCAAATCACCCCTTTATCAATATTAAAATTCCCGATACATTAAGTAAAAGAACTTGAATACAAAATGGTTAAAATACGTGTCGGGTGGTAGCTCGCCTTCACTTAAGAGGAATGTCAAATGGTGAGAGATGAATGACCCGTATAAATGGTAGGGGAATGTGGCATATCTTCATCAGTGAACAATTTGTGAGGCTTCTAGTTGGTTGGCTATCCACTATAGGAGAAAAAGCACTCCTATAGGGTTACCCATTTTGGTGGGTAACATGGAAAATGGGTTACATGGGGAAAATGTAGATATTTGCATGAGTCCTCAGTTTCATGAGTTCAATCAAATTATTTTTATGGTAATTTTTACCCACCAAAAGTGGGTGACTCCTAGGAGAAATTTTTCTCCTATTCATCTCTTCCAACTGCTCGTTAACAACCCCTGAGACCCACTTTGTAGTCGATGTGATGTGCCATTCATATCTCCGCCACCTGCATCAGTCATATGTTTCCTCGCCCGTTTGTCAAGAGCACATGTTGGAAGGTGTGCTTCTAATCAAAAGGTACTTTATTCATTATGCAATTAGGTGCCTATGCTAGTTTGTATTTGAGCATTTTGACATGACTTATGACATAACTTGGAAAAAATATGGGTATTGTTCATAGTCTTGTTCCCTCACCATAAATAGGGGGTTAATTTTCAATCCTAGTCCAGTGGGACCTCCCCTAACAACCCATGATTTTAAGCAAGGGCACTACTTGGGAAGCCATGATTGAGATAGTGTAGCCCCATCTATTCCTTTCCATACTTACCACTTTCCATATTACAATATGAGCCCCTATTCCACCTCTCTTAATAGAGTCAATTGACCATTGGTTAATTCAAAATTGGGATTTGGCCACCACACATCCTTATAGCTAGGTAGGGCCTGGAAATGCACCCTAGGAGGTTGTTGCAGCAAAAAGAAAAAGAAAAAGAGCATATGATGGCCACAAGAAAAACAAAAGAAAAATCAAAATGCAAAGGATGGTCGAGACTTACAAATTAGCACGTGGGAAAAATTCAAGCATGAGTCGTACCTCTATCATATGGCCTCACCCGCGCCTTGGGCTAATGTTTCCCTATTTCAAGGAACCCTTGCATGTCCCAACCCCTGAAGTGCAATGAATTGCCCAATCCCAAAGGGGGTAATAACTGTTATACATCATACAAAGCAAACTCTCATTCCTCAAGCTACGAGCAATAATACAAGAAAAAATCAAGAAAAAGTAAAAGGCACTATAGAGGGGTGGAAAAACAAAGGTTGAGGTAACTCATGCATCCATGATGGCTCCCTCCTCACATCTATACACCCACGATGAGGTATTCTATCATAGCCAATCCCTTTGACCATGGCACTTGACCATGGAGTCCTTTCCCCTTTGTTCCAACATTATTCACATGGAACCTATCGATTGAAGGTTGGATCAAGGCCAAGTCACTTCGCTTTGGGGGTTGAGAACACCTAATAGGGTCGTCTATTAACCACTCCTACGTAGGGAGGCAACACCATCGCTGGTAAAGGCCCCAATTTTGGAAGAGAAGCCTCATATGAAGTGTTATTTTTCCCCATTTCTCCTAAGCTTGGTTCAATTAGATGCAATAATGATTAATGTACTTGATGGTTAAGGTTGCAATACTGGATATTGTGTTTAATTGGCAGGTGGTTCCAATTATAGGCTTGGGCAACTTAACTAGGGTTCAATTCCCCTTGAGAGACATATTGACCCCCAAAGGTGATGCGTTCAGAGCCATGGGACTCCGGACAGTCATAGAGCATCATCCATAGCCATGGGCACCTTCAGCATCCAAAGTGTTCACACGTACATACCTTATTCCGCGGACTGATGCCTGCGGCCGAAGGTACATACACATCTAACCATGGTAATTACATGGTGTAGCGATTGAACTGCATTCGAGCCCAGGAGTTTGTCTCCTTACGCCCAACTATTGAAGCTAGCACCATCTTCAATACCCTCAACGTTGGAGCGGAATCGAGCTTATTCATCAATTGGAGACCCATGAGACCCAGTTTTGTAGCCAAATGAAGATCTGCAGGAGACAACCCTGAACATAATTTTAATAATATTATTTATACATATCTTGGCACTAGAGGAGCTCAATGCAAGCCCTAGAAGGACCGACGATAGCATGACATTAGCGTTTTGGCCCCCCTGTTGGAGATTTTATTATGTTTCACATTAGCTACAAGGTCGACTTGTGACGTTGCTTGTAGTTTGTTCATTGTTATATGATTTAAGGGGCTTCTAGGCATAATAAGACATTAGTAGCACATGTATACATTGGAGATCATTCATTTGTGATCTCCCACCATCATCACTATTGGAAATTCAACCTCATTGAGGAATTTCGCTTCTCTAGAGGAATCACACTTGTTCTCTGAATCTCTTGTGGACAATTTGGATCTACTGGTTGCGTTTTGACATTTGGAACTTATTTTGTTGAAATATGTAACTAGGTTTGGTCTTCATAATGACAAAAGTAATCATAATTTTATGTTCTTAATGAAAAGAGAAAGCTAAATTTATTATTGTGAGTCTTGAGGCATGGGTTTCATGCTCAAAAGAATTTATTTTTATAGGTCAAAGCACCCATTGAGTGCTTCTAGGTTTGTTATAAAGTCATCGAGTCATTGTCGTGTATGAATGACCCATTTGGGCATTTTACATATTGTAAGAAAATTATTTGAGTCAAATTAAAGTCAAGAAACCCTCCAAGACCAAGTCAATCATGCAAGCATCAAGTTGGCCTGAGGACATGTCACATCGGCCTAATAGGAGGCTCAAGGAAGCCTATATATAGGGCACTCAGCCTCGTTTTGGAGAAAACACTCTCACTCACACAAGTTCGATCATAAAGAAGAAAGGAAGTGCAAAGAAGAGGAGGTCGAAGGAAGGAGCAGAAGTTGAAGTTTTGGGATTTGTTTAGGGCTTTGTTTTGGGAAAAACAAAGGTTGAGGTAACTCATGCATCCATGATTGCTCCCTCCACACATCTATACACCCAAGATGAGGTATTCCATCATAGCCAATCCCTTTGACCATGGCACTTGGCCATGGAGTCCTTTCCCCTTTGTTCCAACATTATTCACATGGAACCTATCGATTGAAGGTTGGATCAAGGACATGTCACTTCATTTTGGGGGTTGAGAACATCTAATAGGGTCGTCTATTAACCACTCCTACCTAGGGAGGCAACACCATCGCTAGCAAAGGCCCCAGTTTTGGAAGAGAAGCCTCATATGAAGTGTTATTTTGCCCCATTTCTCCTAAGCTTGGTTCAATTAGATGCAATAATGATTAATGTACCTGATGGTGAAGTTTTCAGTACTAGATATTGTGCCACCAATTGTGAAGTAGTTTTAACTATAAACTTAAACATGCAACTTAACTAAGGTTCACTAGTCTGAGAAACATATTGACCCTCAAAGGTGATGCGTTGAGAGCCATGGGACTCCGACAATTATAGAGCATCATCCATAGCCATGGGCACCTTCAGCAACCAAAGCGTTCCTGCATTTGCTTTATTATTCATGAGATGATGCACCTCTACTAGTATGCCCCCAACCAACTTAGCAATAATTACATGGTGTGCCAGTTGATCCAGGGCCCAAATGAGATTTGTCTCATACCTTCATACATTGGAGAGCTAGCACCATCTTCAATACCCTCAACGTTGGAGCGGAATCGAGCTTATTCATCAATTGGAGACCCATGAGACCCAGTTTTGTGTGATTTTTAGAGAGATCTAGGGGCCAACACCTAGACCTTAATTTTAGGAGCCCTCTAGACATATATTGGCACTAGAGGAGCTGAACGCAAGCCCTGGAAGGACCTGCAATAGCATGACATCAGCGTTTCGACCCTCCTGTTAGAGATTTTATTATGTTTCACATTAGCTACAAGGTCAAATTGTGATGTTGCTTGTAGTTTGTCCATTGTTATATGATTTGAGGTGCTTCTTGACATAATTAGACATTAGTAGCACATGTATATATTGGAGATTATTCATTTGTGATCTCCCACCATCATCACTATTGGCAATTCAACCTCATTGAGGAATTTCGCCTCCCTAGAGGAATCGCACTTGTTCTCTGAATCTCTTGTGGATGATTTGGATCTAGTGGATGTGTTTTGACATTTGGAGCTTATTCTGTTGAAATATGTAACTAGGTTCGGTCTTCATAATGACAGATGAAATCATGATTTTATGTATTTAATGAAAGGAGAAAAATAAATTTATTATTGTGAGTCTTGAGGCATGGGTTTCATGCTCAAGAGAATTTATTTTTATAGGTCAAAGCACCCATTGAGTGCTTCTAGGTTTGTTATAAAGTCATTGAGTCATTGTCATGTATGAATGACCCATTTGGGCATGTTACAGATTGTAAGAAAATTATTTGAGTCAAATTAAAGTCAAAAGACCCTCCAAGACCAACTCATTCATGCAAGCATCAAGTCGGCCTAAGGACATGTCACGTTGACCTAATAGGAGGCTCAAGGAAGCCTATATATAGGGCACTCGACCTCATTTTGGAGAACACACTCTCACTCACACAAGTTCGATCATAAAGAAGAAAGGAAGTGTAAAGAAAAGAACATCGAAGGAAGGAGAAGCAGTCGAAGTTTTGGGCTTTTTTTTAGGCTTTGTTTTTTTTTGGGAAAAACAAAGGTCAAGGTAACTCATGCATCCATGATTGCTCCCTCCTCACATCTATACACCCAGGATGAGGTATTCCATCATAGCCAATCCCTTTGACATGGCACTTGGCCATGGAGTACTTTCCCCTTTGTTGCAACATTATTCACATGGAACCTATTGATTGAAGGTTGGATCAAGGAGATGTCACTTCCCTTTGGGGGTTGAGAACACCTAATAGGATCGTCTATTAACCACTCCTACCTAGGGAGGCAACACCATCGTTGGTAAAGGCCCCAATTTTGTAAGAGAAGCCTCATATGAAGTGTTATTTTGCCTCATTTCTCCTAAGCTTGGTTCAATTAGATGCAATAATGATTAATGTACCTGAGGGTGAAGGTTGCAGTACTAGATACTGTGTGTAATTGGCAGGTGGTTCCAACTATAGGCTTGGGCAACTTAACTAAGGTTCAAGTACTGCAAAGGTGATGCGTTGAGAGCCATGGGACTCTGGACAGTCAGTTATAGAGCATCATTCATAGCCATGGGCACCTTCAGCAACCACAGTGTTCCTGCATTTGCTTTATTATTCATGAGATGATGCACCTCGACCAGTATGCTCCAACCAACTTAGCAGTAATTACATGGTGTGGCAGTTGATCCAGGGCCCAGATGAGGTTTGTCTCATACCTTCATACATTGGAGAGCTAGCACCATCTTCAATACCATCAACGTTGGAGCAGAATTAGGCTTATTCATCAATTGGAGACCCATGAGACCCAGTTTTGTGCGATTTGTAGAGAGATCTAGGGGCCAACACCTGGACCTTAACTTTAGGAGCCTCCTATACATATCTTAGCACTAGAGGAGCTCAGCATAAACCCTGAAAGGACACAGGAATAACCGCAGCATCATTCAACCCTCTGTTTAAATTTTATTTTACGATAACTACACAAGGTAAACTTTTAGCCATTCCTTGTAGTGGTGACATTAATATGTAATTTGAGGGGCTTCTAGGCATAATTAGACATTAGTAGCACATGTATATATTGGTGATCATTCATTTGTGATCTCCCACCGTCATCACTATTGGAAATTCAGCCTCATTGAGGAATTTCGCCTCTCTAGAGGAATCGCACTAGTTCTTTGAATCTCTTGTGGTCGATTTGGATCTACTGGATGCGTTTTGACATTTGGAGCTTATTATGTTGAAATATGTAACTAGGTTTGGTCTTCATAATGACAAATGTAATCATGATTTTATGTATTTAATGAAAAGAGAAAAATAAATTTATTATTGTGAGTCTTGAGGCATGGGTTTCATGCTCAAGAGAATTTATTTTTATAGGTCAAGAGAGTTTACAATATTCTCGTTGAAACTTCAACAGCCGAGTTAAATCTCTAATAAACGGTTAAGATTAACTTATGACTTGATCTTCGCCTTTTCTAGAACATTCACACTCTATTTTATTAATACCCTTTAATTATTTTATTTTCCTAAGTTTAGACCATAGTTATCAAAACCCGCCGGTTTGAACCGGTAACCGATCAAACCGACCAGTCAGCTCAACCTCCGGTCAGAACTGCTCATGCAACCAGGTTTAGAGGAGGGTCTCACCTGATTTGGCCGGTTAACCGCACCTAACCGGCCAGTTAGGTACGGAACCAGCCTGTTAATGCATAAACTAGCCAGTTCCATACCTAACCGGCCGGTTAGGTGTCCCTTCCTTGCGCGGACCCACCGGTGGCCAGCAACACGGCCTTAGGGCATATGTGCAGGTAAGGGGAGGGTTGTTTCCCTCCAAAAACACCCTCCCCAATCTTTTATAAGGAGGGGCAACCTCTCCTTTGTCTCACACCAACTCATTTGTTGTTTGTGAGTTTGATTGAGAGCTTGGAGAGTGTTGAGTGTTTGCCGAAGCAGTGATCTTGGAGGCTTGGAGTTGGAGTTGGAGCTATCTTGGAGATAGTTTGCAGCTATCAATAGCGTTGGCATCTTCAAGAGGACGCTAAGGAAGCTAGTTTGCATTGCCAAGTAAGAATTCTCACTTGAAAAATCCATCATTTCATTGTTGTTCATGTATTTATTTTCTCATGTGTTTAGCTATTTTATTGCTCTCAAATCTCTAGTCCTATGCTATCAAATTTTGTATGTTTGAAATTATGTGCATTTTGTTTCGTAAATTTAGCCTTAGTTGTCCATTTATCTTAGCTGCAATTTTTTTTAAATGGCAGATTTATTTCCAAATTTCAATTATTTCAAGTCAAGATGCCTCCAAAAGCCAAGGACAGTGCATGGGTCCATTGTGATGTGATTGATGGAAAGATGGTATGCAAACTTTGTCGAAAATGTATTGGAGGTGGGGGTATTCTTAGATTGAAACATCACTTGGCTGGGATAAGAGGCAATGTAACGCCATGTGATGCACCTAATGCAGTGTTAGGTCCGGTTAGGGCAGAATACCTTGCTAAGCTTGAAAAGTTTGAGGAGACTAAGGCTAGGGAGAAGGCCATCCAAGATGAAATTGCAAGGAAGAGGGAAATAGTAGAAATGATGAGAGAGAGTGGGTATGAAAATGATGAGTATGAGATTCAAGACTCCACTTCTATCCCTTCCACCAATAACCCCTTTCACTATGTTCCTCCTGTTGGCAAAAGATCAAACCCAACAAAGAAACCCAACCTCATGAGTTATTTCTCATCCACTGCTAATCCCACAGCCACTGCCTCCATGTCCCAGCCAACTCCAAGTCGTCAACCCACTTTGGATCAACATTGGAAAAAACAATGCAAAGAAGCTTCTTATCAATACATTGCTAGATGGTGGTATGATTCAGATATCCCATTTAATGCTACTCGCTCACCTTATTACCAAGCTATGTGGGACTCTGTTTTTGTTGCAGGAAAGGGCTTCAAAGGCCCTACTGCGCATGACTTAAGGGGAGCTCTTTTGCAACAAGAGATTTGTAATATTGATGAGTATTTGGCTGAATATAAAGAGTCATGGCTCAAAACAGGTTGTTCCATCATGTCAAATGGATGGACTGATGGAAAGAACCGCACTATCATTAACTTCCTTATTGCTTGCCCTCGAGGAACAATGTTTTTGAGATCAGTTGATGCATCTGATAAGGTGAAGGATGCAACCCTTCTATTTGAGCTTTTGGATGAGATTATTCAGGAAGTGGGAGAGCAGAATGTTGTGCAGGTCATCACAGATAATGCCTCAAACTATGTTCTTGCTGGAAAGATGCTTGAGTCCAAGTATAATACCATATTTTGGACTCCATGTGCTACACATTGCATAGACC
This sequence comes from Pinus albicaulis, assembly GCA_034641835.2. Taxonomy (NCBI): domain Eukaryota; kingdom Viridiplantae; phylum Streptophyta; class Pinopsida; order Pinales; family Pinaceae; genus Pinus; species Pinus albicaulis. The sequence continues at coordinate 1,150,571,328 of CM076579.1, read as the reverse complement.
TCATGCTTGAGGACATACGCAAAGTGGAATGGGTAAAAAACATTGTAGAGCATGGCAAGTGCATTACAAAATACATTTACAACCACTCATGGGTATTGAGCCTAATGAGGAAAAACACTGGGGGCAAAGAGCTTGTTAGGCCTGCCATTACGAGATTTGCAACTCACTTCCTCACATTGCAATGTCTCAATTCTCAACAAAAAAACCTGCAGAAAATGTTTTCTTCTGATGATTGGACTGAATCCCGGTGGGCTCGTAGACAAGATGGAAAAGACACCAAAAAGAAAGTCTTTGACATTAATTTTTGGAAAAGGTCTTCAGAGCTGGTAAAAATTATTGAGCCCCTTGTTAAGGTGCTAAGGATGGTGGATGGGGAAAAGATGGCAATGGGATACATTTATGAGGCTATGGATCAAGCCAAGGAGCAGATACGGGCAGCTTACAGGGACAGGTTAGCTAAATATGGCCGGATATGGGAGATCATTGATAACAAATGGAACAATCAACTCCATCGTCCTATACATGCAGCTGGGTATTTTTTGAACCCAAAGTATCATTATAGAGCTCGGCTAGGAGATCAGCAGGATGGGGAGGTCAAACCTGGATTGATTGATTGCTTGGAGCGCATGGTCCCTAACCGTGCAGACCTTTTGGAAACACATAAACAACTTACTCATTTCAGTATGGCAGCTGGTACCTTTGGAAAGAACTTGGCAAAAATGGCAAGAGATGTGGATCAACTAGGTAAGCAATTCCAATTTGTTTTTCTTTTCAAGTTAAATTGTTTGTAAATAAGTAATGAAATGAACTATGTTACTAATGAATGTCTTTTTATTTGCAGCACATTGGTGGGAGTCATTTGGCGGCCAATGTCCTCAATTGCAAAAGTTTGCAATTAGAATCTTCAGCCAAACTTGCAGTGCTTCAGGTTGTGAGCGCAATTGGTCTGTTTTTGAGCGCATACACACAAAGAAGAGAAACCGTTTGGAACAGAAACGGTTAAATGATCTTGTGTTTGTGCAATACAACCTTCGCTTGAGGCGGAACCAACTGATGAGCAAAACACCTAATCTAGATCCCATTGTGTTGGATGATATTGATCCAACATCAAAATGGGTGGAGGAGACTGAAGATCCAGTGTTTGAGGCTGATTTTGATTTTGATGCAGCAGTAGCGGGGGGTGAATTTGAAGCAGATTTGGTGGCGCCATCAGACGCAGACCCAGGATTGGTAGCTGCATCAAGCAAAGGCAAACAACCAATGGACGACACTAGTCATGCACCTCAAGTAACTCGTGCTTCCATTAGGTCCACTTCTATTGTTATTGGTGGCAGGGGTACTAAGGTTGCAGATGAGCCTGAGGCTGAGGCATCCTCAGACTCTGATCCAGATGATGTCTATGTAGCAGCCGATGTTGATCCTGTGTCTAGTAGCGGTGATGAATTTGATGATTGATCATCATTCATGTGTAGTCTTGTATTAGGCCAATGGCCTCATAGCTTGTAGCATTGTTTTTGGACTTTATGGGCCATTTGGAGCCTCATCGCTTATGTATTTTTCGATGATATGTATTGCACTCGGTGCCATTTTGATATATTCACCTTTGCATGGTATATAAATGAGCAAACTTTGCATATTTTGTCTCTATTGGCTTGGAATCATGGTTGCAAATCTTAAAAATAGTTTTTTTTTAATTAAAAAATAATTATTTAATGTATTTTTTTAAAACCGGTTCATTGAGATTTGACCGCTACCGGTTAGACCGGTTCCGATTCGAAACCCAGTTCATTAGGTCCACCAATCCGATCACCGGTTCCGATTTTAATAACTATGGTTTAGACTTAGGGTCCCTTAAAAAATAAACAATTATTCTAATAAAACTCATTCTAAGTGGACTTTTCACAAACGGTTTAAGGGTTCTCTGGAATACATGTGTCTAAGTCTCTTTGCCAAATTTGAGACTTGGAGCACACCCGATGCTACCCAAATCAACACTCCCTCTTAGCGGGGAATGTGCTCTAGCAATACACCCTGCTGAGTATTGCTCTCACTCTGCAACATCTCCCTCTGAGTTGTTGATGTCTGACACTGCTGCCCACCAACACTGCACAAACGCTGCATCTGTATTGCTTCCCACCAACACTGCGTAAACGTTGCATCTGTACTGTTGTTGCCACTGTCAACACTGCATCTGTACTGCAACTCCCTCTCAAATTTTGCATCCGTGTTGTTATTGGCCCAGCCACTGCCAACTGCCACTCCACTGCAACGTTGTTGCTTATTGCAACAGAAAAACATTCAAAACTGAACAAGTGTTCAGTGTGATGCATCTCAGTACTGAAGATCTAACTGTTGCTAGCCTCTACGCTGACCCCTCCAAAGCTATTGCGTTTTTGCTGACTCTGTGTTGTGCCTCACTGCACTACTGCCAACTCTGCTCTGCGCTGCTCAAACTCTGGCGCTGCTAACCACTGCACTGTCACTTTTGCACTCCTTTGCACCAACTGGCACTCCCCCATCCTGCTACATCTAATTTGGGCTCCCGTAGCAAGGTATTGATCTAAGAGGTGAACTCCTCAAGGATCCTGCCCAGCCTGTAGCTCTCTGGGTCTACAGCTCCAAATCACCCCACCTCCCTCCTGGAGATATATGGGCAATCATGGCAAACTCCTCCTCATCGATCCTGGCAAGTGCGGTTTGCAGATCATGTTTCTCGTCTTTGTCTCTCTTCTTGAGAGGACACTGTGTGGCATAATGTCCCATCTCGCCACACCGGAAGCATTTGATCTTGGAAAGGTCCTTCTTCCTCCTGCGCTTCTCCTGCTGCCCCTTTGATGCAAGGGTCACATTATCTTCCTCCTCCTTCGGCTTCTTCCCACTGTTGTTGTTGCCCTCAAGTTGACACTTGAGTAAGTCCCTCCTCATCTCTTCTTGCTGAAGAGCTGCCCACATTGACTCCCAGTCTGGCAAATTCTCTCTGCCCAGGATACTCTGGACAAAGACCTGATAGTCTTCAAACACTGAGTTCAGGGCCAATCTGACCATCTCTATGGCCTGAGGAGTTGATCACACAGCTACCAGTTGATCTCAATTCTCTTTAAGTCTAACCAAGAACAGATCAATGCACTCACCCTTCTGCATCTCGGTAGTCTGCATCTCCTCCAGATACATATTCCGCTGCTCAGAAGATCCTTGATATAGCTTCTCCAAGGCCTGCCACATTTCTCTAACTGTCGCTTTGCTAACTATGTGACACACGACATGATCCCTCACTCCGTCGAGGATCAAGCGCTTAGCCTTAGCCATATTCTTCTTGTATTCCTTCATAGGATCTACATCTACTGGAACAGCCACCACACCTTCGATGAAGAGTTTGAGATCATGCTCATCCACTAGGCATTTGATCCTTGCCTGCCAGATCACATAGTTGGAGACTCCTACCAACCGATCTTGATCTCTCATCCCACTTGCTGCCATCTCTACTGACTGAAAAAAGATGTCGAACTAGCTCCCTCTCTCTCCTCTGCGCAACTCTGGCTTGGCCTACACACCCCCTGCTGGAGATGGTAGATCTCCCACCCAAAATTGTTGCTCAGCTCTCGAAAAATATAATTCCCCGACTAGGAATTCTCTGAGGAAAAAAATTCCCTCAAAATGTCTCCAGATCTCTCTTTTGACTCTTCCTGCACCGACAATCACTGCTACGCAGAAAACTGTGTCCCTCTAGCTACAGATCTGCGCAGATCTGCTACATTTCTCCTCTGCCTTTGGCAAACTACAAACTGGAAAAATCCTACCTCTTTGTCGGCTCACTCAGAGAGATTTTCCTCGTTGATCTAGCCCTCCTGGCTTGGACTGCGCACTTCATTGGGAAATCAATCTGCTACTTGCGCAGCTCTTTGATCTCTAGTTTATGCTTCAATGTTGGATCTGCTCGCTTGCTCCTCTTGCACTAAGCTACACAAGCTCTAATACCATGTGAAAATTCGTACTACCCTGAATCCTACTGCAGCAACTGATGGAAAGTCTTCTATTTGTTATTTACTTAACAAATTATTACTGTATTCTACAAGCAAATATCAAAATCCATTCACTACAGCCTTCACAAATAAAACTGTGGAAGGTAAACAAGTACGGAAACAAGATATGAGCAATAGAAAATCATAGACACATCTGACGTTGTTTTTGGACTAATGTCCTTGGAAAAACTCATCGGTGAAAAAACCTACAGTTAGAAATTTCGAGGGTTTATATATATATATATATATATATATATATATATATATATATATATATATATATATATATATATTGCAGTAAATTCTGAATACAAATCTATGATTGACGAATCTGTCAAATCATGCAGAGAAACTGACAAGTAAAGTCTTGTGAGACAAACCTCACTCCTCCACTGGAACCCGACACTGATCAACACCCAAAACAAGTTGCTTTGCGCTGCCTCTGAGCAGTGTCTATGTCATAGTTGTCGCTGCCTTTTGTCTCTACGCTAGTCTCTCTGCTGGCTGGAAACTAGGGCCCTTTGGCCTCTGGAAACTCTCTCCGGGATCTGGCACTGACCCAACGTTGCCTCCTCAGCAGAAAACGGAATCCCTTTCAGGCTCTACGCAGTGCCTGCGTAGCTACGTCACCGGCTCTGCGCTGCCTCTATGGCTTCTACAACCTCCTCAGCTATGCACTCTCCGGATCAGAAATCCTTCCAACTGTAATTACTACCCCTCTCTGCAAAAGATCTCTCGATCAATTTTCTCCCAGAGCACTACTCACTAAAGAATTTCGATCTCTTGATACTCTGGCTCTCTCACTGTCTTTTCCAAATGACCCTTCAAGTCCTTATAATCTTCTTGTTGAAACTTCAACGGACGAGATTAAATCTCTAATCAATGGCTAAGATTAACTTATGACTTGATCTTGGTCTTTTCTAGAACATTCACACTCTATTTTATTAATACCCTTTGATTATTTTATTTTCCTAAGTTTAGACTTAGGTCCAATGTTGCACGAAGCGGGGACGAAGCGGGGACGTTTTTTGGAAGCGGGGACGCGGAAGCGTCATTTCCAAAAAATCTAGGAAGCGAAGCGTCTCGGAAGCGTCTACTATATATATTTTTTTTTATTTTTATTTTTTTGCATTTATATTAAAAAAATATCCAAAATACCAAATTAATTCTAGAAGATATGGAAGCATGCATATTTGTACATAAATCAAAATAGATATGACATCCATTGTACATTAATGATTAATTTTTGAGCATCAACCATTTAGATGCATCAACCATCTATAATCTAGATTCTTCTCCTCTTGTCTAGCCTTTGCCTCTACCTTGATTATCTAGGGACATTAGTCAAAATTGCCCAATTTTGATCAAACCCTAATGCAAGCCTTAAAATATGCGAGAAAGAACTTAACATGCTTGATTGATTATTTTGACTTGATTGAAATGTAATTTTTTGCTAACGACATGAAAAATGAGTTCAACAATTAACACCACCAACACTAGGGTACATATAGGGCTTGGTGCTCTTGATTAAATGCTAATCACATACCCTCATACATGATATAATCTAATGACATGCCACCATACCATTGATCCTGAATTCCTGAAAACTATTAAGTCTGCTGAATTTTGAATAGGATATGAAATTCTATTTTCTCCATATGAAGTCCGATCAGGCTGGAACCACTCTCAAACATCCCGAGTCATTTCATGGTAATGTTAAAAATTTAAGTAAAAGGATGAAAATGAAAAATAAATGAAAATGTCACTTTTACTTTAAGAATTTAACATTACCATGAGCGAGCATCTAAGAAACATCTAAGGAGGTAAAAGAGAGCTTATATTTTTTTCATCCTATCCCTAACTCAGCACTAACTCACCTACTAACCCAGCCAAAGACAAAAATAAAAAAATTAAAAAAATTGTTTTTTTGACCTACATTAGTCGGATCCGTACGGCGCTGTACGGAACCGCTGGCGATCCGTACGGATCCGTACATCGATTCGCCGTACGAACCGCGGAACCGCGGATCCCTGCGTACGGATCCGAATTGGCAGGAATCGCAAATTTTTTTAGGAACCGCGATTCCGGGTACGGATCCCGTACGGTTCCGGGTACGGATCCCGTACGGTTCCGGGTACGGATCCCGTACGGTTCCGTACGGGACGCGGTTCCGGGCTTGGAGCCGGGGAGGGGGGGGGGCGTTTCCTGCAACATTGCTTAGGTCCCTTTAAAAATAATTAATTATTTTAATAAAACTCATTCTGAGTGGAATTTTCAAAAACGGTTTATGGGTTGTCTAGAATACATGTGTCAAAGTCTCCCTGCCAAATTTGAGACTTAGAGCACATCTGATGCTACCCAAATCAACAGAAAGCACGTGATTGCAAAATGGTTAAAGTCACTGCCAATGGATGACCCACCTTCCTTCAATAAGGCATGTCGAACAGGAAAGAAAAATCTAACCAAAGCTAGAAGTGGAGGATCCTGGCATCATGTCATGTGCTAATCATATAGGGTTGTTGGTTGGTTGGTTGTCCAAGGAGGAGAAAATTTTCTCCTATGGATTACCCACTTTTTGGTAGGTATCAGGCCTGAAGAGGAAAGTAGTATTGTTTTTTAATCAAATGTTGATCAAAAAAATTTACAGTTGCATGGTCATATCAAAAAACACTGGAAACTAGGATTCAAAAGCAAGGAGCAAGTTAGTTGAAAGGAAAAATATAGCTCTATTTTATGGTAAGAGATGTTATGGAGTATGTTTCCAATTCAAAGAAGATGGAGATTTAATTTTCTTAAGTGGCCCTTGGTTTTTAGGAACCAACATATTATATATAAACAAATGATATCTGGAATTTGATCTAGGAGGTGACCTCATCAGTCTTGGTTTTGGGTTAGACTCCCATCTCTCCACCTCAACCTTTCAAATAGTGAAACCCTAGAAATAATAGGTAACAAGACAAAGAATTTTTAGAAAATTTTGATCACATATTGGGCATGTACACTTGTGCTTAAATTTGTGTAGAGGTAGAACTCAAAGAAGGCCTTCCTAAGGCTCATTAGTGAATTTTGATAATTGGACTCATGCAACCACTGGACTATGAGAAACTCTACTTCTTGTTCAATAATTGCCATAAGTGTGGACATTTCAACAATAACTGTCGAAATGAAACCTCTCCAACTCTAGAGAGAAAAGAAAATTTTCAACAAGTGACTAAGCCTAGAAAGATTTATTATTCAATTAATAAATCCTCCATAGCTTATTCTTATTCGCTATTATGCAACCAAAATGTAATGTGATATTCATGTAGGTAAGGATGACAGAAATTTTGTTAGTCATAACAAAAGCTCCACCCTAGAAAGCTCTCAATGAATCCCGCGAGGGTGGATCAATTTGAAAATAGTAATCCATTTTGGTCTAATGTTGTTGTATGGCTATAGCCACATCATTTGAACGTAATACAAATTAATCACTTTTTGTTGAGAAAGGGAAGGTGTTGGGATTAATGACCATTTTAATGATAAATCTTAAATTTTCTTAAGTTATTTGGGAATTCTAATGTCATGACATGTTTGTAAAAAAGTGATGTAAGGTCATCCCTAAAGGTTAGCTTGATTGGTAAGACACTCTTGCATAAAGTCCACAAAGGTCTCAAGATACATTCCCATCTAATCTTTGGGGGTTACCATTGGCATCTAAAATTGAGAATTGATTGGTCATCCATCTAAAAATTATGTGGCAAATGGGGAGGTGCTCCACGAACCTATTTCTTTAAAGAAAATAAAAAGTGATGTTCGGTCTACACTTATGACAATTGGCACAATAAACAAGTGAAAAAATCATTGCAGCTATTAAGTTAGAATATCATGTTTAAAAAAAGTTCATCCAAATATCGTATTTCCTCTTTCATCCCTCTCCTCTCATAAAGGGCAACATATAGTTTATGGTTTTCATTGTATTCAATATGAAAAAATTGCTTGTTAAGCTTATGTATTAGGCAAGCAACATAGGGAAAATTATGCCAAAGAAACTAAGTCAACAAAATGGAGACAATTAGAGTTGATGCACAATGATATTTGTGCTCCTATATGAACACCATGGGGAGATTTAAAATACTTTACAACATGTGTTGATGAGTTTAAGGAAAGTTCAAGAGCACTTTCTTGAGTACAAGGGACTTCGAACATTCAAACAATTCAGAACTAGGGTTAAAAGGTAAAGCAAGAATCATATCAAAATTCTCATAATAAATGGTAGGAAAGAATAAAAATCCTAAGACTTCTAAGAGTACTGCCAAGCTCATAGTATTTTCAAGTAACTTACTAGGTCATAACATGTCGCAAAAAGAAAGAATAGGACCATAATGAATATGGCAAGGAACATGCTTTGAGACAAAAAAAAACACTACCAAATGACTTTTTAATTAGAGCGGTCCATAGCAATGGACTTAAAACAAGTCATACAATATGAGAACCAACTAGACCAGACTGATGCACCCCTTGGCAACCCCAAACCAATCGATGAACTAAACTAGCCAATCAAAAACAATTCAACCAATTCCAAGACTAATTCAACCAATTCATGAAAGCAATTCAACCAATTCACCCAAAAGAAATAGAAAAACAAGTGCCCCACCCCTCCCAAAACCCTAAGTTAGCGTCATATAATGACACACCTCGTCTATTTGCATGTTTCGTTTCTACTAGTTTGGACATAAGTTGATGTACATTAATATATATTTTTAGAAAAGTTTCATATTTTATATATATTTTTAGTAAGTCGGTTCAAATTTTGATTTTTCAAACAATTTTGATTCAATCTCAACCTAACCCTTGATCAATTCTAGTTATTAATACTTTGGTCCATTCAATGGAGTATCTTCTCAACAAAATTTTAACATCAATACATCACACCTAAATGGCAAGAAATAACATTCAATTAATTCAAAAACATGGTTAAAGAGTATAGCAATAATCATATCAAAGTTCTCATAATGAATAGTGAGGGAGAATACAAACCTTTGATATTTTCATGTAATTTACCAGGTCATAGTATCTTGTGAAACGAAAGATTATAACTATAATGAAGATGGCGAGGAAGCCCTGAGAGTTAGCTCAATTGGTCAAGCACCCGTCATTAAAAGCACCTTTGCTATTGAGAGGTCAAAAGTTCAATTCTCTCATCACACTCGTGGTTAGGCTTCATGGTTGAGCCAGTAGGAAGTGATCCCTATGGCTAGATCTGCATAGTACAAATATATGGACGTAGAAGATGATGAGGAACATGCTTACAAACAAAATCCTATCAAATGACCTTTTTACTAAACTAGGCCATACTATAGAATAAGCACTCAACAACAATCCAAATAAGGTGGTAACAACATCACACCTAAATGGTAGGAAATAACAAGCAAGTTATCCCAAAGTTTTAGATGCAATGCCTACGTACATGTTCCAAAAGGAAATAGACATAAGCTAGAGTATAAAAGCAAGAAGCACATTTTTATAAGCTATACGAAGTGTATAATGAACATAAGCTCTTAAATTGAAGAAAGAAGACCTAGTTATCAACAAAGACATTTTATTTAATGAAGATTGTTGCTGAAAAAGACTAGATCACATTGAAGAATTATAACTTGAAGATAACAAAGGTATACCAAGTTTATAGGAAAAAAATGTCTAAGGCAAGAAGCAAGAGCAAATCAAGCACCCAATGATGATGAGAAGGCCAATGACAATGAGGCTAATGTTGTCATAACATCTCTGGAGCACAAAAAACTACAAGAACAAGTGAAGGGAGCAAAAATCCTAAGGAGATTACAACAAATAACTACCCATCATGTCAACAGTATTTCAATAGCCATAGTTTTAATTTTGTATGGACTTATTTCAAGCATTGAGAGACTCAAAACCACAAGCATTGAGAGACTCAAAACTACATTTTCAAGCATTGAAAGACTCAAAACTACAAGTATTATTGAGAGACTTAAAACTACAAGAACAAGTGAAGGGAGTAAAAACCCTAAGGAGATTACAACAAATTGCTACCCATCATGTAAACAGTATTTTAATAACCATTGTTTTAATTTTATATGGACTTATATCATTGAATATGATTCAATAAACAAAACAATGAAACTTGGGTACTTTTGTCGTTTCCTGAAAAGAAGTAAATGAGGTGACAACAAATAGCTTCATATTAAAATAAGCATTTCTTTGATGGTCGTAGTTCTAATTCTATATGAACCTATTTCATCTAAAGATACACATGGTAAAGATGAATAGGATAAAACAATGCTAGTTAAATAATATTATATAAAAAAACAATGGAACTTGGGGACTTGTGGCAATGTCTAAAGGCAAGAATGCTATGGGTTGCAAATAGACCTACAAAATCAAATATGATGCAAAAAATTCAAACGAAACACACAAAAAAAGAGCCTAGCATGTAAAAGTGATGATTGCTTCTAAGCTATTGATCTATATAGCAAGAACATTACACAATGTTGATAAGTATGTGCATAGTGATAACTTCACAGTTTGATTGGACACATTGATTCAAATTGCCAACTTGTATCAATGAAGAAAACATTTGTTGTAGGTTAAAAATTCAACATGGCTTCAAGAAAAATTTCATAAGTAAGAAGCAACCAACCATTACATTATCCTCCATTTAAGCAGATTACAAAGTAATAATCAATGCAACATGTCAATCAATATGCATGATGAGGCTCCATGGTGATATGAACCTCCAACAACATCAAGCTACACCTCTCTTTTACAACAATCAAAGTGTTATTTAACCCAAAAAAGACTTCATGCTTCGTGTCAAAACCTAATGTATTCACATCCATGACAACTAGGTTATGGAACATAAGAGAAACAAACAAAAAGAATAGATTTATATTTGTGGGATTGAGGATTAATTGTCAAACATCTTCAAAAATCATTAAGGAGAAGGTTCAAAGCTAAGTCAACTGATACAAGGATACGAGGATACAGGGATTCAAGGAATCGGATTCGGGAATCGGATTCGGGTACGGTGACCCCCGAAACAGGATACTTCTGGGATACGATACGTTATATATTATTTTATTAAAAAATATATATTTTTTAAATATATATATATATATATATATATATATATTAAAAATTAGATATTTTTTACACAAATTCATACAAAATTCATTGATTCAAACATAAATTTAAGATCTATCATCTTAGATACTCATACATGATCATTGATACATTGATACATCATGATTCATACATTTGTCAAATTTACTTTGAAAGACAAGATTGAAGATAGTAAGATACTGTAGTTTTCTCATTAAGTCATTAGAATCGAAATGTGTTACATAAGTACACTACCAATGGCAAATAGAAATAGAAAACAAAATACAAAAAAACTACAGTCTACAAGACTACAAGCCTGAACCCTGAATGAGTCAGAGTCAATGAGTCATCAATCCTCATCATCATAATCAGCATCATTGTCCTCATCCCGATCATCATGCTCACCACTGCTCTCCTCTAGCTCTGATGCATCCTCCTCCTCTGTCATCTCTGCACCTGCTGGTGTGGAGGATGACGCCTCTACTCCATCATCAAATGTGTCAGGCTCTAGCACTGGCGCATTGAGATCCAAGTTGGCCAATGCCAACTCAACACTACTGTCAAGACCCATATCATCAAGAAAGACATCCCACATCTTTGTCTTTCCCTTCAACCAATCCTCCCTCTACCTGTAGATGAGACGAAGGTTGGTGTGCACATACACCATTGTCTCTGCCCTAGACTGCTCAAGCCTGCTCTTCTTCACACTACAAATTCCCATAAGTGCTCCAATCCCTCTCGCACGAAGAGGATGAAGTCACCTGAGAGAGGAGCCTCATGGCTAACTGCTGTAGAGGAGGGCTTGTTGCCCCATAAGTTTCCCACCAAGAATAGGGCTTCTTAGCCCCCTTGTCTCGAATCACATCATAGCCTGCAAAATCGCCCAGTGCCAGGGGAAAAATCTGTAAAGGCATCCTCCACCTCATCAATGGATGGCCTCTCCTGAAAAAACCTCCTGAATGCATCTTTCCTTCCCTGTGAGATTTCACCATCCATGTGAGGATAGAATCTGCGGGAAGGTCCACCATTCAGCCACTTATGGTTGTAGTATTTTGGGTTCAAGGAGTGTGCCAAACAATGTAAAGGTGTGTAATTCTCGTCCCATCTACTGACAAGAATATCGTGTATGCTAGTGAAGAAGGCCTCAGGTGATGTCTCATACTCTGGGCACTGACTCTGTAAAACAATGGTCCTCACAGACTCAATCATGGAATCCCATCCCTCATAAAACTCTCCTAGGATGGGTTGGTCTGTGTCTGCAAATCGGAGCAAGGAAATGATAGGCTTCATGATCTGAATAACTAGATCTACCTTCTCCCACCATAGATCATCCAAGACTGTGTCCTTCACTTTCTTTGAGGCTGTTTGATCTGTTTTTCTCCAAAAAGACCAAAACTCTGAAATAACCATGGACCCAAGAGTGGTCTTGACCTCCCTCAACCTCTTCAACATGATGAATGAAGAGGCAAACCGTGTATCTGCAATCTTCAACAATGATAGATTGTTGTACTCCTTGTAGATAGTAAGGGCATTTGTATGGTTTTGTACAAAGTTGCGGATATGTCGTGCATCCTCAATAATGGCTCCAATCCAAAGCACATCAGAAGCAATAGATTTTAGTGCCAAGTTCAATGAATGGACAATGCAAGGTGTCCAAAATATTTGTGGATATTTTGCTTCCACAATCATGCCAGCAACCTTGCAAACAGGTGCATTATCTGTAATGATTTGCACACAAGAATCGACACCTACATCTTCAATAACTTTAATAAATAACTCACCCATATATTGTGCATCCTTGTATTGTCCAAGTGCATCCACTGCTTTCAAGAAAACTGGACCATTCAAGGATGACACCATGAAGTTGATGAGTGGGTGGCGTGCTGGATCTGTCCATCCATCAGAACAATGCTAACCCCAGATGTTGGCCATGCTGATTTAATAAGCTCAAGCATTTTGTCCTCCTCTTTCTTTGCCTTTGTTAACAATGTGGTTCTGAGCTTCTCTAACCCAGGAGGCACATACCCTGATGGAGCCCCATGACTAAGAGCTTGACACATCTCAATAAATAGAGGTGACCGTGCAATATTAAAGGATATGAAGTTCTAATAGAAAAAAAATGCAATGGTGAGATCAAGCTCTTCCCTCTTCTCTTTTTGAAAAATCTTGTCCATTGGACCAACTGCAGTTGCCTTTCACTTTGCTGATTGTCCACTACTAAAAGTCTCAAAAGGGAACTTGTTGCTGCTTTTCCTTAAAAAGGGAAGGGGGTCATCATTCTTGTTTTTTTTATTTCAATGCCACATTTGCTTCACCAATATATTGCTCTTTCTCCAATTCCTTCCTCTGTGCCGATTCAATTGTTGTACAACATTTAATGCCACAACCTGGAATACCCAACAACTGAGCTTTCACACGGAAATATGTGCAAGTGAAATGGCCGTTGCAAAAATTGCATTTCCATGAACAATTTCCTCCTCCTCCCTTTTTTCCTGCCCCTCCCTCTCTTGTCACATATTTCCACAATGGGTATTTGGGGTCAACAGTTTGTTTTCCCTGCACATTTGAAGTTGTTGTTGCAGCCCCACTTCCAATGGATGGAATACTTGCAAACCCTGATGAAACAGGGACAGGAGGGGCATCTCCAATGGGGACATTCTTCCCCTTTCTTTGCCCGTGTCTTGCTGCCTTTGATTGAGCCATGAATACTGTAAAAAATAAACAAAAATAACCAAATATATAAAACATATGCACATGCAAACACTAACAGCAAACTAAATGCAAAATATAGAGGAACAGTGCACTTACTGGATGCTCGAATCTCTTCGAAAGAACTCCCTTTCTCCTTGCTCACACTTGCTCCTTGCTCACTTGAGAAAATGAAATTAGTGAGAAAAAAGAACAAGAATCACACTTTTATAACCAAAAAAAAAAAAAAATTCAAACTTTTTTTAGCAGACGCGTCCGGCCGTATCCGTACAGGGTACGGTCGGGATTCGCCGTACCCTGTACGGATATGGCCGTACCCCGTGAATCGGGTACAAATCCGGCTGAATCGTATTTGATTCGTTGGATTCGGGATTCCGTCACCCTGGGGGACGAATCCAGTTTCTTAGGTTCAAAGATTCAAGGAGAAGTTTGGTATACAGGAAAATTAAATGGTCATCAAGAGAGGACATTAGAAACGTCAATGTTCAAATTTTAGTAAGTTCCTTACTTTGGCAAAAAATAGCATAGGGTTTTATTTTATAAATGTGTGAGAAAGCAAAAGCTAAAAAGTTTATTCATGATAATGCAAATTGTTTTTGATCAATTTTTGAAAGCATTGAATGACAACAAGATTCCTCCTCTCATGTGCCTTGCCTCATGCTCCTGCTCTTTGAGAACTAAAAAAAATACAAACATTATAACATATTTTAGAGGAGTTATAAGGAGTGTGTGTGTGTTCACGGACTCTGGATATCGTTGATCGCTACATCCACAAAATATTTGTACCAAATAGATCCACTCAAAGGGATCACTTCTCGCCGGCTCAACCACAGAGCCTAACCCCGAGGTCGACTATTTTAATTAGAAAATGAAATAGAAGAGCAACAAGGCTTCAATGATTTGAATGTGTATTTCCAACATTCCATGTAAATACTAAAGACAAATGCATGCATAGGTAATTTCAAGATCAGATCATGCAAGGTATTAATGAGGGTGATAGAGAACAGCACCTAACACTCATGTTTCAAACTAATTTTCTGATCTTGATATAAAATCCAGACCAGCATCTAGCACATAGAAGATTTAACACTATTTTATCCTACCCAGAAAAATTCAAATCTTTAAGGTCAAACAAGCCTATTTGCAATAACTTCAATCCTGGCCCATAAATATTATTAAGGCTATAGCCCAGTGGTTTAGCTTGAATGATTCAAACAGATTGCTTCAAAGCAGAGTTTGCCGTGACATCTTCAGTTCTAGTCTGGCTAAAGTTCAGTCAGACTAAGTCCCACTGTGTTACCAGCTGCTATTATGGCTTGCAGTTAAGCTGCCCTCCATCTCTATATTGCACAGAGGAGAAGAGGATACCACTAAGTTTTCCTTGGCCAAAAATATCGTTAAAGTTTGGCAAGTAAAATAGCACAGAAATTACACATGGCTCCATCGACATGAAAGCATGCTCCTGCAGAGAAGGTGCCCCCCTTGCATGGATGAAACTATGGACGAGGGGAGAAACATGCAGTGGCCAGGTGTGCACAGCATTGCTTTCGCATTGAACAAAGACCTTATCGACAATATATTGCTATTTAACTCTTAACCTCCCTATTGTACTCAACTTCTATTTGATTTAGAGTGGTAAACAGCCTTTCATCCATTCCATTGAGCTTCATTTACTGTTATGCCCTATTGCATAACTTTCCATTAGCTCTTTGAATAGTTTTGCATTACATTTTTATATTTGTTTGGAAGTTGCTTTCACTAATCGCTTCCTTTATATGATATTTTTATATTTTTTTGGAAGTTGTTTCAAGAAATGCGCCATGGGGTTGATGGCCACAGCACTTAACATGGATTTCCTTTAGCTTTAACTGCCCCAGGGGTAACCCTTCACCAAAATGGTCTGAACAATAATGCAGAAAACGCTATAAACCTAAGAGGCCAGGACTTACCCGACGGTCAAAGAAGCGAACGGCTTGATCATTCTGCAAAACATACCGCCACAGATTAAATTAGAAAGTGGGCTGAATCGGCAAGGTTTTAAAATGAACTAGAATTTCGAGCAGCACATAAATGGGGGAACGTACAGGCGGGAGCTTCCCGTAAAAGGCGATAAATCCTTGAGCCTGCTTTGCATCTGCGAAGCAAAACACAAAGATCAAGCATGGGTTTTGTGCCTGAATTTGCGATAACGACAATGGCTCTTGCAATTGAAGCAACGAATACGAACCTAATTTGAGCTCGGGAAGCTTAGAATCCAAAGCCTCCTCTCCCTCCATCGCCATCTGAAAAACTGGTAAACTCAGCACTTGCTTCCGAGCTCAACGTGAGCAGGTATTTTTGTGGAGAAGGATGCAAAACTGTACCATTCACTATCTTTGGCGGGAACTGAAGCATTATTATATATTGACAAGGATGGAGATGGCTTTGTCATTGTTCATTTATGTCTTGATTTGATTTTACTTCTTAATGGATTTTATTTTTTAATGATATATTATTGATTTTTTATTTTATTTTTTTAAGTTTAGTAGTATTTTCTTTTTTTTCTTTTTTTTTAATTTCATTTTCATCGACATGTTCAAATACATCACTTTTATTGGGGAAGGGAATTGAACTTGTGATGAGTGTTATAACAACCCACCTCATCACCGTTTGACCAAAACCCCACAAACCTATTATTGATTTATTGTATTGGTTAAAGAAATTTAATTTAAATGGCATGGTAGGGTGACATGGGTGTTTTATGGTTCCTAAAAGTTAAAGTTGTATAGTATTTATAAGGCTTAGGATGTATGGCAAATAATTAAGTGGAATTTTATGCTTTTATTAGGGGATTTAGTTAGCCAAACATAATTACATAGTTTCCTATTTTGAGAGAGAGATTATTTTATTTTTTAGTATTTGGTGAAGAGTTCATCTCATAGGGATAAAACATTAGAAAGTCTTATGAAAAGAATTAGAAAAGCGGGCAAAGGCTTTCTTCAATAGCATATTT
This sequence comes from Pinus albicaulis, assembly GCA_034641835.2. NCBI lineage: Eukaryota > Viridiplantae > Streptophyta > Pinopsida > Pinales > Pinaceae > Pinus > Pinus albicaulis. Next base: position 1,150,554,495 of record CM076579.1, on the reverse strand, counting down.
CTATGTTTTTTATTATCTTCATAAAGATGTGGACTTATGTGTTAATGAATGGTGTAAAAAATTATGATTGGGAGATTTAAAAATGAATGGTCAAATTAGGTTATTTCCTATTCCTTAGAGCTAAATGGATTGCCTTTGCCAAGTTAAGAAAGATTGTGTTATCAATCAATAATAATATGAGATGTAAATTTTGTTTTTTTGTGGGCAAATGTAAGGCATATACCTACAAGATCTCATTTTTTGTTTGAAGATATAGCAATGTACTACTTGAGGTATTCATTGCCATGGAGGCACATATTTGCATATAGATACAAAATTCACATTCTCGTTTTAAAAAAAAAAAAAAATGCCTAGATGAACAATTCGTTTCCCAAGCGACATGGTTTGATGAACAATTCATTTCCCAAGCGACATGGGTTGAAGTCTTCTGAAACATGTTGTAACTAGCCTATTTGAGGCATTAATGAAATAGTTGTATCTAGTGTAGTGGTAGTAACCCATCTTTTGAAGTTATCAATTCTCCATAAATTATGGTTGTGGTTTTAAAATACAAAATTTTAAAAATAATAATAATAATAATAATAATTACTAAACAATTAAATAATTTGACAATGAATCGCCTATTTTTTACTATAAAATCTAAATATTGATTTATAATGAAAATAGTATTAATGATATAATTAAGTTTTTTAAATAGAATTAAAAATCAAACTATTAATTATTATTATTAATTAAAATATTTTGACTCAGTCAAATTACATTATATATATATATATATATATCATGGGTTGCTCAATTAATGATTGTTAAATCTCCCACGGGTTAACTCAACAAAAACTATATATAATTGTAATTATACTTATAATTAATAATTAAACCAGTCATCTTGACTCCGGATGTACTCTAAAATAGGTTGAAGTTTGCTCCTCTAAAGGTTTAATCCCTCTCGGGACTTGGTATATTCAAAGTTAAGATAGATCTAGACAGATCTAGTTATTAATTATAATTATAATTGTAATATAAATTTTATTTTATTTTTTATTGATTTGACCTATGGGGGATTTGAACCTTGAATCTCGTGTTTTACATGATCACAAATTGAGCTACCCTTGTGAGCTATAAATTTCATATTTTTATTTTTTTTGTAATTTGACCGAGTCAAAATGTTTACATAACATAACAAGACATGAAATTATAACAACTCTTCCATATTAGGTTGGAGAGCGCCTCTCGACACAATCAATTTTATTTTTTTTGTAAATTAATCAGGATTGTTTCTATTAAAGCTCATAGTACAAATGGAATTACAATCATGAGAAGCACGAAACCAGGGGAGCATGAAGAAATTAGCAAATCACCACTATTTCAGGATGTTGTCAAGAGAAGCAGAAAAGAGCAAGAGGAGCCAAGAAGACAGACAAAGAGCTCTAGCCAGAGAGGTTAGAGTCCGTAATATGAATTTTCTTCCCTTTCTTTTTTGTGACTTTAACCCAGCCTTCGGGGGGTGGGTGGATTGAAACAACTTGAAGATTGTTGCTGGTCAATGGAGGAGGTTTTTTATCCGAGTCGGAGGAGTTGGACTCATGCATGCGTTTCTGGAGATTTGAGGAGGCAGGAGGCCTCTCGGGGACGGCCGGGGAATGCGTTTGCTGTTGAGCATCAATCTCATCATCTGATTCACTTGCTTCCTTGTCTGAGCTGGAGGACTCAATGTCCTCCAAGGGAGGCGGATCAAATGGTTTCCAGCTTTTATCTTTCGGTTTGCGTGTGTTTTTTTTTCTTATGGGCAAGAAATAGAGCGCACGAATTATGGAGATGTCTTGTTTGATGGAAATTCCGATAGCGGAACGCTATGTTTTCATAGTCTAAAGTCTATGACCATGACAAATCCCCGAATTTGAGAATGATTTGGTCAAGTAAGCCTTTACTGATGTCAATCTCGACACAAATTCTGCCATAGGTGTAAAGTCCCTTCAGGCCTCTTGAGGAATCTGTAGCAAGGAAGCACCCCAGAGAGTTTCCAATGGCTTGGAAAACCACACAGTGCCAAAGGTGAGCGGGCAACTTAGGAAGCTTGACCCAGATCGGCAGTTTGGTGATGACTGTTGTGGAGGGATCAAAGTCTGGGAACCAAGGGGTTATAAAAAGCCCTACTTTGCCCCAGAACCAAGGACCACCTATGAGGACTGTTTGGTATTCCTTGTTGTCAACAAAAATAACGATGAAGAAGCCCTTGGAGTAGAAAATGACCTTGCAACATTTGGTCCAAGTGGAGTGAATCCATCTGTATAATTCTTCTGTGTAGTTCCAGAGTCCGTTGAATCTGCAAATGAGGGCATATTCTGTATAGAATTGAAGTTTCTCTTCTAGATCCGAGTGGGAGATTTCTACGGCTAGCACTTCCTCCATTTTGTCTACCAAGAAAGGCTTGGGAGCCTCCAGGGGTGGAGCAGATCGTTTGGAGGGTTGAGCATTTACCGCTTCTTTGTAAGAGAAACCTTTAAGAGCAGAGGTTTTTCGTGTTGTGCCTCCCCTCAAACGGAGGGAAATGTGCACCGTAGCATTCTTTTCTATATTGTAAAATGAAAGAGGGAGACATTCATCAAGTTGTTTACTTGCATGAATGAGACGCATGGAGGAGGAGGGGATCTCCAGCCTGAGTTCGAGGTCCTTTGAGAGGTGAAGCACCAGGTATGAGGATTGGACCCATAGGAGCAGGGTTTTTCCCATGAGCAGAACAATCTGAATCTGAAATACCTGTGGCAGAGGATTTGGGGAATCCTTGCAGTCAGAGCAGAAAGACGGAACAAGAACAAAGGGCTCGCGTTGCTGCAGGGCGGTCTCCAAACGCGTGATGGGAAGTTGCATCCAGGGGTCACCCTGGAAGGAGGTTGCCAGGGGAAAAACCAAAAGCGAGGGGCGAAGGACAAGCGAGAGCCGGCTGGAGCGATGAGAGCTTGGCTCGCTGCTGGACTGTGCGCAAGAAGGCAGATGATTCGCAAAACGTCAAAAAGGTGACCCATCTGTGAGCGCACCTAGCACAGTGCGGAAGAGGGCGTTGCTAACTTCAGCCAGGAAAGCCAAGGGAGAAAGATTCAGGACAAATAAGAGGGAGATTGAGCCTTCGTTTCCGCCCACACAGTCGTCTCCAATGGAAGACCCATGCAGGAGCGGGGAGGCAAGATTTCTGAAGCCGCCAAGGGCAGCCAGGCCCGACTGAGTCTCAGCGACGGCGGAAGAACCAGAGGTGCATGCGACGCAAACCCTAGGATCCATCGAGCTCTCCGTTGAGCACTTGTCTTTTCGAGCTCGTCGTTCCTTGATTGCTATTTTTACTAGTTCGATGAAGATGTCTCGACACAATCAAATTTTTAAAATAATATTAAAATTAACATATATATATATATATATATATATATATATATATTGATGAATAAATGTTATCAAATAATCAATAGTTTTTATCTATAAATTTATATAAGTGTAAAAGGATGGATATGATTTAGAAGAAATATTGCACCTAGGGTATTACATTATCAATAAATATTTGATATATACACCCTTTTAGTTGTAGATTTCTTCATTTGGTTTAGATTAGCCCTTTTTTTGCAATCATTTTTCCTCGTTAATTTTAGCAAGTTCCTCTTTGAATAGAGCTTTGGGGGTTACCTCAATTGGTTGAGTTCTTGTTGCTAAAAGCACCTTGCTAATGGGAGGTCACAGGATCAATTCACCTCAATGCCTTTTAGGTTAGGCTCTGTTAATAAGCCGACAAGATGTGATCCCCATATGCTCCCTTTTGTGGTTTGTATCTCACCAAAGAAGCAAGCATTAACTCCCCATTGGACTTTAAATATTTAATGCTCATAATAATAGCAATGATGCATAATACGCTAATGCACTAGCCAAACATTGGGGAAGGCAGCATTTGGGCACACACCCATCACTCTCCCATGCAACTTCAAGGAAGATCCATGGTAATTTATTGCACCTTTGCAACCTAGCTTTTTCTAGGTGGGATAATGGGGAAATTGAGGATTAAGGACCAAGAAATTTCATGTCATTTCATGCCTTCCAGTATCCTTGTTGGTAGTCTATTCTAGCATGTTGGTTGTTTACTTCTTCTCTTCAATTTTTTCATTTGTCAATTATCTCATGCCAGAGAGGGATGGAATTCGCAATGTCGTGTATCTATGGTGTTTAATTTTGGAGTTGAGTTGTGGATTTCGCATGTAGAGAAGTAACTCAGTGGCTTTGTGTTAGTCAATCTCACCTTAGAGGAGATAAACTATAAACGCCATCCCTTTATCCTATCTTGGAACTAGCTCCATTATTTTTATATGAGGACAAAGGTGGAAGCATCTTTTGAAATTTTAAGACAACTATGGCTTTCTAGAATTTGATTTCATTCTTAGGTATTTAAAAGGAATCCTTTCTCATTCAAGAATTTCTTCACCCTATACAAAAGGACTTCATGATTACATTTCTCCTTATGTCATTCAGACTAGTTATCAAGTAGTCCTTTTTCACATCAATTCTGGAGATACTCCTTGTAATTTCAAAATGAGTGTTAACGAGGGGAATATAATTAGAGTTTGGCATGTATTACAGTTAGAGTCCTGGTTTGAAATTGAACATGGTTATGAGATTGGTCATTATTAATAATTATTTATGCCTACGGTGTTTGAAAGTGGTGCTCCTGCATTCTTGTTTATGGTCTCCAATAATTTTGTCTTCATTTTCAATGGTAAAAGTTGTTGGGTTCTCCCTAGTTTATTTTGCAAGTCCTTGTAACATATCGAGCTCCTTAAACCCTCGTTAAAGATGCAGGGTATCCAAACCTAACCTTTAAGGTTTATTATGAATATGGGGTTATTCAATTTTAATCTTTCCTCTGTCATCTCAAATAATAATTTTGATACCACCAGCATCTTCTACTCATTAAGAGTTTTCCTAGGATATGAATTTCATCTCATTTTGAGTTTCAGGCAAAAATTTATGGCCACTTGAAAAATCTTACCCTTTTGAGGCCACATCAACAATGTATACACCACGTCATTGGCACATAAAAGCCCTTTAGCCATGCATCACTCTTGCACTGGTCCACATTTGGTGACAGCTCGACATACCTGAACCCCGCCATATCAATGTTTCTATGAAGTTTTGGCATGCAAATATACCGGTGACCTAATATGTCGATATCCCGATATATGGACGTGTTGATATTTGAGTAGCCCAATATACTAATATATTGATATGGAAATACATAGATATAGAGGGTTTACTATAATTGACCTTGCAAATTCTCGATACATTATTAGGTCAGTTGACAACTCAATCTACCACATCATTCTCTAACATCCAATCATAGTTTGATAGTGGTAAAATATTATGTGTCCCTTGCCACGAAGCATTGCTAGTGTGTATACCAGAAATATCGAGATATTAAATATTTTCCCTAGTACAACCCTCACGAAATACTGATATGCCAATAAGACATATCATCATGCCACATCATTCTCCAACATCCAATCACCACCTGACACACGGCAGATGCTAATATATGACATTGTTGACATGTGCCATGTGTCACTTGTATTTTCCTAGCCTACATGCCAAAAACATAAAATTGGGGTGAAATGTGTCCTCCACCTAGCACTACCACACTATCCTTTCTAACATCACCATGACATCATCCTTTGGATGTATTGATGCTATTATACTACAGTGCCATCTTTTGACATGCCTAGTAACCAGGAATTTTGTCGTCAAGTGAAGTTTGTCAAACAAAACACACGATATCAAATTTTCTTCCAAATGACTTATTTAATTTTCTTGGGGTTCTCATATTATAGTAAACCTTTTATCCTCTAACACTTGGTCACAACCCTATCTCAACCAACGATTAGGGGCTAAGGCGAGGCCTACCGATCCCCAATTTTCTAGTGAGATGTTGTGTTGAGGGTACCCATCCCCATAGTTAATTTTAGCTAAAAACAAAATATTAAGCCCCAAATTCCCTCCCAAGCAAGGCTCGATTGTAGATAGAATCCTTAACTTGTCCCAAAAGTTGAAGAGAGATTTTCAATTGGGCCTTGATTGGCATGAAATATTCCTAATGACACAAAGGTTTCCACTATGCCATTACATCAACCAAAGGCCTCCATTTTACTACCAATTAACATGTCTTCCTTCAAAGAAGCCAAAGAGGCCTATGTACCCAGTTTGCTCCATTTGAGGCCTCCAAACCTCTCATTTCCTCTAAGGAAAATCGTCCCACTAGTTAGAATTATACACCAGTGTACATTATGGTTGATTTAAACCTTCATTTGGCTTCCTACAACTACATAGTTCTTTAATGAACTCTTTCATGTTTTCCATTAGATTGTTTGAGAAGACCCTTTTCCTTAAGTCTCCCCTTTTGAAATCAAAGTTTTTGTTCATGCCTCTAACATCCACATCATTCACAAGACGCTTTGAATACTTCAGTTGGCCTAAAGCTTCTCTAGTCACACTAATGACAGACTACGGACTTTGGCCATTACCAGGGTTAAGAGTCCACCAGCCCCATGTTTAATTTCTCATTTACTTCATGTCCATAATATGAAAGGTATAACACATAAGTACATTAAAAGTTTATTATGGGTAACATGAGCATTACACAAGAATTTCAACCAAATCTACTAGTTCATATTATAAATAGGCATCGTATAAGCCATATTGTCCATAAAGAAGACAAGCATATAAACACAATGCATTTCAATAATGATCATTTCTTTCTCATTGACATGGTTGACATTATTGAGATGAAGTCCATAAGGGTACTTATCTAACCAAGGTCCCATGTTGTCTACAATTGATGAAGGGTGAACCACGTTCGACCCCACCATAGGCTTAACTGCACTATAACATTTCTTGTAGCTGGACACCCATGATCCAGACCAAGAAGCCATTAGGGAAGTTCTACCCAAAATTATGTTGGAAAATAATGTAGCTATGGTTGACATTTTTCATTACAAACATAAAGAATAAATTACATTTTTGGTCTCCTACAAGTCGACTCAACTATCCCTACAAGTCAACTCCAATAAGGTTTACATGTCAGACCCATTAGGGCTAATTCGCCCTCACATGACGCCTATATATAGAGCTCGTTGGCTCTCATTTCAACCAACCAATTGATCAAGCATTCGATATGCAATTAGAGAATAAATACCACCCGTGCGAAGCACAGAAAGAGGAATACTGCGACTACATTGACTTTCTCTTGGCATCTATGTTGATTGAACTTTAGCTTGCCTTATTTTCATTCATTCTACCACAAACCTAATCTATTTTAAGGCTACAAACCTTTGAAAATTTCCTTGATTCTTAGGACTATGATTTCGTTGATCAAGTGTTTTTTACAGTAAATTTAGGTCAAGGTTTTGTGGAAATTTCGGGACTATTTTCGGCCTATTGTGACATAAACCTTAGGCCAAATTTTTAGCCTCTTTGTGCATACCTTATTCATTGGACATAAGTGGATTATCTCTCCTTCTATGAGCAGACTGTGATCAGTATTTCATTATTGATTAATTTGGATTTGTTGGAACACTCTGAGCATTATTGATGGACAAAATCTCTCTCACACAAGGAAAGAATTTATTGGGGCCCCTTGTGGGTTTTTCCCTCGCTATGAGCCTAATCTCGGTGTCTCTTGTCTCTTGCTTATTGCTTATTGTTCATTATCTACTATGATATCTATTTGTTACTCTTGTTGAATAACTAGTGGCTGAAGTTTTTCATGTATAGCTACTTGTTGATTAAAGTACAAAGAGAGAATTGTTTGCATAAATAATAGTTATCAATTTTGAAAAACTATTATAGTCATTCCAACAATAGAATTTCAACACATTATATGGTGGAGTCATGATTTCAATAAATTAACTAATAAGTTCCTTTTCGATCAAACTAAGCCTAGAGTCCTGACCGACTACAATGGGTGGTTTCTCAACTGCTTTACATACTAAACACCCTAGGGGCAACATCTCCCCAACTACTAGTGGTATAAGGGTGGAGGCCACTCTCCTTCATCCACTTCGAGGTAAATATGGAATCTTTTAGTATGTATATCTAGGGCCCAATCTCATTCCTAATGTGGTCACAATGGATCATGCATAGCACAGGGAGATCCCTTCAATCAACCAAGAGTTCCTCGATGCCTCTCTTGAGTGCTCAGGTCCACAACTTTCAATGTTGTTGTTGTTGTTGTTGTTTTTTTTTTTTTTTTAACAATGGCCATTATAGGCATGCAAAATGTGAAAGGATCCCTTTACTCAATCAAGAATCCCTTTGTGCCTCCTTCTGACATCTTCATGCATAACATAAATAATCCTCATCAGTCCATTTGACCCTTGAACTCATGTTAAGACTCATTCCTTAACCTTGCTCGTGAAACTCAAGAAGAAAAGAATCATGCAAAATGTTTTTCTTTTGGATTACATGATAGCCTCCTCTCATCTCCCTTCTTCTCTCCCAATGAATAATTCTTCTTCTCATCGCATACTCTTTACATGTGTCCCTCCTTCTGTCGCAAGATAATGTTTTTCTCCATCCTCCAAGACAATTACTTACTTATGGTTCTTTCTTTGTCTGTCCTTCTTCATGTCAACTCCCTTGATGGGTTTTCTATTAGGTTTTCCCATGCTTAGTAGAAAATAAATAAAAATAAAATGGTGAGGCCCTCTAGTGGTACACAATCCATACCTATTGAGTAGTGCTATCACTATTGCTCCATTCTTCTCATAATGGTTGGAAGTTATTACTACACCTTCCCACCATATATTTTCTCAAGAAAAGTTAACAATCTTGATCCTTATGAACATTTGGATCAGCCAACAACTCATTGACAAATTTATTAATCCTGCAAATCCCTTTTGTTGGTGTCCCTCCTCCTCCAGACTTCTCATGGTACGTATCGCATCACGGCTTCACCATTTGATTGGATGGTATTTAAATTACAATTACAATTATTCCGGGTCTTTTCACATTTACATTTACATGGTCATGTAGGGACTAATAACATAATTAATTACAATTACAATGTTGATGAGGAGTTAAGTTTTGGGGATGTTACAATATCCTCCCCCTCAAAGGAACACCATCCTTGGTGTTCACACCTTGTTAGGTTTCATATTCAACAATATCACACTATTTTAGGTTCTCTTCATTCATTGCATCAGTCTATGGATTGTCACCTTTCAGCTACACTGACATCCTTTCTCTTTCATATCAACATCACTCTTCATTTTCTTTGTCCATTCCACTACCTCAAACTTATGTTATTTTCTTCATGCCATTGTCACTTTCAAATTTACGGAATTCCTACAATAATTATTAGTAATAGGTTTATTAAAAAAAAACTTTTTCTAAGCATAAGCATTTGCCCAAATTTCACAAATATGGATAAAATGTTTTTTTGATCACACTACTTATACGTGTGGATATACTTTGCTTCATTAAGCATCCATGCAAAATAATTTTAGCTCATCGATTGCAATTGGACATATCCATTCACACCCTCGACTCGGGGAGTGTGTGTTGAGTCTCCCCTTCCTGGTAGTTATTCACCATTTCAGTGTCCAGATGATCCCCTTCCTTAGGGCGATTTACCTAACCGAAGTTGGAATATCAAGGAGATTGTTAGAGTTTTATAGCCAAGTCATTTTGTAAGCTTGCTCCCATACTAGTGCCTGGGAAATTCCATTATGTTGCCAATATACCTGACTAAGATCCTCTTGTCATGGGGTCCAATACCACTTTAGTGGCCTTATTCCTAGGCTCTCTATTCTACATCCTTCAATCGTTCCACCTAGGGAATTTATCATGTTCTTTTGAGGAAACTTTACATAGAATACTTCCAGGAATTCTGTTGTGCCACTATATTTTACAACGATCATTTGTCCTTGTTGTATAGATACACCATCTCAGTTGCATCACAAGCATGCAATTCCCAAGAGAGTTATCGAGGAATTTTCAATCATAATTTATTTTCCAAACTTGTTGCATATAGAAACCAAGTCCCACAACTAAAAGACTCTTCTCAAAATCATTGGCTCTTTGCAGATGATAATACTTTCATCCTTCGTCAAGGAATTTCATTTCATGCCACATCCAAGGCATTATCCATGCAATTTGTATTTTCACACTCAATTGCAATGTGTTAGTTTGTTATGCGTGAAATCCTTACAACATATAATTTACAAAAATTACTAAATTTGTTTTAAAATCATTACATCATGTTCAATTGCATATGAAGTGAATTTAAAGGAAACAACAAAGCACTACAAAATTCATTTTAAAATCATGCTGCAATTATTTTAGGAAAGCCTATGGCACTCTGAATTTTCATGCAATAGTTTAGATTACCTCAAGGTCGAGAGTTTCATTCTCATTCTCTCCTTTACATTTAGAATTCAAGATTCCATTGTTCAAATGTTAAGTCAAAGCCTATTAACACAACAAAACATGGCTACTAAAGGCAAACACAACACAAAATGTAGCCCTTCATTGATTGTGCAATCCCTCAACACCTCTCCTTCTTCCAATACTTTGTGTGCCTTGGTCAAATCAAAATTTCAAAACTTCTCTCAAGCACATGATTAGGTTGAAGGACCCTTCAATAACTCCCCTAGTCAAACAAGATTAAATCATAATCCTATGGGAGTTGTAGTGACTCATTGGGTTCTCAGCCGTTCCATTTTCAACATCTCAATCAGAGACTTCCAAGTGGACCAAATTTCATTCTCACGGGCTTCACAATTTCACAAGCCCACATTTTTCATGGCACAATCCACCATTACTTTATTTGACTAGCGAGTGTGCTACTCACTTATTTGATTGTTGTACATCTGGACAATTCATACAATTTTTTGAGATTTGTATCAAATCTTATGTGTTGGTAGTTCTCCTCCTTGACCATATATTTTTTTGGGAATTCATGCAATACAAGCATTCCATTGAAATTATTTCAAAAGCAATATAAACTCAACCTAAAGGATTTTTTTTTCACCCAATTCCTTTAACTTACCCATCATTGTAGTGTATTCAATTTTCATATTTGCATGGTTTCCATTAACACGCATGTTCAGTTGATGATTTTCTCAAGGGTGTCCATATAGCTCCTTCTCTAGGCTTACATCCCCTTGTCATTGTCCTTAGGATTCTTTCAATGGCTAAAGGTGCTTCCTTGCCTCTAATCCTATCTAAACCAAGTGGTCCTTTAATGTTGAATTATGAAGCACAATATGTATCTTTCGTGATACACAAGTTCATTCATACACCAACTTTTAATTGAATTAGCATCACCATGTACTTTAGCATTTCTAATCAACAACCAATTTATTCTACTGACATATGCAATCCTTTGCCAATAAATTCACATATATCAACAATAAATCAAAATTTTCAAGTTAAAGGTACTTTACCATTCGATCTCTTTCAGAAGAAGGGTGTATCAACCAAAATTCTTCTTATAATAGCCCAGGGGGTCCCTCCCCTCTGCACCCTTATGCATACAAGTTGTTTCAATCTTGGGTAAACCAAGATCTTTACCCTTTTTGTATCACTGACACGAGCATTCTTAGGCCTATATAATTTTGCATTCCAATGCCTATTTAACAAAATGTTTGTAGGGAAGAGAATCAAAGGTTCTCCCTTTTTAATTTCCCCACACAGTTCAAGTTCATATAACTCTACCGTATTTATCCTGATTAGTTATTTTCAACTAGGTTGGACATATTCCCTTAGGTTCAACACATTATGTTAACACAGAACAATTAATTGTTATATTAAATGTGTGTGGCTTTATTTCATCAAATACAACTTTATGACAATGCATTCACATGTGACCATATTCTTGGTTTCAGTGTCTAGTAGTCCCTAAGATGATCTCAGTTCAATGAGTTAGTACCAACTATAATCACTTCAATTTCTTACCATTACATTTTAGATGCATAATCATAAAAATATATTCAACCATGTATTCAAACAATGTCTCAATCATGCACATTATCATGTTGGTGCAATATCCACATCTTTCTAATTATTCTTACACATTCATGAAATGTAAAAAAAACACTCCTTTATAAGAACTTATAGCTATTTGATAAGAGATGATGGAGGTAGTGATTAGGGTTTGGGCTTCTTGCTCTGTTTTTCTTCCATTTGATATCGCAAGACAAGGGCTAGGTTTACAGTGAGTGGGGATGCCATGATTGGGTATTAGAGACCCGAACATCCTCCTGGTCAAAGCCAAAGGGTTTCTAAAGCTCTTACTTGTGGCAAATCAAACATTTTTCCATATTTTCTTGTTACTAATACGCATGGGTGAGGAAAAGACTAAAACGGTGATAACTCTCGAGCCTGAGGCAGTGAAGCGACCAAGATCTTGAGGCAAAGTTAGTATGCAGATTTTTTTTTTTTTTCCCAATTTGCTTCCCATTTTTTTGAAGTGGATAAGGAGAATGAGATGAACAAGGTCACGATACATCCCCATTTCTTTTCTTTGTTTCATAGACTAATGCATGTTCTATTTTGGGGGTGTTGGTTTCATCGATAGCTCCTTCCACTGTGCACAAAAAATAGTTTCTCCCACGAAGGGAGGACAAATGTGCCCTCTGTTTTGAGCAAAATGAATCTTAGATCGAGAGGGAAAGGCATATTTTTCAAATTTTCATAAAGAGTGTGAATGGGAAGACCCCACTTTTCTAGACAAAAATCTCAGGATCTATCAATATTCTGAAACAAAGTATAAACAAGTGGGGTATCCCTGTAAAGCTTAAAAGTTTAATATATAAAGGAAATGGATCCTAAACTCTTATTGGATCAAAGACTATTGTATCACTATTAATTTAACAATAGTTCGAAACTTGAGGTTGCGTGGAGGAGCTACAAGATCCAAAACACCAAACAAAACAACTTCTCACAAGGATGTGGCGAAAGGATTTATTTCTTTCAAGGAAGTAGTTCAAGGGAAGGTTTCTAATTCCGCAAATAAAATTCCTTTTAACTCAGGTTCATACACCATAGAACAAATGAAACAAGCTTTGCCCATGGAGGCAGACAACCCAAAGGTAAGCCCACTCCTTGTTTCTCTTCAATCCAAGGCCATTATTTGCAGATTTAGTGCCTTTCAGCCTAAATACGATGCTCTACATCAGTGGGTTTTTTCCTCTTGGACCTCAAATTGTGACATCTATTTGTGTTTTAAAGGTTTTTTTTATTGTTCAATTTGATACTTTGGAAGATCTGGTGTTATGAATTATGGACCCTGGCTCTGGGGTAATGCGGGGATTTTCATTACTCCATAGTTCCCAAAGTTTGATGGCACTAGCATGGTGGTCTAAAAAATGACAATTTAGGTGAGGCTTCCAAACCTTCCTCTCCCATTTGTATCGAATCTTATGTGTTGGTAGTTATCATCCTTGACCATACCTTTTTTTGGGAATTCATGCAATACAAGCATTTCATTGAAATTATTTCAAAAGCAATATAAACTCAACTTGAAGAATTTATTTTTTTTCACCAAATTCCTTTAACTTACCTATCGTTGTAATGTAGTTGATTTTCATATTTACATGGTTTCCATTAACATGCATGTTTCGTTGATGATTTTCTAAAGGGTGTTCATATAGATCCTTCTCTAGGCTTGCATCCCCTTGTCATTGTCCTTAGGATTCTTTCAATGGCTAAAGGTGTTTCCTTGCCTCTAATCCTATTTAAACCAAGTGGCCCTTTAATGTTGAATTATGAAGCACAATATGTATATTTCGTAATACACGAGTTCATTCATACACCAACTTATAATTGAATTAGTATCACCCTGTACTTTAGCATTTATAATCAACAACTAATTTCTTCTACTAACATTACAATCCTTTACCAATAAATTCACATATATCAACAATAAATCAACATTTTCAAGTTAAAGGTACTTTACCATTCGATCTCTTTCAGAATAAGGGTGTATCAACCAAACTTCTTCTTATAATAGCCCAAGGGGTCCCTCCCCTCTGCACTCTTATGCATACAAGTTGTTTCAACCTCGGGAAAACCAATATCTTTACCCTTTTTGTATCACTCACACAAGCATTCTTAGGCCTGTATAATTTTGCATTCCAACACCTATTTAACAAAATGTTTGTAGGGAAGAGAATCAAAGGTTCTCCCTTTTTAATTTTCCCACACAGTTCAAGTTCATAGAACTCTACCCTATTTCCCCTGAGTATTTATTTTCAACCAGGTTAGACATCTTCCCTTGGGTTCAACACATTATGCTAACACACAACAATTAGTTTTTATATTAAATTTTTGAGGCTTTATTTCATCAATTAGAGATTTATGACAATCCATTCACATGTGACCATATTCTTGGTTTCAATGTCTAGTAGTACCTAATATGATCTCAGTTCAATGAGTTAGTACTAACTATAATCAATTCAACTGCTTACCATTCCATTTTATATGCATAATCATAAAAATATATTCAACCGTGTATTCAAACATTGTCTCAATCATGCACATGATCATGTTGGTGCAATATTCACATCTTTCTAATTATTCTTATGCATTCATGAAATGTAAAAAAAAGCCCTCCTTTATGAGAACTTATAGCCATTCGATAAGAGACGATGGAGTTAGTGAGTAGGGTTTGGGTTCCTGCTCTATTTTTCTTCCATCTGCTATCGTGAGATAAGGGCTAGGTTTACGGTGGGTGGGGATGCCATGATTGGGTATTAGAGATCCGAACATCCTCCTGGTCAAAGCCAAAGGGTTTCTAAAGCTCTTACTTGTGGCAAATCAAACATTTTTCTATAGTTATTCATTACTAATACGCATGGGTGAGGAAAATACTAAACGGTGACAACTCTCAAGCCTGAGGCAGTGAGGCGACCAAGATCTTGAGGCAAAGTTAGTATGTAGACTTAAATTTATTTTATTTTTTTTCTCAATTTGATTCCCATTTTTTTTGAAGCGGATAAGGAAAGCGAGACAAACAAGGTCGCGAGTCATCCCCTTTTTTTGTTTCATAGACTAATGCATGTTCTGTTTTGGGGGTGTTGAGGTCATCGACAGCTCCTTCGACTGTGCACAAAAAGGAGTTTCTCCCATAATGGGAGGACGAATGTGTCATCTGCTTTGAGCATAATGAATCTTAGATCAAGAGGGAAAGTCATATTTTTCAAATTTTCACAAACAGTGTGAATGGAAAGACCCCACTTTTCTAGACAAAATTCTCGGACTCTATCAATGTTCTGAAACAAAGTATAGACAAGTGGGGTATCCCTGTAAAGATTAAAAGTTTAATATATAAAGGAAAATGGCTCCTAAAATATTCTTGGATCAAATACTATTGTATCGCTATTAATCTAACAATAGTTCGAAACTTGAGGTTGTGTGGAGGAGGTCCAGGATCCAAAACACCAAACAAAACAACTTCTCATAAGGATGTGGCGAACGGATTTGTTTCTTTGAAGGATGTAGTTTAAGGAAGGCTTCTAATTCAAGAAATAATCTTACTTTTAACTTAGGTTCATACACCATAGAACAAATGAAACAAGCTTTTCCCATGGAGCTAAACAACCCAAAGGTAAACTCGCTCCTTGTTGCTCTTCAATCCAAGGCCATTATTTGCAGATGTAGTGGCTTTGGCCTAAATACGATGCTCTGCATTAGTAGGTCTTTTCCTCTTGGACCTAAAATTGTGACATCTATTTAAGCTTTAAAGATTTTTGTTATTGTTCAATTTGATACTTTGGAAGATCTGGAGACTGTTATGAATGATGAACAATGGCTCTGGGGTAATGCGGGGCTTTTCATTACTCCATGGTTCCCAAAATTTGATGGCACTAGCATGGTGGTCTTAAAAATGACGATTTAGGTGAGGCTTTCAAACCTTCCTCTCCCATTTTGGCACCATAGAGTCCTAGAAGGGATAGGAAATAGACTGGGAAAACACAAAAAAATTAATTTAAGAGATCACAAAAAGACCTATTTTCCTTTCCTAGAATTTATGTATAGATTGGCCTCAATAAAGGTCTTCTTAATCACATACAAGTGAAGCAAAAAATCTTCCATTAGGAACAAGTACTAGACTATGAGAATATGGCATACAGATGCCACGCCTGCTTTCAAATAGGTCATCTACAGAGTACATGCCCTTAGGCAAAGAGGAACCCAAAGAAGAAAAAGAGGCAGGTTTGTAAATCAAAAGGTTGGTAGACCACAACCCCTTACATGTTAGAAGAAGAAGAAGAAGAAGAGATAAGCATGGAGGATATTCTAGTTCAAGCAGAAGAGGCTACTAAGGACCAAGATGGGGTTGAGACCCATGAACAAAAAGACTCTAAAATTCAAGAGAAATAGGGATCAAATCTACAGAAAATGAGGCCCAATAGAAAATGGAATGGGGGGTACTAAAAGGGAACATACATTTGAGATTTCATATTCAAATAAAGAAGCCCCTCCATTGACTTTTTTGATACAGTTGGAATTGGTTCCAGTGGACCCCGATCATGGAGGATGGAAAAAGGTCTAGAAAAAAGAAGAAGGAGAAGTCAACTAATTACTATCACACTTAATTTCGATTTGTTTTATTGTTTTTTATTTCTTATATCCTAGAGGATTTACCTTGAATATTTGAAGCACGTACAAAAGTAACTTTGTCACTTCTATCAAGTTGAATCAAATTATGATTTTTTTCTAAGGAGGAAAAAAAAAAAAAAAAACAAACAAACAAAACAAAACAAAAAACAACAACAACAACAACTTATATCCATTCAATGATGTATCTCATAGGTACAACATGTTGTGTTCTTTCATATGACAACAACCAACAAATAATGATTTATTCCAAATATCATGGAATGATTAAGTGACCATTGATGCCACCCAAAGCCTTGTGAGAGCCAAATCTTGATTTACTCTCTATTTATGCATTAATATCATTACAAACTTTGGATTTTCAAGAGGGGAATTCTTACCTAATTCCCATTTAATATTTCGAGTATACGAAGCCATACATGATTGTTTGTGAGAAATTATTGCATTCTACTTGTCAACTAGTGTCTCTAGGAGGATTCTTGCAACTCTTCACCAACCTCTTGAGTCATTCTTTATTGTCCCTAGCCTTGTCCCCACAAGACTGTATGCAATATCCTTATCAACTTCTTTAGCCATACAATCAACCTATCCATGATTACATGTTTATCAATCCATGGTTACTCATCATAATCATCTTGTGACAATAAACTACCCTAAGTCTATAAACACATCACATGTATGTTCAACCATTATTTATATGCCTTTAATGCTGCATTATCCTCATGCATGTCTATGTATATGCAATCTAGCTATACAATCCCTCACCATCTCGTCATGCCTATGCTCTTATTTATCAACATATTACAACCCTTTCATAATTTAATAAATCATCAAAGCAACAAGAAATAAGTTGAGAAATTTTCCCTCATAATCATGTATGAATTACTTGGCCATGTGCTTCTACAGTTATCAATTATTGAGTTATTAAAGGGATGTATAGTCAACATATTGCTATGTCCTTTGTAACTTTGACAATCATCATTCCAATGAATCTCTTATTTTGTTGCATCTTCAATACTCCTGCCTAAAACTCTCGACAAATATTTGCTACACATGTCACAATTCCATTTTGTACAAATCAAAAACTTGGGTCTACATAGCTAGTTGTACCCAAAGATCTTGGTTCCTTGTTATGCAACCTTGATATTGTACTTCTTGCTCTGAAACTTTTACTCTATTACTTTGGCAACTCTACTTTCGTAGTTTTCCTTCTTAGCACATCTGAGTTTAGTTTTGAAACATTGCTTTGAACATTATGTAGAAAATTGGTACCTCTATAAGCCACTTAGATACTCTTTTATAGTAGATACCACCTTCTACCAGAGCTCTAAATTAATCCTTGCAATACATCTTTGGCCCTCTAGGCATAGTGTCTGAACCACTACTCTAATGATTTTACCTTTCCAAAGACCACTAAGCTCTAGTATTGAACCATAGCTCTAATATCACTTAGTATCAAAGCTTTGACTTCATCCTTGTGGTGTATCTCTAACCGTCTCTAGGCCTAGGTTGATATTTTAGCTCTGATAACTCTATGGAGTGTAGCTCAAAATTTATCTATGTGGTGTATTTTTGGCCCTCCAGGCCTAATGTTTGAACCAAAGCTCTGATACCATTTTGTATCAGAGCTTCAAAATTTATCTCTTATAATGTTATACCTTCAAAGTCCGTTTAGTTTGAGTGTTGAACCTTAGCTTTGATGCCACTTTATACCAGAGCTCCATTTTATTTTATGTGGTGTATCCATGACCCATTCAAGCCCAATCTTTGAACCACATCTATGATACCACTTTGTAATATACCCAACCACTTAAACACTAATTAAGGATGTAGGGTGTCTAGACCCAACATTCAAGGTTTATTTTGAACTCGAGGTTATCAAATTTTCCTCTTCCCTCCATCATCTCAAATTATATTTTTGATACCACCATGATCTTCTACTCATTAATAACTTTTCAACGATATAAATTTCATCTTATTTTGAGTTCCAGATACAAATTTATGCCCACTTAAAAATCCAACCCTTTTGAGGACACATTAGCACCATACATGTGGAAACCCTTTGGCCACACGTCACTTTCATAGTGATCAATGTCTGCTGACAACTTGAAATATCGAAACCCTGTCATATCAACATTTGTATGAAAGGGCGTATGCCTAATTTATTTGAAATTTTGATATGTTTATATACTTGTGGCCCGATATTTTAGTACACCAATATCACTATAGGCTCATATGTTGATATCACGATACAAAAATAATTTGATATTGTGTGTTTACTATAACTACAATTCCTTACAAATTCTTGATATATCAGTAAGCCAATAAACAACTCATCCTACCATGTAATTTTCTGACATCCATATAATTTTACATGTGGTGAAAGTTGAGGTGTCCCCTGCCACGTGAAATTCCTATCATGTATACCAAAAATACTTGGATATCAAAGTTTTTCCCTATTACAAGCCTCATGAAATCCTGATATGTAGATATTCCAATATGACAGCTCAACATACCACATCATTCTCCAACATAAAATCACCACCTAAAACATGGTAGATGTTGGCGTGTCCCTTGCCAAGTGGTACTGCTAATGTGTGCCACGTGTCACTTGCATTTGCATAGTTGGCATGCCAAAAACACCAAATTTGGGTTACACGTATCTTCCACCTAACACTACCATGTCATCCTTTTAAATGTCATCACAACTTCATCCTTTAGAAGTCTCGATGCTCCGATACTTTGATGCCATCTGTTGACGTGCCAGACACAATGAGTTTTGTCATTAAGTGAAAATTGTCGACTGGAACGTTCCATACTAGAGTTTCTTCCAATTGGAATTTATTTTATTCTTCAGTTTTGGTATTTTGGTGAGCACCTTATTTGTCTAGTGCCTCGTCATAATACCTCAACCAGGTGAGCAAGAGCTAAGGTTGAGGCCTACCAATCCCAATATTTCCAATGAAATATTGTGTTAAGGATCTTTGTCTTCATAATTACTTTTGGCATGAAATAAAGATTCAAACCCAAAATTCCCATCTAAACAATGCTTGACTAAAGAGAGAATCATTTGCTTATCCTGAAAGCTAAAGAGGGATTTTCGACATGGCCTTCATTTGCACAGAAGACTCTTGATGACATAAAGGTATCCATTTGCACAAAAGACTCTTGACGACACAAAGGTATCCACTAGACCAAAAAATTATCCAACAACCTCCATTTTATTACCAATTACAAGGTCTTCCTTCCAAAAAGCCAAATAGGCCTTTGTATGTAGTTTAATCCATCTGAGTTCTCCAAGCCTCTCATTCACTCTAGGAAAATCCTTCCCATTGGTCAGCAGTCTATACCGGTGTACATTGTAGCTAATTTAAACCTTCATCTAGCTTTCCACAACTCTAGAGTCATTTAGTGAGCTTTGTCATGTTTTCCATCAAATTCCTTGAGGAGATTCTTTCCACCAAGTATCCACTTTTGAAATCAAGGCTTATATTCACGCCTATAACATCCACATAATTCAAAAGTACCTTTGAATACTTCAATTAGCCTAGAGCTTCTCTAGTCTGCCTAATAACGGACCAAGGACCCTGGCTATGACTATAATTGAAAGTCCTTTAGTCTCAAGCTTAATGTTCCATTTACAACATGAAAGGTACAACACAAAAATTACATTAAAAGTTGATGATCAGGCACATGATCAATATACAACCATTTCAACCAATTTATTACTTCACATTGTAAATACACATCACATAGGTCATATTGCCCATTAACTAGACAAGCACACAAACACAATACATTTTAGCAATGATCATTTATCTCTCATTAACATGGTTTACATTATAGAGATGAAGTCCACAAGGGTAAATTATCTAATCAAGGTCTTATCCTATCTGAAATTTATGAGTGGTGAGTTGTGTTCCACCCCACCATAGGCTCAACTTCATTGAAATATTTCTTGCAGTTGGCCACCCCTGAGCCAGACCATGAATCCATGTGGGAATTTCTACTCAGTATTATAGGGTGGAGACATGAAGGGAATTTTTCTTCATCAAATTAACCAATCATTTCCTTTCATACCACACTAAGCCCAAAGTCTTGCCTAGCTGGACTTGGTGGTTTATCAATTTCTCTACATAACAAGTACCCTAAGGGAAACATCTCCCCGACTACTAGTGGTGTAAGGATGAAGGCCACTCTCCTTCATCCACTCAAAGCTTAGTATGGAGTCTTTCAACCTACAGAGCTAGGCCTTAATCTCATTCCTAATTGTTGGGTACGTGTTATATTCTTTGCATGGATTATATTCACCATGAATATTAGGGGGTATCTAAGGGGGGTTGACAACCTCCCCTAGTTGGGGGGCAGAAGCACCCTTGCATGGGGTTTGGGATAATGCCCTAAAAATATATTTTTAGGTAGTTTTTGAATTTGTTTTTTGGCGGTTTTTGGCCCACGGTTTTGCTAAAAGCTATTTTGTGGTGTTTGGTGGTTTTTCCCGTGGTTTTGTAGTTTCACTAAAGTAACTACGATTGGATTGGTGGTTCATATATGGTGTAAGATATATATTTCATTACAATATTGTACATAAAATATAATAAAAAATAAGGCTTGTTGGTTTTCCTGGGTTTGGGTTTCGAGGATAAAAACTTGGTGTAAATGTGTGTGTTTGTTATTTTATCTTTTTGGTTTTATTAAGAATATGTTTACAAAAATTAATTGTACATGGTTAAACCTTACACTTATGTGGTCACAATAGAGCCTGCATAATAAAAGGTTATCCCTTCACTCAACCAAGATTTCTTGGGTGCCTCTCTCGGATGCTTACATGCATGAATTTTAATGTTTTTCTAGTAGATGGTCATTCCAAGCTTGAAAAGTACAAAAGGATCCCTTCTCTCAATTAAGAGTCCCTTGGAACCCTCCTCATCATCTTCGTGCATAACACAGACAATCCTCATCAATCCATTCAGACCTCTAGCTTAGGCTATGACTCACCACTTAAACTCTCTCGTGAAACTCAGGAAAACAGGAATCATGCACATGGTTTTCTTTTGGTATACATGAGAGCCTTCTCTTGTTTCCCTTCTTCTCTCCCAAAGTATAATTCTTGCTCTCAACGCATCCTTTCTGCATGTATCCATCCATGACCATAGTGCTTTTCACTATCCTCCAAGAATGTTTCCTACCTACATTTCCTTCCATGTTCGTCCTCTTTTGGGTCAGATCCCTTGTTTGGTTTTTTGTCATGTCTATCCATACTTGGAAGATCAAAAACTTATAGTGAATTTTTCTAGTGGTAAATTATCCATACCTCTTGAGCAACCTTATTACTACCACCCCATTCCTCTCATATGGTTGGAAGTTATTCCTACACCTCCCCATTAGATATTTTTATGCGAAAGGTTGGAAAGCTTGATCCTTATGAACATTGGCTCAGTTAGTAATTCATTGACAAATATTAACCCTCCAAATCCCTTTTGTTGGATTCCCTCCTCCTCGTGACTTCTCATGGTTGTAGGAATTTATAGGGTAAGTTCCTTAGATCAGGAACCAAATGTCACCACTCACAAACATATCACAAATCAGTACACCAGTATAATCACGTGGTTAAAATCCTCAAAGAGGGAAACAGTCCACGCCCTGAGCCAACACGGCCACTTCAGGGAATTTATTAATATAAAAAGAAAAGTTACATATGTTTCTCTCATAAATGGTTACTAGACAAATGACCCTCCATGCTCTTTAAATAGAGATCATGGACCAATCGGGTGTTAAGCCACGGATCAAGTGCCATTAATACCGAGGTGAGAGATAACCGTCGGATCACTACAAATTGTGACCGTCGGATTATAAGTTACAAATGTACATGGTAAAGAAACACACTTTACCTAACTCTACACTAGACTAAGTTATTCTTAACTATTTTCTATGTGTCGAAATATCCTAACATCCCCCCTTAAGAAAAACTTGGGATAGGATTGAAGGATTTACAAAGGTGACACAAAAGGAGCCTATTTTCTATGTGTCGAAATATCCTAACATCCCCCCTTAAGAACAAATTGGGATAGGATTGAAGGATTTACAAAGGTGACACAGTAGGAGAAGGAAGGAGGCATTAGAGCCTATCCCCCCTTAATGACAACTTTCCCGAACTCCAAGCATGGATCGAAGTTTGGTAAAACTCACTTTTGTGAGAGCCTTTGTAAAGATATCGGCTACCTGACAATTGGTTGGACAATACTGCACTTCAAGAACACGATCATGAATGAGCTTTCTGATGAAGTGTATGTGGAGTTCAATGTGTTTCATACGCTGATGCTGAACTGGATCTTTACATAGCTGAATGGCACTCTTATTATCACACCAAAGTGTAGTTGGATGCTGCTGATGGAGACCAAATTCAGGCAGGATCTGACGAAGCCGCATGGCTTCCTTGCTGGCTTCAACTACACCACGATACTATGCTTCTGCTGAAAAAGTGAGATGGAAATTTGTTTCTTACAAGACCAAGTAATAGGTCCTGAACCAATAGTGAATACATATCTTGTAGTGGACTTCCGATCATCAGGGTCACCAGCCCAATCAGAATCAGTGAAACCAATCAACAAGGGAGATTCTCCTGCACTGTAATGAATCCTGAACTAAATTGTACCTCGAATATATTGAAGTATTCTTTTAGCTGCTTTCCAGTGACTTTCATGGGGTTGGTGCATAAACTGAGCGACAAGAACAACGACAAAGGAAAGGTTAGGACGGTTATGGGTTAGATACAAAAGTTTACCAACAAGTTGATGGTATAAGGTAGCATCAACTTCAGGGGTAGTACAAGTGATTGAAAGCTTGACTCCAGACTGAAAGGGAGAAGGGGCTGACTTACCGTCTTCCATGTGAAAGTGGTGTAGAAGATCACAGGCATACTTGGACTGAGAGAGAGTAATGCCTTCCTTGGATTGCAATACTTAAAGACCAAGGAAATAATGCAAGTGTCCTAAGTCTGTCATTTCAAACTTCTTTTTGAGGCTAGACTTCACATGGTTTATATGGGTTGGATCACTACCAGTACAGATAAGATCATTAACATAAAGAACAAGGATGGTGAAGGAATTACCCACTTTCTTGGTGTAGACAGTGTTGTCAGAATGACACCTAGAAAAGCCATTATCTAAGAGAATTCTATCCATTTTGGCATACCAAGCCCGAGGAGCTTGTTTGAGACCATAGAGAGACTTCCTAAGGTGACAAACAAGGCTGGAGTCTTTTTGGATAAAGCCAGGGGGTTGTTCCATGTAGATTTCTTCATGCAAATCTCCATGTAAGAAGGCAGATTTAACATCCATATGATGGACTTCCCATTTAAAGGAGGCAGCAAGGGAAAGAACAAGGTGGATAGAATTCATTTTGGCAACAGGGGAGACATTTTCAGTATAGTCAATGCCTTCAACTTGTGAAAAAACTTTAGCGAAAATACAAGCTTTATGTCTATCCACTTTTCCATCTGGTCCAAACTTTGTTTTGTAAACCCATCTGCATCTAACAAGTTTTCTTCCTTTTGGAAGAGGAACAAGATCCCAAGTATTGTTTTCCAATAAGGAACGATACTCTTCATTCATAGCTTCATCCCAATCTGGATGACCGGAGGCTTCTTCAAAGGTTTATGGATCAAGTTTTTTCTGGAACTTGAGCTAATAAGGAAGAATCTCTTTCAAACTCAGAACGTGTACGTCATTGATCGATAGGTTCACCTGCAAGAGAACCTACTGCATCTCGAGTAGAGCGGACCCATCTTGGAAGCAGTGGAGTATAAGGAACAATTTCACGAGCTAGAGGAGGATTTTTATCCTCCCTGTCATCATCTAAACTAGAAGGAATGCTATTAAAAATAGAGAGAGAGAGGTGGCACATATGCCGAATCAGGCTTGCAGGCCAAAGGTGGCACACCCGCCGAACTAGGCTCGTAGGCTGATATATTTTCATCAAACTTTACATCTCTTCTAATGACTATATTTTTGGATTTTGGTTGAAGAAGTCTATATCCTTTGACTTCTTCAGAATATCCAACAAAAATACATTTTAGGTTCTAAGGCTTGATGTCTCGCATATGGAATATGGGCCCAAGCATCACTTCCAAAAACACGAAAGTGACTTACATCTGGTTTGATTGAGCTCCAAGCTTCTTCTGGAGTTATATTCTTTAAAACCTTAGTAGGAGTGCGATTTACTATGTAATTTGCACAGTTAATGGCTTCTACCCAAAAATTGAGACCAAGTCCTTTAGATTGAAGCATACAATTAGCCATTTCTTTTAAGGTGCGATTCTTCCTTTCAACTACACCATTTTGTTGTGGAGTATATGGAACAGTATGTTTCAATTGAATGCCATGCTCAGTGTAGAAGTTGATAAATTTGTCGTTAACATATTCTCCGCCATTGTCTGATCTTAACTTAAGAATTTTATGTCCAGATTGTTTCTCAACAAAAGGCCTTAAAGGCCAAGAACATGTTAAAAACTTCAATCTTGAGTTTTAAGAAATATACCCAAGTGCGTCTGGAAAAATCATCAATGAAAGTTAAGAAGTACTTGAAACCAGAGAAAGAAACAACAGGAAGTGGACCACATAAATCATTGTGCATAAGTTGCAAAGGGGCTGAAGCGTGCCAAGAGGCACGTTTGTCAAAACTATCCCGATGATGTTTTCCGAGTACACATCCGGAGCAAACACCATCTCGGCAAGATACCATAGGAAGGCTCATCACCATATTTTCCTTACATAGAGTTTGAAGAGAGCGATAGTTAAAGTGACCAAATCGCTCATGCCAAAGTTTGCTCACATCATCATTATGATCAACAAAAACAGAGGGAAGAGATGATGACCTAAAGTTGTCAAACTTATACAACCTTGTGGAATCATCAGCAATGCCAGTAGCTAAAATATGTTTAGGATCTTTGAGGTCCTTGATTACAACATCATGAGGTGAGAATTCTACTATTTTCCCTTCACCTGAACGAGTTATCTGATAAATAGATAGAAGGTTACCTGACAAGGTAGGAACACATAGTACATCATTAAACTGACCATTATCTAGATGAATGGTTCCAGATCCTACAACACTAAGAGATCTATCATCACCAACAAAATATGTTTTGTGTTACAATCATTTAAAGAAGAAAACATGGAATTATTTTTAGCCATGTGGTAAGAAGCTCTAGAATCAATGGGCCACTCATGAGAAGGAGAAGAAGAAGATACATTTAATGCATAACTAGATCTTGATGCTTGACAACCACAAGCAGAAAGTGCCATGCCTGAAGATGAAGATGGAGAGTGCTCCAAATTGATGTTGTGCTTCTTCAATGCTGCTTCTAAGGCTTCCATATTCTTAAAACATTTGACTCTATATGGCCATCCCGATTGCAAAAGTTGCAATGTTTATCTGTCTTCTTCCCTTTGTTTTGATTTGCCTTATTATTTTGGTGATTTGATTTTTCAGTTTGCGGCTGAAATTGCCTACGACCCTTTTTTGGTTTAGGACCATACTTTTTAGGATACTGCTTCTTGGGATTATTTTGATATGGTTGTTGTTGGGCTGCTAAGGCTTTCTTTGAAGCATTTCCAGGAGTGATAAGACCAAGGTGTAAGATTTTTTCTTGTTCTCTTATCAAAGTATCACAAAAGGAATCAAAAGAGGGATTCTTGTAGGTGGTTCCAGAAGAGATGATGGCTTCTCTAGTGGAATGTAAGGCATAAACAAATACAGAGTATGCAGGGCCAAGCTTAGCAAGAATGCAATAGATGAGGCTACCATCTTCCTTTTTGACCTCACAACCTTCTAAAAGAAGTCTAAGGGTCTTGAATTTGGACAAAAAGTCTTCAATAGAGGAAAAATTATTAGGGTCCAAAGTAAGCAACTCATTTTCAAGCCGGTGGGCCCTAATTTTATTTTGAATGCCAAAAACATTATTTAGCTTTTATAGGGCTTTATTAGGGGTGTCAATGTCAAGGATGTGAAATCGAAGATCTTGAGCAATCGACATTCCTATCAACCCTCATGCTTGATCTCGTTTATTTTCCCATTTAGGAACTTTATCATCATCAGAAGGTTTAGTTTCTTGAACCGTGGCTATTCTATAAATCCCTTTACTTCTAAGTATATCTACCGTGTGAGGTAGCCATTGGAAATAATTGGTGCTGTTAAGAATAACCGGGCATGCATTTTCCATTTTTTTTTTAAAAGAAGCTGAGAAAAGCTGAAAATAACTGCTCCAATGGAAAGATCTCGAAAAATTAGGCCGTTTAAAAAAAAGTGGCTCCAAAAAACGGCTTCCGGATGAAGAAGTTATGCCTTTTGAAAAAAACTGAGTTGTAGATGCCGAATAGTTACGGGAACGAGATGAAGTGCGGCTTTTTAAAAAAAAAAAATCCACCCCTTTGAACAATTTTTTTTTACAAAAGAAGCTTGAGAAGGAGATTTGAACCCAAGACCTCTATTCTCATAAACTAACCCCTCACCAAGTGAGATAGTAAAATGATCACGTTATTGTATGAAAGGAGGAAGGGTTTTTTTTTTACTCTCTGGTGTGCATACCTTTTCCTGCAGAAAAAAAAACACAAAAACCGAGCCAAAAATAATAATAATAATAATAATAAATGCAAAGCCTTACGGCAGAATGTTCGATTTTTGGTTAGCCTTACTGGAAACTATCACTTTTTTCACTATTTTTGATTTCCTGAGATCGCACAAAGACGCGAGGAAAGAGCATACGTAGCAAAAAAAAAATCCCTTTTTCCTGTTTCTGATTTTCCGAGATCGCACGGAGCGCATAGCAAAGAGCATACATAGAGAAGAGGGTATAGATCCGGAAAATAAATAAAATTTTAATACCGAAAATAAACATAAATAAACCGAAATAAGCAGAACTATTAACAAATATAACTGCAAAATAGATGCTTTATACCTCCAGATCTAAACTGACATAACTTGGGTAGCAGGAAACCTTTTCGCATGAAACGAAAGGCGTTCCTCACTATAACAGATGCTCCGGACACAACCGAGCATTTTTCCAAGCCCAAAAATGTTCATAAATAGTAGATCTACAAAACGACATTCGCATGTAGTCAAACTGGCTTCGGATTTTGATCAACAACGAATGCGGCCCTCAAAATAGCTATGATACCATGTAGGAATTTACAGGGTAAGTTCCTTAGATCAAGAACCAAAGGTCACCGCTCACAAACAGATCACAAATCAGTACACCAGTATAATCATGTGGTTAAAACCCTCAAAGAGGGAAACAATCCTCGCCCTGAGCCAACGCGGCCAGTTCAGGGAATTTATTAATATAAAAGAAAAGTTACATATGTTTCTCTCATAAATGTTTATCGGACAAATGACCCTCCATGCTCTTTAAATAGAGATCATGGACCAATCGGGTGTTAAGCCATGGGTCAAGTGCCGTTAATACCAAGGTGAGAGATAACCGTCGGATCACTACAAATCGTGACCATCGGATTATAAGTTACAAATGTACATGGTAAAGAAACACACTTTACCTAACTCTACACTAGACTAAGTTATTCTTAACTATTTCCTATGTGTCGGAATATCCTAACAATGGTCCATATTGTATCAAGGTTTCATTGCTTGATCAATTAGTGTTTAAATTATAACGGTAATTATTTTGAGTCCTTTTCCCATTTACATTTACATGCCCATGCATGGATCAATAATATTATTAATTACAACTACAATGTCAATGGGGGTTTAAGTGTTGGGGATGTTAAAATCCTCTCGAGAGTATGTAAGTGAAGGTCTAAAAATGGTTTAGAGATGGTATAATAGGTCTCTTTCTCGCTTGATATTCTCTTATGCAAGGTTAAGTAACATTTGGATATTTCTCTAGAATTTATTTGTAATATTTCTAATTATGGATTGAACAATTATTCAAGAGCTTCGTAAGGTGGTATGTGACCATAAAAAAGAAATATAATACACCAAAAGTGGTTTTCGTACACTATTTTATAAAAACATAGATATTGAGAAAGCACAGTCTATTTGATCAGATAATATCATGAAATATTTAATGACCCAAAATAAGTGGTTTGACTCTTTGGAGACTGAATGATGAAGACTACAATATTTTACTCTTATTTAGTGCATGAATTCTCTGACAATGAAAATTAAAAATAGAGATCTTTAGAATTCCATTAAAGTAAATTTAAAAGAAGAAGAAACAATCCATTAATTGGAAAATGTAATATTCCCAATTAGTCCTAAGCTAATGGGAATATTCAATTTTGTTTTGTTTTCTGTTTCATGAATAAAATTGTAAAGGAGGATCAATAAAACTTTGAAACAACAAAATAAATCAATGCCACATGTGAACAAAGCTAAATCTAGACTATTTACATAAGCTCTAGACTATTTACATAAGCACACTTAGGTGTGAAAGAGGTTGTATCATTTGACCAAGTCAACCATGACTAAATCAACAACGTTGTCTAGAAGGGATGAACCTCATTGATGCACAACGTAGTCTTCGTTGGAGGTGGCACATGTGAAAGGGTTAAATCATTGAGATGGTTTAGGGTTTTGCAAGATTTATATCTTATAAAAGGAAGAGGAGGACAACAAGAGAAGGTTTTTGAATATGTTATATTTCTAAATATATTTTCTTTTTAGACATATATCATTCTCTTGTAGTTTACCTGAGAATAGTGTTGTTTCGCACTGGGTGTTCCTGATCGGGAATCCCACCTCTTTCCTTGAGAGGCCTCTTGGAAGATTCTTGTTGATCTTGTCCACTATCAAGCATTTGGCCAAGCTTCATCTTCCAACTACAACGCAAATCATGTTGAGGGTTTGTTTTTCCTTGTAAGCTACAACAAGTGGAGGCTAGATCTACTCAGATCTAGGCCATTCTAGTGCCTATTTTCAGTGGGAAAGTCTTCTATCCCATTAGCAAGAGTGTATTGGATCATTGGAGCTTCAGATCCACATCTTGGCATCAGGCCAAACTGATCTTAAACCCTACAGCGCAGTCCATCTTCCAGATCTGCGTTTTTCTGTAGGTGCTGTTGAGAGGGATTTTGGCATAACTTTGGAGGAGTGATCTCTAGTGTTGGGAATCTGCCCTTCACTGTGGTGATCCATGGATTTCAGATCTAATCCATGTTATATTCAAATCTGATCTGGATTCTCCTGTATTTACTGCATATTTTCTGAAGATTTCTATAGATCTGCAGGTTTAGATCTCAGGTCTACTCCCTGTGCTTCATGTATTGCTTAAAACCCCAAGGGGTATGTAAAGTAGAGACTCTATAGTGTATGGATATGTCATAGATCTGTCTGTTCATGCATTATTTTGCTCTAAATCTAAGTTGTAATCAACAGCTGTTGCAGCCTAATGAAAATAACGCTCTCAAGCCTTTTGTAGTGAATATATGTGATTGTAGCACCTCTTTTTGAGGGTTTTCTTTTGTTTAAGTCTTCTATTTCTTGTTATACATTGTATGGGCCTCATTGTAAATCTAATTTGCTGATGTATATGAAAATTTTGAGCCTCCATATTGGCCTCCTGCTCTTACCTTGCTGAACTGCGTTATTTTTGAAGCAGTATTGTTTAATATTGTTGTTGTTCCCATTTTTGGATATTACAGTGGTATCAGAGCATCATCTTGGCACAGCCTGTGCTTTCTTAAGAGCCAATATGCCTTCCACAGAAGAAGAGCCTCTTACTGACAGAGAGAGAAGGTATCTGAAAAGAAGACAGAAGAAAATTGATTACACAGAAGACAAAAAAAAACAAGGGTGAAACCCCTTTATCTGGAAGATTAAAAGGAGAAGAGTTCTCTAAAACTCTTTCTCAAGCTATGTATGAGCTGAAAGGATAAATTTGGGGAATGAGGAGGGAAAGACATGCAGATGCCTCGAGAATATTTTTACATCAAATAAGCCCCAATACTTCTTATTATGTGTGTGAGCATTCAACCACACAACCTGATCTACAACGTTGGAGCATGCTTACTTTCTTGACAAAGGAAGAAGGGAAAGGAGGGAACACCAAAGGAAGCTCTTGGTTATTATCTCCAAGAAAATGGGTCTCAATTATAGAGATCCAAGGAGCATATCAGTTTCCCAGAGTTCTTTCAATTTAAGAAGAAAGAAGATCCAACAACTACAATAGAAGAAGAGGGTGCATGCAACACACTTTGGGTGGATTCTCTCTACCTATTTTTGATGGATCACCTGAGAGCTCAGCCAAGTCTTGGGTAAGGAAGCTTGACGCATATCTCCAGCTACATCAAGTGTTAGAAGAATAAGCCATGAGGGTAGCAGCGCTACATCTTCGAGGTAAGGCTTATGCCTAGTGGCTATTTGAGTATTCTTCCTTGAAAAATGTAAATATCTCTTCTTATGCAAAGTTCAATAGGAGGTTAGTGAAAAGATTTGATTTGAGACATTCTGAAACTTATTTGAGAGAGAAAATCAAGCACAATAAATCTGAATCTTTGCATGAGTTGGAAGAATCCATAAAGCCAACTCCATTTCTAAACATTGTTGAAGGGGCTGAAGATCTGCTACATGATTTTCCAAAGGCAAAAGCCCCACTTCAGCAAGAAATCTCTTCTAAAGGGGAAGACATGAGGGCTCCTTATTCAGAACGAGATACAGGAAAAGGGTCTCTTAATGTTGAGGCATTCTCCATTGACGAGGAGAAGAAATAAGAAGAGCATAGAAGATCCTCCTGCGCTGTGACAACAGGAGGAGATCTATTTTTATTGGGAGATGGAGTTGAAGCAATTGCTTCCACTAGAGGGGCTCTTGCATCTTTGCAAGGAGTTCCAAGGAATCTTACATATGGAGAACATGAGCAGCATGTGTCTATGATGTCAGACTATGAGACAGAACAAAGGAGGGATCACAACGCTTACATAGTAGAAGATGATCCACTATTGCTAGGAGGAGAAAATGAAGCAAATGCTCCAATCAGAAACTCTCTTGCATCACTAAGAGTGGTCCCAAAATTTCATGAGATTTCCACACATGAGAAAGAGATAAATTTTCACAGTGGAAGCAGGGACATGAGGATCCCATCTATTATGCATATGAGGATGGTCCCTGCGACCTCACTATCTTGTGGCAAACCACCTGGGAGGCCACATGATTCAAATTTTGTGGGGAAGACCTCACAACTTGCTGCTCCAAACTTAGATCCAGGATGGATTGGAGCTCTTGAAGGCAAAGCTACAGTGCTGGGAGACTTGGGTAAGCTCAAGAAGGAGGGAAACCTTTCTCCCTTATCATCATCACCCACTCTCATTTTTGGATTTGCGCTATGGGAGAAGAAGAATGGAAGGAACAACCTTCCAACACACACCTTTGGCATAGGATATGTCAAGGAAAAGAGCAACAACATGACAGAAATTTCTATTGATGCATCATCAACGTTGTCATTGTTGAGCAATGTAGATCTATATTGGAAATCCCAGTTGTTGGTGATTATTCCAAAGATCTTCACACTTGTATGATGCTTGATGACCAGCTGAATGGAGAGGCTATATAGTCCATGAGGGAGTCATCTATCATCATGGTAGGGTCTTCTTACCTAGAGCCTCCAAGCTTAAGGAGAGGATGCTACAAAGGGCCTACAGAGAGTTTTGTTTTAGCCCCACCTATTCTATGAAGATCTACAACACTATCATGAGATGCTTTGAATGGGAAGGCTTTGGAGGAGAGCTACATCAGCATTTTCAAGAATGCATGAAGTATGTGTAGTTGGGGCATCAACAAGACTCTATGACAGAGTTATTTCAGCCATCTCTTCCTACCTTGGAAGGAGGAGAAAGATCCATACACCCCTCCACTTGCACAAAGAGAACTTTTGGTGAAGAACATACATATGTAAAACATGTTTCATTTTCTGTTTGTATGAATTTTTTCACTATTTTATTGCAGGCCATGATTCCAAGGAGGAGTGATACATCTTGTCGATCTCTTGGCAAACAATGGGCCACAAAAATTTCTGGATTTGGCCATTCCCTTGATGAGCAAAGGGAGTTTTTTCATCATGATGGGTGCTTCCCTAAGGCACCAAACATATCTCTCACCTTCATCAATAGTGAGATGGCTTGGGCAGCAAGTAAGTGGTTGGAAAACCACTTACCATATCTTGATTTGAGGTAGGCAGGAGATGCACTGCGTTGGTATCATATGTGGGATTATGACCCACCTCCTCATGCTCAAATTTATGTTTGTATGTACATAGTTTTGTTCCCATACATTGATGATATACTTGTACTTTTTATGGGGATGTATGGAGCGAGGATGGGAGCCATGTATGTACCACATGGGATGGAGACTCGCTATGTACCATATGCTACATGTTTCAAAGAGAGTATTGGTTCAGCCATGTTTGTTTCATTTGAGTTTTTGACTCCTTATGGGATGGGTCATTTACCTCTCATAAGAACATTGGAGAAACAATTCATGGAAGGTTGGTTTGGTGAACACTTAGCTCATGGAGGAAGCTTATCACGTGATTGTGTCACCAATGGAGGAGGAAAGGAGTTGCAACACTCACCTTATCAGTTGCTTGAGGATAAGCAACATTTTGGAGGGGAGGACTGTAATATTCCTAATTAGTCCTAAGCTAATGGGAATATTCAATTTTGTTTTGTTTTTTGTTTCATGAATAAAATTGTAAAGGAGGACCAATAAAACTCCTAAACAACAAAATAAATCAATGCCACATGTGACCAAAGCTAAACCTGGGCTATTTACATAAGCACACTTAGGTGTGAAAGAGGTTGGGTCATTTGACCAAGTCAACCATGACCAAACCAACAACGTTGTCTAGAAGGGATGAACCTCATTGATGCACAACACAGTCTTAGTTGGAGGTGGCACATGTGAAAGAAGTTAAATCATTGAGATGGTTTAGGGTTTTGCAAGATTTCTATCTTATAAAAGGAAGAGGAGGACAACAGGAGAAGGTTGTTGAATTTCTTATATTTTTTAATATATTGTCTGTTTAGACATATATCATTCTTTTGCTGTTTAGCTAAGAATAGTGTTGTTTAGCACTGGGTGTTCATGATCGGGAATCCCACCTCTTTCCTTGAGAGGCCTCTTGGAAGAGTCTTGTTGATCTTGTCCACTATCAGGCATTTGGCCAAGCTTCATCTTCCAACTACAACGCAGATCCTGTTGAGGGTTTGGTTGTCCTTGTAAGCAGCAGCAAGTGGAGGCTAGATCTACTCAGATCTAGGCCGTTCTAGTGCCTCTTTTCAGTGGGAAAGTCTTCTATCCCATTGGCAAGAGTGTATTGGATCATTGGAGCTTCAGATCCACATCTTGGCATCAAGCCAAACTGATCTTAAACCCTACAGCACAATCCATCTTCCAGATCTGCGTTTTTCTGTAGGTGCTGTTGAGATGGCTTTTAGCATAACTTTGGGGGAGTGATCTCTAGTGTTGGGAATATGCCCTTCACTGTGGTGATCCAAGGATTTTAGATCTAATCCATGTTATATTCAGATCTGATCTGGATTCTCCTGTATTTACTGCATATTTTCTGAAGATTTTTGCAGATCTGCAGGTTTAGATCTCAGATCTACTCCCTATGCTTCATGTATTGTTGAAAACCCCAAGGGGTATGTAAAGTGGAGACTCTATAGTGTATGGATATGTCATAGATCTGACTGTTCATGCATTATTTTGCTCTAGATCTAAGTTGTAATCAACAGCTGTTGCAACCTAATGAAAATAACGTTGTCAAGCATTTTGCAGTGAATATATGTGATTGCAACACCTCTTTTTGAGGGTTTTCTTTTGTTTAAGTCTTCTATTTCGTGTTATACATTGTATGGGCCTCATTGTAAATCTGATTTGCTGATGCATATGAGAATTTTGAGCCTCCATATTGGCCTCTTTCTCTTACCTTGCTGAACTGCGTTATTTCTGAAGCAGTATTGTTTAATATTGCTGTTGTTCCCATATTTTTAAAATTACATGAAAAAATATAATAGACGAGAGCCTAAAATAGAGTAAATACAAAAGAAGAGATATTAAAGCAATGCACGTAACTCAAAAAGTAGGATTGGGGCACCTATAAATCCAATGGTGGATTACACCTATAATTGTAGATTGTTTTAGAAAGAATTCTCAAGGAACATCTCTATAAAGAGATAAAAGTGGTCTAGTTGATAGATAGAGTTGATCACAAAAAGAGGGGTAAACCTTTATTTATATAAGAAGAGAGTGAGAGAAGTCTCACCTTGTGGTTAAGGTACATGTAATGGGTAATTAAATCCTTCTCAACATTAATCGCTTTAATTTTATATTTTAGACCTTATTTAATGTAAAATATGTGTACAATATTATAATGAATATCTCTTAAGGGCACGATATTCTAGCTTTATGACATCTCATTATAAACAAATGAGCTTACATATAAAACAATTCATTTTCATGTGATATAAACTTATGTGTTTAGGCATATAATATGCCCTTCTCCTAGAAAATTTCGGAGGAAATAATTTGCAAGTCCAGGAATTTAGGAATCTGGGAATCTCCCTCTCTCTCTTTTGCATAAATATGTCTTCCATATTTCTTCTTGAGCCCTCTTACTTATCAGAGCTTCAAGGCCTTCTAGAGAGACTATATATTTTAAAACAAAAGAGATTATACATTTTAAAACAAAAGTTGGGGTGTTGTAGGTATAAACCTTACTAAATTGACCTCCCAAAAGGAAAAACTTACACATCATAGTTTATTGATTAGTTACAAATCTTAGAGAGAACAAAACCTCCAATACTATACCTTGATCACAAAATACTAAAAGGTTCGTGAAGATTATTTATGCTTAATTCCCCTAAACTTCCTTTGCAACCTTCATTGACACAACTATTGGTTTTTTTGTGAAGGTCCCTAAGGACATAATGATATTCTATGAATGTGATGTCTTCCACAATAAGGTCCCTAAGGACACGATGATATTCTATGAATGTGATGTCTTCCACAATCTTCCTCATTCTTCCCAGGATGCTTTCTAACATTTTGTTCTTCGAATATTAGCCTTACACTAAATGCAATATAAGGAGTAAACAATCTCCCAAAACAATTAATGAGGCTACTTAGTTTTATTTTTCCAATTGTATGCCTTAAATAAGTGCATATGATTTTGAGTCATTATTCGTGTGAAAATTCGTATTACCTTGAATCCCACTGCAGCAACTGATGAGAAATCTTATGTTTGTTAATTCCTTTGAACAAATTATTTACGGTTTCTTTTGTAAACAGTGAAATCTCACACACCACATCCCTCACAAACTAACTGCGGAAAAATACAAGTGCAGAAACAAAATCTAAACAAGATTAAATTATAGACACATCTGACACAATTGTTTTTAGACCAATGTCCCCGGAAAAACCCAATGCAGGAAATGAGGGTTTATATCTTATGCAACAAATTTTGAGTACAAATTTATGATTGTCGAATCTGAAAAATTATACAAAGAAATTTGACAAGCAAAATCACGTGAGAAAAATCTCACTCTGCCTTGGGAATCCAACACTGACCTGCACCCGAAATGATTTGCTTTGTGTTGTGACTGCGTCACCCATGCAGTCTCTATGTCACAACTGAAGCTTCTCTCTGTATCTGCATTGTATCTCTCTGTTGGCTGGAAATTGGAATCTTCTAGCCTCCATGAACTGTCATTGACCCTCTACTATCTCCTCAACAGAAAAATGAACTCCCTCTTAGCTCTATGTAGTCCCAGTGTAGCCTCTGCATCACTAGCTCTGCGCAACTGTCTATGGCTTCTACTGCCTCCTCTGTTATGCACTCTTCGGATTAGGAATCCTTCCAATTGGAATTATTGTCCTTATCTGCAAAGATCTCTTGATCGATTTTCTATCTGAGCACTGCTCACTTCAGAATTTCGATCTCTTGATCCTCTCCATGTCTTTTCCAAATGATCCATCAAGTCCTTCTTATAATCTCCTCGTTGAAACTTCAACAGCCGAGATTAAATCATTAATCAATGACTAAGATTAAATTTTGACTTGATCTTTGTCTTCTTTGGAAGATTCACACTCTGTTTTATTAATACCCTTTAATTATTTTATTTTCATATGTTTAGAATTAGGGTCCCATTAAAAATAATCAATTATTTTAATAAAACACACTCTGAGTGGAATTTTCAAAAACGATTTCTGGGTTCTCTGGAATACCTATTTCTAAGACTCCCTGCAAATTTTGAAACTTAGATCACATTTAAGGCTACCCAAAATCAACTCTCCCTCTTAGCGAGGAATGTGCTCTAGCAATACAACCAGCTGAAGTACTGCTCTTATTCTGCCACATCTCCCTCTGTGCTGCAGATGTTTGACACTACGGAAAATCAACACTGGGCTGTTGCATCCATGTTGCCGTTGACCTTACATGTTGCTGCCAACTACTACTGCACTGCAACAAAAAAACATCCAAACTTGAACTAAGTGTTCAATAGGATACATCTCATGCTGAAGATCTGGCTGCTGCTAGTCTCTGCGTTGTCCCTCTGAAGCCTTTGTGCTACTGTTGACTCTGCACTATGCCTTCTTGCACTATTTCCAACTCTGCTCTGTGTTTCTCAGTCTTTGACACTATCTAGCCATTGCGTTGTCAATTCAACACTCCTTTGCACCAACTTAAACTTGTCCATCCTGCTACCTCTGATCTGGGCTCCCGTAGCAAGGTGATGATCCGAGAGGTGAACTCCTCAAGGATCCTGCCCAATCTACAGTTCTGTTGAACTACAACTCTAAATCACCCCAACGCTCCCTTGGCGATATCTGGGCAATCATTATGAATTCCTCCTCCTATATCTTTGTTGCTGCAGCTTGTGGATCATGCTTCTCATCCTTGTCCTTCTTCTTGAGAGGACACAATGTGGTGTAGTGTCCCATCTCGCCACACCATAAGCACTTGATCTTGGAAATATGTTTGTTCCTTCTGTGCTGCTCCTGCTACCCCTTTGATGCAAGGGCTGCATTCTCCTCCTCCTCCTTGGGCTTCAACCCATTGTTGTTGTTGCCATCAAGTTTGCACTTGAGCAGATCTATCCTCATCTCTTATTGCCGAAGAGTTGCCCACATTGATTCCCAGTCCGATAACTTCTCTCTACCTAGGATGATCTAGAAAAAGACTTGATAGTCTTCGAACATTGAATTGAGGGCCAATATGACCATATATGTGGATTCCAGAGTTTATCCCACAACTTCCAACTAATATCGGTTCTCATGAAGTCTACACAAGAACAGATTGATGCGCTCTCCCTTCTACATTCTGGTAGTCTGCATATTCTCCTCCAAGAACATGTTTCGCTGCTCGTAATATCCCTCATACATCATAGCCAACGCTTCGCACATCTCCCTAGTTTTACCTTTGCCACAAATGTGTGACACAATTTGATCCTTCACTCTGTTGAGGATCAATCTCTTCGCTTTTGCCATGTTCTTATTGAAGGCTCTCAATGGCACGACATCTACCAGTTCAGCATGTGCATTGTTGATAAAGTGCTTGAGGTCATGTTCTTCTAGAAGGAAGGAGATCCTTGCCTTCCATATTACGTAGTTTGAGGCACCCTCCAACCGATCTTGGTCACGCAACCCATTGTATTCCATCTCACCCAATCATTGTCGATATACTGCCTCTAACCCTTTGCACAACTGGCTCTACGCACTCCCTGCTGGAGCAAGCCAAATAAATCACGAACTCTACTACTACTGCATAAGAAAACAAATTTTCTTGGGAAAGAAACTCTACGAGGTCAGAAATCCCCAAAATGTCTTCAAGTACTCTCTTCTAACGCTTTCGGCACCAAAAATCATTGCTTTATAGAAAACTACGTCCCTTCAGCTGCTGATCTGCACTGCTCCCTCTGCCTCCGGAAAAATGCAAACTCGAAAATCCTACCTCTCTATCGAATCACTCAGAGAGATATTTCCTTGCAGCAACTAGCCCTCCTGGCTTGGACTACGCAATCACCTAGTAGATTGATCGGCTACTTACGTAACTCTTGATCCCCAACTTCTCCTTCAACGCTGGATCTATTGGATATGCTCTTTTGCTCCTCCTGCACTGCTAAAAAAGCTTTGATTCCATGTGAAAATTTGTATTACCCGGAAACCTACTGCAGCAATTGATGAGAAATATTCTAATTGTTAATTCCTTTGAACATATTATTTATAGTTTTCTACTGTAAACAACAAAATCTCACACACTACAACCCACACAAATTAGCTGCGGAGAAATACAAGTGCGGGAAAAAAATATGAACAAGAGTAAATCATAGACACATCTAACACAGTTGTTTTTTGACTAATGTCCCCGGAAAAACCCAATGCGGAAAAATAGGTGCAACAACTGATAGTTTATATATTATGCAGTAGATTCTGAGTACAAATCTATGATTGTCGATTCTGAAAATTATACAAAGAAATCTGACAAGCAAAATCTCATGAGATAAATTTCATTCTTCCATGGGAATCTGGCATTGACTTGCACCCGAAACGAGCTGCTCTGTGCTACCTCTACGTAGTGGCTGCATCACCCATGTAGTCTCTGCATCACAACTAAAGCTTCTCTCTATCTCTACGCTGGATCTCTCTACTCGCTAGAAACTGGAATCTTCTACCCTCTGGAAACTCCCTCTCGGAACTGACACTGACCCTCTGCTATCTCCTCAATAGAAAAATGAACTCCCTCTCAGCTCCGCGCAATCCCAACGTAGCCTCTGCTTCACTAGCTCTGTGCAACTGTTTGTGGATTCTACTGCCTCCTATGTTATGCAATCTCCAAATCAGGAATCCTTCCAACCGGAATTACTGCCCCTATCTGCAAATATCTCTTGATCGATTTGCTATCCAAGCATTGCTCACTTTAGAATTTCAATCTCTTGATCCTCTCTATGTCTTTTCCAAATGATGCATCAAGTCCTTATACTCTTCTCGTTGAGACTTCAACAACCGATATTAAATCGTTAATCAACGATTAAGATTAACTTTTCAATTGATCTTCATCTTCTATAGAAGATTCACACTCTGTTTTATTAATACTCTTTAATTATTTTATTTTCCTAAATTTATACTTAGGGTCCCGTGAAAAATAATTAATTATTTTAATAAAAACACACTCTGAGTGGAATTTTCAAAAACGATTATGGGTTATATGGAATACATGTGTCTAAGGCTCCCTGCAAATTTTGAGACTTAGAGCACATCTGATGCTACCAAAAATCAACAATCTGTTATGTGTCCTAGCCCCCATTAATACTTCATTGTTCGAGTTTCCTCAGGGTCATATAACACCCCTCCCCCTCCTGCAACCCGTGATTGTTTATGTATTTTACAAGTAACAACTTTCTTGATTCTACTTGGAATTTTTATTCATGATATACATAACCATTTTGTTTTGTATTTGTAAAGTAAGTGGAGGTTCCTATGGAGATTGTTGAGAGTAAATGGATGAAGGCACTTAATTAATTACAATGCATTTATGATTTCTAATGCAATTGGTATAGGATGAGTTCAAAGATTGACCATGTCCACGATAGTCTAGATTTGACCAAGGATAAGTTTCACAAGGTATGTTGATATTCTAGCCGAAGATTGAGAATTTTTTTAAAGAAAAGAATGTTTATTTTGATATTTCATGCAAGAAATTAAAACATGCATCATCTCAACCTCTTGGCTCAAGTAAAAAGCACAAAAATATCTCTTTCCTACCCAAAGCTACTTATTACTATCATTTAGTGGATAATACATGTCTCCAAGACCTTCCCCCAATGAAAAATATATGAAATCAATAATATACATCTTAATGAAATACTCCCAAAATTCACCACTTTAATCCATAACACTTGAGCCATCCATTAGATGTGCAAGACATGTTTAAAATATGGGACTTACCTTAATTCTCACACTACCAAATTACCTTCTCGTATAGAGAGAGATATCTTGGAAAGTAAATCTACTTTTTACTTGAATTTTATGAGGAAATGTGACAAGGAAATGAAAACAAATGGCCTCAAACCCTATGTTGGAAAAGCCTCGATTTTCTACATAATCTAGTTTACCATAGTTTCTATCCTCAAAATGAGGGTAGTGCCCAACTAGTTTTCTTAGGATGTGTAACATAAATACAAAAGATAGATATTCAAGTAGTGCACACAGATAAAAAAAGTAGGATTGGGGGCACCTACAAACCTAATGGTGGATCACACCTATAATATTATTAGAGAAATAATTCATAAAGATTATATCTATTAAGAGATAAAAGTGTTCTAGTTGATAGATAGGGTTGATTACCAAAAGAGGGGCAAACACCTATTTATACAAGAAGAGAGTGAGAGAAGTCCTACTACCATGTCGTTAATATACATGTAATGGGTAATTGGGTCCTTGAAAATACTAATCACTTTGATTTTATATTTTAGGCCATGTTTAATATGAAATATCATGTTCTTGGATGCGGGTGTTTAGTTTGATGATCAGTACGTGGGCGGCGTGGTGGGTTGGCGCGTGGCTTCTTACCACTGCCATCTGGTCTCGCGCGATGTTTGTAATTAATCACTCTGCCTCCACCTTCAATGCTGCGTTAATGCAGCTCGTCCCTCCACACCAGCTCGCAAGCTCTTCAACCATGGCGCCTCCCCGTAGTCTCATTCACGCTCCTCCCCTGCGCTCGATTTGCTCCTTTGCTGCCGCAGAGCCTCGCTCTCAGACCAGCACTGGGAAGCGCTGTGCTCTGGAGTGCTGCATCGATTTGCTGCCGGGTATTCATGTTTCTCAGAGTCCTTTCTGCAAGCTCAGTGGCCTTTCACCCTCTGTCATCTCCAGAGCTCCTTTGCTAGTTGAAGCTTGGCCCCCTACTGCCCTCCCCTGCCTTCACGGTATCGCTGATTGCTCCGCGCTGCCTGTTCTGCACATTATGCCTAGATTACGCCAGAGAATGTGTTGCAAGCGGGGAAGTTCTCGTGGGCGTGTGGTCCGCCAGCCCTCCTCCTCAACCTCTGACTCCTCGTCCTACTCCTCTAATTTCGGCACTGACCGCTATCCCGACACCAGGAGTGGTCGTGGACGGGGTCGTGGGCAGCACCATTCAGAGGCGCGCTCTCACCATTCCACCCCGGTGCAGTCTCATACAACTCAATTTCGGTTCCCCTGTACCTTTAGTCATTCCTCTTTCATGGCGACTGTTACCATTGTGCTCCAAGAGGATTCTTCGAGTATGGTTGCCGCGACTCCGGGGGTGACTCTGGAGAAGAAGGTGGAAGATAGGCATGGCACTCCTCCTACAGACTGCAAGCAGAGCAAGGTTCCCAGTGGCATTGCTCCCTAGGACGTGAGCTTTCAGGCTGGTCCGAGCGACCCCACTCGTGGTTGTTACACAGGAAAGGAAGGCCATCCTGCTGAGGAAGAAGACCCCTACAAATATGCATGTCGCATCATTGAAGAGTCGCCTCCCACTTCTCAGGATTCTTAATCAGGTCTGCTTTCAAAGGTTTTTGTTTCCCAGTTACTTGTATGGGCTCAGCTCCCTTTTTTCTTACAGTTGTCATACGCTCCTCAGTTCTCATGCTCAGACTTTTATTCTAAGGTTTAATTTCCGGTTTCCCCTGCGTGGGCGACACTTATCTGCTTGTTTGTTCGGGTTCCGTAACACTGTTATGGCTTCTGAAGCTTATCTGGTCAGAATTCAATTTTGTAATGGGCGGCACTTATCTGCTTGTTTGTATGGGTCCAGTCATACTGTCATGGTCTTTGAAGTGTATCTGGTTAGTATTCAGTTTTGTAATGGGCGAATGCTGCATCTATGGGCTAGAATTCTTGAGGCCACAACCTCTATCAATAATAGGAGTAGACAAATCCAAATTAAAAAATAAGAAAATCCCAATAGCACAATTGGATTTCGAGGGTTTTGTTTTGTAAGGTGGCCAAGCTTCAAAACTTGTAGTAACCAAAAGAAGACATCAACAAATATCTAACCATATTAAGGGTTGGTGTAGTGTAGGTTGGGTGCAATCCTTGCGTGAATTTGATGACTTAGATTCCATAGGATCATGGTTTCTTAGACCACAAGCTATTTATGCAAGTCATTGACATGTCAACAAATAAAAAAGAATATGAAATACCATATACAATATTATAATGAATATTTCTTAAGGGCATGGTATGCTAATTTTTTGACATTAAATTATAAAGTAATGAGCTTACACATAAAACAATT
Organism: Pinus albicaulis; assembly: GCA_034641835.2. Lineage (NCBI taxonomy): Eukaryota > Viridiplantae > Streptophyta > Pinopsida > Pinales > Pinaceae > Pinus > Pinus albicaulis. The sequence continues at coordinate 1,150,511,573 of CM076579.1, read as the reverse complement.
CATTTGCATATGATAAAAAACTTATGTGCTTATGATATAGATTGTATCATTATATTGTTTCTCATCTATATAGATGTTTTCAAAGTGGAACAAATTGGTGGAATCAACTTGCAGTGTCATTTTAACAATGGTTCCCAATTTGGAGAATTGGGATTTGAAACATTCTGGAGCTATTTTGAGGCATAAAATGACATTTTCCGAGGTAAAAAATTTACCACTTTGGCATTAGACCTCGATAGGTTGACCTACACTTAGAAGAATTTCTAATGGTTCAATAATCATTTCAATTGGAGTATGCATGCAGAAGTTATGCCTTACACAAGTTGATATATGACCACCATGGTATATGTGGATGCCATGTTAGCCTCATTACACATGCAAATGCAGCTAGCCACTTGAGAACTTTCAAGAAGACTCTTGAAGGTCCAAAATTGTAAATATATTTGAAGGTTGAGGGAGTAAAACCTTACCATTAATTGGTATTGATCTATGTTAAATACCAAACCACTAGAAGTAGTAAGGGTTCCATTATATGTTATTATATTTTGTTCGATAATTGAACACACAACTAGGAGTGGGAAGTTAGAGAGTAGAACAGAGGGGGTTAAGGTTATGTATTAGCCTTACAAGCTACCAATCTTTGGTAACTCCATTGATAGTACTCTTCTGTTGTACTTTCATATTTCCATATTGGAGAATACAAAGCTAGCAGTCTCACCTTCTAGCTAGGATTTCTCCAATAAAGTTTTCCCAAGGTATAACTCGTGCCTAATGTGTGTGTGTATTTCAATATGTTCTTTATTTCTCACATTTTGTCAACTTTATTCATTTAAGAAAAAAAACCACTTTCAAGGAATCCAAGATGTAGAAGAAAATTAACCTCCACAGTATAGATTTCAATTATTATATCATAATTGTTGTGACGAACCATTATAGTGGACAGTAGTATTCACAAAGCACCTCAATGAAACCAATTGTGCATGGACATAAATTAGTAAATGGGAAATATATATTCATATATGGCTTAGACATTTTATCAAACATGTAATTTCAACATACATGTGCAAATCTACTTGAAGTGAGAATGAATGAACATATTGAATTTATTCCACTCCTTAATTGGTCCCAATCGTTCCACCATTCTCCTTATTTCAAGAATACATTGGTCCTCTAGCTCTATCCAAACATTGTTTTCTTCGTATTCATTTTTTTTTTTCAAACATTATATTTATACACATTTTTCTCTCCATTCTCTTGGTACATTTTCAATGTTTGTTATTATTATTTATGTCTATTTTTCCATTGAATCTTTAATAAAGTTTATATAGTTCTCTTAATTGACTTCCGGGAAAGACCCTTTACATAACCCAAATCGAAGGCCTAAGAAAGCAATTATGCCTCTTGGAAATCATCACACAATTCTCTTTATAAAAATTATTACTTCAATGTTTTGCTAGTAACTTTATTGATTCTATGTGGAATTTCTATTCATGATCCACATAACCATTTTGTACTATATTTGAAAAGAAAGTGGAAGTGCCTATGGAGGTTTTTGACAATAATTGCATAAAAGCACTCAATTAATTATAATGCTTTATGATTTCCAGTAGAATTGGTATAGGATGAATTCAAAGATTGGCAAAGTCCATGATAGTTTGGATTCACACCAAGCAAAATTTTCATGAGATATGATGATATTCCAACATGAGAGTCTTTTTTCTTTCAATAAAAAAATCTTTATATTTGATATTTCATGCTAGGAATCGAAATTGCACCATCTTAGCCTCTTGACTCAAGTACAAAACACATAAATGTCTCTATCCTACCCATAGCTACTTATTAAAACCAACCTAGATCCATCTTAACTCCAAATCTATCAAGCGCCGAGAGGGATCAAATATCTAGAGGTGCAAACCTATTTTCTGAGTGCAAAACTTGAAGAAAGGTTTGCACCTCGAGAGATTTGATCCCTCTTATATTTTGATTGATCCAGAGTTAAGATGGATCTAGATTGGTTTAATTATTTATCTTATTTTTTAGTTTAATTTTTATTTTTATGTAATTTGACTAAGTCAAAATGTTTTAATTAATAATTTATTTTTTATGGCATAGTTTATAGGGATAAATTTGTTGATATCATACATTGTTATATTGTTTCAATTATTGATTTTTCATTGCTATTTTATTGCTATTACATTGTTTGGTGTTTTTTGGAAACCCATTTGAGCCTCTATTGGTTAACCTAAGTCTCTAGATTGAGCCATAATAACTTTGAAACTAATTTTGGAAGTTACTCCCTTATTGACCCCAAACTCTAATTTCCTATCTTTACAAATTAGTGGAAAATTATTGTAGAACCCTTAAGGGGAACTTAGCTTAAGTTCCTTGGGTTATTTAATCCCTAAGATCTACATGGGAAGCCTCCCTTGTGTTGGATTTTGTCCATCACTAAAATGACAGGAGTAGTTATTGAGGTGACATTCCATTAGCACACTCCATCTAGGTCATCTATAAGAGGCTCTGAATTAGGGTGTTAGATTTTGTTGTAATAAATACTAAGAGGAATTTGGAAAAGCTACAAGCAATACTAGACTTATTTTTTAAGGTGACTTTATTAGGTTAATGAAATAAAGTTGATCATTTGAGGGGATGGAATGGAAAAGGAAGATGTGTATCTTATAACAAACTTGTTTTTCTTTTAAATAGATTTCACTAGATGAAGGCTTGAAACATACAAGTTTCAAGATAAATCCAAACACATATGTTAACAAGGACTAGAATTGGTTGATTATAAAATATGAAAGGAGAATCTTAAATTGGTAGTTTTCAAAAGAAGGAAGACCTATCCTTGTTAAATTGGTGTTGGAGGCCATTCTGATTTATCGGGTATCACTCATGTGAATCTCGAAAGGGATACTTGATATGATTCACAAGATCAATTATTGATTCCATTGGTTTCATAGCTTAGACAAAATGGCATGGATTAAATGAAGTAAATTATGCATCCAAAGCATCTAGGAGGCTAGTGTATTAAAAATGTTATTTCTTTCTCGTGAGAAATTTGATGAATAAAGCATTTGGAGGCTAATTACAGGTGCATGACTTTGGTTGAGAGCACTCCACCAAAATTACACAACTCCTGAGTCCATTATAGATTAGATCCATAGATCGAGCAGAAAACAACAAAATGGTATAAGACAACAATCTTATCTTTTTCATTGATTGGAGAAGGTTTGGCTTGGAAGGTAGGGAATAAAATCCATTTTTTCCTGGGGAATTATCCATGGTGGCGAGTCACATTGGACATATCCTTCCTAAAAATACGATTCACATCTTGGGCTTAGAGGATATTACAACTTTTAAAAAATAACCGACAATACAACCACCTACATTCTGGACAAGGGTGGGTCATGTTTCTCCTTGAGATGTTCTTGGTTGTTTAGGAACTATTCCAAGGCATATTGGACCAAATTTTAAGCACAAGGTAGCCCTTGGGTAAGAGGGGGATCCCTTAGTAATAAAGTTGGTTGCCCATTGTTTCTAAGAAATAACTCACAATATCAAGTTCAATGGTCAAATTTAAAATGGAAAGAGATGAAAAATAGGGTTAAGGATAAATGGTAACAAACTGGAGTTAAATGATGCAAACCTCTCATATCAGAGATCTATCCATTGGTCACGGAGTCTCAAAGTGCAAAACACAATAACTAAAAATCGAGACTCAAAGTGCATAGCACAATAACTAAAAATGAAATGAGGAAGAAGTTTAAGGAAAATAATAAACCTAGGGTGTGGCAATGGGTGAGGCAGTTACAACAAACCTAAGATGAAGAAACATGAACTAATGGTCATCAAAATGAATCCTCCTAATAAACATTTCTTTGATGATTTTAATGATAAACTTGAATGCATATTTTCAGAGAAATGGAAAAGAACATAACACAAATACAATTCTCTAAACATGCTTTGTTTGTTTTATAAACATTACATACAAACGATTTTTTTTAAAGAAGTCTGAAACTAAAATTGTCTTTGTAAATCCTTGATTATATGAGTACCATAGCCTAAAAGCTGCAATAATTGCATTCATAACATAAAATAATAGAGATGAAAACTAAGAAACTTAATACTAAAAATGACAGAAGACCAAGGCTCTACTATCCTTGAGATATGAATCCAATAAATAATTCACTTGGATCTAAAAAGTTTTACGAATGACCCTAAGAGCTAAATTATAGAGAAAAATTAGTGTCTCGTTGATGCCAAAATTGTTCCTCCACCCCTTTTCCTTGAAGCCTTTAGGTGCTTCTACATACATGCTCTTTGGATGTTGAGTGGTTATCTTCATCTCTAGAACCGCTCTAACTATTTTAGCAAAAGTAGCCTTGAAGATACACTTTCATTAATTTTCTATTAATGTCATGATCTTTTATTTATTCAAAAAGTGGATATGAAATCTCAAAATCACTATTTTTTGCATGGGTGACAATTTTTACTAACAATTAAACAATTTCGTATTTATTTATTATTATTTTTATCTATTTCATTTCATTTTTATTAAAATTTTCCATTTACTAAGCTTCTACACTTTTTTTTGTTTGAATATCATGTGTGGTTAGGATTTTCCGTGTTCCCTTACTTATGTCAATTATATTATTTTTACTTTTCAATGTTTGACCCTCCATTTAAAAAAATTAATAATTGGAAATTCCAAACATTAAAATCCTAGATATACATGCTTTTATCCCATTATTTATGTGTTTTTTAAATTGATGGTTGTTATTAACTTTGCCCGGGGTGGGTCTGTAAAAGTAAAACTATTGGTTTGAGTATAGGTTAGGTGATAGCGATTGGTTGGGTCACCTGTCCATGGTTTCCAAAACCAATCATGGCACCCCACACCACCCCAAAAATAGCCAATGGTATATAATTTATCTTTGCTCAAGGTAATAATTAAATTTATTGCACCCATGGAATACTAGTATAGCTAATTCACTTAATGGAGGGGATACATTATAAATCAGTATGAATATTAAAGTGTAACACATGGATTACTTTTGAAATAAATTCATATTTTTACACCTATGTGATTTTTAAAATTGGATTTGACTTTTTTAAATGGATGATAAAAGTGAATGACTGAAATAAATTTTAATTTATATATATATATATATATATATATATATATATATATATATATATATATATATTTTTAATAATAACCAAATATTTTTATATTAAAAGGGGTCTGTGCATAAGACTATTGTGATTTACATATCACACTTATGTATTGAGATTGATCTCAAAGATGCAAATTTTTCCTAAACTCAATCTCTATGTTCTACAAATTACATATTGAAACTTACATATTTACTAATCTCATTGTAACACTTGTATAACCACAAAAAATAGTCAACTAGGAAACATAATTTGCATTTCATGAGGTGGGTTGAGTGTGATTAAATTGTTCTTGATCATGGAGCTAATCCTGGCTTCATAGTTCTTGGTGGTTTATCTCCCATTGTGTATGGAGATCATCCAAAATAAAAATGCCATGATTTTACTTTAAACATCACCTTGTAGAAACATAATTGGTAAAGAAAGCATATTTCCACAATTAGTGATGTTTCTTGAAGAGATGGACTAGTACATTGATCAACAATTGGAGCTTTTTTCTATTATATTACTATTATCACCTTGTAACAATGAAAAGGCTTGCTGAGGCTAATATTCAGAGATAACTCGGTCCTGTAACTAAGAGTTCTGGTATTCAGAATGGGTAACTTAAGCTCCCCATCTCTAATAATCATAAAAAATATAATCAATAGGCCAATAAAAAGTAACTAAACTTTTGAGGTGTCCATAGCAGCTCTTTTGCCTTGATGGCTTGATGTGGGGAGATAAAAGTAGGTCACTAGTGGAGATGAAAATTGAGCTTTTAAGGAGGCAAGAAGGGAGTTTAGGTAGCTAGGTTCTAGAGCACCTCCAAGGAGAGTCAACACATCACATAGGGCTAGAGCCTAGAGCACCATTAGAAAGGAACTCATGATGAGGAGGACACACAAGGAACAATAGATACGAGTGCTCCACAAAAGGAGAAACAGGAAGGTAATTGAGCATGGATGGAGGAAATCCAAAAGAGGGGCTTTAAGGAGCATATCATGGCGATCAACACATATTGCAAGCTTCAACGACCACCTACAACCATCAACAAGATCCTTTCCTTCCATTATTTTACGAATCATGTTGGGTGGAGTTCTATCCTGTGAAGTATCGATCCATTTCTGGTAATCATTCCTCCCACACGTCCTGATATGAGATTGCAGTGAAAATAAAGGATAAAAGGAAATCATGAATAAGTGAGAGGGCTTGTACATCCAACGAAAACCCTTAACCCTATTATGCATATTGGTCCTTGGAATCAGATTTAGGGATGCATGGGTTGTTTCTTGAATGATGAGCCACATGGTTGCCTCGTGTTGATCCATGAAACACCATGGGGGATTCTCCTTGTATGACCCACTTATGACAACAAATGTGCCTCTTATTTTATTCATGTTTTTCATTAGGGTAGAGGGGCCCTTTGGGTATTCCTTACGAAAACTAATTCACATTTGGGAAGAGTAGCTCCAAGTTTGGCAATTTCATCAAATACCATACCAAATTGTTTCCTCTTAAGATATGGAAGGACTACTTTTTGGGGATGAGACGTGTTGAGAAATATATAGGGAAAAAATTAGAGTTGATTTCTATTTACTTGATAATTTCTTGTGAATATATGTTGGCTTCTTATTACTTTTATTATGTTCTTTTCATCAAACAATTACCAAAAAAATAAACCATGAAGATCACGAAAAGACAATGAACATAAGATATAGGCTCCAAGCTAGGAGAAATCCCCACAAGGGGGAAAGCCCAATGAATATTCTCTTCTTATAGAATCATACCAAAGTGATAACTCCAAGATCAAGTCCTTCCACAAGACCCAAGTTTCCTTAACCAAGTCAAATGCAACCAAGTCAATGATAGTCAAACCTCTGTAAATATTGGTCAAACTCATATTTTCAGACCTGCATCACTTCTGAAATATTTCGGCCCCTACAGCAGACCTGTACTCGTATGTGTGACAAAAACTAGGGTAAAAACTTTGCACATGTGGGAGAATTTCTCTCCTTTTACCTTCACTCTCTCTCCTTTGATTTTATCTCTTCTTCTCTTGTCTTTCATTGGTTTATTTCTCTCTTCTTGGCATAGAGGCCGAACTTGATGATGATGATCCAAATAAGGACGAATTTCACTATATTTATACATGCCCGGGAGGTCAAATGGGTCCCTTCCAGGTCCAACTTGGTCTTGTGGGGACAAAATTGACTCAATTAAAATTAATTTTCTTGCTTCTTTCAAAAGTCCAAATGGGACTTGACTTTAGTACACTAGTTTAACTCATGAAAAATATTATTTTGAATCAATAAACCTTAGAAGCATGAAGAAAATGCTTGTCTAAAATAATCATTTGACTTGAACATGAAAACCATGCTTTGAAAAATAAGAATTTCTTTTTCTTCTTTTTTGTCTTTACATGAAGTATACAATGACACAAGTACAATGATAATTATGAAGACCGAACCTAGTTACATTTTATAACACTCCCTCTTAACTAGGGAGGTATTCATAATTACACAACAAGATACATGGATACTCTCAAATTGAAATATTATCATAAGAAGATTCAGATTGATAAGCCATCATTAAGCATCAACATCATAACCAACATTGTCAAATTGCAATATAGCAAGGCCTTGACTAACAAGGTCTAACTCTCCACTAGATTAGAGTACAATGTCGGGAGGCATACCTCTGGACACCAACGCTAAAACCTATCAAGGCACATACCCCATCTAAATGTTCACTAGGTATGTCCTTACAGGATTATTTTTATTAGGAATATGGCTTATGTGATCCATAAAATGTGTATAAAATCTTTCGGTAAAAATCACATCTAAGAAAATTTTTGTGATGCGTTTCGAACTAGCCAGTGTGATTCATATTCTTATCTTGGATTCCCAATCCTCAATGCATATCAGTCCTCTTCAACTACTCTTACCTTGGATACCCTGTCCTATTGTCAAAGAGTATCGGTCCAAGGGACTACTTCCTGTATTGGATTCAAAATCCTCAAGGATTATTGGTCCCATATTCCTATCCAATCCCCCATTCTCCCTACCAGTTCCTTCACTAGACTTACGACCATTAGTCCTCGCATAATGCATGACACATGGAGAATACGGTGTCCCTCATCACTCCCTCTCAAATAGGGATATCCTTACTCTCTCTCAACCAGTGAGACATAACCACAAGCCTTAGCTTGTATCATTCTTCATTAATACATCAACTAGTTATTCTTATGTGGAGATATAATTGTAGCTACAGGGCTTCTATCTCGAATCAATGCATACATGAGCTTCAACCTTCTTGGATGCTATGGAGACAACCTCTTTCAAAATCTATCTTTGTGACATGGTTCTTGCCATTGACCTTTTATATTACTTTCCATCAACCATCATTAGTATCTTTGCCATCAAAAGTATCTTCCAAATTAATCAATGTAGAACCAAGTTTCCTCACAACTTCTGGCACATGCTTTCTTTCTTTCATATCAAAGTTTTGCCTTCATGCTTTTTCCAAGCCATCATAAGTGCTTCTCACACAATCCACGTGTTCTATATCAAATCAAACCAAATAAATATAGGTACATTAATATCATTCAACACATTATCTCAAATACTATCCTTCCATCCTCTTGAACATATTTCTACAATATGTAATTCCAAGGAGCCAAATCATTATCATAGTTCTCAAGTCACAACAACTTCTTAGTCAAGTGAAATTATTCATGTCAGCTTCATACTGCTTTTATTATCTTATATTATTCCTAGAAGTCATACCATATCCAAACCATATTTTATCATCATCAAAATTTCCAAAACGAGTGAAGCTACTGTAAGATTCTTCAAGCCATTTCGCGCTTCTATCTCCATCTAAAGTTGTCATTATCATGATTCACATGCTTTGAAGAAATCACATCAACTTCTAAGCACATATAGTAACATTAATACTTATATTGAATCAAACATAACTATCTTCCTTTCGATTCTTCAAGTGATCTAATCAGATGTTGATCAATATCACCATGTGTTCTTTCCATATGTCATTCTATATATCGAATAACCATATTGAGGAGTCTTGACTTCCCAAACTAACCAAAACATATCATGCTCGCATTTCCAAGTATATTTATGCATCCAACTCTTCCTTCAATGCTTCTTGAAGATATGAATTTATTTTCTAATGAAGAGTTTCTTTTCTAAAGATATGCACACGTCTTCCTTTTCATATAGTCATCTAGTTGACTTTCTTCTGAACAAACTACTTCTCTAAGATGATGTCTCTAATGATATGCTTTCCTAATTATGCCTTGATGCTGCAACTCGACTATCTTCATAGTTTTAATCTTCTAGATTGCTTCCAATGTTGCTTTCATAATCCTTTTAGTGGAACATATACTCTTGCCATGTTACTATGATTCTTCCATGTACTGAGGAAAAATCGATAATGCTGCATCATGACATTGATCCTGCTTATGGTTCTGTTTCTATAATAGATCCTTGTAGTCCCTTTTCAATCCGCTTCTAAATCACCACGATACAATGTAGTTTTAGCATGAACAATGAAGTGCTAGATGGTCCAAATTCTTCTATCCTTGCTTTGTATGATGTTAGATGATAGATTCCAATAAAGTGCAACTGACTATGTAGACTCTAATTCTTCCAATGTTATTTGCTTCTTTTCATAATGCCATATCTTATAAAAACCAAGTCTCTTCTACAAACAATTGCATATTCTACTCTAACTACCATATTCTAATAAAAAGAAAACACATTGCTAGTAAACCTGGTAGTGGTGGAGTTCTTCAATAATAGAGATCCTTACAATCTTCATTCTTTGGCTTCTTATCAGGTTCTTCATTTTCTTCAGCAATGTGAGCTCCACTCCTTTCCTTCCTATTATTGTTCTTCTTTTTTTGATAATCCTTGAAACAATCTATTTTGAAGTGTCCATATTCACTGTACCCAAATAATTGTACTTTGGACATATCTTGTCTTCCCTGTGGCTAACTATTTTTGTTGTTGAATTTTTGATAGGGTTCAAATCTTCCAAATCTTCCAACTTTCTTCTTTGATCTTGCAACAAATGCTTGAGACTTTTCATTGTTGGGTTTAGTGTCATCCTTGGCCTTCAATCTTGTTTCTTCTAGAATACATAAAACCCACAACTCATTGAAGTTTGGAGTGCCCTTTCTTGAATATATGATAGTCACAAAAATACTCCATTTTGAAGGTAAAGCATTGAGTACACAAGTAGTTAATTCATAATCAGAAATGACTTCTCCAAGACCTCATAGTTGATCCTTAAATTGTGATATTTTTATAATATATGAGGCCAAGTCTTCATCTTTAGATAGCCTTGTTTTGTAAATTCAATTCCTCAAAGATATTTTTTGACCTGTGGTACTCATTGCATATAGTTTTACCAACTTATCATATATTTCTTTAAATGTCCCCAAATATGCAACAAATGGGATAAGATGATATTTGATGGATTCAATGAGAATCCTTTGAGCTCTAATTTCTCCTTTATTTTACTTGGCCAACTCTTGAGTCTTATCCTCCTCTCGTTCTCTAACTTTACCTAGAATGTGGTCCATGACTTCATTCTCTATAAGCACCAAATAAATTATCTTCTTCCACGCTTGAAAGTTTGATGGCCCGTCAAGTTTGTATCCTTCCTTACAGAATGAAGTCATTTTATTTGAAGATTGAGACATGGAGAGGAATAAATTAGTTACTTGTAAAAGAAGTGAAATGCTAGATGATGCCACCTTTAAGTTTCTTGATGCTTCCAAGAATCTCGATGATTTCAAGAATCTTCAAAGGTGTCCTTGAACAATGACTTCTAGGATGATTGGTACAATAATAATTTCAAGTTGTTTCAATGATGATACTTCCAAGAGTGTGGATGATGTTTCCAATAATCTTTGATGCTCCTTGAGCGATGGCTTCCATAGAGATGTATTTCAAAAATTAGTGATCAAAGATCTTTCAAGAGAGAGAGAGAGATTGGTAAGATGATGTTCTTCTTCAAAATGATGGTAAGTAACCAACAACCTTCAATGGTAGAGAGAGATATGAATATTTGATGTAGTAGTCCTTCTTCAAGAAGGACGGTCCTTGGGTCTTCTTTCCTTATGAATTTTCCTTATGCCTTGTGCAAATGGTGTCCTCAAAAGTAGATCTTATGCCAACAAGAGGGATCTTCAAGCTGCCTTCTCCTCACCTTAGCTCTGATACCATGTTGAGAAATCTATAGGGCAACAATTAGAGTTGAATTCTCTTTACTTGGTAATTGCTTGTGAATATATGTTGGCTTATTATTACTTTTATTATGTTCTTTTCATCAAACAATTACAAAAACAATAAACCATGAAGATAGCAAAAAGATAATGAACACAAGATATAGGCTCCAAGCTAGGGAAAAACCCCACAAGGGGGAAATCCCAATGAATATTCTCTTCCTATAGAATCGGATCAAAGTGAGAAATCCAAGACCAAGACCTTCCACAAGATCCAAGCCAACCCTCCTTCAAGCCTTCCTTAACCAATTCAAATGCAACCAAGTCGACAATAGTCAAACCTCTTCAAATCTTGGTCAAACTCAAATTTTTGGACCTACAACACTTCTAAAATATTTTGGTCCCTGCAACAGACCTGTAACTTCGCAAGTGTGACAAAAAAAATGGTAGAAACTTCGCATATTTGGGATAATTTCCTCTCCTTTGACCTTCGCTCTCTCTCCTTTGACTTCATCTCTTCTTCTCTTGTCTTTCATTGGTTTCTCTCCCTTCTTGGCACAAAAATCGAACTAGATGATGATGATCCAAATGAGGATGAGTTGCAATGTATTTATACACATTTAGGAGGTTGAATGAGTCCCTTCCAAGGCCGACTTGGTCTTATGGGGACAAAATTGACTATTTTGACTCAAATAAAATTCTTTTTCTTGCTTCTTTCAAAAGTATAAATGGGACTTGACTTCAGTACAATAGTTTAACTCATGAAAAATAATCTTTTGACTCAATAAACCCCAGAAGCATGAAGAACATGCTTGACTAAAATAATCATTTTCCTTGAGCATGAAACCCATGCTTTAAAATATAATAATTTTTTTTTCTTCTTTTTGTTTTTACATGAAATGTACAATGACACAAGTATAATGATAATTATGAAGACTGAACCTAGTTACGTTTTCCAACAAGACAACGTGTTAAATACCTTCTTAATTATTTGAGCAAGTTTGGGATCAATAGGAAGAGATTTGTTTAGAATTCTGGAAAGAATAATAAGCGAAACTCCAATCACTATGATATCTTAGATGTTTCAATTCACTGATTATTTTATTCCTTGGTAGAGACCGCAAGCCATAGTTACATTGTTGGTAGCCTCACCCAATCTCCAAGAGAATTTGATTTCTAGATTATTCTCAAGGTGAATAATCACCCCTAGTTCTTGCCACTCCTAATAATATGCATTTATTTAATGACATAATTTGAGTTTAATAAAAAATATTATAGAATAGGCCCTTAATTTTAAAACCATTTAAAATAATAATAATAATAGTTTTTTAGATTTTTAACTTGGATCTAAATAATGATGAGTTTGGATAAAAACAAAGGGCGTGGTAAAAAAAAGTCCACGCTCTAAATAAGAGACAAACTTTGATAAACATAGGAAAATGGTTTAGGAGACGAGGGCGAGGAATAATAATATTAAATAAATAATAAGTCAATAATAGTAAATACATAATAAATAATAAAGATAATAATAATAATAAATAAATAAATTAGTAAATAATAAACTAGAGTTTTAAATAAAATAGTAAATAATAAACTGAAGTTCTGAATAAAATAGTAAATAATAAATTGGAGTTCTAAATGAAAATATATAAAAGTAAACTATAAAAATAATAAATATAGGTGAAGTTAACAAAAGTAAAAATGAATAAAATAAGAAAGAGTTGAACTAAGAAAACTAAAAAAATAGTAAAAATAAGTAAAGTTAACAAAAAGTAAAATGGAATAAAATAAGAAAGAGTTAAATTAAGAGAAACATTAAATTAAGTAAAACTTAAAATAAAGAAATAAAAGTTGCATGTTGACACAGGGAATGTGTGGATGCGGTTGGCTTCTATTGTTAGGTCTATTTAATAGATGTTGAGGAAGATGATATTCATCATTCCTTCATCCATTCTCTTGGGAGAAAAGTGTTGTGAAGACAAAAGATTCCCTGGCAGTAGTATGTTGATTAAAGGCTCGGGGGTGGTCAGTTGTAGAAAGATTATGTGCAGCTGAGCCTACAGTTGGGTGGAGATTCGTCCCCAAAACTTTTTTGTAGTTAACAAGATTCAATAGCATTTAACTCTTAAATTTCAAGTAAGCAATATCGTCGCCATAAGTAAGTCGTCTCTGCTCGGGTTTTTTTTTTTTTTTTTTTTGAAAATCCTACGCTAATTTGTTGAATAATTGTTGTGTTGATTATTAATTGCATATTTCATATAATTGGTTGCATGTTAAATTTTGGGGTTTTTACATATGGTATCAGAGTGGGTTTTGACTCTATGTGACTTCTACGTAAAAATTTGAGAAAAATACTTAATCAAATTTATCAATAATTTTTCTTATAGGAATTTAATCAAATAAATTTGAAAATAATAATAATTTGAAGATGGAATCAATTACATTAAATTTGGAACTACTTTTTATGAATATGGACTGAATTTCTAGAAAATAAGGGTCCAAGATTAACTCGTATCTCTTGAACCATGATAGTTGTTACAAAACTCAAGGAGGTTTTTGTATATGAGAATTTTCTTGGGAGACAACTCTCTTAGTTTTCGAAAATTCCTCTCCAGCTCCTCGGAATATACGCCCAACAATCATGACTAAAACAGGAAATAAAAAATATGAAAAATAGGTTGTAAAGATTCATTTGAATCTTCCAATATATGACACCTATGAAGAAACTGAAGGAGGTTTTTGTTATTTGGCTCGTTGTTAACGAACTACTCTTTTACTTTTTCAAAATTCATCCCCATTTGGTCAGAAATTAATCTTGAAGTAAAACTATCCAAAAGCACAATGATTTATATTTTTTGAATATCTCCTAAATGGTAAGCCATGTTGAGTTTATTTTCTGACACAAAGTGAATATTATTATAAGCCTTCTCCACAAAAAAAATTGAGCCAAATCCGACTCATGGATCTCTAGAAAATCTAAACATGGTTGTAGATGACAATGGTTTGTTTCTAAAAAACCGAGAAACATTTTGACCTGAAATTAAGTGAGCTGATTCATCTCACCTCCATGCATCTACTATAAAAATATCATAGCAAATAGGTACATATTTTAAGAGATATTGTGAAAACATGGTGATTGTGTGAAAGCGCAACGCTCCAAGATTATACTATCTCCAGCCATCCTCTAAACTACTAAAAGCATTGAGCTGGTGTGAAATGGTCCATACAACGTTGTAAACTGGTGAGAAAGATTCTAGGCCAAACAAAAACTTTCAAAATTCAAAATTCTTAGTTCATTTAAAATTTTAAATCCCTTAATAATACTATGTAATATTACTTTTAAAGCATTCAGATAAAGATAAATAGAAGTGTTTGTGTATTATTTATATAGGTATTTATGAATTGTTATAAATATTTGTTTTAATTCTTATTAGTTTTGAAAGTATTTAGAGTATTACAAAATTAGTGGTTATTAATTTTTTTACATCGTGAACTTAAATTAGTGATGCTTTACAACGATCACAATGCTTAAGTACTAATGAATTTTTTTGTATTTTTAAGCTCACCATGCATATAACTTCAGTTACATTGACATCATGCAAATCATGTTGAAAAGTTATATTAAAAGATTATATAATTATATAAGATATTAGATGGGAATGATAAAAGTAATTATTTAAATACAAATTAAATATATTTAAGCATATACATCAAGTGGGTGTATATATAATGTGGAAAAATACACATTAAAATAAATTATTATGTGTTTTCTTAAGTTGAATTAAATACCTTATGTATATGAAATAGAAATGTTATCATTCATTAAATTTGCTTTTGAATGTGCATATCAAAGAGAAAAGTCACAATGAAGAGTTGCAATATAAGTATTAAGAGTGATGAGACTAGTTAGTTTAGTGACGCTTACTAGATTATGACAATGATTTATATTGACATAGTGAAATTTTTTCTGCAATTAATATTGTAGTTGACATAAAATTATGTTTAGCCTTATATCACATTAGGACAATTTATTAGGGATATGATGAAAGGATAAAGTAAAACATATTTATGGAGCTTATTCATGCATACTAAAAGATTATTTGGATGTCTTTGCTTTCATGATGTTGCATCTAAAGAGGGAAGAATGGTAATGAAATCTTAACTATGTATATTAAGACAAGGCCATTAGATATGAAATGATATATATTCATATAATATGCTCAACTAGTTGAAGGCATTAACTATTGATGCAAGATGTGAAAAAACTGTTAGAAGTCAAATTTAGAGAATAATGGTACAATTCACTAAAGATACACATAAAAGGAATTTAAAACTAGAAGGAAAAATAATTAAAGATAGTATGCAACAAGAACGAGATGATGGAATATTAAGTATAAAGAGAACAATTTTAAGAAAGGAAGTAAAGTTTCTAAGTTGATTCCCAATATTAGCACTGTAGATTTAAAAAAGTTACCCTATGGAATAAAGACAAAGTAGGAACTTGTAAGTTTTGTAATGAAGCTAACAAATGGTAACCTTCAGTACTATGGCCAATGTAGAATGGGGAGATGAATGGAAAAGAGTAATAGATAAACACTAAAAAAGAGTGGGTAGAAGTTTCACAAATGAGTGTAAGTAATCAACATGAGAAACTAGCCTATCTAGGAGCATAATAGAAAGATTTTGTGTCACGTGGTGGAAAATGGACACGGAATTACAAAAATATTTCACATAAAAACGTGGTACGGATCACTGTGAAGTCTAAATGAGGATGATTCCTACTAAGGAGAAAATATTTCCAATCCATGGATGAAGTTAACTGATCATGATATTGATAAAAGTCATCTCAAGGAAACTGCAAAAAAAAAAAGTATTGTGATGTTGGGTTAAGGAAGTAATTAACCCATGAATTTCTATAGGATGATGATGAATAGGAACAAATTTTTTAGTTGGGAAGTAGTAACGATTTGATAATATGTTTTAAAATTGAACCAAGTGAAGAAGTTTCCATTGTTGAAGCTAGTAGACATGGAATGTTAGGTAACTGAGACCAGGGGAAAAATAAATTATATCTATGAGTATTCAATATGAGGAAGTGAAGGAGTGATTCAATTGAGAAGAAATTATCCTAAAAATATGATGATTGGATTGACCAACATGATTGGTAAGGGTCAAAGTGGTGACATATAAATTTAGAAATGCCAAGGTAGGAAGTTTTGAGCACTTGTGATAAACTCTGAAAGTATTTCAAGGATAATGATTGTTTAACTCTTGGAAAAAGAAAGGCACTATGTAAACTAGTGAGAAAATAATGAAAATAAATACTAGTGGAAATTATATAATGAGACTTGATAATGGTTGCACATAAATTGGCAGAAGAAGAGAGAATCAACTAATAAAGGGTTTACTTGAACAACTTACTAGTGTGTGTTGTTAGTATTGAAAGAAGTTAGTGCCAAACACACTGAGCACACCCAATCATTCATGGATGATAATGGTGGTAGTGGCTACAATCATTTCAAATTCTAAACTAAAGATTTAACGAGTGGAAATTAAGGTGGAAGAATCCCTAGTCCATCTTGAAGATGGGTGAATCTACAATAAAAGAAATCAAGTGGGAAATTGATGAGATAAGAAAATATTTTAAGATGAACAAAGACAATTATGCTAGTGATGGATAAATCACTAGGGGACAACAAGCCCTCATGCAGGTGGATTAAGCATAACATAAGACTTAAATAAGGATGACCTTGTGTAAATGTGTCATTTAGATAAGCACAATATGTATATAACATAGATCCTAGAGGGATGTTGAATAATCTTAATTCATAGTTAGTATGCATTGTTTATATAAGTAAATGAAATTAATTCATGATAAGAATTCTTATAGTGTATTGTTGTTCTATATTTGATAAGTATTGAGATGATTCTCATATTAATGATGTTACATGATGTGATGGTGTGTGGTAAATGGATATAGTTCTAATGAGAGGTTGATGATGCATTTGTGGTGCTTATTTATTTATTTGTTATGATAATGATGTTGTATGCTAATGATGGATAAGATATGCATAGGGATCATGATGTTATGATATGATGTATATTGGCATGTTTTTCATTTATTATGCGATGTCATGATTCATATATGTTGCTGTTATAACTTATGATGGTATTTCATGATGTGAAGCATGCGGAATATATACAAATTTTGTGGCATGCATGTGCATGCAGTTCTTTACTATTTAGAATGTGGTTATTAACAATGATGTTATATTATCATGATGAAATGCAAGAGTTGACATGTGAATTATTTTCTATGATGTTATGATTATAACTAACGCTTTGGATGCATGTTGAGATGCGGTGATTGGCAAGAAATCCACAAATGGGCCGAGAGGGTCTATTTATTTGATGATCTCGTGGGAGCCCATGCCTATGAGGGAGAATATGTAACACCATATGGGTTGGGGACATACTCAATCAACACTACATATGCCGTTGTTTCCTTTTTCTTGTATATCTCTTGATGGATAGATCTTGAGGGGCTATGGGGCCATCTTGAGGAGGCCAAGTGCCTGATATTGTAGGCCAAGTGTCTGGTATTGGATTGGGATGCCGAAGTTTGGAAGGAGTGTAAGGACTTCGATGCCTGGGGTTGTGCACCTTAGTGAGTGTGGAGGGAGGGTCCAACCTTTCAAGATGCTTGGAGTACTACTGTATGGAGTACTGAGCTGGGTGCCTGCCGTGGGGTAGATGAGGTCTGAGCCGGGCACGAGCCTTGGGGCCAACCTTGGGCTACGGTACAGACCGATGAGACTTATTCCTGATTCCGAAAGTGGGAAAAAGGATAGAGATTCCTTGAGATTTCTTGGGTGTTGTGCAAACTTTAGATGCCTGTTGGTAATACTAGTTCAATAGAGGGTGTTGGGCAAACGTGAAGTAATAAATAACTAAATAAATAAAATGTTAAATGATCCAGCTTAACTTCGGGACGAAGTTCCTTAAAGAGGGGGAGTATGTAATGTCCCATAATAATAATAAAAATAAAAATAAAAAATAAATAAAAAATATAATATTATTAAATAAATAGTAAATAAATAATAAGTCAATGATAGTAAATACATAATAAATAATATAGAGAACAATAATAATAAATAAATAAAATATTAAATAATAAATTGGAGTTCTAAATAAAAATATATAAAAGTAAACTATAAAAATAATAAAAATAAGTGAAGTTAACAAAAGTAAAAAGGAATAAAATAAGAAAGAGTTGAACTAAAAAAACTATAAAAATAGTAAAAATAAGTAAAGTTAACAAAAAGTAAAATGGAATAAAATAAGAAAGAATTAAATTAAAAGAAACATTAAATTAAGTAAAACTTAAAATAAAGAAATAATAGTTGCATGTTGACACAGGGAATGTGTGCATGCGGTTCCCTTCCATTGTTTGGTCTATTTAATAGACGTTGAGGAAGATGATAGTCATTAGTCCTTCATCCATTCTCTTGGGAGAAAAGTGTTGTGAAGACAAATGATTCTCAGGAAGTAGTACGTTGATTAAGGGCTTGGGGCTAGCTAGGCAAGATTACGTGTACCGAGTCACTAAGTGTTCAACTCTTAAATTACAAGTAAGCAATATCATCGCTACAGGGAAGTCGACTCTGCTCGAGTTTTTCTGAAAATTCTATGCTAATTAGTTGAATAGTTTTTGCGTTGATTATTAATTGCATATCCGATATAATTAGTTGCATGTTAAATTTTGGGGTTGTTACATAAAGCAAACTTGTTTGAATTCAAATTTTTTTGGTGGAGTCATTTTTTGTTACAACAAGTCACTTCATAATATTTTAGCTTTGGAGAGGATAAAACATGAAGATGGACTTCCTATATTGGAAAAATAAAATCCAATCATGTTCAATTCACTGATAATGAAGGCTTCCTAGTATAGATCCACACACCCCTTGGACTTGACATGCAAAAAGTGGGCTATAATTGTTTGATATTTGTAGATTTTCGATATCAGTCGATGCAGTGGTGGTCGATTGTTTGGAAGTTCCAATGCCTTAAAAAAAAAAACTTTATGTGGTTTTTACCGAGAAACAAAGCTTTGACTTCAGACATATTGCAAAGGAGAGGAAGATTCAATCCTAGCCAATGCAATATTTGTAAGTGTAAGGAAGAGCGTAATTTCCATTTTATCATGGATTATAGTTACACTAAGAAAGTTTGGAATGGTGGTCGATTATTTGGAAGTTCCAATGCCTTAAAAAATGAAAAACTTTATATGGTTTTTACCGAGAAATAAAGCTTTGACTTCAAACATATTGCAAAGGAGAAGAAGATTCAATCCTAGCCAATTCAACCTTTGTAAGTTTGAGGAAGAGCCTAATTTCCATTTCATTTTGGATTATAATTACACTAAGAAAGTTTGGAATGAGATTGAATGATTAACGTGTTTGCAGAATGTCTAGTTTGGCACCTCTATGGAGAATTGTCTTAAAACATGGTGTTAAAAGCCAATACTTAAAGAGTGCAAAGTTCTTCCTTTGATTTTATGTTGGGGCATATGGCTTGCTTAAAATGCAAATGTCTCTGAAGATAGGTTCATTGATCCCCTCTTGTGCACAAACTAGGGTCTTAGCATCCTTTGAAACTTCCCACAAGATAAGAAGGAAAAACTCGTCGCGACCCTTGGTAGTGGAGGAGATAAAAAAAAATTGTCGATGTACTTTGTTGGCGTGTCATAAGGGGGTGCCACATCTCTATGGAGAGGTACTCTTTGCCTATCAAATTCTCACTACCTTAATTTCAAAGCGACACTAGGTATTAGTTCCACTCACTCTGTCATGCTAAGTTCTCAAGCTATTATTTTTTTCGGCTTTAAAGAAGGGAGTCAATTGTCTTTAAGTCCTCAGAGAATCGGTGGTGGTTATCAAATGGAACAAAGGTGACCAACGTTGCACAACCTTAATTCGAATTCCTCTACTGGAAGAGTCAAGGCAGTTAAGCATTGAGTTTATTGAAGTCTCCATTGCTCACATTTACAAAGAATGCAATACCCACATGGAAGCTAAATCTCAGTTTATCTCCGATGAGGTAACATGCATGTCGTCAAATTATTACCATGATGTTAAGGTGGGATATCTGTACACCCACCTATCCAAGTGCTCACAACGCAATTTTTCTTTTTGGAATTTTTTTTACAGTTTTTAGGTTTTGAAATTTTGAATCCATTTTCAGGCGTTAAATGGCAATCTTTACGGAAATGGGCCAGTAATAGTCAGTGATTGTTAAGTTGGAAAATGTACTTCTCGAATAGACCCTTCCAATGGGCTATCATGCGCGCCAACCAAAGATCATATGCGAAAGTTATTACCTCGGAAGTTGATGTTCCAACTTACCCCATCAAGGCCCACAAGTCTTTGTTACTTGTTTAGGCACCCTGTTGAGGGTCCTGTGGGCCCTGACACGCTGCCGGGTTCTGCGTAATTGGAGGACTGCGCGAGGGTCCCCGTCCCGAGATGCTTCGGTGGGCCTTAAGACCCCACCCTTAACACCCCGGGATGTCGCCCTCACTAACAGTTCGAGCTTTTGGTGTAGTGGTTGGGCCTTGTGGTATCGCAGCCGAGGTGGTCTCGAGGTCGGTGAGCTCGCGGAGCTGCAGGGGTCAGACATCCCTGCTTAGGCGCCTCCGTTGAGGGTCCGGCGGCCCTACCACGTTGTTTGGGTTCGCGTAACTGGGATCGTCGAGGTCGCCGGGCCCCGAGATGCTCCGGTGGGCCTTAAGACCCCACCCCAACACCTCGGGGCGCTCCGCCTCCCCACTACAATTGAGCTTTGGCAGTGGCTGGGCTCTTGGTCTCACATTCATTTTTGGTATCACCTATGACAGGCTAGGAGGGACTTCCAGAGTTAGGAGCAGACATGTCACATATACAGATTGGTGCTATCAGTGGGCTCAGGAGCTTTTTGGAGAGTTTTGAGGAGTTTTCATGGTGTTCGGAGGCATTCGCTTGATATACTCCATCATCCGAGTAGTTTGGCTTTCGTTCCGATGCATTTCGATAACTTTCGGAATTTTGACTTATTTATGGGCTTAACTCAGTTGATTATGCTCAAGGTGGCATTCCGGGAGGAATACATGATGGAACACCTTAGTGTAATAGCTCATTGGAACCGGACTAGAGAACTAAGAAGATGGGACAAGCTGAATGGACACGATTTCTCAAAGGACCCGGAGGAGGCGTGGTAGCCGATATACCCTTTTCTGCATTAGAAAGGAATATTTTATAATATTTTAATAAAAGGGAAAAGTGCTCCATAAATAAAATAATAATAAAATAATGCTCTAGAAGGCTCCAAGGGATCTATAAAAGAAAGGGAGGAGGCCATTGGGAGATATCTTTGGAGTAGATCATTTTCTTGTGTATGAGAGGTTTGAGAACGCAGATTCTCTACTTCAGCCGTAGCCCCAGGACGGAAACCCTCGGGTGAGTTGTGAGTGTTGGACGAAAACCCAACTCTCTTTGAGGAGACTTCATTCATAAGTTTCACAGAGCTTCAGTGATATTGGAGTGAGGATCATTCAGATCTTCAACGGGAGCTTCAGTGGATTCAGTGGTAGCTGTTGCCGAAGGGAGAGGGCAACAGTCAGTTTTGGAGGCCATTGCCGTGTAGTAGTGTAGCAGATTTTCTTGAGGCCAGTTGTATTTCATTTATCTTAGCTATCTTTATTTCAGCTTGTAACCCCAGTGATAATATAATAAAGCTGAGTTTTATTCCTGCATTATGGTGTTATGGATTTGCATGTACTTGTATGTTTAATTTTACATGGCAATCTTCTGTAAGTAAATGTTGATTTTGCGGCATTTTGTGGAGTTTATTTATTTATCTGCATTTTTTAGTGTTATCCCATCCTTAGATACATGTATGGGTATCGAGCATTATCTTGGCTCGGGCCTTATGTTTCAAGCGGGGTTTTTTTTGAGGTGCCAAAATACCCATTTCTGTGGAATACAAATCAAATTCAAAAGAGATCGAGGGTTTATTGCCGAACGCGTATTTGTGGATCGCTTCAAAGGTGCCGAAAGAGAAATGTATCGAATAATATTGTATTTCGTATGAGCCGGGTTTAGTCTCGTATTTACCAAGATCATTTATGATTGAATCTCGCATATTTATGATGGCCAAAGGTACCTGTACAAGGGGTCCGTGACTATTGTAATAACCAATTTTGCAATGTATCGGTGGGGAACCAAGTTGTTTTAATGTTTATTAGAGCAAATTACTAAACAAACCATTGAACTCGAAAGGGCCAAGTTCATAAGGCTACACAGAACATTTTAGCTCAAGTCGCCACTCGCAATAATCTCGATTATACGTCTATTGTCAAGTTAGATTATCTATTTGAAAAGAGGATTGCTTTTAACATGGCTTGCAGATCTGTGGAGCTATTTATCTTAGTTATGGATCAATTTTTGTTGATAGAAGCTTGAGATTCATGGTATGTTATCTCAGACTTATGTCATCATGTTTGACATTCTATGGAGTATGGCCACATTCAGGACTTATGTCATCATGTTTGACCTTGAGTGTGATGACTTGATCCTGCAGATGTTCCAATGCTACTTCAGCATTAGGAGACATCATCCTGATATTGTCATAGCACACATGCAGTCCATCTTGTCATCATGTATGAGAGACCGTGAGACCATTGGCCGAGAGTTGCAGACCCGGTTGTTGAGCATCTGGAGGAGAGAGCAGTTGGTCTCGCCTGCTGCTTATGAGCTAGCCCAAGGGCTAGTTGAACAGAATATTGGGCTATTCAGGAGACAGTTGACCAGGGAGGAGCTGCTCCAGTTTGGTGGATCTGGCAGCAGAAATGAGCTGAGGAGGAAGGGACTTTGCTTCATCTGCAAAGAACCTTGGGGACCTGATCACTCATGCTTGGGTGATGCAGATGATGTGGCAGAGGTAGAACAGGAGGGCATCCCTTCTGTATGCCAGGGTGAGGACTCTTCTTCGGATGAGTCCATGGGATCAGTTGAGGACGCTTCTGGGGAGCGAGAGCAGTCATGCAAAGATGATGACAGTATACCTGAGTTGTGTTCCAGTGTGCAGGGTGAGCAGTCACGGGACTCTATGAGAGATACTCTGGGTGATGAGTCACTTGTGACGATTCAGCCAAAGCAGCATATGATGGAGCCTGAGTCAGCAGAGGAGGATACTAGGGACATCAGGCATGACATTTCCTTGGGTGAGGTCCAGATGGGCGCTCACATTGAGTTTATGATGGATATGCGGCTAACCTTGGGGTCAGCCACTGAGGAGGAGCAGTTAGATGCACAGACACCGAGCACGGTGACAGCAGTTGCAGATCCATATCCTCTAGAGGTGTTGGAGGTTGATGGAATAGTTTTGCAGGGGGCTAGGGGACAGCAGGAGCATTACATTCCTGATGAAAGGGATGAGATGTTGGAGATGGTGGAGCATCCATCTTTGGGCCGACACATTGATGAGGTGCAGATATATGTACATGCAGTCGACAGAGCTGCAATACTTTCAGTGAGTAGCATTCTCCATGAGTACATCGATGGGGCTTACAGCATATCCTGCCCACTTTGGCCCATTATAGAGAGAGGGGCTTCCTTCTATAGGCAGCTTCCATTGGCAGATAGGGCAAAGCAGTGGGAGTTGATTACGGGCTGGCGGAAACACTTTGGGCATGTTCCATGTGTAGTTGTTGCTACATTGGATTCTCCTTCCACGATGGACTGGCGGGAGATCATGAGTTGGTACCCTCTTGATGGTACGGTATACTTAGTAGGGAGCACAACAGAGCAGGGGCCCTTAGACATAGTAGATGTTACAGATTCCAGTTGGCAGGAGGGCACCGGTTGTCATTACTTCAGGACTCCTTCCCGATTTCAGGAGAGTAGGATCAGCATGGGATTGAGTCAGGACTTGGATTGGAGAGAGGTGATGAGTTGGTATGCAGTTGGTGGGGCAGCATATGCAGTTACAGGTACAACACAGCAGGAGCCCGGGAGCATTGATGCTTGTTGGTGGTCTTCACCTCTGAGAGCATCAGCTATAGCCAGAGACAGTGCGCAGCCTGAGCCGTGGGACTTGGGCGATGATTGGCCATGGCAGCATTGGGATCCGGGAGGATTGTTTGTTGACTGGGACAGAGAGAGATCAGTTTGGGATCCCGGCATTGAGGGATCTGTTCCGAGAGGTTTGACACAGGTGCATAGCAGCACCCAGAGGTTGGTATGGGATCCAGGCATTGGGTCTGAGATGCGGCGGGCCAACAGAGTGGCCCACATATTTCGATTGCTTGAGGGCAAGCAATCTTGGGGCGAGAGGTCTGTAATGTTCCCATTTTTGGTATCACCCGTGACAGGGCTAGGAGGGACTTCCAAAGTTAGGAGCAGACAGGTCACATGTACAGATTGGTGCTATCAGTGGGCTCAGGAGCTTTTCGGAGGAGTTTTGAGGAGTTTTCATGGTGTTCGGAGGCATTCGCTTGATATACTCCATCATCCGAGCAGTTTGGCTTTCGTTCCGATGCATTCCGATAACTTTCGGAATTTTGAGTTATTTATGGGCTTAACTCAGTTGATTATGCTCAAGGTGGCATTCCGAGAGGAATACACGATGGAACACCTTAGTGTAATAGCTCATTGGAACTGGGACAAGGAGACCTACACGATGGGACAATTAGACACAGATTTCAGTGACCAGAGGAGGCGTGGTAGCCGATTTACCCTTTTTGCATTAAAAAGGAATATTTTATAATATTTTAATAAAAGGGAAAAGTGCTCCATGAATAAAATAATAATAAAATAATGCTCTAGAAGGCTGCAAGGGATCTATAAAAGAAAGGGAGGAGGCCATTGGGAGACATCTGTGGAGTAGATCATTTTCTTGTGTATGAGAGGTTTGAGAAGGTGGATTCTCTACTTCAGCCGTAGCCCCAGGACGGAAACCCTCGGGTGAGTTGTGAGTGTTGGACGAAAACCCAACTCTCTTTGAGGAGACTTCATTCAGAAGTTTCACAGAGCTTCAGTGATATTGGAGTGAGGATCATTCAGATCCGGATATTACAAATAAGTCTTTGTTACTTCATCTACTAGGGTTAGGTTTTTGAATGTTTCGGGTTTCTCATTACTTCTTTATGATAAAAGGGCCTTTAAGCCTCAATGTAAGACGATATAGGGAAGGCGTGTAGTCGTCACATCTCTTCTTAGAGATAAGCTACCCCTATTTGAGCTAGTTTGTTTTCATTCTGTATGTATATAGTTTCACCATTTTCCATTTATTAATAGAAGTCGAGTTTCACTATATCTCTGTGTTTTGTTATAAATATGTATATCATTTCATTCCCTTCATAAATTCAAATTATACCATTCTTTGTTCCATTACCCACCACTACATGGCACTAGAGTTGCACTTGGATAACAATTGGAGCACACGATCGCAAACTTTGTTTTAGAGGCTATGATGTAATTTTAATTATTTATTCAACATAGTTTTTAGCTTGCATGGAAACTCACCCAACCATCCTTTTGGACTTTGTTCAACAACTTTATTTTGTTTATTGAACTTTTAGTTTAACTTTACAGACGTTGACAGGAAATTTGTATTTATATATCATGAGCACACTAATGGATTGTTTATGTACTAGTTCTTGATGATTCCTTGAATACAATCAATATGCCCTTGCGACATCTGAAAAAAGTAACTTGGTTTTGCAAAAAATAAAGTTTCCATGCAAAAGAAGCCATTTATGTTAATAATATTTCAAATATAAGATTAGAATATTATATTTTTATTGTTATTTTAGTTCAAGGCTATATTTTCTAATAGTAGTGATATCCAAACATGTTTTAAATGTAGTTGATTGAAAAATACCCCAATACTGTAAAAGGTAATAACTTCACATGATTGAGACATAATTTGGTATTTTTGTTAAAATAAGTTTCACATGTTCTAATAAGTATCCACTCAATTTTTTGTAGCAGTATTAAGGGACACACACTGACTACATTTTCCATTGTTAGAAATTAGATTTAAATGAATTTAAAATAAACAAGCCTTATAAGGGATACCATGAAGCATGAATAAAGTTACTAATTCTAAAAAATGTTTCTCTTCTTTAGTCTCAAATCCCTACTGGAAAGGAAAAATCATTGTCAATTTGAATCGACATAAGAAACCTGTGTTATTTCTTGATTGTTCAAAGTAGTTTATGCATTCATCCAGATGGCCTTGGCTTCATATTTTCATTAGTAAAAGAGATCCATTGAATGCAAACTATATTATACTTTTAATTTCAATTTCTTGGTTGTAAAATTAGAATGTTGAAAAAATTAGTGCATCTTCGAAGAAGAGCAAGGCAAAAGCCAAATAAATTTTGAATGCATTCAATAAAATATATAAAAAATACATGGTTTTATTTAGAATGAGATTGTAAAAAATAGTATGAAAATTTAAGAATCTTCAAGCTATGTAAAAAATAACTACTCTAAACTTCTCTTTGTGGGTTCCCACTTCTATAATAATTATATCTCCTTGAGAAAAGGAGTTCCAGGAGGTAAATATCTCTAAAGTAATATTCGAAGAATTTACATCTTTATGTTTTAAGGGTGATTTAAAAAAGGCAAATAATATCTCCCAACTTCTATTTGATTAATTTCTTAGTGAGCAAAATGCATTGGTTGAATTGGTTAAAATAGAAGTAGAAATCATAGAGAATTAATGAGGGATGAAAATTCACATCGAAAATGTTCTCTCCAACTTGACAACCAACTTTTTACATATGTGTGAACTTTCAGTTTAAATTTTCTTAATTCAGAAGTGCCATGTGGATGGTATCTTTTCATCAGAGAATTCATTATTTCTTGTTTGAGTCATACTTGGACGTATTGAGCATCTTCAACAAAGTGATTTCATTTATTTCATTAGAGAAGATCACTCTCACAGCTTCTATCGATTCAAGTGATGCATATATCCGTATTCAAAGAAAAAAATAGAAATCACATGAACGAAGCAGTCTTTGGTAGAAAGGCTTGAAGTAAAAACTTTTCAAAGGGAAAGACATATGTACCCAAACACAACATTTTAAGCTATGTGAATAAAATTATATTATGATCTACTTTGTATACAATATAATGCAGTGATTTTTGCTTTTAGTCTTTTGATATTTTGTACAAATTCATTTGTATTCAATATTGTATAGAAAAAATCATTAGTGAGATCATGATTAATTAGCTAAATAATAACCTAATTACTAAGATAACTTGGGCCATAGGTCTTCTCCCAGACTTTAATAACTCAAATCTATCAATCGATTGAACCACTATACTGTTTTGAATACATTTTTAAAGAAGTATTCCTCTATTACTCAAATTTGCAAGGACAATCCACTATTGACCGTGTAAGTGTTTCCACATCTTTATGATTATTGTCTCTTATTTTGTCAACTCATCATATATGCTCATTTTCCCCTCTTGAATTTTCAGCTATATATGGCTCTCAAAAACTACCATCACTACTCTTCATAATAGATCGGGTAAGCTCCTTGTCATGCATAATGGTTGTTGCATCAAACCACATGTCTTTGTGGTAATCCTCAATGATATTATCATCAAATCTTACAGGAAATGGCATCAATACAATACCTAATGCTTTCGTTCAAAACCATGTCAACGCACTCAATAATTTACCAGGATTAACAACTTTTGGAAACAGGAATTTAAGAAAAAGGGTGGGTTTCAAACTTTAGAAGTTCCCATACAATTATATTAGCATTTCTCCCATTTTTTTTAACAACTCTACTCCAAGATCTTGAATCATTAAAAGATCGTGGAGTTTTCCCAAAGCATGTTTGTTCCCTAAATTGCTTAGATTTGGATGAGAAAGATATATGGGCTAATTACAATGATTTAATTAATGTAGAACAAGTACAAAGACTGGTGAGAGGGGCCTACAAATTACTGAAATTCTAGTGGAGAAGCTATTTGCTCAAAAAATGCTAAAATTACCAGAGCCAACCTATCAACCTTTGATTTAATGAGGAAAAAACAACTGTGAGTGGGGAAATAATTCTCCTTTAACAGGCCTGAATGCATGAGCTGAGATATAAGAATAATTCATACATTTGATTCTGTCAAGAAAAATTAGTAGGGATTCATTTCTTCTATATAAAAACTCTTTTACAATCTGCTTCCTATGATTCCATCTAAATTGATCTGAATTCTGTTATCATTGCCAGGTGTAAAGATCACTATTCCATGAAATGCGAGTGGTGGCTCCTCTGTGGCAAGGATAGTGAAATTTTGGCTCCTTTGGGATTGTCGGAGGCCTCATTGACCTGTTAAAAATTCGACATTTTGAAAATTCCCACATATAAAGAGTTATAGATAATATAAAGGAAATCTGCATGGAGCTGGTGCATACCTCCTTGGAGTGAAAGGCTGACCAAAGAAAGGCATAATTTGAGCATGATGAACCATCTCTTTCCTCATCCTCTTTATCTCTTCCATCTCAAGTAGCTGTTAAATTTACCATAGTCAAAATGCTCTTCATATGGATAGTTTTTCTTGTAAGAGATAGGAAAGTGGAAAAACTAAGTCATGTCGTGTATGTACCTTTTGTATCCTCTCTTCCTCTATCCGTTGCTGCTCTCTAATGTATAATTTTTCTGCAATCTAATCAATCATAGCCCACAAAAACAAATTATCGTCAAAGGATTCTCTTATCTATATTTACATGAATTAGAGATTGACCATGAATAGAAAGAACAGATATGAGAGTAATGCAAGCCAATTCACGTTACAAGACATTATTAAGCAATAAAATCTAGAGAATTCAACTTGAACTTAACTAGGAATTTGAAATGACATTTGAAATTAAACAAGGCAGCAGAAATGCATAGGAAGCATAAGTGGTTGTTTAATGGAAATAAATTCCATATAGTAGTTTTTTTTCAATCCCATATTGCATGATAGAAGGAACATTAATTAATAGTATAATACCAAATAAGTTTTCAATAACTTATGAAGTTCAATACTACAATCAGAGTAACTCTATGTGCAGAAAAACAAATAAAGAAAGCAGTAAAATCAATTTAGTACAAAATCAAAGCCTTACTAGCTGATCAAATTTGGCCCGTTCAATTGCTCTTTTCTCCGTGTGAAGTTTTATATCTAGTGGCTTAGTAAATTTCCCTCTCAATGGCCGCATTGGCAAAATCTGTACAGGAAAAAACAGGTTTAGAATGGGACTGACATATCATTGGAACAAAAGCTTGGAAAACATAGAACAATCAAAGAAGGGGCATGTTTAATGTTATGATGACAATCTGAATAAGGAAACGAAACTCATCTAGCAATCACCTGTGGCTCAATTGCTGACCACGACAATCCTCGAGAAATGGGGATGCGGTTTTTTTCTTCCTGAACAAATATATTTTGTAATTTGCTCTTCAACTCTTTCCTCTTCAACTGGCTCTTTTGCTGCAAATTATAAAGTCTTTTCTTAGATTGTAGTAATTAAGCTTTAGCAAACCATCCAAAGATGACAGGCATAACATTAG
This sequence comes from Pinus albicaulis, assembly GCA_034641835.2. NCBI lineage: Eukaryota > Viridiplantae > Streptophyta > Pinopsida > Pinales > Pinaceae > Pinus > Pinus albicaulis. Next base: position 1,150,481,559 of record CM076579.1, on the reverse strand, counting down.
TAATACTATCATTGCAGTCACATAATTACATCTTAAATTTGAATATCGATGTGGGAGATAGACGAAAAATACCAGCTCTGTTATAGGCTTTCTTAGTATGGGCACAATTGCAGATGATAAGGTTAAGACATCATGTGCATTTACCTACGATGCATTGACCTTCTAAGTGGTATAGCACTGACAACCATATGGACATGACTTAAGCCGACTACCATGTCTTTGTGTACATTCTTTTATGCTAGCTTCATGTCACAATTCAGCCACAAAGTATAGAAGAATGGACATGCAAGTTACTAGGGCACCACCCAAGGGGCGAAAGTTTCAACTGATGACTAGTATCAAACAAAGATAGTAGATACACTTTCCATGCCTTTCATTCTCTTGCTTCAAAGGAATTAGCCCAACATACCAACAAAATACAGGTAGAAAACAATAATATTTGATTAAAAAATGTAAAAGCATTCCCACTATCTTATATACTCATACTATATATTCTTTGTTAAGGAGGATCTACATGATTTTATTTAAATACTCTTCAACATTCTAAAACCCCCTTAAATAGTGGGGTTTTCCAGCAAGAAAAATTCAGAGATATTTGTATTTTAAAGTCCCAATGTCCTTTTCCTTGGTCGATGATAATAAAATTATCTTATCTATATTAAACATTGTACAAATTGCGAAACTCTGGAAACTTAAACAAATAAGAAGTAAAAGGAACATACTCAAGAAAAATTATATAGCTTATACTCATCCATGTGATTTTGGTGGATATAGTAAAATTCAAAGAATTTCCCTACCAAAGTAGTTAAATAATTTGTAAGCAAGGATTCCATAGGTATTTTCATCGTTCTGTGCTTTTAAATTGGTTTATGAGTGGACTTTCTTTTTTGAAGACACTATATATTGTTGGTTTTTATAGACAATCTACCTTGTGGTCAAACCATAATCCAACCATTTGTAAGTATTTCGGGTTTTTCTGTCTATTATTTCTAGTGCAAAGAACTATACCCACTGGTGATTGTGCATTTATAGGCCTTTTTGTTTTGGTCTCAAAATACATTTTCCATCAACTTTTGTTGAAAATTGGAGCAGCTATGGGACAAATTTCCCCATAGGTGTTGAAAAGTGTAACTAGGTTCGGTTTTCATGACTTGTAATTATGAATTTTATGTAATGAAGAAGACAAAAGAAAATAAAATGTATTATGTTGCTTGCTTCATGGGTTTCATGAGCAAGAAGTTTTTATAGGTCAAAGACTTCTTATTGATGTCTTTAGGAATTTGTCATCTTGTCATAAAGATAATTAGAGTCATGTAAATGAAGTCATGTTACATGTGTAAAAGACATATCATCTATGTAAAAGTTGCACTCTAAGACGTTGTCACTATGCCTCTTAAAGTCGGCTTAAAGATTGATGAAAAATCTCCTTGGAAAGAAGTTGGCCTACCTCTAATAACTCATGTCAGCTCAGCTTATATGGACACATCTATTCAAGATGTCAAGTCGGCTTAATTGATGGATCAACAACTATATAAAGGCACCTCGGCCTATACCACAGGAGGATAATTTCGGAAAGGTATCTCTGAGATTTTGGATGGTGGACAGTTCAGTGAAGGGTCAGCGTATCTCAGAAGTGTAGGTCACAGTGTGGATCTCAGCGTGAGAAGGATAAGGGTATTACAGCAAGGAGTAAAGGCTATATGGTGTGCAAGGATCAACGAAGGAGGTCTCCATATATTTTGGACTAAGTCTGTACGTTCATCGCTGCAATCTCAACGAAGACCGAAGGCTGCCTCAGGGCTTATACAGTTTGGTTTAGGGCTGTCAACGAGTGTAGAAGGGTGCTGGAAGGAGTCCGAAGGGAGGAGACTCTTGGAGACCGAAGGAAGGAGACTATTGAAGGCCGAAGGTACTGTGTCAAGGGCTACAGAATAGAGACTGAGATTCTCTAGGTGACAGTGCAGGACAGTGCGAAGAAAGGAGGACAGAATTGAGGAGGCCGAGAAGAGCAAGAGACAATGACAGTGTCTTGGAGGTGAACTTGTGTCTTGTGTCTTTGTCAAGGGTCTTGGAATTCATCAATTGAAGTATCTATAAGAAGAGATTTACGGGTTTTCCCCTTGTTGACCACACTTTGTCAACGACCCATAGCTATACACCCCCATTTTTCAAATGGGACTCATCATGTTCGAGGTTCATGCCATTCAGATTTCATCGACAACCGACATTTTTTATAAATGATGTAAACCCATTCTACATGTTTATGATGTAAATGATCTAAGTAAGACCGTCATGTATGTAACAACCTAGGTAAGCCTAGTATGTTGGTGACGATTTCTATCCTAGGAGGTTTTTTTGTCTCACTGATTTACTTGTGTTTTTCAACACAAGTGATCAGCAGAGTTTTCCCCTCCAGCCTCACCCCAAAGTTAGGGTGGATTTTGTCATCAAGATGCTAAGTGAGTCTTAGTGTCTTCTATCGAGTCCTTGTAAAAGTAATTTGGGAATAATCCTAGCTAGTTGGCTAGATTATTTTATTACAAGCTACTTGGTCTACTAGATCATGTTTTGAGTCGCAAAATTGGGTACCTTTTTGAGGGTCTTTACAAATGGGTATTCCCCCTTTATGTGTCTAAATATATTTATCTTATGTAAATAAGGTTGGAAAATATAATTAAATCCCCTCTCAGTCAATTAATTAAATTTTCTGGCCAAATTAATTAAAAATCCTAAGCCAGAAATTTAATTAATTTTAAGTCCTAGGTGAGTTAAAATTCTTCAAAGGCAAAATTCGTTGGTCCTTAAAAAATGAATTTTTAAAGGTCCCAAGCCAAGGGAATATTGAGAATTTCAAGAAATTTTGGACCCTTGGGCCTAGGTGGTTAAGTCAAAGTCAAAATTTTGAGGTAATTAACTCAAAAATATTATTTTTGAGTTAATTAAAATGGAATTAGATGATAAATTCGTTTTTCCTCAAATTTATAATTTCGACGGTCCAGATTAAAAGATGATCAAATCTTTTCGACGGTCGAGATTATTTTGACATGGATCAACTAAACTAGCCATTGGAGATTTTGTCTTATAAATTAGAGGTCTTGATATGACATTTGCATCCGATCTTTGAATCGTGCACTTGTTCTTGGAAGCTCTTGTGATTTTTTTTTTTTTGATGAATAAAGCATAAAAACTTTGGGGTTACAAACTTTGGTGTTCCTTTTCTAGATCTATGTGGTGATTTATCTTTAAACTTTAAACTCTGCTACTTTGTTTAGCATTTTTATGTTTGATGGCCTTCATGGATTAATCTGCATACAGGTATCTTGTGCAGTTTTTTGGGTTCATAAAATGACATTTTTGATTTGACGGAAAGACTAGTTATCTATTTTTCTGAAAAATCTCATGTTTATTTTCTTAAATCTCTATCAATCTAAATTTCAGATCTAAGTGTGCAGGGAATTTTTTTTTAAGGTTTGAGCGTTTGAGGAAGTCTTCAGTTAGACCAGCCGAATCTCAGATTTCGTAAATCTGAAAAAGCTCATTGTTTCCTAATTCTCAAAGCTATCTTACGAAATTGTGTTTTTACAGGGTCTTCTAAAACTTGTGCCTGTCTTAAAATTTTCTATCTTCTAAATCGTGCTGAAATGGGTTTAAATCTGGCCATAAGGGTCTCAAATTTGTAAATTAGCATTGTAAATTTGTGTATTTCTCTAGGGTGTAAGGGTTTATTATTTTTTTTGTGCATAGTTTTGGATCAGTTCTAGTTTTTTGCAGGATTGCACGGGGTTTCTCAGAATTTTTTTTAGATCTGAGCCAGATCTAACCCCGTGAGGGTAAGATCTAGCCTCAGTATCATTTCTGCTAGCAGATTTGAATGTTATTTTGTTAATCTCAGGTGCATCTAAATCAGTTTTCTAAAATCTGAGTAATGTTGGAAAATTTTTAATTTGCTAGAGGATTTTCAAGTGTACTGGGTTTTTCCTGAGACAATCTTTGCATTCTGCAGTCATCTTCTTGCTCAAATCCTCCACGCTATTTCTGCCTTCACGCATCATATGCTGCCCCTTGCTTCTGCATGCTATCAATCCTCTTTCTCTGCATATGCTGCCCCTGTCTTGCCTCTGCCCTTGCCGTCCTCCTCTACGCAGCCTCGTTCAAACCCGTCTGCCGCCCCTCTTCTCTCCTGCTCCTTAGCCGCCGTCGATCCTTCTCTCTGCCGTCGTGCCCCTCTTCTCCGCCGTCCAGCTCCTCGACCTACAAAAAAACAAAGGCACACAAATAAAAAAAAATAAAAAAAGAAAACCCTGTGTCCATGTGTTTAATTTTTTGTTTAGTTTGGTTTTATTTTTTATGTTAGATAGTTTAGTGCTAGGTTCTAGGTTTAATTCGATTTTTTTTTATTAACTTTTAGTTTTAATTTTTAGTTTTTAGTTCGTAGATTTTAGATTTAATTTTTTTTTTTTAAATTCGATTTTGTATTAGTTTGGTTAGCGTATTTTTTTTAGAATTTCATTTATTTAGATTATTCTTAGTTTAGATTTTGAATTTTAGTTTATTTTGAATTTGTTTTAGAATTTCATTTTTTTTAATTTTTAGATTTAAAAAAAATAAATAAATTTACTTTTAGTTTAGTTTTATTTAGCTCTTAGTTTTAATTCTTAGTTTTTAGATTTTTTTAATTTTTTAGAGTTTTAGATTTTAATTTTCATTTATGCTTTAGTTTTAGTTTTGATTATTAGATTTAAAAGTTTTAGTTTCCTTTTTTTTTAGATTAAACAACAGAAATAATAAAAATTAAAGACAAATATATATATATATATATATATTTCTAAATTTTCAACTTTAGAAAATTCTCAAAAATATTTTATTTCATAGCCAAAGCGAGCTTTTAAATTTTTTATCTAAAGTTTGACTATATGAAATTTTGATTTTCGAATTGGGATTACTTGGAACATCATAAATTCGGAAATATTGTTGGTCATCTCATGATAACATTGCTGTGGGTTCAAAGTATTTTAATGCATAGTTGTGGTGCGTTTTATCGAATATCATTGTGGTGAATCTATTTTTCATAACAGCAGTTGCATATCAGATACTTGACTTTAATTTTATAATGGGATATTTTGACTCCAAAAGGCACTGGTTTTAAAGTTTTGAATCTAATTGGATCTATAAAATCTCGTGAATCTTAACAAGTATTTGATTATCTACCTGTGTCTCCTGTATTTTTTGATTCTCAACCAGTACTTTTCCTTCATTTTTGTTAGGGTCTACCTCCCTTAGCTTGCAAGGAGACGACTTAGATAGAGAGACTGGGGATAAAGGTGACAGCCCCTGATCTGAGCCGTTGTCGCGGTGCCTTGACATTCTGTGCGACAACATTTTTTGGCGCCGTTGCCGGGGACCAATTTATTGGACTTTGGCTTTATGACTTTCATCTCTTTATTCATCTTTCATCTCAGGTATTTGGGTTAGCTTCCTGTCCTAGTGGTGACTCCATTGGCTTCATCTTCCACAAGAATTTGTACTAGAAGACATCCAAGTAGCTTGATTAATCCTACTCCAGATCCTGAAAGGGTTCTGAGAGTTCGATTGCATCAGCTCTCTTCTCGTACACTTCTTGTTAATCTCGGCCAGGAAGCTCTCTCTGATATCCATTCTCTTTTTTGTGATCCACCTAAACACGATATCATAGAATTATATAACCCGTGTAATTTTGCTAATATTCAGGGTTATCCCCATGCTTTCCCTCAAACTGGAATGGATAAATTACCTTCTTTTCAAGGAAATAATGCAGTTAGTGTCAAATCTCATTTGTTTTCTTTTGCTAATTGGTGGAATAGATTTGCAGTTGCTAATAACAATTTCGATTATGTAAAGATGAGGCTCTTTGTTCTTACTTTTGACCAAGATGTTACCGAATGGCTTACTGAAAAGCCTGATAATTCATTCGATACCTTTGAATTAATTGTAGCTACCTTTAAGGACAAGTATGGTGATAAAAGGGAAGATAGGCATTTGGTGAAAGAGATCAGTACCATAAAAAAGAAGAAGAAAATGAAACGATTGAAGAATTTAACAGGAGATTTAATGGTATCCTTAGAGAAATATCTCAAACTCATAAGCCTCCTGATATATCTCTTCTGAATTTTTACATTGATTCTTTTAATTCAGATACTTCATATGAGTTAAGGCGTGCTAAAACTGCAAATTATAAGGCTTGCCAATCTTTAGCTGAAGAGCTTGAAAAAAATAAAAGGGCATCAGGGAAGTCTGAAATTCCTGGTTTTGATAGGGCTGCAACTAAATTAAAAGGGCCTAAAGGTAAAGAACCTCTAGAAGATGATGACGACCCTATGAAAAATTTAATGCAAAAGCTTGAAAGCATGGAACTTAACCAAGTGAAATTAATATCTGACCATGCTAAGGAAATAAGCACTTTACAGTCTAGGTTGGTCCAAATGGAAAGGGCTCAAACGCAAAATTCCCAACCTAGGAATCATAATAATAATAATCGAGGTAATAATACTTGGCAGAAAAAAGGATAGTCGAGTGAGCAGAGACCTCCTAATCCGCTTGAATCTACTAATATGGTTGATGAAGCTCCACCTTATTGTAGAGCTTGCGATTCTTTTCATGAAGACGTTACTTGTTCCACTGTTAAAAGAATCATGAATAGTGGAATGTTTGGGGCAAGTAATCAAATAAATGTTGTTGGTAAGGAGTTCTCTTTGTCTATGGAAGATTGGATGGAAGTTAAGGAAAATAGTCAAGATGTTAGGCCTTCCACATCTTTGCATAGTATCAATAATTTTGATCATGAGAGGGATTTGATGATTGAATTATTTGGTGAAAATCCTTCTCCTGATCAAGTTTTGGAAATCGCTAAGGACAAAGGATTAACTTATCAAAGAAGGGATAAAGAGCAAGGTCATAATCAAACTACCCCTCGAATTTTTAATCCTAGTCCTGGTTTGGATATTGATTTGGGTGCATGGTTGAATAATGCTAAGATCTTGGTACCTGTTACTGATATTTTAAAGCTTCCTACTCAGAGAGCTAAAGTTTTAGATGTTCTTGGAGTTTCACATGTTAATGTTGCTCAAGATAAGACTCCTGAAGTTTCTTATCAAGATTCCCCTATATATCTACAAAAAATGGAGTCGGATAACAAGAATCATCAGCCATTTTTTGTTACTTTAATGGTTAATGGTTATAAATTGAATAATTATATGCTGGATTCTGGTGCTTCAGCTTGTGTCATGACCAAGAGGGTCATGGAACAACTTAATTTAAGAGTTTCTAGACCATACTACAACATATGTGCCATGGATTCTAAGAAAATTGAAGTTCATGGGTTAATCAAGGATTTACAAGTTCATTTATCGGTTTACCTTGACATCATGATTGTTATGGACATAGTTGTAGTTGATGTTCCGGATGCTTGGGGTATGTTGTTATCAAGAAAGTGGGCCTCTGATCTAGGAGGAAGTATTCAGATGAACTGGTCTTATGCTATGATTCCTTCCCCTAGAGGTGAAGGGTTTGTGAAGCTTAATAGAGAACTTGAAAGAAGATTCCATGTAGAAGATCCTAAAAGACCTCATAATGAAATAATTAAGGAACAACCTGACATGGGGAATTATGCTATTATGTCTAATTTCATGATTCCCTTAGATAACAAGGTTGATGAGAAGTTTGAGGACCTAAATGATCGGGTTTGGTACATGCATTTTGATGGTGCAACATCTAGGTATGGTAAGGGTGCTGGAATTGTTTTGAAGTCTCCCAATGATCATATTCTTAAGTTTGCCTATAGACTTGAGTTTGATGCAACCAACAATGTGGCTGAATATGAAGCCTTGTTGTTGGGTTTTGAGTTGGAAAAAGCTTTAAGAGTTAAGTTGCTTAGTATCAAGGGAGACTCTGATTTGGTTATCATGCAAGTTAAAAATAAATGTACATGTAAAAATCAAAGGTTAAGGAATTATCGAAACGCTGTGTGGGATGTTATGGAACATTTTGATGCCATTAACCTTGAAGCTATTCCAAGAGAAAAGAATAGCTTGGCGGATGAGCTTGCTGTAGCCGCTTCTACTTTACAATTATCTGATGAATTAATTAAGGATAAGATAAAAATGTAAATTATTTTCAGACCTTCGGTCCCGGATAATTCAGAGCATTGGCAAGTTTTTAATGATGAAAAGCAGGCCATTCGTTTTCTTAATAATTTGGATGAGTTTGAAATTTTTTGGATAAGTTCTTAGGAGGATGGATCTGAGGATCATGATGATATTATAAATCCTACTCCTGGGAATATTGTTGCTTTAGAGCAACACTTTGATCGGCATGATGCCACAAAGCTGAAAGAGGAGAATAAAATGGATCCGGGTGAATTCATTGAAGTAAATCTTGGTTCTAAGGACCCTAAGATTGTCAAAATTGGTAAAGGTACTAATGAAGAAGAAAGGAAAAATTTGACCAACTTACTTCATGAATATAGGGATGTTTTAGCATTTTCGTATGATGAGTTAAAAGGATATAGGGAAGATGTCATGCAACACATTATCCCTTTGAAAGATGAGAATGCTAAACCTTTTCGTCAAAAGCTTAGGCAAATAAATCCTAAGTTAGCCCCTTTGGTTCAGAAAGAGCTTTCAAAAATGCTCGCAGTTGGAATCATTTGCTCAAACTAGACATTCAACATGGTGTTCCAACCTGGTGATTGTTAGGAAGAAGAATGGTACCATTAGACTTTGTGTCGATTTTAGAAACCTTAATCTAGCATGTAAAAAGGATAATTACCCTTTGCCCAACATGGAGACTGTTGCAAAGAGTAATAGGTTCAGGAATGATGTCATTGCTAGATGGTTTTTCTGGATACAATCAAGTTTGGGTTAGAAAAGAAGATCGTCACAAAACTACATTCACCACACCATGGGGTACTTTCAAATACATTAGAATGCCTTTTGGGTTGACTAATGCTGGGGCTAATTTTCAAAGGGCTATGGATTATGCTTTTAAAGGTTTGATTGGAAAAATTATTGAAATTTATCAGGATGATCTTACTGTTTTTTCTAAAGATGGTATTACTCACATAGGTCATCTTAAGCAGGTCTTTGATAGATATAGAGAATTCGAGATTTCCTTGAATCCGGCTAAATCTGTTTTTGGAGTAACTGAAGGGAAATTACTTGGTCACATCATCTCCAAAGATGGGATCAAGATTGATCCTGAAAGAGTTGAGGCAATCCAAAAGATTCCTCCACCTCATAATCTTAAATCCCTTCAGTCTTTTCTATGAAAAACTAATTTTCTTAGAAGATTTATTCCAAATTACGCAGAAATAGCTAAGCCCATTCAAAGTTTTCTAAAAAAGGATGTAAAATTTTTGTGGAAAGAAGATGGTAAAAAGGCTTTTCAAGGGATTAAGGGTGCTATTGCTCAAGCTCTTGTTTTGGCGAGTCCTGATTATTCAAAGGAATTTATGATTTTCTCTTTCGCTTCTGAAGATACTATTGTTGGTGTCTTGTTACAAAAGAATAAGGAAGGTCACGAACAACTTATTGCTTTCATGAGTAGAGCGCTTCAAAATTCCGAATTAAAGTATACTACTATGAAAAACCAAGCCTATGCTTTGGTAAAGTCTCTTAAGCATTTTAGGACTTATGTGGGATATTCTAAAATCATTGCTTTCGTCCCGCATTTTGCGATTAAGGACATCTTAACTCAAACTGATTGTTTAGAGACTCGTGCTAGGTGGGTTACTAAGATTCAAGAATATGATTTAGAGATTAAGCCCACCAAGTTAGTCAAAGGTCAAGGCTTGGCTGAAATGATGATCGAAGGAAATGAGAAAGCGCTTGGTTTGATCTGTCTTAATGATGCATCTTTGCCTGAGCTGCAAAGGTTAGGAGAACATGAATGGTATAAAGACATTATTTATTATTTGTTAAATCTTACATGTCCTAACATTTAGTTGCTCATAGAAGAAGGGCTCTTAGATTAAAAGCCACTAAGTATTGCCTCATGAAGGATGGCCTTGGATGGAGAAATCCTAAGGGGATAATACTTAGGTGTGTTGATGAAATTGAGTCTAAAAAGTTGATTTCTGAGTTTCATTCAGGATTTTGTGTGGTCATTATGCTGCTAGAACTACCGCCCACAAAATTCTGAGAGCTGGTTATTTTTGGCCTTCGATTTTTTCAGATGTGCATAAATTTGTCAGAAGTTGCCAAGCCTGTCAACTATTCACTGGGAAGTAGAAGCTAGCTGCCCTGCACCTACAACCTGTGGTTGTTGAGGCACCTTTTCAGCATTGGGGTTTGGATTTCATCGGGAAATTCCACGAAAATTCTAGCAATGGCTACTCCTGGATCTTAACTGCGATTGATTATTTTACAAAATGGGTTGAAGCCATTCCTGCTAAGAATGCCAATGAAAAGGTCATTATGGACTTTATTGAAAATCAAATCATTACTAGATTTGGTGTCCCTACCAAGATCACTACTGATAATGCCAAGGCTTTTAGTTCTTTTGAATTTTCATCTTTTTGTTTTAAGTATGGCATTACTTTATCTCATTCATCTAACTACTATCCTCAAGGTAATGGCTTAGCTGAATCAAGTAATAAAAATCTTATAACCATTATCAAGAAGATAGTAGGAGATAATAAGCGATCTTGGATAGCAAAATCAAGTATGCTTTGTGGGCAGATAGAATTACTAAAAAGAAAGCTACTGGTAAAAGTCCTTTTGAATTAGTTTATGGCTTGGATGTAACTTTGCCTGTTCACCTTAAATTACCAGCTTACCAACTCCTTCAACATTTTTCCACTGATAAAGATGTTGTTCAAAATAGAATTGATCAGATTGTGGAGTTGGATGAAACTCGTAGGAAAGCTTTAGATAATATGTGTAAGAATCAATCTAACATTAAAAAAAGCTTTGATAAATCATCTCGATCTAGATCTTTGCAGGTTGGAGACATGGTATTACTTTGGGACAGAAAAAATGAAAAGCCCGGAAAACACAAGAAATTTGACAATTTGTGGTTGGGACCTTATATTATCAGAGGCATTGCTGGACCAAACTCATTCCACTTGAGCACGTTGGAAGGCGAACCACTTCAGTTACCTGCGAATGGCCAACTGCTCAAGTTGTTCTTCAAAGATGACATCTGATGCCATTGGGCATCCTTTGTATTGTATTTCTAACCCTACTCCTTGTCCTTTCAACATTTCATTTTGTAGTTAGATTAGATTTACTTTTCATGTCAAGTAGAATAATAAATGTTAGAAGAGCTTCTATTTTTCATGTGCTTAATGTTATATGATGATATTTGGATGGACACTACTTATGTAATTTTGTGTGTTGCTTGGATGCAGATTCTGGATTCTCACATTCCTTCAATGAAGCAACGTGTCCCCAAGTAGAGTCAGATGTTGACCACACTTTGTCAATGACCACATAGCAGTACACCCCCATTTTTTCAAATGGGACTTATCATGTTCGAGGTTCACGTCATCCAGATTTCATCGACAGACGACATTTTTTATAAATGATGTAAACCCATTCTACATGTTTATGATGTAAATGATCTAAGTAAGACCATCATGTATGTAACAACCTAGGTAAGCCTAGTATGTTGGTGATGATTTCTATCCTAGGAGGTTTTTTGTCTCACTGATTTACTTGTGTTTTTCGACACAAGTGATCGGCAGAGTTTTCCCCTCCAGCTTCACCCCAAAGCTAGGGTGGATTTTGTCATCAAGATGCTAAGTGAGTCCTAGTGTTTTCTATCGAGTCTTTGTAAAAGTAGTTTGGGAATAATCCTAGCTAATTGGCTAGATTATTTTATTACAAGCTATTTGATCTACTAGATCATGTTTTGAGTCGCAGAATTGGGTAACTATTTGAGGGTCTATATGAATGGGTATTCCCCCTTTATGTGTCTAAATGTATTTATCTTATGTAAAGAGGGTTGGAAAAAATAATTAAATCCCCTCTCAGTCAATTAATTAAATTTTCTGGCCAAATTAATTAAAGATCCTAAGCCAGAAATTTAATTAATTTTAAGTCCTAGGTGAGTTAAAATTCTTCAAAGGCAAAATTCGTTGGTCCTTAAAAAATGAATTTTTAAAGATCCTAGACTAAGGGAATATTGAGAATTGTAAGAAATTTTGGACCCTTGGGCCTAGGTGGTTAAGTCAAAGTCAAAATTTTGAGTTAATTAACTCAAAAATATTATTTTTGAGTTAATTAAAATGGAATTAGATGATAAATTCGTTTTTCCTCAAATTTATAATTTCGATGGTCCAGATTAAAAGATGATCAAAAATTTTCGACGGTCGAGATTATTTTGACATGGATCAACCGAACTAGCCGTTGGAGATTTTGCCTTATAAATTAGAGGTCTTGATATGACATTTGCATCCGATCTTTGAATCGTGCACTTGTTCTTGGAAGCTCTTGTGATTTTTTTTTTTGATGAATAAAGCATAAAGACTTTGGGGTTACAAACTTTGGTGTTCCTTTTCCAGATCTATGTGGTGATTTATCTCTAAACTCTGCTACTTTGTTTGACATTTTTATGGTTGATGGTCTTCATGGATTAATTTGCATATATGTATCTTGTGCAGTTTTCTGGTTCATAAAATGACATTTTTGATTTGACGGAAAGACTAGTTATCTATTTTTCTGAAAGGTCTCATGTTTATTTTCTTAAATCTCTATCAATCTAAATTTCAGATCTAAGTGTGCAGGGAATTTTTTTTTAAGGTTCGAGCATTTGGGGAAGTCTTCAGTTAGACCAACTGACTTTCAGATTTCGTAAATCTGAAAAAGCTCATTGTTTCCTAATTCTCAAAGCTATCTTACGAAATTGTGTTTTTACAGGGTCTTCTAGAGCTTGTGCCTCTCTTAAAATTTTCTATCTTCTAAATCATGTTGAAATGGGTTTAAATCTGGCCATAAGGGTCTCAAATTTGTAAATTTGTGTATTTATCTAGGGTGTAAGGATTTAGTAATTTTTTTGTGCATAGTTTTGGATCAGTTTTGGTTTTTTGCAGGATTGCAGGGGGTTTCTCAGAATTTTTTTTAGATCTGAGCCAGATCCAACCCCCTGAGAGTAAGATCTGGCCTCAAGATCGTTTCCGCTGGTAGATCTGAATGTTATATTGTTAATCTCAGGTGCATCTAAATCAATTTTCTAAAAATCTGAGTAATGTTGGAAAAATTTTAATTTGCTGGAGGATTTTCAAGTGTATTGGGTTTTTCCTGAGACAATCTTTGCATTCTGCAATCATCTTCTTGCTCAAATCCTCCACGCTATTTCTGCCTTCACGCATCATACGCTGCCCCTTGCTTCTGCATGTTGTTAATCCTCTTTCTCTGCATACGCTGCCCCTGTCAAGAATACACTGCCCCTGTCTTGCCTCTGCCCTTGCCGTCCTCCTCTACGCAGCCTCGTTCAAACCCGTCCGCTGCCCCTGTCTTGCCTCTGCCCTTGCCGTCCTCCTCTACGCAGCCTCGTTCAAACCCGTCCGCTGCCCCTCTTCTCTCCTGCTCCTTAGCCGCCGCCGACCCTTCTCTCTGCCGTCGTGCCCCTCTTCTCTGCCGTCCAGCTCCTAGACCTGCAGAAAAACAAAGGCACACAAAAAAAAAGGAAAAAAAAAAGGAAAAAAAGAAAAAGAAAAGAAAACCCCGTGTCCATGCGTTTAATTTTTTGTTTAGTTCGATTTCATTTTTTATGTTAGATAGTTTAGTGTTAGGTCCTAGGTTTAATTCAATTTTTTATTTATTAACTTTTAGTTTTAATTTTTAGTTTTTAGTTCGTAGATTTTAGATTTTAATTTTTTTTTTTTTTTTTTAAATTCGATTTTGTATTAGTTTGGTTAGCGTATTTTTTTTAGAATTTTAGTTTAGTTTTAATTTGTTTTAGAATTTCATTTTTTTTTAATTTTTAGATTTAAAAAATAATAATAAAGATAAAAATTTACTTTTAGTTTAGTTTTGTTTAGCTCTTAGTTTTTAGATTTTTTTAATTTTTTAGAGTTTTAGATTTTAATTTTTATTTATGCTTTAGTTTTAGTTTCATTTTTTTTTAGATATATATTAAAGAAAATAATAATAATAATAATAAATTTATAAAATTAAAAATTAAAAAAAAAGGTCCAAAATTTTTCTAAATTTTCAACTTTAGAAAGTTCTCAAAAATATTTTATTTCATAGTCAAAGTGAGCTTTTAAATTTTTTATCTAAAGTTTGACTATACGAAATTTTGATTTTCGAATTGGGATTACTTGGAACAACATAAATTCGGAAATATTGCTGGTCATCTCATGATAACATTGCTGTGGGTTCATAGTACTTTAATGCTTAGTTGTGGTGCGTTTTATCAAATATCATTGTGGTGAATCTATTTTTCATAGCAGCAGTTGCATATCAGATACTTGACTTTAATTTTATAACGGGATATTTTGACTCCATAAGGCACTAGTTTTAAAGTTTTGAATCTAATTGGATTTATAAAATCTCGTGAATCTTAACAAGTATTTGATTATCTAGCTGTCTCTCCTGAATTGGTTGATTTTCAACCAGTTCTTTTCCTTCATTTTTGTTAGGGTCTACCTCTCTTAGCTTGCAAGGAGACGACTTAGATAGAGAGATTGGGGATAAAGGTGACAACCCCTGATCTGAGCCGTTGTCGCGGTGCCTTGACATTTTGTGCGACAACACCCCTCAAAGGGAGGGGTTTTGGCCCTGGCTTGCAGCCTGCATATTTTGTCACTGTTCTTGTTGTTTTGGTAATTGTTTGATGTTTTTTTCATCGTAATAACAAGAATCAAAGATAAAGAAGCTAAAGAGTAACACAAGCAGCTATCAAGTAAGAGAATTTAATTAATTATTACCCCACTGAATTCCAAACAATAGGAACCCAACTACCCCAAAGAAAGCCCATCCTGCCCCAAAGAGAATTTTACTTGGATAAAGGAAAATTATTGTTATTAATGAGATCAATTCGTCTTGGTATTTCCCTCAAGAAAATTAAAGGAAGAAATTAAGAAAATTACAACTCGAATTTTTCCCTCCAATATTTGCAAGTCGGCCTGCCCAAAAGTCGTGACCCTTTGTACATGGGAACAAAATAAAAGGGCACCTATCCTCCTCCATTTGAGCTCGAACTTCTAAGGCAGTTCGTGTATCTTTGTGACATAGTCTTTTGGGGCAGCTCGTCTTATTTCTGAGGCTCGCATTATGATCTTCTATGGCTTGTATTTGAGGGATGCATTCACTAGTTTCAATCCCACTTCTTCACCCCTATGAGCATCACCCGATGCAATGAGTGCTAAGTGGACTATTCAAAAATCATGAGAAATTAGTCAGTTACGACTACCTCTCATGGAAATGGTCATAGATGAATGACTTACTTAACACAGTTGAATCCCAAAAATGATATCTAATATAATGCACTGCGGAAACCCATCATACTTAAAATACAAAGAGTAAAGGGAGCTCTACTTGAATGGTTCACGAGGCACAATACTTGCTAAGGTTTTGCAAATAGGGTAGCAAGCTAAGTGGGCTTGATTGTGGGGAAAAAATCCACAGTTAAGCGCGCTTGAGCCAGAGGAGTTCTGGGATGGGTGACCTCTCGGGAAGTCCTAGTTACCGGGTGCAAGCCCCGGAAGTGATGATTGATGCTATGTGATTCATTTCACCAGTTTCAATCCCACTTCTTCACCCCCTGTGAGCATCACCCGATGCAATGAGTGCTAAGTGGACTATTCAAAAATCACGAGAAATTAGTCAGTTATGATTACCTCTCATGGAAATGGTCATAGATGAATGACTTACTTAACACAGTTGAATCCCAAAAATGATATCTGAAATATGACTTGGTTCGGTGATGATGATGAGATTTTTGAGATGAGATTCATAATGCAATCAAAATGGTCATAGATGAATGACTTACTTAACGCAGTTGAATCCCAAAAATGATCTCTGATATATGACTTGGTTCGGTGATGATGAAGATGAGATTCATAATGCAGTTGAAAATTTCTCCCTAGCTGAGAGGGAGTGTTAATTTGGTAGCTCAGGGACAAATTCCCTCCATTGGACAACCTTCCTCATCAAGAAATCCCCCTCCTAGCCCTTGGAAGAATTTAATTTGGTCAAGGAAAAATATTATTTTAATACGAAACCCACATGTGTACAAGTCGGCCTAAAGGACAAATTGGGTCTCCACCACATATAAATAGACCAAATGTTGCACCACTTTGGAGCATCATCAAATCACATCATGCCTTCTCTCTCCTCATTTCATTGGTTTGTACAGGTCTGAAATAAGGAGTTCCGAGCTCACATGTGCGAAGGGAAGGAGGACAACTTTGTTTTCTGCATTGAATTTTTTATTGGGACAGTTTGACCAACATTGACTTGATGTTTTGACTTAGAAAATTTTGATTTTGGAAGGCCGAATTGATTGGTGAAGAAGCCGAACTTTTCTAGGCAGTTTAACTTGGCTTTACCGTAGACCTTGACCTCAGTTGACCGTAGAAAATTTTAAAGTTAAACCACAAGCTTTCTCTCTCCTTTGACCGGACTTTTGTTGACTTTTTTGACTGGACTTTGACCAACAAAGAAGGCCATGTACTTTAACTATTGACTGAGTTTACTTGGAGGTGGTTTGATTGTTGAACGTTGACTGGTTAGGGCACCTTTGACTAACGTTGATTGTTGTTGACTTTGACCAAAAATTGTAGACTTTGACTTTGGATCAGATTTGACTTTTGGGCTCATCTCTTATTGGATATTGGTTAGTTGAATTGAATAGTCAAAGTTATTGACCATTGACTTATTGTTGATGAATTGGAACATTGTATCTCTCTACTGAACATTTTATGACAACCTAATAGAAGAAGAATTTTGAAAGGGTTTTCCCCCTTTTGGGGCTTTTCCCTGGTCTTTGACCAATTCTTGTGTCTCTCTTATTCATGTTCTTGGTTTTCTTCTATTGCATTTGAATTATTGTTCTATCTACAATCACTTACTGTCATTGAAAGATTGAGTTTATTTGAAAAGTGTTTGCTAATTAAAGGAGAATCGAAATAAGTGATTGTGCTAACCATAGAACACTGCAAAATTAACACGTGTATTCCCAAGAAAGATGTTAAGTGGGTGAGTTTCATCTACATTATTCAATTGCTCGGGTTCCTCCTCTTCCTCACTTTGCTCATTGGAACTGTCCTTTTGGGTTTCCTCCTCTTTTCCTACCATATTGGTTGGGGCAAAGTTGTTGGGGACACTTTGTTGAGAGCCCCAATCTCCCTTAGTATGCTTCTTAGAAAGGGACTTATCCTTGTTAAATTGATTCTTAGGAGGATAATTCGGCTTTGACCCCTTTTCTCTTTGAAGAGTAGTCAACCTATTCATGATGGATTTTTGACCCATATTGACATCATCAGATAGCTTGCCGACCTTTTGGGCCAAGGCCAAAATCACTTCTTCAAGTTGAGACTTTTGTTTCGATTTGGTCTCAATCTTGGCCCTAGGATAGTTGAACATTTCAACGTGTGCAACATTCATGTTTTGCTAAACCTCAACGAGCATCTCCTTAGCCTCAACCAAGGTTTTAGGCTTTTTATCTCTAAGAAAATTTGTCAAACGTCCACGAGATGCCTTGATAAATCTTTCCAAGATAATGGTATCATTAGGTTTGAGTCTATCAGGGATATATCCTAAGAAGATTATCAAATCTTTGGATGTATTCGATCGCATTTTGTTTATCAATTTTAGCCATTGCAAAGAATTTATCAAGAGCCATACCACCATCTAAATCAGAGGCCAACCTATTTTTGAAAGCTTCTTCAAATTGATCAAAATTAGCAAAGCTTCCTTGAGGTAAGCTAACATACCAATACCTAGCATCACCTTAAATGTTAATGCAAATAGCATCATAACAGTATTTTCCTCACCAATATTCCTAGGACATATGGCCCAAAGGAAGTTGTTCACATGTATTTCAGCAGAGATACCAACACTTCCATCAAATTTGGGCAACCATTCATGGCGTTTCTCATGGAATTGATGAGGGGCTCCAGGAAAGCTAGCAAAGTTCAAAGGTTTGAAGGATGCAAGATTCCACCTCTTAGCCATGGGGATATTGCAGTTAGGATAAGGGTTAGGAGTAGGATTAGGACTAGTATAAGGAAATAGAGGTTGCCTAGTAGGGGATGGAGTATGCTCACCACTTCTAGCAACAAATCTAGTCCTTGGAGCTATGGTTTCTTCAAGATTAATCTTTGGATATTCAAAACCTAGCAATTTAGGAGTTGCCAAAAGAGGATTTATCTTGTTGTCAAAGAAAGCACCTCTTCAAATGGAGAGAAGCTTAGAGGCTTCAATGTAGGGGTAGGTAGACTCGCTTTCTCCCCGACAACAACGCCAAAAATGTTGCTGCAAAATCTGGCAAGCCTTGGAGAGGGAAACCGTGCAAGGTGCAAACTAGACAAAGCAATGACAATGGGGTAGTGACCCATTGTCGCCACAGCCAAAACCCCATGCTCTTTACGAACTTTCACTAATGGGAGGAGCCTCGTAGGAAAGAGATCACTTATAGCCATAGGTATTCTAGGGTTAATGCATGAAATGATCTCACTAAGAAGTCTTCAATAAAGATACCATTTAGGTCAAAGGGTTCACAAGGAAACAATTTGCTTTATATGAAGAGACCTAGAAATAAGGGCAGAGAACCTAGGGTTCGATAAATATGATGAGTGTTGGAGCAACTCAAGGTCAAGTCAAGGAGAAAAGGTTTCTTGTAAAGTATATTAGCTAAGCCAAGGCTCATGAACCTTCAATGAATCCCTTAAGTTGAGGGAAGAAAAACTAGGGTTTCCCTCTTAGGGCAAACACCTAGGGCAAGAAAATTGATGGATGAAAATTGAGTGGATGCCCACCAAATTGATAGGTTTTGTGGAACACTACCCTCTTGATGTTTAGGCTCTCCAACCACCAAAATATTTCCTCCCTAGAAATCGCACCAAGCCCTAGCTTTCAACCCTAGCCTTGAAAGGACCGAAATAGAGAGATAGAAAAGATGGATAAAAGATAAAATTGATCACCAACCAATTAGACTAGGTCCTTGTTCCTTGGGAGAATGGAGTCTAGGATGTCTTAGGTTATCTAAACTTGTTTCCAAAGAGGCCGAAATTTGATGCCCTCTCATGAAAATTTCAAGCATTTACCCACTTAATGAAAAAAGGATTTTTATGGTAGAGTTTCAATGAGTTCAACACTAGGACCATTCATCACATGTTATACATGATTAATGTATACAATATTCATCTAGACAGTAATTCAATTAATCTTCAACAAATTAGGGCACAATTTTACCATGACCTAGAATCAATAATTCCACACATTAGTGATAGAAAAATAGACACTCAACAATCAAATGTACTTATAAGAAAACATGCAAGAATTCCTTCCATTATCCAAAGAATAGCTCCAAGAAATATCCCAGAATAAGCTAAAAATGTCAAAATGCATTCCAATACATCCAAAGCATCCACAAGAGAACAAGTGTGATTCCTAGAGAGGTTGAATTCCTCAACGAGGCTGAATTTTCAAGAGTGATGATGATGAGAGATCACAAATGAATGATATCTAATATACATATGCGCAACTAACTCCTATTTTAGCCTACAAGCCCCTCAAATCATAAATTAATGGGCAAACTACAAGCAAGCTCACAAGTTGATCTTGTAGCTAATGTGAAACATAATAAAATCTTGAACAAGAGAGCCAAAACGCTAATGTCATGCAGCCACAGGCCCTTTTTAGGGCTTGCGTTGAGCTCCTCTAGTGCCATGACAAGTGTAGAGGGCTCCTAAAATCAAGGTCTAGGGATTGACCCCTAGATATCTCTAAAAATCATCATGTAGCCCCCACATTTGGGTTTGGGGCACAAAATTGGGTCTCATGGGTCTCCAAGTGATGAATAAGCTTGATTCTACTCCAACGTTGAGGGAACTGAAGATGGTGCTAGCCTTTCCATCTCTTAAGGCATGCGACACCTCATCTAGGCCCTGGATCAAATGCCACACCATGTAATTACTGCTAAGTTAGTTGGGGGCACACTGGTCCAAGTGCATCATCCCATGAGTAATAAAGCAAATGCAAGAACATTGTGGGTGTTGAAAGTGCCCAAGGCTATGTATGATGCTCTATAACTGTCTGGAGTCCATGGCTCTTAACACATCACCTATGTGTGTCAATATGTTCCTCTAGAGGACTTGGACCCTAGTTAAGTGGCCTAGACCTATAAATGGAAGCACCTGCCAATTACACACAATATCTAATGCTACAACTTTCACCATCAGGTACATTAATCATTGTTGCATCTAAGTAAACCAAGCTTGAAAGAAATGGGAAAATAACACTTCATAAGCGGCTTATCTTCCAAAATTGGGGACTTAGTCACGTAATGGTGTTACCTCCTTAGGTAGGAGTGGTTAATAGAAGACCCTATTAGGTTTTCCCAACCCCCAAAGGCAAGCGGCATGTCCTTGGTCCACCCTTCAATTGATAGGTGCTATGTGAATACTAATGGAATGGAAGGGAAAAGACTTCATTGCCAAGTGCCATGGTCAAAGGGATCAACTATGATGGAATACCTCATTCTGGGTGTATAGATGTGAGGAGGGAGCAATTGTGGATGCATGAGTTACCTTGGCCTTTGTTTTTCCAATCCTCTATATTGCCTTTTACTTTTTCTTAATTTTTCCTTGTGGTACTGCTTGTAGCTCGAGGAATGAGAGCTTGCTTTGTATGACATATAACAATTATTACCCCCTTTAGGATGGGGTAGTTCATCGCCATCAGGGGTTGGGACATGCAAGTGTTCCTTGTCTTCTATGAGATAGGGAAACATTGGCTCAGGAACTAGGTGAAGGCCATATGATAGAGGTAGAGCTCATGCTCGAATTTTTCTCACATGCTAATTTGTAAATCTTGACCATCTTTTGCATTTTGATTTTGATTTTGTTTTTCTTGTGGCTATCATGTGCTTTCTCTTTCTTTTAGATGCATCAACCTCCTAAGGTACATTTCAAGGACCTACCCAGGTATAAGGATGCGCGGGTGCCAAATCCCAGAGAACCATTGATCAGTTGACCCGAA
This sequence comes from Pinus albicaulis, assembly GCA_034641835.2. Classification (NCBI taxonomy): domain Eukaryota; kingdom Viridiplantae; phylum Streptophyta; class Pinopsida; order Pinales; family Pinaceae; genus Pinus; species Pinus albicaulis. The sequence goes on along the minus strand of CM076579.1, from coordinate 1,150,460,374 downwards.
GAAGGGAGATGGAATAAGGGCTCATAATGTAAGATGTAAAGTGGTAAGTATGGAATAGGGATAGATGCAGCTATGCTATCTCAATTATGGTTTCCCAGGTAATGCCCCTTCCTAAATCCATGGGCCACTAGGAAAGGTCTCTCAATAGACTAGGATTGAAAATTAAACCCGTATTTAAGGTGAGGGACCAAGACTACAACCAAGACCCTTCTTTCTTCCAAGTTACCCCATAATTCATGCCAAAATGCCCAAATACATTCAAGCATAAGCACCCGATTTCAAAATGAATGATGTGCCTTTTAATTAGAATCACACCTTCCAACATGTGCTCTTAACAAATAGGCAAGGAGACATACGACTGGTGCAGGTGGCAAAGATATGAATGGCACATCATGTTGGCTATAAAGTGGCTCTCAGGGGCTACTGACTGCTGGTTGGAAGAGATGAATAGGAGAAAAGCTTCTCCTAGGGGTCACCTGCTTTTCGTGGGTAACAGGTATCACATCCAGCAACTTTAAACAAGGTCAAGCACCTCTCCCATGTAATCTTCAACTGAAATACAAACTCGTTACACCTAGAGTAACCTCAACCACAAAAGCTCTAATATCATGTAGAAATTTCCAAACAAACCGCAATTAATGCAAAACATAAATTTTGCCTCTCAACAAGAGGTTTCCTGGATCTTAACCCTGTGAATTTTGAACCTTAGGGCTATTATGAAATATAAACAAAACAACGGTAATAATATTTCAACCCTTAACAACCCCAATACATTAGGCAATTCAAGAGATAAGATATCAATGTGTTCCAATAAGATTCAACCCTCTAAGGCAATCTTATAATACATATAACAGACCTGAAAACACTTATGATAGATGTAAATACAACAACAAATTTTCCCTTATATTCAATTATGATGTTAAATCACTTAACACATTCACCCCTCACTTATGTCAAATCAGCAAGTCATATAGTGCTGGAAATTACAAATCATAAAGAATATATATGGTTGAAAATCAAATCTGCAATTCGCAAAAGCATTGGACAGCTAAGAAACTTCATAAATATGCATAAGGCAAAGTTCATACACATACCATAGCCTTATCACAAGACTAGTACAATCCACTAGCTCTCCAATGTTGAGAAATGTAACCAATTCGGTCTTCATAATTGTTGTACTCATTTCAATATGTATCATATGTAACAAACAAGAAAAGAAAAGAAAAAGTTATTATTATTAAAGCATGGGTTTCATGCTCATTATTGATGGTCTTCTAGGTAAAATCATATTCTTCGTGCTTCTAGGGCTTGTTAGGTCTTAGGATTTATTGTCATGAGTCAAAGGAGTCGACATCATGTTTTTAAGACCCTTCCAAGCAAAATGTATTTGTAAAATTAATTATTTTTTAGTCTAGAAAGTCCTGGAAGCTCCAAAGTACAAGTCGGCCCTGGGAACATCAAGTCGGCCTAAAGGATGGAATTCGACCCCTTGAAAAGGCTTTATAAAGGAGCAATTTGATCTCATTTAGGATACACTCACTCCACAAGTTCGATATCACAAGAAAAAGTTTGATTTGTAGTTGGGAAGAGAAGAAAGGAGAGCAAAAGCCAAGGAAGAGAAGGAAGGTCGAAATTTTCTTGTTTTTGGACTCTATCTCTCTCACACGTGCGAAGTTCAAGGTTTTTTGGTGCTACAGAAGGAGGCCAAAATTTCAGGATTGAGTTGCAGTAAAACGAAGTGCAGCATCTTGTAGCTGAAGGGAAGGATACTCTGCCTAGAACTCGTTGATATTAGGAGTTTTCTTGCTCCAGGAAGGTCTCAAGAGGAGGTTGATCTAGGGTTTCCTTGGAAGCTGCAAGACCGAATTGAAGGGTCGAAATTGTAGGTTGAGTAGCATTATCGAAGCTGGCAAGTCGAAGTTGCAGTGTGAAGCTGTTTGGTGCAGATTCAAGGAAGGACTTGAAGAAGGGCCAATTTGGTACTAGGAGAAGGATTGGTCTAGGGTTTGGGTCTTTGTTGTTGGGTGTGGAGCCTGATTATCTTGTTTACTTTGTATCACAGCATTGGAACCCTGTACCTTAAAAGGGGCGGCAACGCCGCCCGAAATTTAATCGCTGCTGTGGGGGGTCCAGGGGGGGGCGGCAGCGCTTTTCGGAGCCCCCCCTTGGCGGGGGTTCGGGGGCAGCGCCCCCGAAGCTAAAAACAGATGTAAAATTGCCTTGTAAAAGTATAGTAATTTCTAGTCAATCTGGGCCGTTCATTAGGCAAATGATCTGACGGTAGAAGTTATGTTTAGATTAGGGTTTTTTGCCCTAGAAGGCAACCCCTTGTATATATGAGGGTATTGTATTGCGGCTGTGTATGATGAGTGTATTCTCGGTGCGAGAAACAGAGAGGGAGACTGTGAGAGAGAACAGAGGATATTACAGCGGATCTGTTGTAGGTTTTGTCTCTTCATTTTGTTGGATAATATAAAGGAAGGACTGGCTGTTCGGGGTGGACGTAGCCCAAACTGGGTGAACCACGTATCTCTGTGTCTCTCTAGTTTTATGTGTTTTGTGTGCTTGTATTTTCCGCATATTTTATGTGTTGCATTGCTCCATAATATATAATTTTCTAACAACCAGTATCAAAGCCGAAGGTATATTTGGGTGATAAACACGCATGAAATAAGGGTTCCTGGTTCGAGTGGGAGCAATGGCGGACGATGGTAAGTTTAGGGTCGAAAATTTAACGGCCAAAACTTTTGCTTGTGCGCTGGAAGATGCGGATGGAAGATTATACGTATCGAGAAGATACGTACCTACCATTGAGTGGAAAAAAAAAGAAGCCGGTGACCATGACAGACGCAGAATGGAACATTCTCGATAGAAAGGTACTCGGAACAGTACAGTTGTGTCTTGTGGCGTCAGTCGACTTCAATATTTCGAAGGAAACAACAACAGAGGGTTTGATGCGGACGTTGGAGAAACTGTATGAAAAGCCCTCGGCCTCAAACAAGGTATTTCTTATGAAACGACTATTTAATATGAAGATGTCGGAAGGTGGATCTGTTGCAGACCATTTAAATGAATTTAATACGATTGCAGGTGGTCAAGTTGGCAGGGAGTAAACTTTGATGATGAAGTTAGAGCTCTGTTATTCTTGTGCTCATTTGAGAGAGTTGGAATGGTTTAGTAATGGCCATTAGTAACCATCTGCGGATCTAGTACTTTAAAGTTTGATGATGTTGTTGGTGCTATCCTTAGTGAGGAAATGCGACGAAAAAGCTCTGGTGAGACATCAGGTAATGCTTTGAGTGCAGAGTCTAGGGGAAGAATAATGGAAAGAGGAAAGAGCTCGGGATATCACAGTAAATCAAGGAAAGGTAGATCCAAGTCCAGATCAGGAATAGTGTGTTGGAATTGCGGAAAGAAAGGACACCTAAAGAAAGACTGTAGATCTCGGAAAGGAAAAGAAGGAGACACACAGCAAGAAAACAATCATGAAGAAAATGTGACAGGTGATGTGTTAGAAGATGCTTTGATTATTTCTTTCGAAAATGTTACTGATTCTTGGGTTGTAGATTCAGGGGCTTCATTCGATGCCACACCTGATAAGAAATATTTTCATGACTATGTTCAAGGAGATTTTGGACAAGTTCGTTTGGGTGATAATAAACCCTGTAAAATTGTTGGAATGGGTAAAGTTCTTGTAAAACAACATAATGGAAACCAATGGCTATTAAAGAAGGTAAGGCATGTTCCAGATCTGAAGAAAAATTTGATTTCAACGGGGAAGCGATTCGCGGTGAAGGTTGTGTGACAACTTTCCACGAGATAAAACTTGGAAGGTCTGGGAATGCGAAGTAATAGAAAAAGGTGAAAAGGTTGGTACATTGTATTTATGTAATGGTATTTCTAACTCTGTTAATGCTTTAACTTCCAAAGGAGCAGATGCAACATTGGGGCATCATAGGCTCAGACACATGAGTGTGAAGGGGATGAAGATTCTTCACTCCAAAAATTTGTTGCCGGGTTTGAAGAATGTTGATTTGGATTTCTCTGAGAATTGTATTTATGGAAAACAAAAGAGAGTCAGATTTCTCAGATTTGGGAAAGAAAAGAAGGGCGAAAAATTAGAGCTTGTGCATACAGATGTATGGGGACTTTCTCGGGTATCATCTCTCGGTGGCTCTTATTATTATGTTACTTTTTTTGATGATGCAACTAGAAAAACATCGTTATTATATTCATAATAAATCGATGTTTTTAATACTTTCAAGGAAATGGAAAGCTTTGGTTGAGATTGAGACGGGAAAGAAGTTGAAGTGTGCGGGGTCAGGACAATGGAGGTGAATATTGCGTGAGAGTTTGATAGGTGCCCATTTCGAGCATGGAATTCGTAGAGAGAAGGCAGGTTCCAAGAACACCACAAGAAAATGGTGTGTCGAGAAAAGGATGACGAGAACAATCATGGAGCGTGCAAGGTGCATGGGAATTGCATACGAGAGGATTGCCTTTACAATTTTGGGCGGAGAGAAATGATCTGCTTGTTTATCTAATAAAACGGGGCCTTCAAGTTCGCTTGGATGGTGGTATTCCGGAGAAAGCATGGATAGGTAAAAAGGTAAACTACTCTTTTTTAAAGCCTTTTGGTTGTGAGGCCTTTGTCCATATTAATAAAGAAAATAGAACAAAGCTTGAGGCAAAATCAAATAATGTAACTTTATTGGATATGGTGCTAATTATTTTGGTTACCGCTTATATGATTATGAAAATCACAAAATCATTAGGAGCAGAGATGTAATATTCAATGAAAAGGTCTTGTATAAGAATCAGCTGCAGGAAAAGAAACAGGAAAAAGAAAGCAAGGAATACACGGTTCTTGATGAGATAACTGAAAAAGTAAAGGTGCCTGAAAATAATAATAATCAACAACCACGGCAACAACAACTACCACAACAGCAACAGGCACCTCAAACACCTGAAAGTGGTGTTAGAAGATCTACCAGGATAAGTAGACCCCCTGAACGATACTCTCCTTCATTATATTATTTATTGTTGACTGATTCTGGTGAACTTGAATGTTATGAAGAAGCAATGCAGGTTGAAAGCAGGAAGAAGTGGGAGCTAGCCATGGAAGAAGAGATGGACTCCTTAATGCATAACCAGACTTGGGACTTAGTCAGGTTGCCTGCAAGTAAAACTACATTGCAGAATAAATGGGTTTACAGGTCGAAGGAAGAAGATGGAGGAAAACGGAGGTACAAAGCTAGACTTGTGGTGAAGGGGTTTGCACAGAAGAAAGGTATTGATTTTGATGAAATATTTTCTCTTGTTGTTAAAATGAATTCAATCAGAACTATTTTAAGTCTTGTAGTAGCGGAAGATTTACATCTTGAACAGTTAGATGTAAAGACATCATTTCTCCATGGAGATTTGGAGGAAGAGATATACATGCAGCAACCAGAAGGATATGAGGTAAAAGGGAAATAAAAATTGGTGTGCAGGTTAAAGAAGAGCTTGTATGGTTTAAAACAGGCTCCAAGGCAGTGGTATCTAAAATTTGACAAGTTCATGTCTGAACAAGGTTATACTAGATGTCACTCTGATCATTGTGTTTATCTAAAAAGGAAAAATGATGGCGGCTATATTATATTGTTATTGTATGTAGATGACATGCTTGTTGCAGGGTCTAACATGCAGGAAATAAATGTGCTCAAAAGAAAATTGGCAAATTCATTTGCAATGAAGGATTTGGGAGCTGCAAAACAAATCCTTGGTATGAGGATAACTAGAGACAGGAAAAATCTCAAATTAACACTGTCTCAAAATGAGTACATAGAAAAGGTGTTGAAAATATTTAATATGCAGAATGCAAAACCAGTTATTACACCTTTTGCTAGCCATTTCAAACTTAGTAAGGAGATGTGCCCAAAGACCCAAGAAGACATGGATTATATGTCTAAAGTTCCATATGCATCAGCAGTTGGAAGCTTAATGTATGCAATGGTCTGCACAAGGCCTGATATTGCACATGCAGTGGGAGTGGTAAGCAGGTACATGAACAATCTAGGAAAAGAACATTGGATGGCAGTAAAATGGATTCTCGGATATTTGAGAGGTACCACAAATCAAGCATTATGCTTTGGTGGTTCAAACATTGCTCTACAGGGATATGTTGATGCAGATATGGCAAGTGACAGAGATAAAAAGAGGAGCACTACAGGATATGTATTTACTGTAGGTGGAACAGCTGTCAGTTGGGTTTCAAAAATCCAAAGTGTTGTTGCACTTTCAACAACAGAAGCAGAGTATGTTGCTGCTACAGAGGCTAGTAAAGAAATGATTTGGTTACAAAAGTTTATGGATGAATTGGGTAAGAAGCATGATATGGGCATGCTATACAGTGATAGCCAAAGTGCTATTCATCTTGCAAAGAACTCAGCATTTCATTCTAGGACTAAACACATACATCTCAAGTACCATTTCATACGATCAGTATTGGAAGATGGAGAGTTGAAGCTGGAAAAGATACACACTAGCCAGAATCCTGCAGATATGCTAACAAAAGTTGTAACCAGGGAGAAACTGAGAACATGCTCAGTTTCAATTGGTCTTCAAGGATGACGATGAAGATGAGAAACAGCCAGGTCCAAAAGAGGAGTCATTGTCCAGCAAATGAAGCAGCGATGGAGTTGCTACAATCAGTCTCCAAGTGGGAGATTGTTGGGTGTGGAGCCTGATTATCTTGTTTACTTTTTATCACAGCATTGGACCCCTGTACCTTAAAAGGGGCGGCAACACCGCCCGTAATTTAATCAGCGCGAGTGGGGGGGGGGCCCGGGGGGGGGGGCGGTAGCGCTTTTCGGAGCCCCCCCCTGGCGGGAGTTCGGGGGCAGCGCCCCCGAAGCTAAAAATAGATGTAAAATTGCCTTGTAAAAGTATAGTAATTTCTAGTCAATCTGGGCCGTTCATTAGGCAAATGATCTGACGGTAGAAGTTATGTTTAGATTAGGGTTTTTTGCCCTAGAAGGCAACCCCTTGTATATATGAGGGTATTGTATTGCGTTTGTGTATTATGAGTGTATTCTCGGAGCGAGAAACAGAGAGGGAGACTGTGAGAGAGAACAGAGGATATTACAGCGGATCTGCTGTAGGTTTTGTCTCTTCATTTTGTTGGATAATATAAAGGAAGGACTGGCTGTTCGGGGTGGACGTAGCCCAAACTGGGTGAACCACGTATATCTGTGTCTCTTGTATCTCATTTGAAGCAGATTCTAAGAAGAGAAGAGTTTCTGGGTTTTCCCCTTGGAGGGGTTTTGCCCTGGTTGAGAGCCTAATATCTGTGTCCTCTATTGTTGCAGTTTATGTTCTTGATATTTGTTTGATGAAAGATCTAACTAAAAGAACACAAGAAAGCTAATAAGTTCACAAGCACATATTAAGGTTAAGGAAAATAAGTTTAATAACTGCTAATATTCATTCTCCAACATCCAAAACCCTAGCTAAGGGAAACAATGAAAACCCTAGATCATCCAAGGAGATCCAACAAGCATGCATCACACAAGCATGTTCTCAAAGGCAACATGTCTCCTCTTCTTCTTCACTTCATCAAGTACAACACACAACCAAGGGTTTCATCTCAAAATCTTAATCTCCAAATCTCCTACGGATGAAACCATAGCCCTAGTCTTCAAGATACTCCAAGAAGCATAAGAAAACATGGCAACTCCAAGGTCAAATTAGATAATTATATTAATGTCCAACAAATGACCACAAAAGTAGGCCAATGGGACTACTAAGTACAATGATGTCAATACAAAGCCGGAGTACGATATAATAGTGTTATCAGAAATAGACCCGAACCGGTGGAACTGGTCGGTCTGACTGGTTTGGGGACAAAACCGGTCCGGTTCGAGGTTCAGAACCAGAAAAGACTGGTTCAGTGTCGAACCAACCGGTTTTGTAATGGAACCGAATGGTTCAGCACTGAATCGACCTTTTTTCACTGAACCGACTAGTTCTGTATAAGTTGATCAAAGATGTTTGAAACACAATTTTTTAAGAAAAACCAAATTTTTTTGAGTGGGGTAGCCTAATATTCAAGCCTATGGCCCTGGTATTGCTATATAATTCATGGTAATGTTAAATTCTTAAAGTAAAAGTGACATTCTCCTTTATCTTTCATTTTCATTCTTTTACTTAAATTTTTAACATTACCATGAAGTGACTCGGTATGTTTGAGAGTGGTTCCGACCTCATTGGATTTCATATGGAGAAAGTAGAATTTTAGATCTCGCTCAAAATCCAACTAACTTAACATTTTTTCAGGATTTCAAGATTGGGGGAATTGCAATGTTTCCATCGAATTTGGTCATGTACAGGGGTATGGAACTAGCATTTAATCAAGAGCACCAAGCCCTCTATCATGGCCCTACTAAAAATGTACACATCACTCAAACAAAATCTTGACTCGACTTGCTACATTTTTTCTATCTTATTTTAATGCTTAGAGGGTGATATTGATAATGAAAATCCCAATATATGTTGAATGGTATTGTCATTGATGCCAACATTCGTTACTGAATGCTCTTAATATTTGTTTGGATTTCATCAGTTGGAAGCTCTAATGGACAAATCCCCTTGAAAACCCCAGAAGCCCCACATTTGTTGAAGCTTTTGGGTATGAAGATCAGGGATCTTGGGCTCAAGACCGGTATCATTGGATTCCTCTCGTCATGTCGATTCCAATGGTATGTGGATCATTACAAGGAGCTTCACGATTTGAGAGATACGCTTGATTAAAGATGGAAATTCCATTTGGTGGATCAAATCCCCAAAATTTGGTGATGTGGCAACATTCCATATGCTGGAGGATGGAAGAAATTAAAATTGAATTTGATCCTGAGCAAAAATCATGTTAATAATTATTAATTAGCACTTGGTCCAAATATTGTTGGACAAACTTAAATTAATTAATGGACCAAATTCTTCATCGCATGTTGAAAATTAATTAGCCTTTTGGTCCACAAATTTTCCTTGGTCCAAATCGTGAAGGTTGTTTAGCTCTTGGACCAAAAGTTAATAATCTTCTTTGACTAGGTCAAAAATTTTGAAGTCGGCTTCTCTTGAATCAATCCATATGGTTTTGGGAAAATCTTCCCTCCAAAGCCTATACATTATGCCCCTATTCCATTATTTTGACATGTGATTAATCAAGAAGTTTTGTTCTGAAATATTTGTGGCCTGGGTAGCCTTGCACATTTGAATAAGGTCAGTATTTGTGTGGTTGGGAGTTCGTTGGGCAAAATTTTATTTGGGATCAGGGTTTCGCTTTTCTTATGTAGGGCTGAGCTTTCACCGAGGACATGATCATATCTTCTCATCCACACAAGAATTCGATGCCTACTTGTTAATTTTGGGCAACTAGGTCCAAACTCCATGTTGCACTGCTCATATGATGATGGTCATATTTTTATTGGATTCCTCTTTCGGAGAGGTGCAAGAATGATCTAAAGATCATCTTGTTTGGATGAGCAGAACATATATTTTGAATTTATTTTCCACACATGTGCAAGGCCGGTCAGATTTGTAATGTAGGCTCACATGCCTAATAGCTGTGTCACACACCCTCACTGATGAATATAAATTGGAGAGACTTGGAGGTCATTTTCATCATCAACTCATCACACATCTCTCATTGTGATCTGATCTGTTCGTTAAGCCTTTGGAGGCCTCTTCCCTTCACACGTGCGGAGCTAGAGGAGATGTTTTCTGCGGATCTGTTTAAGGCTTGTTGCTGTAGCGTTGACCAACATTGACTGTGGTCAACCCTTGGTCGTTTGACCTCAAATCTCTGCCAAAATTCTGATTTTGAGAGGCCTATTGTTGGGCACTAAAATCGAGGAAAACAGAGCTGTTTGACTGAAGCCCTAATCTGTAGCGTTGACTTTTTGTTGCTGTCCAACGTTGATTTCTTGTGAGCTGTCTTTGAGGGTTGTAGGTGTGACACTTGGAGGATTGGCTGACCAAGAAAGACTTTGCTAGCTTAAGCATCCTATTGACTGTCGTAACACACAATATCTCGTATCTTTGCTGGACAAAAGGAATTGTAAATCTGATCTATATTATTGGCTTGTCTTCTATTGATCTATTATTGTGTTCTATCAGCATTTTACTTTCATGTTTGTGTGATTGCTATTTTGTATCGGGCCTAAGAAAGATTGAAGTAAAATTGCATCAAGCATAGAACACCATGGTTATCTAAATTTAACATGGGATCAGAGCTAAGGTGAAGACAAAGTCCAAGCTTGTGTTAGATGCAATCACTGAAGGAAGGAATCCTATCAAGGACAAATGGCCTCCTCAACCTACAAGGGTTTCAAGGCTGATGATAGATTCACTGATAACTCTGATTATCATGCATGGAAGATGTCCTTGGATTTGGTACTAGAAGACTAAGATGTCATGGACTACGTGCAGGGGAAGATTCAAGAGCCTCCATCAAATGCAGCTACTACCACGAAGTCGAAGTATAGAAAGGGGGAAATCAAAGCAAAGATGATTATCTGGGATTCTATTCATAAGCACTTGGTTGCTTACATTTTTGAGCTAAACACATCTAAAGAGATGTATGATAAGCTGGTGAGCATGTTCAGGGCTAGCAATGCTAATCAAATCCTTTTCTTCAAGAACCAATTGAAGAATATCAAGAAGGGCAAGGATGAATCTATTCAATCCTATTTTATGAGGCTCACTGAAATCCGGAATAACCTCCTAGCTATTGGGGAAGCAATATATGATCGAGAGATGGTTCTTATTGCACTTGGAGGTGTCCCCCGTGATTGGTATGTATTCAATACCACTATTCTTAATAATTATGTGATTCCTGATTTTTATGAAATATTGACGAGATGCACTCAAGAGGAAACAAGAATGATGGAATATGCCTCTAATGGAAATGGAAGTGACCCTAATTCCTTCGCCGCTCATGCAAAGAAGAAGAACCATGGTGGCCGGAGAAATCAAAACCATGGTAGAGCGGAGCCCAAAGGAAAGAAGGGAAGATGTTACACTTGTAACAAGTTTGGTCACTATGCAAGAGAGTGCCCCAATAGAAGGGACTCTCCCAGGGATGATGACAACAACAACTCGAGAGGGAATGGCAAGAACAACAAGTTCAAAGGAAAAAGGAAGGCTCCCTCTGATCATAGTGGAAATAGGCAACCTTTCAAGAGGTCAAGAAATTCCAGGTACGATGAGTCTAATGGTTTTTTTCTTTTTGTAAATTTGGAGGAACTATTCACATTAAGTAGAGAAAAATATCATACAAAAAAGCCTCTTGGCTGCAGATCAAAGTCTAGCTAAAACATAGGGTCGATCCCACACTTAGGGAGAGGGAAACAGGGGACGAAGCGCTGAGTGGGGAGACAAGATAATACTTTATAATCAAAATAAGAAAGCCAGAGATTTCTGAAACTGAAAAAAAGAACTGTAGATCTCGCATGCTGAGTGACTATCATAAAGACAAAAACCGGAAACTACCAAGAGAAGACCAGAGAATTAAGGACCCGAGGGGGGCTGCACATCTTCTTCCTCATTGAGATAGTCATCCACACTTATCGGGCAATCCGGGGTCCCTTCCTCAAGGTCGAAACGATGGAAATGAGACGGGCCTGCCTCCTGAGGATTCCTCATGGCAGGGACCTCCTCTTTGACTCTGGGGTTCGGATGCTGGTGCTTGGCAGAATTGCATTTCAACAGGTCATAATGCGGGGAGGAGCTATCAACAAAACATAGGTGGTGGACCGCTTTTACATAGGCTTCGAACTTATCTGACAACGTGTCCATTTTCTTTTCCAGACACTTGGTGACACTGTTTTGGTCCTGGAGAGCCATAGCTAACAAGGTCTTTGTGTGCCAGTGCAGACCAATGGCACGGGTGTAGAGATTCTCACGGCTTTTGGTTAAGGTGGGGTCAAGGATCCATTGGAGTGCTTTGTCTACCGTCTCCGAGGGGGTGGCTCTACGGCGAGCCGAAGCTTCCGCGTCCAACCTAGCCAGAATTTCCTGCATCAGATCAGGGGTGTTCTCCGCGAAGGAACGAGCCGCGTTGCGTGCCAAAATCTCTACCCTAGTTACCAGGGGGCGGGAGGGATTATCCTAGTAGGAGTTGCGAGTGCGACGGGTCTGGGGAGGAGGGTGGCGATGATGGGGAGCCATAGTCGGCAGCTTGCACAAAGAGAGGGAGGAATACAGCCAAAGCCGAGAGCAACAGATACTTCTCAGGGTGAGAGGGGGACTGAACTGAGGGAGATAATGAGGATTGATGGTGAGGTGAGGGGAATATATGGAGGCATTCCAAGGGAAATGCGGATCGAGCGAACAGTTGTTGCGCATGCAATCAAAGTTGATGGAGGCAGGCTTGGAGTAATGGTGATGCATGGGGGCGTACCGGGGTGAGCCTCCCAAGGACCAGCCACCACCCAGATCATTCATGAGAGGGGTTGCTGTGTACTTTGTCATAATGAGTGAAAGGATCTGGCGGTTCTGACAAGACCCCTGCCTTTTGAAGGTCAGTTTTGTTAATGAGCGTACAATCAGTTTTAACCGTTGGAGAGTCGATAGCTGTCCAGTCCTTGGAGACTAGTCTTGCTGAGGTTGTTACGCCTTGGTTAGCACGATAGTCGGCTAACTTGTTAGCTTCCCTTCTGACCGCACTGAAAGAGACACCTCTCGCTTCCCCAATGCTGTCTTTGATTCTGTGTAAGATTCTGTTAATACGGCAGCATTCTGAGACCTTAGCAACGCTACGTCCCTGCTGCAACTCCCTGCAATCTTGGGTAGCCACATTGGAGTCGCCCTCAACAAGCAGGGGCTAGTAGTTGTTCTGTTTGGCAATTGCTATACCATTTGCCAGCATGTGGAGCTCTGCTGCATTATTCGTGGTATGCTCCAGATTGCCGTATTAAATCCAAAGGATGGAACCCTGAGGGTTACGGAACACACCGCCGAATCCTGCCATTCCCGGGTTGTTCTTGGACACACCATCATAATTGAGTTTGATGAAGGAGAGGTCTGGAGGTTGCCAAATGGACAGAGGCAAGGGAGAAATAGAATCAGCGGGGGCGATGGTGCAGGAAGGGGGGGGGGGAAGTTGAGGAGGGAAAGAATTCTGCAATCAACTACAGAGGGAGGGTTTGGTGGGTTCTGGAGATTGGCTAAGGAGGCCGATTCGCGGAGAGTACTTTTAATTTTGTGGAGCGTCTGTTCTTCCTTAGAGGCAGAATCCCTGAAATTTCGGGAGTTATGCTCCTTCCAAAGGGCCCAACAGATGATGCTCGGGAGGAGATTCCAGGATAAATTGACGAGGGGCTGATAGGAGAAGGCAGGGCGCCAATTTTCCAGAGAGGAATGGATGGAATCAAGAGAGCGGTCAGAGGCTTTGAAGACATGAAAGAACCAGGACCAGATGTTGGAGGCATATGGGCAGGTGTTGAGGATATGATTGGTCGTTTCTGCTTTAGAGTGGCAAAGCATGCATACTGAAGGTCCTATGAAGCCTTTCTTTTGAAGATTATCCCATGTAAGAATTTTCCTGTGCATAACCAACTAGAGAAAGAGAGTAATCTTCGGCCAATGTTTCCTACTCCAGAGATTGTGCCATTTGCAATTTGGTTGGACAGGGATGGGATTTTGCAAGATGTTGTAAGCTTCTTTGATATTGAATTTCCTTGCCGCATTAGTTCCCCAGCGCAGGATGTCCGGTCCTTCCTCCTTTTGAATTTGCCTGTTATTTAGTTCCTTCGCTAGGGTATTGATCGGCTGATGGAGATGGTTGGGAAGAAAATCATGGATGTTCGCCCATTCCCTCCAATCTGAGTCTCCCGTGAGTTTCCAATAATCTTTGACTCTGCTTTTGTTGTGCACTTCAAGCTGCTCTTTGAGTGGCCTATAGATCTCCAAATCTAATTTGGGTTGTTGCTCCCAAGCATCCACCCAGAATAAGGCATTCTGACCATTACCTATTTCCCAGAAGCTATGGTCTTGAATGAGCGTTTTGTTGTCCCACGCCTGGTTCTAGATAGGAGAACCTTTGAGGTTGCCCGAAAGCTTGATAAGAGAGTCCCAAGGGAGAGTGGGGGCATATTTGGCCTTCCAAAGCAAGGCCCAGTGAGAGGAGGGATTAGTGAGCCAACGCCACCAGGTCTTGGCTCCCAGAGCCCTTCCCAAGACGTCTGGATCACGAAGGCCAAGACCACCCGCATCCTTGGGAGAGCAGACCTTATCCCAAGCCACCAAAGCCCACTTCCCTTTATTGGCCTTGCCTTTCCAGAGGAAATTCCTCTGAATGGCTCTGATCTGGTTCGAGATGGATCTCGTAGCAGCTATGGCCGAAAGATGGTAGAGGGGCATGGCCTGAAGAACAGAGCGAACCAGGATTAATCTACCAGCAAGGTTGAGGGACCGAAAGGTCCAGTTAGAGATTTTTTTCTTGAGCTTGGAGATGAGAGGTTCCCAATTCGAGCAAGCCAAAGGTTTGTCCGTAAGGGGAAACCCCAGGTACTTGGAGGGGAAACAACTCTTCTGGAAACCAAGGATCAAGGTGATGTGATTTTGGATAGCAGTGGGGGTGTTGAGAAAAAAGATTTTAGACTTGGCATTATTTACCGCAGAGCCCGAGGCCAGGGAGAAGTCATCCAAAATTTTCTTGAAAGCAAGGGCTTCCCTGGCAGTAGGGCAGCCCATAAGGAGAGTATCGTCCACAAATTGCTGGTGGGTTGAGGGAGGGAGGGGGGGTAGAGATTAAGGCCAGAGAGGAGATTGAACGAAGAGGCAGCAGAGATGGACCTGCCCAGACCCTCCGCCATGATGACAAAGAGAAAATGGGAGAGAGGATCCCCTTGTCTAATTCCCCTTGAAGGGTTGATGATAAAGGTAGGGGAGCCATTAAGAAGGATTGAGAAGAAAGCCCCTGAAACCAGAGCCATGATCCACTTGATGCAGTCTTTGTTGAACCCGAAGGCTGCTAACATATGTTTGATGTAATTCCAATTGATCTTGTCAAAAGCCTTGGACATATCTAATTGAATTAGCATACCCTGTTTGCCCTGGTCTTTGAGTGAGTGGATGATTTCCCGTGAGAGGATGATGCTGTCCATGATTTGTCTGCCCTCAACATACCCCGTTTGATTTGCAGAGATCAAGAGAGGCAAGAGTGGTTTGATGCGGTTGGCAAGAACCTTGGAGATAATCTTGTATATTACATTGCAGAGAGCAATGGGTCTAAATTGATCCGGAGTGTCCGCTCTGTCAGATTTAGGAATGAGCACCAGAAAAGTAGCGTTGAGGGAGGGAAAGATGGATTTCTTCACTCTAGATTCCTCCACCAAATCATAGACCTCGTCCTTGATCGTGCTCTGGCAAGCCTTATAGAAGTCAATGGTAAAGCCATCCGGCCCGGGTGCCTTGCCATTTGGCATTGACTGAATAGCCTCTTCCACTTCCTCGATGGTAATCCTTTTTAGCAGCATTTGATTATGTTCTCTAGTCAAAATAGATGGGATGTTGTTGGTGATCTTCCTGATATGATCCTCGTTGTGCTGACCCCCATCTTTGAGGATGCTCGAGAAGTGCTGATGCAGTTCTTCCTCAATTTCCTGATGGGTATTAAGCACGTGACCCTGCTTATTTTTGAGATTGAGAATCCTATTGTGCTTTCTGTGTTGGATCGTGGATTTATGGAAGAAGGCAGTGTTTTTCTCCCCGCCTTTGAGCCATCTGATCCTTGATTTCTGTCTCCAAAGGGTTTCTTCTTGGGAGACACTATCCTCCCACTATTTCTGTAATTCCATTTCAGCTTGTTTGGTTTCCTCTGTCAATCCATTTTGAATGATTTTTTGTCGAGTTTCTCTCATTTTTAGTTCTAACACTTTTTTCTCCGCTGTGATGTCTCCGAAGGTTTCTTGGTTCCATTTTTTAAATTCCTGCTTGATGAATGTTAGTCTCTGATGGAAGCCTTGCATCTTGCTGCCTTGTTGAGGGGGCGAAGTGGCCCACCATTCCTTAATTCTGTCTTGGAAATCAGGGTGGGAGAGCCAAAACGCCTCAAACCTAAAGGGAGCGTTCTTCGGCCTCTCAGAGATCTTAATGCTTAGAACGATCGGCCAATGGTCTGAGCCGACTTGCGGAGCAATACTGGCCTCTGTTTCCAGGGAGGAGAGGAATAACTCTTCTGAGAGAAGAAATCGGTCAAGTCTAGAAGCGATTTGACGCTCACCCCCTCTCCTGTTATTCCAGGTATGGATGCCATTCTTAGTGGGAGTATCGATGAAGCCTAGCTCATCTATCATGTTTTGGAAGGCTTGAGAGTCCGAATCTAATCTGGGAAGTCCACCCCTTTTTTCACCCAAGTTTAGGATCATATTGAAGTCACCAGCCAGGAGTTGGTACTTATGATCAAGAGGTTGGAGGAAGGATGTGAGATGATTGAGCCAGGCCAAGCGTTCATGAACTGTGTGGGGACCGTATACATTGGTAATACATAGCTATTCTTTAGTTCCTGTAATTTGGAGAATAGTGGTGAGGGCATGTCTGGAGGCAAAGGAGTCGATTAGATGAAACCTGGAGTCTTTCCAAAGCGTAGCTATGCCTCCAGCAGTGCCCGAGGCTGCAATGGCTACATGACTGTACTGCTTCTTAAAGCAGGCTTGTTGGATGGACATCATTTCAGTCAGTCCACTTTTTGTTTCTTGTAGCATTAGAATATCCATTTTTCCTGAGGTAACCTTGGATTTGAGGATCCTTTTTTTTTGTAGGACTATTGAGTTCCCTTATGTTCCAAGATGTGCAGATCATGATAAAATATTGGGAGTTAGAGATAGAACCTTTACCTTGCCCGCATTGATGAGTTCGTTGCCGAGCTCTTGGAGGTGTTGACTATTTGTTTTCCATCCTCTTCTTTTTGGTTGCCCTTTTGTGATCTGGTTGTTGGCTTTAACGTTCGCTTTGATACCTCCAGCTTGGTTTTTTCCTTTGCTTTGATGTTCTCTTTGCTTTTGGAAGTTTTGTTGCAGAGTATATGCTTCTTCAATTCTTTGGAGGTAGTCTTCTGGTATACCCTCAAACCCTTTTGAGGTCCATTCCTTTGAGATCTTCTGCAGGTCCATTCCCATCAGGATGTCCTCTATTGCTTTTTCCTCTGAAGTAGGTAGGTCTTGTATGAAGTCCATGTCATTTTCCTCCTGAGTTGCTTGTTCTACTTGAGAGAGATTTAATGTGTTCTCCATGTCTGTATCCATTTCCATGTTCTGTTCATTGTTCTGATCCTTGCTGTTGCTATACTGTCCAGTTTCCTCTGTAGTAGGAGCAAGGATCTCATATCTAGTAGGAGCAAGGATCTCATATCTATTTTGATGTGTCTGTTTTGGGATTTCTCTTCCGGTGTTGTTCCTTCTGTTTTGCCTGCTTTTGTGACTTACTTTGATGAATCCTTGCTCATCCTTCGTGCTCGATGGACTTTCTTTTGGGGGTGGCTGGTTTTGTGGGCAGTCTCTAAAGAGATGACCATGTTTGTGGCATTTCCTGCAACAAAATGATATATGTTCATAGTCCACTGCTTGAGTCCAAGTTTCGTCCCGGAAGTTCAAGTTGATGGCTTTTGAAATCAGAGACATCAATATATGCGCAGATTCGAGCACATGAAATATAATGACCATTCTTAGTACCATCTGACATCTTGATGTATTCTCCCAGACTATTGCCAATGGCTTAGAGAATCGAGGGTGCCCAGTAGTCTGTGGGGAGAGAATAAAGTCTTACCCAGACTGGGACTCGAGTGAAGTCTTCTTTTTCAGGAGTAAAGTTCTCCTTCCAGAATCTCATATAAAGACTTGCTGAGTTGAAAAAATACGGACCCCCTTCGAAAATTCTATCCTTGTCTTCCAGGAGAGAAAAGACAATAGTGAAGAAACCCTTCGATCCGAGCTGAAGTTATATTGCCCCTTTAGGGTTCCATTTAGCTTGGATCCAACCTTTAAGGGCTCTTTCTAAGGGCCAGATTCCCATAAATTTACATATGATGGCATGTTCTTTCATGTACTCTCTGTAGACCTCTATATCTAGATCCTGAATGACTATTTCCGGGATTTTCGATGCTTTTGGGTGGCATGCATGTGTATTTTGCTTCTTATCCTGATCCCTTTCTTTAGCCTCAGCTTTTTTACCGTCCTGGTTCTTTGACAGGTGTATTGTCCACTCAGAATCCCCTGTCATATCTTGCTGACCGTTTGCAGAGGAAACCTGCCTGGAGCTGTGGTTATCTTTGTCTTTTTCCTGACAAGGGGAGCTCGGGCGTAGCTCCAGATCTAAACGGGGAGAGGCTGAACATTTTATTAGGCGCGTGAATAACGAGAGGTTAGGAGTGTGGGAGGAGCCCACAACCTGTTCTTTGAAAGAGGACCCCGTGTGGCGAGCATTCTGCTCCATAGCAGATGCCACAGAGGCCAGGAACAGTGCAAAGAAGGGCCACAGGCGCAGAGCCTGCAGCAACCCTGGGCTGACTGCAGAGGAACCCAAGGGATAGGGCAAGAGCTAGGGTTTCGTTGCAGACGCAGTTTCGCATCACGATGAGTCTAATGTTGTTGATAATAAGAGAAATGAATTTATTCTTGTATCTGCCCTCTCTGCTGCATCTCCACCCGACACCTTGGATGTCTGGTTGATTGATAGTGGTGCTTCAAGGCACCTCACTGGTTATAAAGAAGCCCTCTATGATTTGGTTGAGAAGGATAACAATCTGGAAATTATCCTTGGAGATAATGCCACCTATCCCATAAAAGGGACAGGGACTGTGACCCTCCATCTATCTCAAGGTCACAAAGGCTTCAAGGTGGCATTCGTTGATGGAAAGGTACTTATCTGGAAGAAGAATTTCAAGGAAGCTCTTTCTATTGGTTTTAGAGTTGATACACTCTACCAGGTTGTGGAGGAAGTCCATTGGGGGCTATGTCATGTGATACAACTCTTCAAACAGAGTTATGGCATCGGAGGTTTGCACATCTTCATAACAAAGCCCTTCCCAAAGCAAGGAAGGTGGTGACAGGGATGCTCGAATTTAGAGATGATCATGAAGTTATTTGTCAGGGTTGTGCTGAAGGGAAGCATACAAGGGGACCATTCCCCTCTAGTGTCACAAAGAGAACAGATATCTTGCAGTTGACACATTCTGACTTATCTGGTATGCTGCCCATGACATCTTTGGGATGATGTTCCTATTACATGACTTTTACAGATGACTTCTCCCACAAGACCTGGATATATTTCTTGAAGAAGAAGGACAAAGCATTCAAATGGTTTCGTACCTTCAAGGCCCTGGTGGAAAATCAAATCGAGAAGAAAATCAAAGTTTTGAGGACCGACAATGGGACCGAGTACGAGTCAAATGAGTTTAATGAATTTTGTAGAGAAGCCGGCATTAAGAGGGAGACCACAACTGCGTACACTCCTAAGCAAAATGGTGTTGCTGAAAGAAAGAACAAGACCATTGTGAAATTTGCCCGCGCCATGCTATGTGACCAAGGTCTTCCGAAGTTTCTATGGGGAGAAGCTGCGAACACTGCTGTGTACGTTCAAAATAGATGCCCACATTCTGCTCTGGACTCCAAAACTCTCGAAGAAGTCTTCTCTGGTAAGAAACCTGATATTTCTCATTTTAGAGTTTTTGGTTGTCCTGTTTACTTTCATGTGCCGAAAGAAAAGAGAAGCAAGCTGGATGCTTCTGGAAAGAAGGGAATGTTTGTGGGCTATAGTGAAACTTCGAAGGCATATATAATCTATATGCCTGGTCAAAGAGAAGTGGAGATATGCCACGATGTCACCTTCGATGAAGATGTTGCCCTCAAGAAAGTGAGAAATCTTCCTAGCTCCAAGGAAGAAAAAGAAGATGAAGAAGCGGGGAAGTTGGAAGAGCCGAAGGATGAATTGATGCCCGATGTTGAAGGACCTATGGATCCTATTGATCCACCTCCTTCAAATAAGAGAAGACCCTCATGGCTCAGGGATACTCTCGCAGATGCCGAGAGACATATTGCCCCAAGGGGGACATTCCGTGAAAGCAAGAAGTCGAAGAGATACCAAGGGTATCTAGCAGCCATGAGTACGATAGTACAATCTGAGCCTGGATCATTTGAAGAAGCCATAAAGCATCAAGTTTGGAAGGATGCTATGCACAAAGAATATGAGTCCATTATGAAAAATGATGTCTAGGAAGTGGTCCCGAGACCAGAGGACAAACCTTTTGTCACCTCGAAATGGCTCTATAAGATAAAGCATGGATCTGATGGAAGTGCTGAAAAGTACAAGGCAATACTTGTTGCCCGAGGCTTCTCTCAAAAAGAAGGCGTAGATTATGATGATATATTTTCACCTGTGGCCCGCTATACCACCACCTGATCTATTATTGCCCTTGTTGCAACGCAAGGATGGAGTCTCCATCAGATGGATGTGAAGACCGCTTTTCTGCATGGTTCTATAAAGGAAGAGGTGTATGTGGAGCAACCTCTGGGGTTTGAAGTCAAAGATAGAGACACCTATGTATGCAGGTTGAAGAAAGCCCTCTATGGGTTGAAGTAAGCCCCCAAGGCTTGGTATGAGATGATAGATAGCTACTTGATGAAGCTGGGCTTCACTCGAAGTAATGCTGATTCGAACCTTTATTTTAAGGTTGATAGAGAAAGGCCTCTCATTCTGGTTCTTTATGTTGACGATCTCTTCTTGACAAGTGTTGACCCTCTCATTCATCAGTGTAAGAGGGAGCTAGCTTCCGATTTTGAGATGAAAGACCTAGGGCTGATGCACTACTTCCTAGGCTTGGAGGTCTAGCAGAGGCCAAGCGAGATTTTCCTTTCTCAAGGAAAATATGTCGTGAAGCTACTGGAGAGATTTGGTATGGTGGACTGTAAGTCTGTGTCGACACCGATGGAACTCAACTTTAAGAAGTTGTGTGGAAACGTTGTTGGGCCCGTGCTAGCAAATCATACCAAGTATTGACAACTCGTGGGGGCCCTGATGTTCCTAGTGAACTCCCGTCGGGACATATGTTTTGTAGTGAACACTTTCAGTCAACATATGGTTGATCCTCATCACATTCACTGGATTGGTGCCGAGAATCTATTGAGATATCTTCGGGGCACAATCAACCATGGGCTGAGATGCACTGCCAGGAGTTTGAGACTCCATGGATATACTGATCTCGATTGGGCTGGCAGTGTGGTGGATCACAAGAGCACATTTGGATGTTGCTTCACCTTGTGTTCTGCTTCGATATCTTGGATGAGGAGGAAGCAGAAGTCGGTGGCTTTGAGCACCGCTGAGGCCGAATACATTGCAGTGAGTATGGCCTGTTGTGAAGCTGTTTGGTTGCGAAAGCTCTTCAGTGAGTTGTTTGGGCATGTGCTAGATACCACCATTATCCTTTGTGATAACCAGAGTGGGATTCGTATTTCCGAGAATCCCGTGTTCCACGATCGATCCAAGCATCTTGATATCAGGTACCACTTTATCCGGGATATGGTACAACGAGGCGCCGTAGGGCTCGATCATATAGGAACTGATGAGTAGGTTGCGGATATTCTCATGAAGCCCCCGGGGAAGGTCAAGTTCCTAACCTTCTGTGAGAAGCTTGTGTGAACATTTCTGAATCTTATACTTATGCAGAAATCTTACTGTTAAATCTAGTTATGCTCCTTCTACTTAATTAAGTTATTAACTGAATAAATTCAGATTAATATCGAAGCAAAACACATAACAAACCTTCACCAATCCAGATCTAGAAAAAGTACATGCACATAGACAAAGTGACACAGTGATTTTCTGGACAAATAGTCCCCAGAAAAACCTAATGCGGGAAAACCGGTCTACTGGTTGCTGGAGGGTTTTATTATTAAGAATTTTCTGAATATAGCAAATCTGGGTTCCAGATCTGGAAAACCCGACAAAGAAATAATAGATCTACAACTCACTAGTTATTCTGAAGCCAAAATAATGACTGATCCACACCCTCAAACGAGATTTACAGGACTCAGCCAAAATTAGGCCCTAGAAACCCCAGCGCTGCCCCTAAAGCTCCTGCGTCAACCTTTGAAGCCCCTGCGTCCCTCAGCGTTGGCCTGGAAAGGGCTGCGTTACCCCAGACTGGCTGACGCAGTCCTTACGCTACCCCTTAGGGTCTTTGCGTAACCCCTGAGGGCTTCCAACTAAATCACGCTGTCCTAGGAGGGACTGCGCAACACCTGCGTAGCACAGTTGCTGCCCTTCTTGCTACTGCTCTCCTGCTTCTCTGCGCTGCTTCTCTGAGATGATCTATGTCTCTTGCTGATTCTAGACGTCGGGATCAGATCATCCCCTTCGTCTAAATTCTCCTCTTTGCCGCTGAAACACTTTTGAGAATTCTTAGCAAACCCGCCCTAGAATCTCAGCTTAGCTTCAGTGCTCTGCTTCTGTGTGTCTTTACAAATGACCCCAAGCCCTTCCTTTATACTTTTCTTGTTGGGAAACCAACGACCATGATCAAATCTTGAATCAATGGTTAAGATTAAAAGAAAGCTTGATCTGTGTGACTTAAGACAATTTCATCACATGTTTAATTTAATTAACTTTAATTATTTCATTTTCATAAGTTTAGACTTAGGAAATACATTAAATTAATTAATTAATTAAATATCTCCCAAATCAGATGAAATTTCCCAAATCCCTTTCTGGGTCTTGTAGATCAAGTGTACTCTAGTCCCTCCACAAAATTTGGGAGCTAGAGCACAACTGATGCTACCCCAAATACAAAAAATCTCAACACTCCCTCTTAGCATCAAGAGTGTGCTCTAGCAATACATCACACTATGCATTACAAGATTTTGGGCACTAATTCTGTGTTGCTGATGCTTGTCCTGCTGCCACTCAACTCTGCACTGGTGTTGCCCATGACTCTGCCACTGCCACTGCAACATATGTACTTCAGCTCCCTCTGAATTTGCTTCATCTGTGCTGCTCATAGCACTGCCACTGCTGTTCTGTTGCACTGCAACTTCAGTTGTTGAGAGAAACAACTGAATCTCTTGCCCAATATTTGACAGACAAGTTAGTTGGGTTGCATCCTCATCACTGAAGCTCCATAGGCTGCTGATTTGTGCTGGCATCTGAAGGATGACATACAGCAACAACTCTGCACTGCGTAAGCAGACTCCCTCTCCACTGCTGAAGTCACATCAGCCCCTTGTGTTGAAATCCCTCACGTTGCTACTGTGCTGCATTGTCCTCCTGAAGCCTCCACGCTGCTACAACTCTACTCTACGCTGCTGAAGTCACATCAGCCCCTGTGCTGTTGCTGCCTCTACGCTCCTGCTGCATCTGCACTGTGCTGCTCCTTCCAGCCTTCAAATCTGCCTCTGCTTCATCCGTGATCTATGCACCCATTGCTCCACTTGTCCCGCTACAATCTTAAGGCTGTCATAGCTTGCATGTGATCCAAGATATGAGTTGCCCAAAGATCCCGCCTCTCATTCTGTAGCTCCTCTACAGATCCATGTCGCTCCACTTTCGTGGTTCATGAGCGCTCATGGCTGCATCATCTTCCGACCCATCATCCGCCACAACAACCTTGGAAGAAGAAGCTTCCTTGTCCCTTTTCTTCTGAGGACAATTGCTGGCAAAATGTCCCATTTCACCACACTAGCACTTGATCTAGACGGATCCTTCTTCTTCTTTCCTTGCTGCCTCTTTGATGCCAAGGCTACATCTTCTTCATCTTCCTTCTTCACTCTGCTCAATCTAGAGTTATACTGCTTCTTGGTAATTCTGCATAGTTCTTCTTGACGCAGAATTGCCCACAAGCTGTACCAATCTGGGAGGTCCGCTCTGCCCAAGATACTTTGGACAAAGGTTTCCCACTCATCTGTGATTATGTTGAGAGTAGTCGTGACCATCAGCTCATCTTCCACCTTGGCACCCGTCGTAGTCAATTGATCTCTGATCGAC
Source organism: Pinus albicaulis (assembly GCA_034641835.2). Taxonomy (NCBI): domain Eukaryota; kingdom Viridiplantae; phylum Streptophyta; class Pinopsida; order Pinales; family Pinaceae; genus Pinus; species Pinus albicaulis. The sequence goes on along the minus strand of CM076579.1, from coordinate 1,150,436,362 downwards.
TGCAATTTGAAGAGGAAATGTTCCATGTCTTCACCCTTGGTCATCATGAATGACCGCATCTGAGTCTCCAACATCATCTTCCTTTGGAGAGACTTTCCCTTATATAGGGAAGTTAAGGCCTTCCACATGTCATTAGCTGTCTTGTTTTCAGCTATGTGTGGGACAATATGGTCCTTAATTCCATCCATGATGTGCTGCTTGGCATGCCCAACAGCTTCATTATGCTTCCGTAGGAGAACTTCATCGGTTGGTGTGGCCAGAGTTTGCTCTGCATGGTCTCTTAGATGATATGCCTCTAGGACTATCAGGATCCTAGCCTTCCAAACTGAGAAGTTGGATAGGCCATCCACTCTGTCCTGATCACGCAGTCCATGAGGAGCCATCTGCTAAAAAATGTATCAGAACTTCCCTTTCTCTTTGCTAGAGAACTGGATCTAAGGCCCTTGGCGAAACATGCACCTTCTACTCCCTCTGACAATTGATTTCCCTCGGAAATCTACCAAATCAACAATGATTCAACTCTCCTTGATCCTCTAATCAATTTGCAAGTTTCTTTGGCTAGAAACTCTCTGAGAAGCTAATCTCCTCCCGCTCTTTGTCACTTGTGCTTAGGCTAAAAATCTGAAAACTTTAGAAATTTAACCCCACCAACACCTTTTGATTTTCTGCAGCTATGCTTCAAGCTTTTCTAGATCTGACAGATTCAGATTTGTGTCACACTTGCTGGCTTCTGACAATCCCAACGTTGTCTTTGCGCTGCCTCTGCGCAGTAATTGCATGGGCTTGCTGTGAGATAGTGTTGAATTGCATCATCCTGCCCTCTGCGTAACTTCTGCAGCTCTGAAAACTGCGTTGTCCCTCCAGATCTGCCCTTCTGTTGCCTTTTCCTGCTGCTTTCTACAGCAAGAACCTTCAGTATTCAGCTGGTGACCCTCCTAGATCTGCAATTGCTCTGATACCATGTGAAAATTTCTGAATCTTATATTTATGCAGAAATCTTACTGTTAAATCTGGTTATGCTCCTCCTACTTAATTAAGTTATTAACTGAATAAATTCAGATTAATATCGAAGCAAAACACTTAATAGACCTTCACCAATCCAGATCTAGAAAAAGTACATGCACACATAGACAAAGTGACACAGTGATTTTCTGGACAAATGGTTCCCGGAAAAACCCAATGCAGGAAAACTGGTCTGCTGGCTGCTGGAGGGTTTTATTATTAAGAATTTTATGAATACAACAAATCTGGGTTCTAGATTTGGAAAACCCGACAGAGAAATAATAGATCTATAGCTCACTGGTTGTTTTGAATCCAAAATAATGACTGATCCACACCCTCAAACGAGATTTATAGGACTTAGCCAAAATTAGGCCCTAGAAACCCCAACGCTGCCTCTGAAGCTCCTGCGTCAGCCTCTAAAGCCCCTGCATCCCTCAGCGCTGGCCTAGAAAGGGCAGTGTTACCCCAGACTGGGTGACGCAGTCCATACGCTGCCCCTTAGGGTCTCTAAGTAACCCCCGAGGGCTTCTGGCTAAATCACGCTGTCCTGGGAGGGACTGCGCAGCACCTGCGTAGCACAGTTGCTACCCTTCCTACTACTGCTCTCTTGCTTCTCTGCGCTGCCTCTCTGAGCTGATCTTTGTCTCTTGCTGATTCTAGACCCTAGGAACAAATCGTCCCCTTGGTCTAAATTCCCCTCTCTGCAGCTGAAACAATTCTGAGAATTCTTAGCAAACCCACCCTAGAATCTCAACTTAGCTTCAGTCCTCTACCTCTGCGTGTCTTTACAAATGAACCCAAGCCTTTCCTTTATACTTTTCTCGTTGCGAAGCCAACGGCCATGATCAGATCTTGAATCAATGGCTAAAATTAAAAGAAAGCTTGATCCGTGTGACTTAAGACAATTTCATCACATGTTTAATTTAATTAACTTTAATTATTTCATTTTCCTAAGTTTAGACATTGGAAATACGTTAAAATAATTAATTAATTAAATATCTCCCAAACCAGATGAAATTTCCCAAATCCCTTTCTGGGTCTTGTAGATCAAGTGTACTCTAGTCCCTCCACAAAATTTGGAAGCTAGAGCACAACTGATGCTACCCCAAATATACAAAATCTCAACAACTTGGAATCGTGGAAAGACCCTATTCTGAGGGTCCTGCTTGAGTTGGACTATGAGCTCTGGGAGCTTCAGGGGGCTTGGGGATAGCTTCTTGGAGCTATAAGCACACATAGGGCTAGGCTTGCCGAACCTTGTTGTGCTTCTGCCCCACCATTATGATATTGAGTTGGCTCACCTCTCTTTGATCTGTGCCGCGCACACATCCTACCCATGGAGTTTCGGACTCATGGGAAGTACCTCTCATTTGGCCAATGAGGTGGGAAATGTCGATAGAGACCAATAGCAAGATTGATGGACGCATCGACGATTGTCGTACTCTCTATGTCTAGGATGGCACGTGTCCAACACCTTGATCTGGGATCAAGTATGATGGGGTCCTTACCTCTAAACTGACTTCGGGTTAGTAAACTAACTTTAGGTTAGTATGAAACTCTTTTTTAGTGCAAGAGAGGTTTTAACCAATAAGCTAACTTCGGGTCAGCTGAGTGTGATGTTTTTGTGACTCACCTTTTGTTCTATCTGAGAAAGAGCCAGCAAAGCAAATTACGGCAGGATGACGCACGATGTTTGGTGAAAGTACATCATGGTACTGATGGATGGCACTTGTGGATAGATGGAGTTCTCCCTAGTTGAGAGAGAGTGTTAATTTTGGGCAACTAGGTCCAAACTCCATGTTGCACTGCTCATATGATGATGGTCATATTTTTGTTGGATTCCTCTTTCGGAGAGTTGCAAGATTGATCTAAAGATCATCTTTTTTGGATGAGTAGAACATATATTTTGAATTTATTTTCCACACATGTGCAAGGTCGGCCAGATTTGTAATGTAGGCTCACATGCCTAATAGATGTGTCACACACCCTCACTGATGGATATAAATTGGAGAGACTTAGAGGTCATTTTCATCATCAACTCATCACACATCTTTCATTGTGATTTGATCTGTTCGTTAGCCTTTGGAGGCCTCTTCCCTTTAGACGTGCGGAGCTAGAGGAGTTGTTTTCCGCGGATCTGTTTAGGGCTTGTTGCTGCAACGTTGACCAACGCTGACCGCGGTCAACCCTTGGTCGTTTGACCTCAAATCTCTGCCAAAATTCTGATTTTGAGAGGCCATACTGCTGGGCACTAAAATTAAGGAAAACATAGATGTTTGACCGAAGCCCTAATCTGCAGCGTTGACTTTCTGTTGTTGTCTTGCGTTGACTTTGGGTTGACCAGTGTTGACTTGTGATGAGCTGTCTTTGAGGGCTGTGGGTGTGACACTTGGAGGATTGGCTGACCAAGAAAGACTTTGCTGGCTGAAGCATCTTGTTGACTGCCGTAACGCACAATATCTTATATCTTTGCTGGACAAAAGGAATTGTAAATCTGATCTATATTATTGGCTTGTCTTCTGTTGATCTATTATTGTGTTCTATCAGCATTTTACTTTCATGTTTGCGTGATTGCTATTTTGTATCGGGCCTCAGAAAGATTGAAGTAAAATTGCATCAAGCATAGAACACCATGGTTATCTAAATTTAACACTACTCTTTGACAAAAACTCTACGGCCAAGAGGAACCATGTTTATCTGATCAAGGGATATATGTATCTTGGTTTCTGGAATGGGGATTCGTTGTTTTCTTTTGCAAATGTCTCCATGGCTTGTTGCTAGAGAAATCTCATTTGGGCTTATCTGAGTGTTGTGTAACCAGCTCCAAAAAGAGAAGAAAAGAGATATCAACGCCTTAGAAATGAGCCTCTTCGAGGGGGCAACCTCCAATACATTACATAAATGAACAATTCTTGGATGATTCAATTCACAAAACCTCCTTTCTATATATAGGAGTCCATGGGGCCATAATGTAATCCTAGTGGGCCACAATGTAATCCTAGCCGACCTAACAATAATAATTTAAGGGCACAATAATAACAATATGGGGGTTAAAGGGGTACAATAATAACAATAAGGGGGTTACACTAACAACAATAAGGGACTATACTAGTAATATAGGGACCTAACATGCCCCTCTCCTTCAAAAAAGTGTTGTCCTCAACTCTTGAGTAGCTCTGGGTGCTTCTGTATAAAATTCTCATCCTCCCATGTAGAATCTTCAGTGGGTAAGTTCTTCCACTTGATGAGATACTCTGAAATTGATCGATTCCGTAGTTGTCGAGTTCTTGTTTCCATGACCGCTTCTGGTTCCAATATGATTTTTCCTTCCTCATCAAGTTCTGGCAATATTGTTTGAGCTGGAAGATTTTCTCCTATAACCTTCTTTAAGCATGAAACATGGAAAACTGGATGTACTCGCGAAGAAGCAGGAAGCTCCAATTTGTATGCCATAGTACCAATCTTTTGCAACACCTTGTAAGGACCATAGTACTTTGGCGATAATTTATTATCCTTCTTAGCTTGCTTGAGGGACATTTGTTTGTATGGTTGTAGTAGTAAAAATACCCAATCTCCTACATCAAAACTTCTCTCGTTGCGATGTTGATCTGCCTGTTGTTTCATTCGATTTTGTGCCAAATTCAGGTTATCCTTTAAGATTTGGAGAACTTCTTGCTGATGCTCGATGTGATCTTCCACTGCTTGAACCTTCGAATTTTTCCTTAAAGATGATGTGATCGATGGTGGATGATATCCATAAAGTGCCATAAATGGGGTCATTTTTGCTGCAGTATGGAAGGAAGTGTTATACCACCATTCAGCGAGAGGTAACCACTTGACCCATTGTGTTTGTTTATCAGATACAAAACAACGAAGATATCCTTCCCAACATTTATTTACTATCTCAGTTTGACCATCAGATTGAGGATGCTAAGATGAGCTATGAGTTAATTGAGTACCCAAACAAGAAAATAACTCCGTCCAAAATTTCCAGTAAAAATGGGATCTCTGTCGCTCACAATAACCCTTGGGCTTCCATGTAGCTTTTGAATTCTATCCATAAATGTAGTAGCAACCGTACTTGCTTTAAATGGATGAGATAATGCACAAAAGTGTGCATACTTGGTAAGTCTATCAACTACCACCATGATGACACTCTTTCCTTCTGACTTAGGTAAACCTGTGATAAAATCCATTGAAATCTCCTCCCAACGTTGACTTGGAATGGATAAAGGTTGTAGAAGTCCTGGGGTCTTAATTGTTTCCACTTTATTCTGCTGGCAAACTAAACATTCCGCCACAAACTTTCGAATATCAGATTTAAGGCCATCCCAAAAAAATTCTTTCTTCACCCTGTGGTAAGTTTTTAAAAATCCCGAGTGTCCCCCTAAAGGAGAAGTGTGCAATTCCAGAAAAATCTTTTGTTTTAGTTGGGAATTCTTACAAAGATATAAGCGATCTTTGTACCATAAGGAATCATTTTTCCAACTAAATGTATCAGATGTACTAGGATCTTGCCGCAACTTTTGAATGAGTGTCCATACATCTTTGTCCTTCTTCCATTCATCTCTTGCTTTGGTTATCCAATCTGGCTGGATAATAGAAATGGCACAAAGCAATGCTTCCACCTCTTCATTCTTTCTTGAGAGTGCATCTGCAACAACATTAAGCTTTCCTTTTTTGTATATTATTTCAAAGTCATAACCCAACATCTTTGTGACCCATTTTTGCTGCTCTTCTGAAGATAGTCTTTGTTCCAAAAGTGTTTAAGACTATCATGATCAGTTTTTACCTTGAAGTGTCTTCCCATTAGGTAAGTTCGCCATTTCTTTAGTGCATGTAGTATTGCTAACATTTCCTTCTCATAAATAGGCTTCTGTAAATACTTTCCTTTGATTGGACGACTTTCAAAAGCAATGGGTCTTCCTTCCTGCATTAAAACTGCACCAATTCCATTTCCTGAGGCATCACATTCCACAATAAAGGCTTTTGTGAAGTCTGGTGTAGCTAAGACCGGTGCTAGGCACATTGCCTCTTTAAGACGTTCAAAGGCCTTAGTTGCTTCAGGAGTCCATGAAAATGCATCTTTTTTCAATAATGTTGTTAGAGGTGCTGCTATTCTCCCATAATTCTTAACAAACTTGCGATAATACCCTGTTAACCCGAGAAATCCTCGCAACCGCTTTATGGTTGTGGGAACTTTCCATTCCTTAATGGCTTTAATTTTGTTAGGGTCCACTTTAACCCCCTCGTGAGATACAATATGACCCAGATATTCCACCTCTTGTACTCCAAAGAAACATTTGGACTTTTTTGCATATAATTGTTTCTCCTGCAATAGTTTGAGCACCCTGTCAACACGTTCAACATGATCCTTCCAAGACCTGCTGTAGATTAGTATATCATCAAAAAATACTAGCACAAATTTTCTAAGGAAGGGTTTGAAAATGGAATTCATCAACCCTTGAAATGTAGAAGGTGCATTGGTAAGGCCAAATGGCATGACCAAAAATTTATAATGACCCTCATGAGTTCGAAATGCTGTTTTTGGAATATCTTCAGTCTTCATTCTAATTTGATGATATCCCGAACGAAGATCCAACTTGGTAAAATAAATTGCTCCATGTAATTCATCCAATAATTCATCAATCACAGGAATGGGAAATTTATCTTTAATGGTGAGCTTATTGAGCTCCCTATAATCGGGACACATTCGCCATGATCCATCCTTCTTGTGTACCAATACTACAGGAGTAGAGAAAGAACTTTGACTAGGTTGAATTATACCCGCCTCTAACATTTCTGCAATCATATGTTCAATTTCGCTCTTTTGGAAGTAAGGATATCTATAAGGCCCGATGTTTGGAGGAACACTTCCCGGAATCAAATGAATAGCATGATCATGATCATGAATAGGTGGGAGTCCTTTGGGAGTTTCAAACACCTTGGAATGATTGTCCAAGACTTGTTGGAGATCTGCAGAAATAGATGATTTTGATGTTGGAACTTCTATTGAGCATAATTGTGCAATTACGCCTCGCTGTTCTTTCTTTAGAAGCTTTGTCATGACATTAGAGCTTATTATCCTTCCTGGCTTCCCCGCAATACCCCGTAATTCGACTTCCTTTCCTTCTGAAAAAAATTTCAAGAAAAGTTCTTGAAAATTAAAAGCTACCGTCCTCAAAGATTGTAACCATTGTACTCCTAGTACAACATCAGCACCTCCCATAGGAATGGAAAGCATTGGACTAGTCAATACATATTCCCCCATGGTTAGCTTGATATTATGGCATTTTCCCGAGCAATTTATAGTTCCTCCATTTGCAACCATCACTTGACATTCTGGTGCTGGGTATAGGAAACAATTTAATTCCTTGGCTACCTTATAATGAATAAAATTAAGGGTGCTACCTGAATCAATCAACACTATTACCCTTTTCTTCTTGATATGTCCTTCTATCTTGAGAGTTTGAGGAGTGGTAATTCCTGCCAGTGCATTACACGATATGGTCGGATTCATTTCTTCCTCTTCTAGGGGTGGTTCCCGGTGTATATCCTCTTCTTGTTCATTTTCTTCTTCTTCTTCACAATCTATGTAAAATAATTTCTTCTCAGCACACTTATGACCTTTAGTGTATTTGCTATCACAAATGTAGCAAAGCCCTTTTGCTCTTTTTTCTTCCAATTGTTGTGGTGTCAACCTTGTAGGTTGTGGAAATCTAGGCGTAGCAACACTTCCTTCTTTATAGAATTGAGTGGTAGGCTTCCTTGTCGCCATAATTTTACTTTCAACTTTTCTTGCCAACCTGAATGCCTTCTCCAATGAATCAGGTTCCAAAACACGAACTTCATGTTGGATGTTATCCTTTAGAGTGCCTATGAAGAGATCAATCCCGTGTTCCTCTGGAATATCAGTTACCCTTATATTCAATTTTTGGAAGTCCTCAATGTGCTGCCCCACTAAACCCTTTTGTTTGAGATTTATCAATTGGCTAAAGAAGGTGTTGCTCTTTGTATCCTCATAATGTGCTATCATTTCCTCCGTAAAAATTGACCAAGTGACAATTTTTTTACGGAGCAAAGCCATCGATACCATACAAATGTATTTTGTTCTAAATGTAAAGTTGCAATGCGTACCTTTTGTGTGTTTTGCACATTATGGAGATCAAAATATTGCTCCATCTGTAGTATCCATGTTACAGGATCCTTTCCATCAAACTTCCTCATATCCATTTTTGGAATATGGTGGTTCTTCCCGCTAACATTCGAGTTTATGGAATCATGATTAACATTTATTTTGTTCTCATCAGGAGGTTCTTCTCCTATATTTCCGCCATTAGGAATCATTTCTGGTTTTAAGCTTGTCATCAAGCCTTCCATGTATGCTTTTAGATCATTATTCATATCATCCATCTTAGCTTCCATGCCGACTTCCATGCCATCCATCTTAGCTTCCAAACCATTCATCTTAGTTTCCACGCCTTTCTTCAAAACTTCCATTTCATTTTTTGTTGTTCTTTGCGAGAACGAAATTTGTTGCATTTGCTCTTGTAATTTTGACATGTCATGTTGCCATTCTTCATCTTCATGAGTAATAGTAGAGCCTTCTAAAGGCTTAATGGGTGTTGAATTCTTTTTAGGGGCCATTTCAGACTCCAATATTGATATCTATTCTACAATAGGCCCTTGCAATCAATTCAACTTGATTCTTCAAACAAGACTTATGCAATTCGGAAAAAATACACACCTTTTACTAGCTTTGAGGAGCTCGATATTGAAATTGTATTATCTCTGTGCTTGAAAATCTTCGATATCTGAAATTCAGCCCTGTAGTAGCCCTCTGAAGCTTCTTTCAAATGCCACAGGTCTGACCTGATTTTGATGCTCCAAGACAAAGCTGTGTCCAATCTCCCACAATGACCTAATTCTGGACTGGTTCAGTAGAGCAAACTTGTACAACTTGCCACGTGTCACTGTTTTGTCCTTTGTCTCTGAAATTGATAGCGAAGAAACTACAGGCTGTGTACTTGTGACCACTTTTGACGGCACTCCAATCCAATCTTCAGAGAGAGTTATTAAACTTTTCCCACGATCACCTCTTTGAGATGAAATTCAGGAGCCTGAAAAAGCACTACCTTCCACAGATCATATCTCCAAAAATATTGCGAACCAAGCTCTGAAATTTTTTGACGAATTTCCTCACGATTTCAGCTTCGCACCATATGAATTTCAGACTCTGAACCTTCGTACAAAAATTTTTATAGCGCAAATTCCACGATGACCTGTTTATGAGCCTGAAAAAATACCTAACTTCCACAGATGATATCTCCTCAAATATTGCGAACCAAGATCTGAAATTTTTAGAAAACCTTCCTCAAGATTTCGCCAAGACCCTAAAAATTTCTACTAAGTCAGAGAAACAAAGTTATAGCGAAAATGCCACGATGACCCGTTTTGGAGCAAATAAACCCAGGAATCCCAAAGCCTCATACCAAATGTTGTGTAACCAAATCCAAAAAGAGAAGAAAAGAGATATCAACGCCTTATAAATGAGCCACTTCGAGGGGGAAACCTCCAATACATTACATAAATGAACAATTCTTGGATGATACAATTCACAAAACCTCCTTTCTATATATAGGAGTCCATGGGGCCATAATGTAATCCTAGTGGGCCACAATGTAATTCTAGCCGACCTAACAATAATAATTTAAGGGCACAATAATAACAAAATGGGGGTTACAAGGGTACAATAATAACAATAAGGGGTTTACACTAACAATAATAAGGGGCTATACTAGTGATATAGGGACCTAACACTGAGAAAATTTTTAGGGCTCTTTTGAATTGAGGCTATCTATAAAATTCAGCTCCGGATTAGGGCAATTTCTGAGGCACATTCGTTGGGCATTCCTGTATCGATCTGAAGCTTGTGATGATGCGGACTTGCTAAAGTTTGCATATGTCTGCGGCCTTATCTAATTTGTACACCTTGCCAAGGAGATTTAGACGTGAAGTTTTGGGTGTCTTGTATATGATGTCCTTGAACTGTGATGTTCCTTAAAGACCTTTCATTTGGATGATCCAAGACCTCTCAAGGCACAAATCTGCATGAACTAGAAGTCCTAATCAGTAACCTAAAGTACTAATCCAAGTGCAACTTACCTACTGATATCATGGATAATTTCTCTATCATGACTACAAGATCGAATCCCTGGAGGAGTTCTAGTTTATGATTTTTTTTTTGGTAAGTTGTGCTAATCTATTAATTTTGAGAACATAAAAATACATATGCTACAGGCAGGGTTGGTAAGCTGCACTTAACTGATCCTTGCCTTTGTAACGTTGTTTCTGGGCTACCGTAGGGGAGGAGGCTGGCCCAACAAAACTTGAAAACGGGCCTTACATTGTGCACAGTGGCGCTGATGCATCTAAGAGCTAGAGAGTAGAAATTAACAGAAAAGCCATGCGGGCACATATGACAAAATACAGAGTAAAACTGAACAACTGCGTAGACATTATTCATCATCATCATCACTGCAGTGGGGATTCTCCTCGTCGATGGGACAGGCAGAAGCCTGCACAACAGCTGCTTCCACTTCGGTAGCAGTTTGCTTGGGGAGATTTGCAAGAGCGCAGAGGATGGGGGAGTTCGGGTCTACTCCTTCAGGAACCTTCGTCCAAACGCCGTCGGAGTCCATAATCCATATATCCGTATCCTCATCAACCTGCGCAAGACTGTTCAGGGGAGTCGGCGTGCAATGCAGAGAGGGTGCTCTGGGAGAGGAGGTGTACCTCCTCACGCCTCGACTTCTAGTTTATGATTACAATACACATGAAGCAACAATATATCTAAGGTATCTTGTGGAGAAGGTTTGGCCTTATGGGTGATGAGTGAGACGTTTCTTCAACATCGATCGAGGCCTCCATTTCCGAGATGCATTAATCTAAAGTCCACAAGACCTTGTCAAATATCTGGGGTTTAACCTTTGCTCGTGGTGATTCGTTGGAGCTACATCTGCATTATCGGAGCTCTGTGGTTTGGCTAGACCAAGCATTAAGGACAATACACTCGAGCCCTATCACAAGCATCCTTGATAAGCCCATGCAGTCTCCTCAAGTCTGGACTATTTATGAAGACAAATAATGTGACTAAATTCATTGACCTATCTGTTGCTTTAGTATGGACAGCCAATAAAATTTATTTGAGGATTTGACCACTTAAGAAAATCCTGCAAAGGCAATTAAACAAACAGTAGCAATTCTGAAGATCTAATCATAATCCTAATTCATATTGAATAGATCTATCAAAGTTTGGTTAATGACAAACCCCTCTCTATGTTAATGACAATTTGTTCCATATGATATACTCTGAGATATAGCAGTGGCTGGGTGATAAATAAAAAAGTGTGTCCAATAAAATAACTGGTTGTACAGTACAAGACAGTGTCACTGATAGACCAGCCATTGACCTTGAACAGAAACAGGGGCATATACTGTAACAATGTGTTACCAGGATCTTTGTGCAGAGAACAATGTAGCTACCATTATTTGCATGACAATTTTGTGATACTTGCTTAAGAATCAGAATGCAGGAACTCTAATGCTAGACAAAGATTTTAGTATATGGTTGCAAGTATTTTTGATGATGGTTGTGACATCAATATGGCAATGACCTCTCTCTCTCTCTCTCTATACATATACATATCAGCAATCTTTGTTAATATAGAACATAACAATAAACTATTGTGATTGACGACCTTAATGATTGACATGACAGTTACCCACTGATGTATGGATGGACTTGATAGTGAAACCTATGGTGTATAACAATACCTTTGACTTTGATGATATAGTAGTACCTGTTGACCACTTGAGTGGCACCTGATGATTATGTGAAAACTCCATGCCCAAAGATGAACCAGAGGACACTTGTACCATCAGATATCATCAATTCAATAGAGTTTTTGAACTCTACTTATATTTCTCAACATCTTTCTCTGATGCACGGATTCCATTCCCTACGGTGAATTCTAATAAGTGATGCTAGTAATGATAAATTTGAGTCAGTATTGAGTCTGTAACAGGCCTAGGATGTTGGGACTCGATCAGCAAGCGAGTACACCTTGGAGTGTTTTTTTTACTTGGTTAATTATTCCTTGGCGCCGTTGTCGGGGACAAGCTTTCTTGTACCTGAAAAATCGACTAACTTTTGGTTTTTGCATGTTGGATTTTAGAGTTAGGTTCTTGTTCAGTGGAGACTCCACTTATTTCATTTTCTCCAAGGATTTTTGCTTGAAACCTTCTTCTTGTAGAATTCTTGCTAATCTTGGACAAGAGCCTCTCTCTGATATCCATTTTCTCTTTCAAGGTCAAGTGAGCATGACATCATGAATGATCTGTTCGCCCCTTGTGATTTTACTAACATTCCAGGCTATTCGAATTTTATTCTGGATGAAGCAATTAATGTTGTTGATGAGTTGCCTAGTTTTTTAGGTAACAATGCCATTCCACCAAAACTCACCTCAGGAATTTCCACCTTTGTGTGAGAAAATGGTGCCATGATATTAACCATGAGGACGTTAAAATTAAACTTTTCATCTTTTCATTAGATGGCGATGCTATGGATTGGTTCATAGAATTACTTGCTAACAGTTTTGACTCTCTAGAATCAATCATTGATGCCTTTGAAGAAAAATATGGAGATGAAAGAAAGATCAAAGTGAAAAATCAAGCAAATGAGAATGATAGGGAACTCATCAGGGAGTTGACTCAAATGATTAAGGATATGCAACTCAACCAAGCTCAACTCATTAAAAACATGGAACTCAATCAAACAAGATTAATAGTAAATCATACACACACAATAAAGGCCATGGAGGTCAATCATTCTAATTAGATGATCTCTATTCAAAACAAGTTGCTCACCATGGAAGAAAAGCAAGTGCAATTAATCAACACCATGGAAACAAATCATGCTAAGGAAATAAATGTTATGAAGGCCAATCAGATCACTTTTCGGAATAGGTTGGACGAAATGGAAAGATTACAAGTACAAAAATTCCAGCTTAGGTTAGAAGACGAATGGAAAAAGAACAAAGAGACAGATCATCAGCCTCCCCATCCTCTAAAGAAAGCTCCATCTCATTATGAGGAGGAAATTTATTCCATTGAAAAATGGCTAATTGAAGGTGACCTGGATAGAAAGGAAACTAAGGGGAATCAAGTTTATACTTTTGAGATTGATTCATCACCCATGTCAGAGTAGAAGCAAAATGGAGAAAGGCAGGTCAAAGAAGTCTTGGATACCTCAAATTTTCCATCTGAGCATCTTCAAGATCGAACAGAAAGGTCTACTTTGATTGCATCAACATCAACATCACAATCTATTAAGAAGAAAATAAAAAAGTGGAAAGGATTTGGTAAATATGATGACCAGGTACAACACAGTGTTGGGACGGATCAAAGTCCTAAAATATTCAGAATTGGATAGGGCACATCAGAAAAGCAGCACATGGATCTGCCGAAAAGTAGGCAGTTTCTCAGCATGAACTTCATTGAAAGACATCTGATGCCATGGCATATCTTTTTGTATCATATTTCTAACCTTATCCTTTGTCAAATTTTGTTTAAGTGGATTTCTTTCATGAATAAATTGTTATTTATGCTCTTACAATAAATTTCAATTTCTGTACTTAATATTATTTAATGATATTTTGAATGGATACTGCTAATATATATCTTTGGTTGGTGGATGCAAATTCCAAGTTTTTGCACACTATCACTTCATATCTAGCATGCATCCCCATATGGAGCCAAATGTTGACCACTTGAGTGGCACCTGATGATTATGTGAAAACTCCATGTCCAAGGATGAACCAAAGGACACTTGTACCATCAGATATCATCAATTCAACAAAGTTTTTGAACTCTACTTCTATTTCTCAACATCTTTCTCTAATGCTGATTCACGCCCCATACGGAATTGTTGTAATATTCCTAATTAGCACCGCTAATTGGAATATTTGATTTTTGTATAGTTTTGCCGACTATAGTTAATTAATAAATAAAAGTGAGAAAAGGGGTCTAACTCACTTAAATAAAACAAAGTGTTTCCCTAGTAGAGGCAACGTTGTAACTTAAAGGGGAAAGCCTTGGGGGTCCACACACACATGAGAGAGGCCTCACATAGACTCCTAAGGTAACTGCGTAGGTCAAGGAGGAACTCAAGGACGCAGTTAGGGTTTTGAGGGAGCTAGCACTATAAAAGGTGGGGGTTTCACTCCATTTGGTATTATTGATATGTTATTGATATTGAGAGCTAGACTTCTGTCTACTTCAGCACGCCGGTTGTTTAGTCAGTCTGCAGCACTGTTTAGTGCGAACTGAGTGTCTCCGGTCGGAGATCTCACCCTTGGCTCCGGGGGACTTCAAGTGCCTGCTCGAGCAAGGTATTTCCTTCAGTTTCTATAGGTGGTTTGCAGTGGATTTTCGAGTGGACGTTGCAGAGGAGTTGATCTCTTGGAGTGACTGCGCAGTCCAGGAGAAAGGACGCAGTTTCAGCAGGGAGGACGCAGTCTTGTTGAGCAGCGTTGTTGTGTGGTGATTTAGCAGTGGTTTCAGCGTTTTTCAGCCTCGAGGAGGTTGCCATTTCAGCCGAAGGTTTTGCAGGAGGATTCAGGCCCTTTTTTCCGCGTGTTCCTTGAGCTTCTGCGCTGTTCCTGGAGGCACAGCGTTTTTGTAGGAGGAGGGTTTCTGGGGGTGATTTTCGGAGGTGGTCCGTTTGGTCTATGATTTCTGGGTTTTGTCCGGAGCAGCGAGTACAGGTGATCTGTAGATTTTTAGCTCATTTCGGCGAGGGGATCAGCCTCTAGTTCCAATTCTTTCCAGGAGTAGCAGTTTACGGCAGTTTCTTCCAGCAGCTGGGAAGCAGTTTCTATAGTAGCCATTTCCTGTTTCTGAGAGGGTTCTTCACTTGCCTGGTGCAAGGATAGGTGCTCTTATTCTGATTATCCATTGTACCCATTTATATTCTCAGATTAATAAAATGGCTTAGCATTTCTGGAATTTTATGTGTACTTGCTCTATATTCTGTTTCCGGCATTTTCTATATAGTTGTATGCTTGTATTGCTGCCTATTTCTTGCCAGATATTACATTGTAACAAGTGATTTTGAATGATGAATTTGAGCTTAATATTGGAGTCCGTAACATGCCCAGGATGTTGGAACTTGATCAGCAAGCGAGTACACCTTGGAATGTTTTTTTTTACTTGGTTAATTATTCCTTCTTTTTAGCGGCGAATAATTTTCTAGGTGTTTTCACTCATTGCATAACCCCAAAGCCAGGGTGACGGCTTGAAGGTTGAGCCTCTGACGCATCTTAGAGTCTAGAGTCAATGTATATTACCATACTAAATCACACAAAAAATGGAACTTTGTTGTAGTCCCAGAGTGATTTTTTGTACCTTAACTTCCCTAAGTCGAAAATTGAAATAAAATTGTAATTGATTTGTAATGTATGTTTCCTAGAGAGTTAAAGTGGGGGTATGAGTAATCAAAATTACACCTCTCACCCTCAACTTCTTACTACTATGATACACTTTGAGAGGTTAAAAATGTGTTTTGACCCCCAAACTCCACTTTCTTAAGTTTAGTGGGAAATCTGACAATTAATTAAGCCAGAAATTAAATAAATGGAGAAAAATAAATATCCACACATGCTAAATGATGGGAAATGAGGTGGAAAATTATGGAGGAGTTAAAGTGAAGTCCCAAAGTGATGTGGACTCCAAAAATCAAAGAAAAGACATTTGCTCAAATAAAATCGAATTTCTGGCATTAAATGAGAGTTGCTTACTTGGAAATTCGAATTTGTGAAGTTAATGCACATTTGGAAGGATTTGGGAGAATATTTGGTGGAGATTTTTGCGTGAAATTGTTCCAACATGGGTTAACAACCATATACACTTGTCATTCCATCATAAAATTCGAATTTGGCACATAAGGGAGGAAGAAAATGATGTCCACTTGCCAGAATCCGATTTTTACACTTGGCAATGGAGCTCCACTTATCAAATTCGAATTTGCCTTAAGATCTCCTCCCTCTCACCACTTGGCATTTGATTCTTCATTGGGATTTGCTCCCAACTTTCTATATAATGGAGCCATGGGCTCTCATATTGTATCATGTAATACGAGCTATTGGGCTTGAGGACGCGCTGTCGGATTGTACATGTACTTGCAATATAATACAAAAGTCTTTAGGGTAACTTGTGATGGTGTTCTTCTCTTTGCATATATGGTAAATTCTTGACTTGTTGTCATGCTTCTATTTATTTCCTCATGCTATTGTTTCCTTCATGCTTGTTTCAAATTATGTTAGTATGCAGCTATCTCATATTAGCATAAGAGTGACTTGATCGCTTTAGGATAAGAAATCTTCTATTTGATGTCAAATATATTTATAGGAGTTCTTTCTATTGCTTTTATTTAATTTCATGTGGATTTAATATGTTGTGGTGAGATTGTGTAGAAGGATCCGTTTTTGGTCAAACTTATTTTCAAGCGTGAGAGGAAGTTCTCGAAGGAACCAACCCATTCTTGAAAATATTCAAGGAGAACCCTCATGTGTTGATTTCCAAAGTCTAATCTATATTTTATTGTCTTGCAGAGTTTCTTTAAAGTTTCTCAAAGCTCTTATTTCTTGCATAAAAAAATTTCAAACTTAAAATAATTTACTTTTCAAAGTATTGCACTTCATTTCTTTAATATCTGGCTATTTCAAGGAGCCAAGCTATGGCTAGTTGAAGAGGAGAGCTTGCTCATACTCTTTGGCCTAGCCTCTTGTAGATTAGTTTTGTAATATTACTTTGTGATTTCTTGAGCTAACATTTGTGGTTGTAAAGTTTCTTTAACTTGTTGTCTTGCAGGTTTCATTTTCAGAAAATTACTTACAAGTTTGCATGCAGGACCTTGGGGTTCCAACTTCTAGATTATTTCCTTCCCTTGGCCGTGTCACTCAAAGAGGTTTTGCCTTGCTTTTTCTTCCTAAAAAAATCTGCATTTTGTTGGGCTTTTGTGGGCCTCAAATTGCAGAAATTTTCAACAAAGAAAGATAAATGACTCAAGCCAACATTGTGAAGACTTTCCTTGGATTTTAGAGAAGATTTCATAGTTTTCTCCTTATTGTAATAATTAATAAAATTCTTGGTTTTGAGAGCGTGAGTTTTACCCATTGGTATCCCTATCTCTCCACCTTTTTGGAGTGACTTTGTGGCTTGATCTTTGATAGTTTTCACTTGCATGCACATCATTTAATTGAGGAATTAACACAATCATGCATTACACTCATTTTGCATGCACCTAAAACTAATTTGCTTCAAAATTCTTGTCTTTTTACTTTCATAAGCAAGTTCAAACTTTTGCATGCATGCACTTTTAACTTGAATCTAATTTGTCATGAATTTTGTTCCAAAACCATTTATGCTTCACCTTTAATTACATCTTACATGCAATAAGTATTTGGGCAAATTTTCTCCATAAAATAACATTCTACTTCATGACATGCTAGCACATCTCAAGTTTGAAAGTTAATTTTCATTAATTTACTTACATGCCTCAAGAAATCACTAAAATTTTACCTCCAACATAAGTTGGTTGAATAGACGTTTTTAGGGACCCTCTACTCCTCTACTGACTCCTCACTGTGGGATCTGAGGATTAAAGAGTTGAATTGTAATTTTTTTCTAGAACTAATTAATAAAATAAACCAAGAGCATTTTTCATCACATTTAGCTTACTTGCAAGTTCTTGAATTTTGCTCTCTTGATGGTTCAAAGTCTCACATGAAATATCATTTCCCTTTTTCAAGAAGCATTTCCTTTCATGTAAGTAATGTAATATCTTTTGCAACAAGTTTAGTTTAATTTTCTTGTACTTGGACATTATCTACTTTAAAAAGCTCTATTTCATGTTTAATGTTCATTATGTTCATGGATGGTTGACGAATCTCATTTCCTTTCAAGTACTCTTATTTCATGTTGCAAAGCTAAATGCATGTTGGTTTAACTTTCAAGTCTTTTTATCGTCTGGTTTATATTTAGATCACTAATTGTTTCCTTGTGAACAAGATATCTTCATGTGTTTTGATTCATAAATTCATTTATCTTGAGAGCCTTTCTGATAGCTTGTGCTAACAGTCTTTTGTTTCCATTTCAGGATTACTGTGTTCTCATCTCTTTGAGCATTTTTTTTTACTTTTGAGCACGTTATTTGTAAAGGCACTGGTTAAATGGTTTGTCATTATTTCAAAGTTGCTCATAAATACTCATGAATCTTCAAAAGTAATCCAATTTCACTCTAATATTCTCCTAGAAACTCAAATCTTTAACTTAGTTTTCCATTTTGGGGACCACCCCCCATAGCTAACCTAGGAGATAGCTTAAACGAAGAGAGTTGGGATTAGTGTGACAACCCCTTCTCTGAGTTCCTTGCCACCAACCACACCTTGTGGGGTTAAAGGCTTTTCCCGCTAACTGTAGGTAGGTGTAGGCGGCAAGCGATAATGGTACCCTTGATATGGCAGTAACTTAGAAATGAATGTCACATTGTTACAACAACTCTCTTAATATTTAATAGTCTTCTTATGCTTAAATGGCAATGATGTATTGACAACAATGCTACAATATGTAACAAGTTATGCAACAGTGTCGTATGTTTGACAACATTGGTGATAGTGATATTTGACATGACAAACAATGTAACGGTGATGTATGACTTGACTGCAGCATAACAATGATGTATGGACAATGGTCCATGGCAGAAAATCTTGAGAGTGGCACTAGGTAGTGATGCTTGTACTCGTGACAATCATTTATGATAGTGACAGTGAAGTTGTGACAGTATCTCTTGTGATAGTTATATCCTTGACAGTGATGTTGTGACAGTTTTATTGCTAGGGTTTGGGTTGAAGAGTAAAACATATTGTTAATAGTAGCTGGCATTGAGTACTTTACTGGAAGGTATTGAGGACCGAAGCACGGAATATGTCAGAGTATGACAAATGAAAGCATTGAGGATGTTTTCAGTTGCAGCATGCGAGCAGTTGTAGATTCCCGGCCTTTGGTGTTAGTGATCTTACAGAATAGCAACAATAGTGAAGTGAGAGTGGACAGAGATAACATTGTTGTGCAGTGATTAGATTTGGCATTGAGATTGAGCAGAGATGAGTTGTTTGACAACTAGAGTTTGATGTGCAGATTGAACGGAGACAGATTTGAATGACAGAGTTTGTATTGCAGTTCTTTTGTATTAATTATTGCGTGCAGGTGGATCCAGTCTAAAAATATATGAAATGTGGGTTGTTTGTTGATCGGAGTGGCAGGGTGGTGCAAGGCAAGAGAGTGGAGTCTCCTTCAGGTCGGACTTTAAAAACACTTCAGGGTGGCAGGGTGGTGCTAGGGCAGGTTGGAGCTTGTGCAAGGTGTTGTAGCATCCTTGTAGTAGCAACTGGTGAATCAGGGAGTCGGCTTCCTTAAGGTCGGAGCCTGTAAACCTTGGCGTTGGAGCGTCCTTCCAGGAGCAGCTGGTAAACAAGGTGTTAGTGCATCCATCAGGTTGTAGCCTGTAAACTAGGGGGTTGGAGCCTCCCTCAGTTGTAGCTAAAAATGATGGAAGTTGGAGCTTCCTATTGATGTACTTATTGAAGACAAATATTAAGAAGCGTTCGGTGGTTTTTCTCCCGGAAGGGTTTCCACCTAAAAATATTTGATGTCTACTATCTTGATTCTATCCATTGTTGAAGGGTGTTAATGTTTGTTTATGTTTAACTAATGCTAATAATGTTTAATGCTCTAAAAAGTTAAAAATACTAATTGAAGTAAGAAATATTGATTCACCCCCTCTTAGTATTTCCAACAATATAGGCAATGATTTTGATGATAGGTAGGCATTTTTTGTCGCATGATTTTTTTGGGATGGTAGAGACCATCTAGAGCCTATTTGTTGTTGTATTTTCTGTTCAGAGGCAGATTGCACTTGATGCTATTCTGGTCATGTGCACCCTTACATGCTATATAAATGAGAACTTTTGTTTATTTGTGCATAAATGATTTGGATTCATATGGATGCACATGAATATATATGTTTTTCTTTAAACTTTGAATATTTTATGTGTTTCTGGTCGAGAAGTTTTTTGGTTCAGTTTTTTACCAGTTCCGGTCTGGTTCAGACCAATTCCCGGTTCAGAGGGTTTTTTGGTTTGTGTGAAAATTCCTTGAAATGAAGCAACTGGAAATATTTCTCCTAACTTAAAAATTGATTCTATAGTTTACTTTGTTTACAACAAAATAACGAAATATTCATACTGCAATTTCTTCACCAAAGAAAATATTGCGGAAGCAAAAATAGGAATTAAGAAATATGCTAGCACACACACATAAAATTGGCACCGTTATTTTGGAAAAAAGTCTGCAGAAAAACTCCAACTTGGGAAAATCGATGCAGTAGTATGAGGGTTTATTTTTACTATGAAGTAGAAAAAATCTGAGTACAATAATTTGGATGCTCTACTGGAAATCCAATCTGAGAGAAATACTAGCAAAATGATTGTGAGGATTTTGCTCGCCCCATAGTTGATTTCTGTCCCCGGATCTGCCTCCCCAGCCACACACAAATCCTTCTGCGTCAACCTCTGCGCAGAGCTTGCGCAGGCTCTGCTGTAGTTGTCTTCGGAAAACTCTGAAATCCTCAGCTCTATCTCTCTCTAGCTCTGGAACTAACTCACTAGCTCATCTGACCAAAATCTTGGCCTCCAACTGTTGAACCACTAGCTCCTCCAGCTAGATCAAATTGTTTTGTTGTTATGCGTGTGCAGTCCTTGCGCAGAGCCTCTGGGAATTTCACACTCCCTCTCACTGCATCTTCCAGATCTGGAAGACTTCCATCGGAAATGTTGTTGACCTCCTCTGCCACCTACTACTCACCCTTTGACTCAATCTTCTCTACTGGATATCTGCTATTGGGAAAATCGAACTTCCTGGGAAATTGAGTATCTGCATTCGTGTGTCCTCCATCTACCCATCGACCTCTTCTTATAATCTCCAGTTGGGACTCCAATAACCAAGATTAAGACATAATCGATGGCTGAGATTATTTCTAGATCGATCCGCGTGAGTTTCTAGATGATTCACACCATTCTCAATTAATATTGATTAATTAACCTCTTTTCCTAAGTTTAAACTTAGGAAATATTTAAAAATAGGCTAATAATCTAATTGAGACGTTTCTAGGTGGAATTTCTAGAAACGATTTCTGGGTTATGGAGAACTCTTGTGTTTTAGCCTCTCCATAAAGTTTCGAGACTAGAACACCTTCGATGCTACAAACTAACAATTTCGCCACCGGTTCAGTTTTGATAACAATGCAATATAAAGAGCAAGAAGTAAAGTGAAAACAAGAGGTCTATATTCTAAAACATGGAAAGCATGCGACACCAAGTGTTGGCAATCGTAATAAGAGGGAGATGCACAAAGGGGAGGGATCCAGGGACTAGGTCATGTTCTACTAGATTTTTCTCTCCTCACATCCTAGGCCAATGAAGAGACAGAGAGAGAGAGATCAAGTACAAAAGAAAATCAAAGAGAGAGAAGAAAACTAGTGCACTCCTCTTGATCACATCTCTACACAATAAAGAACAAGAATGAATAAGTGATTAAAGGATTCTCTCATTCCTCTATATATATGAGAGGTAAGGGAGGCCAACAATACATATGTGAGCCTATGCCCTTACAAATAACCTTGAATAACACATGTAGGCTCATAGATGTGGAGTGCTACACTATAAAGGTACACATGTCATGCTCTAAGGTGATGCCATCTAGAAGCAAGAGTCTAAAAGCAAGGGCGCTCCACAAGGCGTGTCTAATGCTCCTACAAATATTCGATGACTCCAACAATCATCCTAATCCATGTACTCCACTAGGTCCACTCTCCTTACATGAACACTATCACAACCCAAGCATTTCCAAGCCAACTCCAAGCCTCCATGCAACCTTCTCCATGTGCCAATCATCTAGTATGTCACCAACAGTGCCTAGATATCTTCAACATGTTGAGATTTTGGGATAGCATAAGATGTGCTCTAGCTCTGAAATTTTGTGGAGGCGCTGGAGTACATGAGATATCCAAGACCCAAAAAGCGTTTGGAGAAATTCCATCTGCTTTGATAGTTATTCAAATAATTAATCTTTTTAATTAAGGACCCTAAGTCTAACTTAGGAAAATTAAAAAAATAAAGTGAATTAAATTAAACATGTGATGAGAATGTTCTAAGTGACGTGGATCAAGAAGCTTCTAATCTTAGTCGTTAATTAGAGATTAGATCATGGTCGTTGGTTTGCTAACGATAAAAGTATAAGAGAAGGGCTTGGGGTCAGTTGGAGATCACACACATTGGCAGAGCACTGAAGCTAAGTCGAAATTCTAGGGTAGGGTTTGCTAAGAATTTCGAAGCGCGTTTGCAGTGCAGTGAGGGGCAAAGATTGACAAGGGATGATCTGATTTGAGGCCAAGAATACAACATCGACAGAGAGGCAGTGTATCAGGTAGCACAGAGGTCAGCCAGAGATATGCAGTTTAGCCAGAGCCAATCAGAAGGCAACATAGAGGCAGCAACAACCCTTTAGGGGTGACGCAGGCCTAGCCAGGGCAGCGCAGGGGCAGCATAAGCCCTGAGAAGCTAATGAAGGCCCATCGAGGGCAGCGCATACGCTGACACGGGCCAAAGAGGCTGACACAGAGGATTGAGGTACAATGCTGGGGTTTCTAGTGGGCCAGAAAGGGCTCAAGTTCTGTAAATCCTGTTTGAGGGTGTGAATTAGCCATATTTTCTGTCTCCGAGTGAAAGAGGTACTACTGCCGTGTAATTTCTCTGTAGGGCGAACCATTTTGGTGCCCAGATATTGTTGTATTCAGATTCCGCATAATAATAAAACCCTCTAGAGCTAGCTGCACTGGTTTTCCCGCATTGGGCTTTTCCGGGACATTTATCCGAGAAATTTGTGTCACTTTGTCATGTGTGCGTGATGTTCAGTAAATGATCTGTAAATGTGTAGGCTACAGTTGTGTTTACTTTGTTGATTTTACTGAATAATTCAGAAAATTAACTTGTAATTTAAATCAAGTAGGAAAAGTAAGTCAAGACACTGCAGTAGGATTTTTTTTTAGAAATTTTCACATGGTATCAAAGCAGCGCAAATCAAGTTGAATCACCGGCGAAGCAGCTAAAGATTTTTTGCTGTAGGAAGGGCAGCTGAAGCAACATAGACCAGAGAAGGCAGCACAACATCAAGAGGGACACAAACCCACCTGAGAGTGACGCAAATCCAGTCTGCTCACGCAGCACCACCAGGGTGATGTAGAGCTAGCCTTGCTTACGCAGGGGCTGACGCAACACCAGTAAGGGTGACGCAGTGCTGGTCAGAGGCACGCTGAGGTGACGCAATGGCTAAAGCAGACCCTAGAGGGTGACACAGTCTAGTTTGCAGTGACGTTGTGCAGTTTGTCGGGTTTGGAAGTGTAGCTTCCGGCCTTCAGAAGTTGCTGGTGTGGCACAGATTCTGTCGGTGCAGAACATTTCTTAGCTAAGATGACAAAGAGCGGGAGGAGAACAACCGCTCAACAAATTTTTGCCAAAGAAATCTGAGGATCGATCAGGAGGGTGACCGAAGAGGGCTGATTCAAGGGATTTGGCAGATTTCCGAGGAGGGAAATCAGTTGTCAGAGGGAGCATTTGCTATAGAGGGTGCCTTTTTCGCCAAGGACCCTAGATCTGGGATTCTGTTGAGAGTAGCAATAGCAGCAGGGAGAGGAGCATATGTTTCAACAGATTGTTTTGAGCTAGATGGAGATGTACGGACTGCGTGATCAAGATAGGTTGGATGGCTAGTCCAACTTTGCTATCTGGAAGGCCAGAATCCTGACAGTCCTGGAGGCATGCGGACTTAGGGAACATGCAGAGAACGTCTTGGCTACACCAAACGACATTGCTCTTCTCGTGAAGCATAATGAAGCAGAGACGCATGGTAAGCGCTTTATCATGGATGAGGTCAAGGATCATGTGGTCCCACACATTGCCGAAAAGAAGACTGCTAATGCTGTGTGGACAACTTTGACCACAATGTATCAAGGAAAATCCGTCCAGAAGAAGATGCTTCTGGAGAACTAGATGAGGTTTTTTGTGATGAATAAGGGGGAGAAAATCAATCATTTCCTCTTTAGGTTGCAGACGATCCGGGATCAGCTGATTGCCATGGGGGTTAAAGTGGAGGATGATGTCATGGTGAGGATTGCTCTAAATGCAGTCTCAAATAAATGGGAAATGTTTGTCCAAAGCATCTTGGGCAGACAGGACCTTCCAAGCTGGGACGACATGTGGGCTATCCTTTGACAAGAGGAAATCCGTCAGATGACCAAGAGACAAAACAACCCTGGATCCAACAAAGTGAGGGAGGAAGAGAAAGATGCAGCCTTGCATCCAAGAAGCAGCAAGGGAAGAAGAAGAGGGATCTATCCAAGATCCAATGCTTCAGATGTGGTGAACTTGGACACTTTGCCACCACTTGTCCTCTAAGGAAGAAGGACAAGGAAGCTGATTCCAAGGTTGCGGCAACTAAAGAAGATGATGGCTCTGATGATGATGTAGCCACGAGTGCTCATGAGCCACAAAAGTGGGGCAACATTGATCTGTAGAGCAGCTGCAGATGCAGGAGGCAGGATCCTTGAGGTGCCCAAACTCTTGGATCACATACGAGCTACGGGAGCCTTAAGACGGTAGCGGGATAAGTGGAGCAGTGGGTGCAGGAGATCACAGTGAAGTGGAGGGCAGAGCTGGGACGTTGTAGATTGGAGCAGCGCAGTGCAGAGGCAGCAGCAGCAGCGCAAAGGAGGCAGTGCAGAGCAGCAACACCGCAGTGGCTTCAGGGAGACAACGCAGCACAGTAGCCAAGGGAGCTTCAGTGATGAGGTGCAACCCAATTGACTTGTCTGTCAGTGATTGGGCAGTTGTCCTTCAGTTGCTTACTTGTCAGCAATTGAGTTGCAGTGCGGTAGTTAGCAGTGGCAGTGTTATGGGCAGCACGATGCAGCAATTTGAGAGGGAGCTGCAGTACAGATGTGGCAGAGTCATGGGCAGCAGTACAGAGAGCAGCCGCAGTGCAGTGATGGAGGGCAGCAGGCCAAGCATCAACGCGGGGGACCGATGCCAGAGATTAGGGCAATGCTTCAATGTGGAAGTATTGCTAGAGCACACTCCTCGCTAAGAGGGAGTGTTGAGATTCTGGGGTAGCATCGAATGTGCTCTAGCTCCGAAATTTTGGGGAGGAAGTGGAGTACATGAGATCTCCAAGACCCAGAAAGAGTTTGGAGAAATTCCATCTGGTTTGATAGTTATTCAAATAATTAATCTTTTTAATTAAGGACCCTAAGTCTAACTTAGGAAAATTAAAAGATTAAGGTGAATTAAATTAAACATGTGATGAGAATGTTCTAAGTGACATGGATCAAGCAGCTTCTAATCTTAGCCTTTGATTAGAGATTAGATCACGGTCGTTGGTTTTCCAACAAGAAAAGTATAAGAGAAGGGCTTGGGGTCAGTTGGAGAACACACACATTGGCAGAGCACTAAAGCTAAGTCGAAATTCTAGGGCGGGGTTTGATAAGAATTTCGAAGTGAGTTGCAGTGCAGTGAGGGGCATAGATTGGCAAGGGATGATTTGATACGAGGCCAAAGAATACAACAGCGACAGAGAGGCAAAGTACCAGGCAGCGCAGATGCCAGACAAAGATACGCAGTTAAGCCAGAGTCACGCAGAAGGCGCGTAGAGGCAGCCACAATCCTTCAGGAGTGACGTAGGTCCAGCTCGGGCAGCACAGGGGCAGCGTAAGCCCTAAGAGGTTGACGAAGGCCCATCCATGGCAGCACAAAGGCTGATGCAGGCCGAAGAGGCTGACGTAGAGGGTTGAGGGACAACACTGGGGTTTCTGGTGGGCCAGAGAGGGCTCAAGTTATGTAAATCTCGTTTGAGGGTGTGAATCAACCATATTTTCTGTCTCTGAGTGAAAGAGGTACTACTTCCATGTAATTTCTCTGTAGGGAGAACCATTTTGGTGCCCAAATATTGTTGTATTCATATTCTGCATAGTAAAAAAACCCTCTAGAGCTAGCTGCACCGGTTTTCTCGCATTGGGTTTTTCCGAGGACATTTGTCCGAAAAATATGTGTCACTTTGTCATGTGTGCGTGATGTTCAGTAAATGATCTTTAAATGTGTAGGTTGCAGTTGTGTTTACTTTGCTAATTTTACAGAATAATTCAGAAAATTAACTTGTAATTCAAATCAAGTAGGAAAAGTAAATCAAGACACTACAGTAGGATTTTTGTTTAGAAATTTTCACACAACACCCTATGGAAGAATATCATGCAAGCACCCAATTGAGGTCAAACAACCATTGAGTAAGTCATCTACAATCTACAAGCCCATCACATACAATCTCTCCTGTGAAAATCCATCGCGAACTATCTAAGAATTAATTATACACCATATACCCAAATCTCATGAATCACTCCCAAACATGTTGAAACATTTAAAAGTAACCCCAAAAGCTAGCATCAAACATGTCAGAAGACTAAGGTAATGAGGTCTAATAATGGAAGAGAATATACCTCCAAGGATGATAATGCCCACGGCAAGGAAGTAGGGATCAAGTAAGAGTTGATAATACTTTAAAATGCTCAATTGAATAGGATTGTAGAAAGGAAGAACATATCCATCAAGAGACAACCAAGGCCCTGATCCATGATCTAGATCTAGCCATGTGTGTTTGGGTAAAAGCATGTTCAACAATGATCTATATTCTTGGCAAGTGTCCTCACGGGATATTGAGAGACAAGGCACTTGAAGAAGCTTTCATTGTTGAGAAGCCCTACGTATCACGCTTTCGTGTTTTTGGTTGTCCTATGTATATTCATATTCCTAATGAGAAGAGATCGAATCTTAAACCTTCTAACATGAAGGGTAATTTTGTTGGATATAGTGAGTCCTCCAAGGCATGCAAGATCGATCTTCCATCACAATAAAAGATAATGGTGATTCAAGATTTAAAATTTTATGAGGAAGCATGGTCCTCTATATCACAGTAGCCTTCTACAGAGGTAGGGGAAGGTGAACAAGTTGCAATCTCAGGTGATGATCTACAGAGTTAAAAAACATATGCCAATTATCCAAATTCCAATGGAGGAGCAAATGCCATATTACCATCCAATACAACCAGAAAGCCCAAGTGGCTTACCCAAATAGTACAAGAGGCATAGAAGCAATTAGGGGCATCCAAGTCTTCTTTTTTGGTAATTCATCACCCTAGGAAAATTCCTAATTACATTTCACAAATGTCTTCCATCATTCATGCAAAGTCTTTCAATTTTAAGGAGGTAAATGAGTAGGTATGGTGAGAGGCCATGGTGGGGGAGTACAACTCCAACATGAATAGTGATAGAATTTTAGTATGAATATTTCCACAGTCATTAACTTGATGTAGATAAAACCTTCTTGTAAACTGTGTTGTCACTGATATGTCCGACGTTTCCCCTTAACCCCATTACCCCTAGGATCTATGGTCAACCTAAAATTCACAAAAAGGACATTCCCCTTAGACCTATTATTAGCGCTATTGGTGGTCCCATGTTGATTTTTGAATAGCTTGGGAGGTACTCCAAGCCCTAGGGTTCAAGGTTTGGTGGTTGGAGCACCACAAGGGTCACTTGTTGGCTTGAAACCCAAAGTTGGGGTTTTGCACCCATCGATGATTGGTCAAAAACCATGGAGCATTTTGGACATGTGATGGATGGAGATGATAGAGGACGGTGAGAAGAATCCAATGCTTCAAGAATCATCAAAATCCAAGATGTCCTTGATGAGATATGAATTTCTGAAGTTGACAAGGAATTTTTTGGGTGTTCAAGTCATGTAGGCTTGAAGTGAAATTAGCCAAAAGTTGTGTCTCTTCATGAAGTCGTTGAGCCCTCTTGTTTGGTATAAATAAGAGGTGAATGATATTCACCTGAGCATCCAAGAAGTGAGCAATACAAGGGCAGCAAGAGTGAAGAAGGAACTCATCTAAGAGAATAAGGGTACTTCTGTTTGGGCTGCAGGAAGGAAGGTACTTCAACGAAGGAGAGAAGGATGTTTGGGAGCCTTTTCATGATTGTTTGAAGGGTTGTTTCATCCTATAGCAGGCTCGAGGATAAGGAGGTAAACCGCAGGTCTGTTGTAACTTGTGGCATCAAATGGGTATGGATTCCTCTGTTTTAACTTTTATGCATGTCATAAGCACAGGAGGATGGCTTGGGTAGGCCGCAGGCCTTAACACCTCAGAACAGGTTTGTGTCGGGTTGTTTGAAGGCTAATAAGTTCCCGGATCACTAGCGTGGAGGTAGAGGAGTCTTATAAAGGGAAGTCGCAGTTGAGAAGGGACTGTGAAGGTGAGTTGTAGGGCTAACGTAGGTCATTGTTATGCCCTAACTAGGTCATAGTCAAACAACAATTTATACACCAGACTTGGGTTATGTTTGCATCCAGATTTGACTTGTATTAGGTCTAGGTTTAGACCAATTTTGGATCAAATTTATGAGCAACCTGTGGGAGCCAATTAGAAGGCTTGCTTGGTGGATGAAAGCCTATCCTAGGAGCATATTTCACAGTGGGCATCATTGGATTGGTGGAGGGCAGCGTGTTGGTGGCCCAAAGTATCCCTAGATCAATGTGACAAGAAGGACATTGACAGTTGTGCATTGGGTGAAGAATTGAGCCTAATGTGTAGCTCTTTGATGGACAAAAGAGGCTACTATATTGGCATATTGGAGCTCAAGTATTGGTCATCCTAGAAGAGCAGATTGGATCAACCTGTGTTTATTTAAGCAGAAGTGACTTGCAACACTGATAGGTGTTAGCCCTTCTGGAGACTCTATGTGTTGTCCTTTGATGGACTAAGGGGCAGCTAGAGAGAAAAACTGAAGCGAAGGACCAATAGGACGAGATACGACATAGAGACCGCAGTGAGATTGTCAGTGTATCTTGTATTCTTGTACTTGTGGATAATTGAGGGTCATTATCCCTTGTATGGGAAGCCCTAGATTGTTGTATTATTCAGTTGGTTTAATATAACAAAGATTGGGTTGTTGTACATTATTGTACAATATCTTGTAAAAAGTTGTCTATACTTGTGCATGGGTGATTTACTTCTTTATATTGCTCTGTTGTGCAAAGTAGCTTTGTTGAGATTCTTGGTTTCGTAGCGTCAAAGATTTTAAGATTCTTTCCTTGACCCAAGATTGTGGAAATTCAACATGGTATTAGAGCATGTATGAGCTAATTTGGAAGACAGTGAATCATCAGAGTGCACAACGAAGTACAACTTAAGAGGGAGTTGGTCACATTGTAGGTGAATGACTCACTATAATGTCGAAGTTGTAGGTTGGTCTCCAGTATGAGGACAGGTTGGAAGGGTTATCCAACTATAGTCCATGGAAGGAAAGGATCAAGTTGGTCTTGCAGGTCAACAGGATCTGGGAGTTCGCCGAGAAATCCATCAAGAATCCAACTAACCCAAAGGAGCTGGAAGCGTACGAGGATTTGGATATGAGGGCGAGATTGATCATCCTTGATGGCATGAAGGATCCCCTAATACCTCATTTTTCCGGGAAGAACACTGCACATGAGATGTGGATGGCTCTTCAAAAATCCAAAATAAGAATGAGAATCGGGTACTGGTATTGGAGGATAAGTTAAATTCCACCAAGATGATGAAGGGTGAAGGAGTGACTTTGTATCTGACGAGATTGTCTCGGGTCAAAGATGAGCTTGTTGTCGTTGGCGTGACTATTTCAGAAAACGATATGGTGAGGATTGCCTTGAAAGGGTTCACCGAGGAATGGAAGCCCTTCATCAAAGGGATCATTGCCAGAGAGAAGTTGCCAGACTGGAATAGGTTGTGGGGCAACTTCATTCAGGAAGAGTTGCGAGACGAGGATCTTCATCCAATGAAGAGGGTAGATGAGGACGTGGCACTTGCAGCACGAATGAAGGGTAAGTAGAAGGACTTGAGTAAAGTCAAGTGTTTCAACTGTGGCGAGATGGGTCATTTTTCGTTGAGATGTCCAATGAAGAAGAAGGGAGATGACGAGAAGAAGAAAGGGAAGCAGGTTGCCGGAGTTGCCACTTCTGCTGAGATAGATGCTCTCACCAGGAGATTGGAGGAGGAGAACTTTGCTATGATCTCTCATTTCTCGCAGGGTACTATTGATGAGGATGGATGGTACGTGGATAGTGGTGTGTTGAAACATATGACAAGGTCATAGGAGGTTTTCGAGACTTTAGCTGAATGAGACTCGAAGTTGCACATGGTGTTGGGTGACAAGAGTCAAAGGGAGATCCGAGGATCGGAAGTTGTGCCATTCAGGATGGAGACAGGACGAGTGATGTGGGTCCAGGATGTATTATTTGTACCAGGACTCAGATATAGAGTGATATCTGTCTCGATGATCGAGAAGAAGGGATTTGAGGTCTTATTCCAGGATAGGAAGGCAAGGCTCAGGGCCAGAGGCTCTAGCTCCGATGGTATTGTGCTTGGAGTTAGAGAGCATGGTCTATACATGTTGATGGGAAAGCCTATGGATCATGGAAAGAAGAAGCAGAAGGAGCAGGTGCAGGTGCGGGCTTCAAAGGAGCAGGTATAGGTTCCAGAGAAGAAGGTCCAGGTTCCAGAGGCTCAGAGGGAGTCAAGTTCTAGCTAGAGATTGCAAATTCAGAGGGAGACTTTGCAGCCCAAGAAGAGCGCTTGGTAAGTGGGGAAAAAGTGTGCTTCCACATCTGCCAAGAATGAATGCTTCAAGTGATAGCGACACTTCTGAGAGAGGTGTAGTTCACGCTATAGGGATTGCTGTAGTTGTGAGTGCTAAGAGTTGGGCAAGTGTTGCGAGTAGTGATGATGATGATGAGCTACTTCCTAATCTTGGAAGTACCTCCCTCGCTAAGAGGGAGTGTTGATTTTTTAGTAGCTTGGGAGGTACTCCAAGCCCTAGGGTTCAGGGTTTGGAGGTTGGAGAACCACACGAGTCACTTGTGGGCTTGGAACCCAAGGTTGGGGTTTTGCACCTATCGATGATTGGGCGAAAACCATGGAGTATTTTTGACATGTGACAGATGGAGATGATAGAGGACGGCGAGGAGAATCCAACACTTCAAGAATCATAGAAATCTGAGTGTCCTTGATGAAACATGAATTTTTGAAGTTGATAATGAATTTTTGGGTGTTCAAGTCATGTAGGCTTGAAGTGAAATTAGCCAAAAGTCAAGTCTCTTCATGAAGTCATTGAGCCCTTTTTTTTGGTATAAATAAGAGGTGAATGATAGTCATTTGAGCATCCAAGAAGTGAGCAATACAAGGGCAGCAAGAGTGAAGAAGGAACTCGGCTAAGAGAATAAGGGTACTTTTGTTTGGGCCGCAGGAAGGAAGGTACTTCAGCGAAGGAGGGAAGGTTGTTTGGGAGCTTTTTCATGATTGTTTGAAGGGTTGTTTCATCCTACAACAGGGCCAAGGATAAGGAGGTAAACAACAGGTCTGTTGTGGCATTAAATGACTATGGATTCCTTTGTTTTATGCAGGTCGTAAGCACATGAGGATAGTTTGGGTAGGCCGTGTTGAGATTTTGTGTATTTGGGGTAGCATCAGTTGTGCTCTAGCTCCCAAATTTTGTGGAGGGACTAGAGTACACTTGATCTACAAGACCTAGAAAAGGATTTGGGAAATTTCATCTGGTTTAGGATATATTAAATTAATTAATTATTTTAATGTATTTCCTAAGTTAAAACTTAGGGAACTTAAATTATTAAAGTGAATTTAATTAAACATGTGATGAAATTGTCTTAAGTCACACAGATCAAGCTTTCTTTTAATCTTAGCCATTGATTCAAGATCTGATCATGGCCGTTGATTTGTCAACAAGAAAAGTATAAAGGAAAGGCTTGGGGTCATTTGCAAAGACACACAGAGGCAGAGCATTGAAGCTAAGCTGAGATTCTAGGGTCGGGTTTGCTAAGAATACTCAGAAGTGTTTCAGCTGCACAGAGAGGAATTTACGCCAAAGGGATGATCTGAACTTGGGGTCTAGAATACACAAGAGGCAGAGATCAGCTCAAGGACAACGCAGAAAAAGAGAGTAGCAGTAGCAGCAAGGACAGCGTGATTTTCAGCAGGAAACCCTCTGCGGTTACGCAGAGACCCTTCAGGGGCAGCGTAGTGACTGCATCACCCAGTCTGGGGTAACACAGTCTCTTCCAGAGCAGCGCTGAGGGTTGGAGGTGCTTTAGAGGCTGACGCGAGACTTTCAGGGGCAGCGCTGGGGTTTCTAGCGCCCTAATCTTAGCTGAGTTCTGTAAATCCCGTTTGAGGGTGTGGAGCAGTCATTATTTTGGCCTTAAATCAGCCAGCGAGCTGTAGATATAGTGTATTCTCTGTCGGGTTTTCCAAATCTGGAACCCAAATTTGTGTATTCAGAAATATTCTTAATAATAAAACACTCCAGCAGACAGAGACCGATTTTCCAACATTGGGTTTTTCTGGGGACTATTTGTCCAGAAATAACTGTCACTTTGTCAATGTGTGCATGAACTTGTTCTAGATCTGGATTGGTAGAGATCTGTTATGTGTTTTGCTTCGATTTTAACTTGAATTTATTTAGTTAATAACTTATCTAAGTAGGAGAAGCATAACTAGATTAATAGTAATAATTTCTGCATAAAGTGTAAGATTCACAAATTTCTACATGGTATTGGAGAAATTGTAGATCTAGGAGGGTCACCAGCAGAAGAGATTGAAGGTTCTAGCTGCAGGAAGCAGCTGGAAAAGCAGTAGAAAAGCCGATCTGAAGGGATAGTACAATTTTCAAAGGCAGATCCACACAGAGGGAAGGGTGACGCTGTCCAGCACTGTGCCCTAGAAAGCCCACGCAATTACTGCGCAGATGCAGCTCAGGAACAACGCTGGATTGGTCTGAAGCCAACCAGTTTGATTCAGATCTGAATCTGTCAAATCCAGAAAAGACTGCAGAAAAGCTGCAGAAATTCAGAAGAGTTGATGGGGTTAAAATTATGAAGTTTTCAGATTTTTAGCCTTAGCACAAGTGACAAAGAGAGGGAGGAGATCAGCTTCTCAGAGAGTTTCTAGCCAAAGGAAGTTTGCAGTTTGATCAGAGGGTCAAAGAAGAAGCTGAATCATAGTTGATTTGGTATATTTCCAAGGAGCGAAATCAGCTGTCAGAGGGAGCCGAAGGTGCCTATTTCACCAAGGACCTTAGATCCAATTCTCTAGCAAAGAGAAAAGGAAGTTCCAACAAATTCTGAGCAGATGACTCCTCATGGACTGCGTGATCAAGATAGGTTGGATGGCCTCTCCAACTTTTCGGTTTGGAAGGCAAGGATCTTGATCATCCTTGAGGCATATAATCTCAGAGACCATGCAAAGAAAACTTTGGCCACGCGACATATCCGGATCTCCTTCGGAAGCATAAGGAAGCTGCTGGGCATGCCAAGCGACTGATTATGGATGGTATCAAGGACCATATTGTACCACACGTAGCTGAGAAGAAGACAACCAACGAGATGTGGAAGGCCTTGACTTCCCTATATAAGGGAAAGTTTGTCCAAAGAAAAATGTTGTTGGAGACTCAGATGAGGTCATTCATGATGACCAAGGGGGAAGACATGGAACATTTTCTCTTCAAATTGCAGTCAATCATAGATCAGCTGACCGCAACGGTTGCAACGGTGGATGATGATGTGCTAGTCAGGACTGCCCTCAATGCAGTCACAGATGAGTGGGAAACCTTTGTCCAAAGTATCTTGGGCAGAGCGGACCTCCCAGATTGGGACAGCTTGTGGTCAATTTTGCGTCAAGAAGAACTCTGCAGATTCACCAAGAGGCAGCACAGCCCTGCATTGAGAAAAGTGAAGAAGGAAGATGAGGAAGGTGTAGCCTTGGCATCAAAGAAGCAGCCAAAGAAAAAGAAGGATCTTTCAAAGATCAAGTGCTTCCAGTGTGGTGAAATGGGACATTTTGCCAGCAATTATCCGGAGAAGAAAAGGGACAAGGAAGCATCTTCTTCCAAAGCAGTTGTGGCAGATGATGGGTCAGGAGATGATGCAGCCATGAGTGCTCATGAATCACGGAGGTGGGGTGACATGGACATGTAGAGGAGCTACATAGAAGTAAGGCAGGATCCTTGAGCATCCCATCTCTTGGATCACATGCGAGCTATGACAGCCTTAAGACAGTAGCGGGACAAGTGGAGCAGTGAGTGCATAAATCACAAATGAGGCAGAGGCAGAGGCAGATCTGGAGACTGAAAGGAGCAGCACAAAGCAAGGCAGTAGGAGCGTAGAAGCAGTAGTAGCGCAGAGGCTGATGTGACTTCAGCAGTGAAGAGCATAGCTGCTTACGCAGTGTAGAGCTGCAGCAACGCAGATAGCTTCAGAGGGACAGCGTAGTGCAGCAGCAGCGTGATAGATTGCAATACAAGGGGCTAATGTGACTTCAGTAGTGCAAAGGGAGTCTAATTACATAGGTAGAGTTGTAGTTGTGTATCGTTCTTTAGATGCCAACACAGATCTGTAGCCTATGGAGTTTCAATGATGAGGATGCAACCCATTAGACTTGTTTGTCAAAGATTGGGTATGAGATTCAGTTGTTTCTCTCAACAACTGAAGTTGCAGTGCAACAAATAAGTAGTGGCAGTGCTATGAGCAGCACAAATGCAACATATTGAGAGGGAGTTGTAGTGGCAGTGGCAAAGTCATGGGCAGCAGTACATAATGGCAACAACACTCCAAAGTTGAGTGGCAGTAGACCAAGCTTCAGCAGCACAGAACCGGTACTCAAAGTCATGTAATTGTAATATTCCCAATTAGCCTTGCTAATTGGAATATTTCATTTTTGTTTAATTTTGCCGCTTTAGTCAGAAATAATAAATAAAGTGAGAAATAAGAGGGGTCACCTCACTTTAGTCATCTCACTTTATAAAATAAAGTGCTTTCCTAGTTGATTGACGTTGTAACTTAAAGAAGGGGCCTTGGGGGTCCACACGTATATGAGGGGAGGCCTAACGCTGACCCAAGGGTAACTGCAAGGTGAAGGACGCAGTTAAGGTTTTGGAGGGAGTTTAGCATTATAAAAGGAGGGGTTCCCACTTCATTTGGGAGGCATAATTTGATATTGATATTGAGAGCTAGACTTTTGTCTGCTTCAGCACGCCGGTTGTTTAGTCGGTCTGCAGCACTGTTTAGTGCACGAGTGTCTCCGGTCGGAGATCTCACCCTTAGCCTCGGGGGACTTCGAGTGCCTGCCCGGGTAAGGTTATTTCTGGTTTCACCCTTAGCTTCGGGGGACTTCGAGTGCCCGCCCTAGTAAGGTTAATTTCTGAGTTCTATCTTTCAGTTTCAGTAGCAGTTTCAGGTGGAGAGTCGGAGAGGAAGAACCCCTCTAGTGGCTGCGCAGATCTAGCAGGAAAAACGCAGTTTCAGCAGCAGGAAGGACGCAGATCAGTTTGGAGTGAGGACGCTGTTCCAGTAGGAAGAGGAAGGACGCAGATCTGAAGGCACAGTGATAGATCCAGCCTTGGAGATTGTAGATCCGAGCAGATATTTGCAGATCTGGTTCTGTAGGTTGCAGATCTGGAGGGGTAGCACTAGATCCAGCTTGGGAGATTGCAGATCTGAGGAGATATTGGCAGATCCAGCCTAGATCTGAAGAGATAACATCAGATCCAGCCTTTGAGGTTGCAGATCTGAGGAGATATTGGCAGATCTAGCATAGATCTGAAGAGCTAGCAGCAGATCTAGCCTTGTAGGACGCAGATCTGGAGAGATAGTAGCAGATCCAGCCTTGTATGATTCAGATCCAGCAGATCTGGGCAGAGAGGACGCAGATCTGATGAGTAGGGTCTTTATGTGGGGTTCTGGCAGCATTTTTCAGTGTTTTCAGCTTTGAGGAGTTGGTCATCTCATCTGGAGGATTTGTGGGTAGATCCAGCCCTTTTGCCAGCATATTTCTTGAGCTTCTGAGCTGTTCCTGAAGGCACAGCGTTTTTGTAGGAGGAGGGTTTCTGGAGGCGATTTTCGGAGGTGGTCCATTTGCTTCACGGTTTCTGGGTTTTGTCCGGAGCAGCGAGTATAGGTGGTCTGTAGATTTTTAGCTCATTCCGGCAAGGGGATCAGCCCTAGCTTCAGTTCACTCCAGCAGCAGCAGTTTACGGCAGTTTCTTCCAGCAGCTGGGATGCAGTTTCTGTAGTAGCCATTTCCTATTTTCTGAGAGGATTCTTCACTTGCCTTGAGCAAGGATAGGTGCCCTCATTCTGATTTTCTTGTACTCCTCTCTATGTACTTTCAGATTAATAAAATGGCTCTGTTTCCTGGCATTCTATGTGTAATTGTTCCATGATCTGGTTCAACATTGTATTTTCTATATCTATCTGGCATATTTCTGTTTATTACTGGTTATTTCCCTTTGGGGATATTACAGTGGTATCAGAGCATAATTCTGGCTCAGCCTGTGGTCTATGACATCGGGAAAGAGATCATACAGAGCAATAGCAGTTGCAATTCCAGAAACGCAGTTGGAAAAAGGGCCAAAATAAAAAAGGTCAAATTTTGAAGTTTGGAATTAGGAAAAACGTTTTCTGGGTTTTTCTGGGTTTTGGACAAGGATTATCTTCCCAAATTCTTGGAATCTTCTGAGTAGTTTTCGCAAATCACATCAAGGTTTTAAAGAGGAGCAGAAGAAATTGCAAATAGTTTTTGAGGGACTGCGAGCAATCTCCAGCAGAAAATGCCAATGGCAGGAGATGTGAGTCCAGCTCAATATGCAGCCGTTTTTGCAGAGTGGCAGAGCCTAGGTCAGGCATTCATGGATGCTTTCCCCTGGGAGCGCTATTTCCAGTTCCGATGTGGTGTCAAATCCCCTGAGCATGAGCAGCACCAGCATAAGGGGCACGGATACCACCGTGATGACCACCGTGCAGCTAGTAGACTTCATTTGCCCAGGTTTGATGGCTCATCAAACAGTTCGGCAAAGTCCTGGGTGGAGAAGCTGGACATCTATGTCCAGCTTAACCAGATGACGCAGTCAGAGGCCATTAAGGTGGCAACATTGCATCTGGATGGTGAGGCCCAGGATTGGTGGTTCCATGGGATGGCGATACTCAGGCATTCTATAGTGATGACATATGCCGAGTTTACACGGAGGGTGTTAGAGCGTTTTGACAGGAGGGATCCGGATCAGTATTTTGTTGAGCTGACCAAGCTCAAACAGACTGGGAGTGCAGAGACATACATTTCAGACTTCTTGAGGATTTCGGTGATGGTACCTGATTTATCTGCAGCTCGGATGGTTTGCATGTTCGTGGGGGGGCTGTCAGAGCCACTTCGTAGCCTAGTACTGTCGAACAGACCGGCTACCCTTCAGGATGCCATCAGCAGGACTCGGGACTTACAGGATGTCTTACCCAGGAATCGGACACCTTATCCCCAGAGACGGGCCTTCCAGCCTAAGGGTAAGGACACGAGGGCTCCGCCTCCCAAGGCGAATCCTGGACGAGGGCAGTTTGATGATGAGGCCAGGAGAGAGCTGAGGAAGAAGCGGGTGTGCTTCACTTGCCGGGAGCCATGGGCACCAGGACACAGGTGTGCGGCAGGGAAAGCACACTTCATTGAGGTCTTCTCCGAGAGCAGTGGAGAAGAGGATGAGG
This sequence comes from Pinus albicaulis, assembly GCA_034641835.2. Lineage (NCBI taxonomy): Eukaryota > Viridiplantae > Streptophyta > Pinopsida > Pinales > Pinaceae > Pinus > Pinus albicaulis. The sequence goes on along the minus strand of CM076579.1, from coordinate 1,150,398,509 downwards.
AAACACAGGATTGCAGGGAGTTCGAGGATACACCTAGTGAGACACAGGACTCACCATCATTAGAGACCTCCTTGACCGTGCCGGTTGATATCGTAGTGGAGGAGGTAGAGCCTACCTCGGTAGAGCCATCCACTGAGGTGATGACTGGAGCCATGTCCGAGTCTTCGGGTGGTAGCAGCACACGACAGATGGGTGAGGCATCAGGAGATATATCCATTACCGATGAGGCACTTAGGAGATACGAGTGCGGGATGATGGTCGCGGACACGTGATGTCATCGACGGACAGACCTTCGAGTTACGAGGGGGAGAAGGCCGCGTACGATTAGGGAGACCATTTTGTTGCGGGACCGGAGAGTTTGGAGGGTATGAGAGTGATTTGCCAAGTCGGCGGCCAAGTTGGTCCACATTGGGGAGCAGTGGATTCACGATGGTACAACCCCGAGAGCACATTACGGCATTGGATCTGTTCCCCTTCGGGTATGCATGGATGGGACTAGCGAGTTATTGGGTCATTCTTCCCATTGGAGAGAGAGAGGCAGAGCCATCTAGTCAGGTCTCAGATGTTGACTTGGATAGTGGTATGAGACGATCAGAGTTGCACAGGGTACAGCAGCCACGTGTTGAGGTTGGATGGCGAGAGGTTTTGAGTTGGTGCTCGGTGGAGCGGGCTATGGATGAAGGGGAGGTCTCAAGGAGAGATCTCGCCGGAGATGCACTTCGACACACCATGGGGTGCAATGAATTTCTTCCTTTCTCACAAGAGCAGATAGAAGATGGGGGACATCTTCGGATGGATAACGTCTCTCATGCTTGTGTTGGACAACCCTTGAGCCATACACACCATGATGGGAGGTTTTTGCCTACCACCTATTTGAGTCTTGATAGGGTCTCATTGATCCTTGAGAAGTTTATATTCCAAAATCCCATGAAGTGCAAAATCAGAAATTTGATTTGGGAGGATGGTAGTACCGGGATGAGGAGAAGGAGGCATCCACAAATGATTGAGTGGATGGGGATGATGAGCAAGGAGCTAGGAGGCTACTTGCAGATCTATGACACCAGGCAGCAGGAGGCTTGGCTGCGCTGGTTACTCTTGAAAGAGTTTGGCCATCACTTGGCAAACACTCTTACTAAGAGTAGGAGGATGGGGAAAAGATGGATGGATACTTGCATCATTGAGCAGCATAGAGTATGGATGCATGGTGTTGATGTGTTACTCATATCATTCATTGTGTCTTCATCACATGAGTTGTTTGATAGAGGTATGGAGAGGCAACACAATGTCTGGTTGCTTGGGTTGTTCCTAGGAGAGCAAGGGCAGATTTGCTCTCACACTTTGTACGATGTTGCAGGAAGAGGGGATGGCACTATCTCCTTGGTCTTTGATGATGACTGGGAAGCACTTCCATCTCGGAAGGAATTCCATATTCATTGCAGCATTATTAGAGGAATCTTTGACAAGGAGCATGTCAAAGAACAGAGTTTTGTATTGACAGGAGCTTATTTGCATGAGCTCACAGCGTTGTCACCTGGGAGCAGAACATTATGGATGAAGTGTGCGCGACAGAGATATGGTGGATCTATAACCCATAGGTCCCAGGATCACTTCACATTTGTTGCACTTACAAGAAGTAATGATGATAGAGACATCTATGGCATATTCTTCTTGACTTGGGTTTCTAGGCATAAGGAGGATTATCTTCTTGCAGCACATGGTTCAGTTTTCTTCATAGCAGGTCAACACTTTATGGAGGACTCATTCATGGACCCATGTACCATCTTACTTCCAGCATATGGTCAGACTTGTATGGGAGGCTTGATTATGAGGGAGACACGTGAGCTGGATGTGTCCGTGAGTGGGAAAAATTCTCACAATTTCAGCACTACATGTTCTAATGGGAGCATGGGAGGAGGCATGGCCACTACTACTATGTATGCGTTCTCTTTTGATGTGGGCCATGAGATTGATATTCATCCATTGTACAACCATGGGCAAGTGTTTGGCCCTATGTTGTTGTCATATTCAGCCATTTACTATCCATTAGTAGATGTGATGGATCTTGTACATTGCTTGCCATGTGATTTTCTGAGGTTGCAGTGGATGAGACTGCGCTGTATCCTTGTGAGGGATTGTTTGCATTATGTATCCTCATGTAACACCTTCAACAAACATCTCATTAGGATGATCCATGAAGCACATGTCCTATTCTTCATGGATGAATTGTTTTGGGCCAACTTGTTCTTCGTTGTTGGAGGGACCTTCCTTGGAGGATTGTTCTTCACTTTGCCATTGGAGGGCAATGATTTTGCAGCCCAAGATCAGACTTTCAGCCCACCTTCATTACCGGAGCTTGAGGTGGAAGGAGATTTTCAGGAGTTGCCTTGTCGGGAGGTGGCTCATTTGGTTTGGATGATTGCTTGGGGTTGGAAGATCCACATGAGAGAGATGTCCCTCACTTCATGCCTTGAGTGGAGAGAGATGATGAGCTGGTACACAGTCGATGGGACAACTTACACATTCATAGATGCAGAGCAGCAGCAGTCATGGTCTGTAGTCATAGCCAGAGGCAGTGAGCAGTCCGAGTCATGGGACTGGTGCGATTATTGGCCACAGTGGCGATGGGATCCGGGAGGACTATTGATTGGCTGGTACCATGAGAGGCCAGTTTGGGATCCTGGCATTGAGATATCCCTTCATATCAGGGTGATGCAGGAGACAGAGAGGTTTCAGTGGGACCCAGGCACATTTTGCAGTATCGGCAGGGAGCATCAGCCAGAGAGTAGGCTTGTTCAAGCATTGCCTGAGAACAAGCAATTTTTGCCAGATGAGGATGCCACTGGGGAGAGTGAGCAGATTTTACAGCATCCATCACTTCAGTTGCTTGAGGACAAGCAACGTTTTGCCGGGGGAGACTGTAATATTCCCAATTAGCCTTGCTAATTGGAATATTTCATTTTTGTTTATATTTGCCACTTTAGTCAGAAATAATAAATAAAGTGAGAAATAAGAGGAGTCACCTCACTTTAGTCATCTCACTTTATAAAATAAAGTGCTTTCCTAGTTGATTGACGTTGTAACTTAAAGAAGGGGCCTTGGGGGTCCACACGTATATGAGGGGAGGCCTCACGCTGACCCAAGGGTAACTGCAAGGTGAAGGACGCAGTTAAGGTTTTGGAGGGAGTTTAGCATTATAAAAGGAGGGGTTTCCACTTCATTTGGTATCCATGATTTGATATTATTATTGAGAGCTAGACTTCTGTCTGCTTCAGCACGCCAGTTGTTTAGTCGGTCTGCAGCACTGTTTAGTGCAACCGAGTGTCTCCGGTCGGAGATCTCACCCTTAGCCTCGGGGGACTTCGAGTGCCTGCCCTGGTAAGGTTATTTCTGGTTTCACCCTTAGCTTCGGGGGACTTCGAGTGCCCGCCCTAGTAAGGTTAATTTCTGAGTTTCGTTCTTCAGTTTCAGTAGCAGTTTCAGGTGGAGATTCGGAGAGGAAGAGGCCCTCTAGGGACTGCGCAGATCTAGCAGGAAAAACGCAGTTTCAACAGAAGGAAGGACGCAGATAGGGGGCCTTGGGGGTCCACACATATATGAGGGGAGGCCTCACGCTGACCCAAGGGTAACTGCAAGGTGAAGGACGCAGTTAAGGTTTTGGAGGGAGTTTAGCATTATAAAAGGAGGGGTTCCCACTTCATTTGGGAGGCATAATTTGATATTGATATTGAGAGCTAGACTTTTGTCTGCTTCAGCACGCCGGTTGTTTAGTCGGTCTGCAGCACTGTTTAGTGCACGAGTGTCTCCGGTCGGAGATCTCACCCTTAGCCTCGGGGGACTTCGAGTGCCTGCCCTGGTAAGGTTATTTCTGGTTTCACCCTTAGCTTCCGGGGACTTCGAGTGCCCGCCCTAGTAAGGTTAATTTCTGAGTTCTGTTTCTTCTGCCCAGAGGCCAGGGAGATTCTGAGAGGAAGAGGCTCCTCTAGGGATCACAGATTCAGCAGAAAACGGCTAGCCTGTACAGTAAGGAAGGACGCAGACGGGGCTCTTGAGGAGAGGACGCTGCTTCACAGAAGAGGAAGGGACGCAGATCCGTAGGCATGTGCTGATAGATCCAGCCCTTGGAGATTGTAGACCAAAGTCCAGATCACAGCATCCTGCTCAGAGGTTGCATCTAGAGGGGTAGCACTAGATCCAACCTTGGGAGATTGCAGATCCGAGGAGATATTGCGCATCCACCAGATTCGAAGAGATAACATCAGATCTCAGCCTCCTTTGAGGCTGCGTATCCAGGAGAGTTGGCAGACTTAGCATGGATCTCAAGAGCCAGCACAGATCTACTTGTAGAGGACGTGGATCTGAGAGAGAAAGAGCAAGATCCAAATTTCTAGAGTGACTCAGATCTGCGAGATCCAGTCAGGGAGGACGCAGATCTGATGAGTAGGGTCTTTATGTGGGGTTCTGGCAGCATTTTTCAGTGTTTTCAGCCTTGAGGAGTTGGTCATCTCATCTGGAGGATTTGTGGGTAGATCTAGCCCTTTTGCCAGCATATTTCTTGAGCTTCTGAGCTGTTCCTAAAGGCACAGCGTTTTTGTAGGAGGAGGGTTTCTGGGGGCGATTTTCGGAGGTGGTCCATTTGCTTCACGGTTTCTGGGTTTTGTCCGGAGCAGCGAGTATAGGTGATTTGTAGATTTTTAGCTCATTCCGGCAGGGGGATCAGCCCCTAGCTTCAGTTTCTTCCAGCAGCTGGGATGCAGTTTCTGTAGCAGCCATTTCTTATTTTTCTAAGAGGGTCTCCACTTGCCTAGGGCAAGGATAGGTGCACTCATTCTGATTATTTTGTACTCCTCTCTATGTACTTTCAGATTAATAAAATGGCTCAGTTTTCTGGTATTCTATGTGTAATTGTTCCATGATCTGGTTCAGCATTGTATTTTCTATATCTGTCTGGTATATTTCTGTTTGTTACTGGTTATCTCCCTTTGGGGATATTGGCGTAATGTATAGTGATGTATTTAAGGAGCACACGCCTGATGCTAAGAGGGAGTGTTGATTTTGTGTATTTGGGTAGCACTTCTACCAGATCAGCCCAAATTTTGTGGAGGGAATTAGAGTACTTCCGATCAAGAATCTTAAAAGGATTTGGGAAATTTCATCTGGTTTAGGAGATATTAAATTAATTAATTATTTTAATGTATTTCCTAAGTTAAAACTTAGGGAACTTAAATAATTAAAGTGAATTTAATTGAACATGTGATGAAATTGTCTTAATTCACACGGATCAAGCTTTCTTTTAATCTTAGCCATTGATTCAAGATCTGATCATGGTCGTTGATTTGTCAATGAGAAAAGTATAAAGGAAAGGCTTGGGGTCATTTGTAAAGACACACGGAGGTAGAGCACTGAAGCTAAGTTGAGATTCTAGGGTAGGGTTTGATAAGAATACTCAGAAGTGTTTCAGCTGCAGAGAAGGGAATTTAGGCCAAAGGGATGATCTGATCCAATAGTCTAGAATACACAAGAGGCAGAGATCAGCTCAAGGACAACGCAAAAGAAAAGAGCAGTAGCAGCAACAAGGACAACGCAGTCCCTCCAAGGACAGCGTGCTTTTCAGCAAAAAACCCTCTGGGGTTACGCAGAGATCCTTCCGGGGCAGTGTAGTGACTGCGTCACCCAGTCTGGGGTAACGCAGTCTCTTTCGGAGCAGCACTGAGGGTTGGAGGTGCTTCAGAGGCTGACGCAGAGGCTTTCAGGGGCATCACTGGGATTTCTAGGCCCTAATCTTGGCTAAGTTCTGTAAATCCCGTTTGAGGGTGTGGATCAGTCATTATTTTGGCCCTAGATTAGCTCGTGAGCTATAGATATAGTGTATTCTCTGTCGGGTTTTCCAAATCTGGAACCCAGATTTGTGTATTCAGAAATATTCTTAATAATAAAACCCTCCAGCAGCGAGAGACCGGTTTTCCCGCATTGGGTTTTTCTGGGGACTATTTGTCTAGAAATAACTTTGTCACTTTGTCAATGTGTGCATGAACTTGTTCTAGATCTGGATTGGTAGAGATATGTTATGTGTTTGCTTCGATTTTAACTTGAATTTATTCAGTTAATAACTTATCTAAGTAGGAGGAGCATAACCAGATTAACAGTAATAATTTCTGCATAAAGTGTAAGATTCAGAAATTTCTACAGGCCGCAGCCCTTAACACCTCAGAACATGACTGCATGGAGTTGTTTGAAGGTTAATAAGTGCCCAGATTACCAAGGTGGAGGCAGAGGAGTCTTGTAAAGGGAAGCCGCAACTGAGAAGGGACTGTGAAGGTGAGTTGTAGGGCTAACGTAGGTCATTGTTATGCCCTAACCAGGTCATAGTCAAACAATAGTTTATACACCAAACTTGGGTTATGTTTGCAGCCAGATTTGACTTGTATTAGGTCTAGGTTTAGACCAGTTTTGGATCAGATTTATGAGAAACTTGTGGGAGCCAATTGGAAGGCTTGTCTTGGTGGATGAAAGCCTATCCTAGGAGCAGATTTCACAATGGAGTATTGGGCATCATTGGACTCGTGGAGGGAAGCGTGTCGGTGGCCCAAAGGAGGCCTAGATCAGCGTGACAAAAAGGACATTGACAACTGTGAGTTGGGTGAAGAATTAAGCCTAATGCGTAGCTCTTTGATGGATGAAAGAGGCTACTAGATTGGCAGATTGGAGCTCAGGTATTGGCCACCCTAGAAGAGCAGATTGGATCAGCCCATGTTCATTGACGTAGAAGTGACTTGCAACAGTGATAGGTGGCAGCCCTCTTGGAGACTCTATGTGTTGTTGTTTGATGGACTAAGGGTTAGCTAGAGAGCAGAACGGGAGCAATGGACCGACAGGACGAGACACGACATAGAGACTGCAGCGAGATTGTCAGTGTATCGTGTATTCTTGTACTTTTGGATAATTGAGGGTCATTATCCCTTGTATGGGAAGCCCTAGACTATTGTATTATTCAGTTGGTTTAATATAACAAAGATTGGGTTGTTGTACATTATTGTACAATATTTTGTAAAAAGTTGTCTATACTTGTGCATGTGTGATTTATTTCTTTATATTGTTCAATTGTGCAAAGTAGCTTTGTTGAGATTCTTGGTTTGGTAGCGTTAGAGATTTTAAGGTTCTATCCTAGACCCAAGATCGTGGAAATTCAACATCCCACCCATGCCCTCTCTAGATTCCTTGCAAAGAAGCTTCGTCCCTTTTCAATCCGCTCTTCCTCCTTTATTAAAGACTCCTTCGATTTCATCCAGCAAATCAAGCACCTCAAACTTGATGAAAACAACATCATGGTTAGCTTTGATGTCGCTTCCTTATTTACTAAAATTCTTGTACTTGAAGTCATTGAGCTCATTTCTAAGCTTGTAGACTCTGAAACCCTCAACCTTATCAAAATTTACCTTCCCTCTACTTTTTTCACCTTTGATAGAGTATGCTATGAGCAAACCGAGGGCACAACTATGGGTTCATCCCTTTCCCCTGTTGTGGCTAACATTTTTATAGAGCACTTTGAAATCGTAGCCCTTGAGACCTACCACTTAAAACCTAAATTTTGGAAATGGTTTGTTGATGACACCTTTGTCATTTGGTCCCATGGTCTTCCAGCTCTCCAAGCCTTCCTTTCCCATATCAATAACATATCCCCTCACATCCAGTTCACTATGGAGCTCGAAGAAAACCATTCCCTCCGCTTTCTTGATGTCCTTGTCTCTCGCCTTCCTAATGGCTTCCTTACTCACCAAGTCTATATGAAGAAGATTCACGCCTATAGGTACCTTCATGCCAACTCCCGCCATCATCTTGCTAAAAAATTTGACGTGCTTAAAACCCTTGTCACTAGATCCATTCGCATCTCCTCTTCCCATTCCTTTCCCTTTGAAAAAACTCATCTCACCAAAGCCCTCAAATCCAATGGTCACTCCTCATCCTAGATCACCAGGGCCTTTCATTTTGTTCTCCACCCCCAACTTAAAAGCATTTCCAATAACCCTCCCTTAGCCAAAGTAATCTTTCCCTACATTAAAGGGGTTACTGATCATTTATCCAAAATCCTATCTAGAAAGAACATAAAGACCTTTTCCAAATCCCATAAAACCCTTAGCTAACTCTTCAGATCAACCAAGGACAACAATGACCCTATGCTAGGTCCCAGACTCTATGCAATTCCTTACTCCTGTGGGAAGCCTTACATAGGACAAACTGGAAGATCATTTAAAGCTCGGCTCAAAGAACATATGGTTGGCACCTACCATAACCGTATTTCTAAATCTGACATTTTTGAACACTCCCATTCTACCAAGCATCTCATTTGTTTTGATAAAACTAAAACCGTTGCCTCCGCCCCCTTCCACTCCAATCGTCTCATTAGGGAAGCTTTAGAAATTGAAGAGCATCCTAACAAATTTAATCGGGAAGATGGGTACCAGTTAAACCATTCTTAGAAACCCACTATCCATTTCTTGGCCTCTAAATCAGGTCCTTCTAATATTAAATCTATTCCATCTTAAACCCTCCCCTCCCCTATCCTCCCCTCCCCCTTCCTTTTCCTCTCTCCTTCTCCCTTTCCTATCTCTTTCTTTCTTTATTCTCAATCCTCCTATTGAACTCTCCCATTCTACCAAGCATCTCATTTGTTTTGATAAAACTAGAATACTTGCCTCTGCCCTCTTCCATTCCAATCGTGTCATTAGGGAAGCTCTAGAAATTGAAAAGCATCCTAACAACTATAATCGGGAAGATGGATACCAGTTAAGCCATTCTTGGAAACCCACTATCCATTTCTTGGCCTCTAAATCAGGTCCTTCTAATATTAAATCTACTCCATCTTAAACCCTCCCCTCCCCTGTTCCTTTTCCTCTCTCCTTCTCCCTTTCCTCTCTCTTTCTTTCTTTATTCTCAACCCTCCTATTCATATCACTTTTCATTTAACTCATTCTTCTTATTCAAGTTCTTTAAGTACTATCTAATTTAGACATCAATTCTTTTAGTCCTATCTAATTTTAGTTATGTCTTGGTTGACTCTTCATCTTCTTAACTCAATCAAAAATTTTAAGGCAGAAAATGGTTCAAATTTCTCATTAATGGTTCAATTCTCATTAATATCATTTATGCTACAATCTTCATTAATACCACTTTTATTCTATTTTGACCAATTCTAAATTATTTATTGATTTTACTATATTCATAATCAATATTATTCTAATCCAATCCTCTTATTACATATCATTATAATAATTTCATTTAAGTTAAGTTTATATATATATATATATAACTTGATACACTTGTTTATTTTAATTTAAATATTTACTATTACTAATATAAATTCTATTAATTAGGGGTGGCAAGAGGGGGAGGGATTCTCACTAATCCCGATGGAAACATCGAAGTCAGATATGCTTAGAGCCGGGGAAGGAAAACAAACAATCAAGCAGAGGCCTACGATTTACTCCTTGGGATCCCTCGGCCAAATAAAAAGGACATCAAGGAACTACAAATCCTAGGGGACTCCATGTTGATAATAAAACATACAAGGAACAACACACTTGCCCAAAATATGAGTCTAAACCAAGTCATCAAGCGTTCCCAAGGTATGATTCCTCTCTTTGACAGAGTAACATTCTACCACATTCTACGAGGGAATAACCAAGAGGCAGATAAGCAAGCCAACCAGGCTTACAGGATGAAGAAAGAAACTAATGTTGTGAATGACATAGAAGGAACCTTACATATTCCATAATCGTGCCTAAAGCCTCCAAAGAAGAGACCGAATTCGACCCTTCTAGCCAGAATATGAAGAATGGTTTATAAAATCCTTGTGTGGTGGGGAGTTTAACCTATTTATACCTCCTACCTATCTCTCCTTCTCCTCCCCCTTGTCTGCCCTCCTCCTTCTGCACTTCCTCTCCTCCCTCGTTTGGTAAGACCTCCGCTCTCTCCCATTACCCCTCTTTCCTTCCTCCCCCTTTCCTCATCCCCTGGACCCCTCCCTGTCATACCCCACCCTTGCTAGGCGTGATGCCACATCGAAGTTGGCCCCGGGCCGCTCTATTTATCCTTCGTCCCATCGGCCATAATTCTTCTCAGCTACCCTTGTGACTTGTGGCATGGAGCAGTCTGAATTCATGTTGCAGCGTGGTGGCCTTCAATCTACCCATCCTACACTTGGTACTTGGAAGACCTTCTGCGTGCAATCATTGATCCCTTGTCCTTGTTGCAACTGCAGTCGTCGGCGTTCCAGCATTTGCTCCATGGGAATTTTGGGATTTTGGGGGCTTTATTTACTCCCAATGCTTCGAATTTTGCAGGTAGTGTGTGGGAAGAAGACGTCGATGGGATTGAGGGACAAAGAGAATGTTGATTTTTATAGCATCAGAAAGTGATGTAAGTCTCAAAATTTGTGAGGAGGCTTGGACACCAGTATTCTAAAGAACCTAGAAATTGTTTGTGGAAATTCCACTCAGTTTATGTTTTATTAAAATAATTAATTATTTTAATGGGGACCCTAAGTCTAAACTTAGGGAAATTAAATAATTAATGGGTATTAATAAAATAGAGTGTGAATCTTTTAGAGAACGAAGATCAAGTCAAGATTTAATCTTAGCCATCGATTAAACTTCTAATCTGGGCCGCTGATTTGTCAATAAAAAGATTATAAAAGAAGACTTGAGGGCCATTTGGAAAGTAAGTCGGGCACACACTCAGTAACCCGAGGGAAGTTGATTATGCAGAAAATAGAATTCGATTTCAGAGGGAGAGTTGCAAGGCGGAGGAAACAGAGGGCATGAACGGTGTCAGGGCTCAAGGGAAGAAGGAAGCAGAAGGGCAGAGGAGCAGCGCAAAGGGCTCATGCAGTTGTGACGTAGTCTCACGCAGGGGTGACGCAGAGAGGGTTAGTGGGTCCCTCGGATGTCGAAAATTCTCCTGAGGCTTGGAGAGAATTTATCCCAAGTGTTTTCTTAAGAAGTTTCTCAGTTATTCTGTCAGTCTTTCCTTGTAAAGAATTTTTTGCTGAAGATTAATATATAAACCCTCATCTATTGCACCGGTTTTCCCACATTAGGTTTTTCCGGGGACGATTGTCCAAAAATAAATGTGTCATTGTGATTGATTCTTGTGCTTGCATTTTTACTGTACTTTCTCTATATGTACTTGAGTGATAACTGCAGCAGTGTTTATTTCGAAATTTATTGGAAGGGTTTTTAAATAACTTATTGTGAAAATAAGTAGGAGAAATAAATCAATAACTATAGTAGAATTTCAGATTTGAAATTTTCACATGGTATCAGAGGTGAGATCGAGTAACAGGATTGGAGACTCTGCGATGGAACGAAGTCTAGACGCTGTTGCAGCAACAACTCGTAAGGGTTCACACAGCTCTCCGGAGAAAAGGGAAAGCACGGAAGAAAAGATGGACCACAACATCTCTGTTTTGGCTTCCAGATTGGAAGAAGAGTTCGCTTGAGTATCAAGCTCTGCTTCTCCAGAGGTCTGGTATATTTATAGTGGAGATTTTGCACATATGATGGTAGTACAGGAATGTTTCTCAAGCTACCAAGAAGAGCGGATGAACTTCCAGATCACCATGGGCAATAAGGCAAAGTGTACCCCTGTTGGAAGAAGTACCATAGTGTTTCAAACTGAAGCTAGGAATAAGCTTCGAGCCACCAATGTGTTGCATGTGCCTGGTTTGGGGATGAACTTACTCTCGGTGTCACAGCTGCAAAATAAGGGCTATGATGTTTACTTCATTGGCAAAAGAGTATATGTCAAACACCCGAGTTGGAAGAAGAAGGCACAAATCGGAGTCAGGAGCAACAAACTGTATAAGTTGCAGCTCGAATCTCTAATGGCACCAATAGGCAGTAGTGGTGACAAGGATTTGAATGAACTATGGCATAGGAGAATGGGGCACTTACACCATGGGGCTTTGAGAATTCTCAAGAAGACCATCACAGGTGTTCCAAATTTGAGCACCAAGCGAGATGACGTTTGCAGAGGGTGCGTACTAGGAAAGTACGCCAAGGCAGCCTACCCCAGGAGCAACAATAGGACTAAGAGTGTGTTGGGATTAATACACTCAGAAATCTGCTGACCAATGTCCACTAGAGCTCTTAGTGGTGTCGAATATTTCGTCACCTTCATTGATGACCATTCTAGGAAAACTTGGATCTACTTTCTAAAAACCAAGGATGAAGTCTTTGATCGATTCAAGGAGTTTAAAGCTCTGGTTGAGAATCTGATAGGAAAGTGGATAAAGATACGGCGATCAAGTAATGGTGGAGAATACATTGATAAAAACTTCACAAAATTTTGCGCAAGGGAAGGCATCAGAAGGGAGTGGACCGCTCCATATAATCCGGAGCAGAATGGAATTGCAGAAAGGAAGAATGAAACTATTGTGGAGGTTGCAAGGGCAATGTTGTATGATCAAGACATGTCCAAATTTTTGTGGGCAGAAGCTTGTAATACAATTGTGTATGTTCAGAACAGGATTCCTCATAGCGCATTGGGTAAGATCACTCCAGAAAGTGTCTTCACTGGCAGGAAGCCAGAAGTAAGCCACTTCAGGATCTTTGGTAGTGTGGCATATTGCCATGTACCCGAAGAAAAGAGGAAGAAATTGGATAGGACTGTGAAAAAGGGATATCTGGTGGGATATAGCGAGAATGCTAAGACTTACAGAATCTACATTCCTAACAGCAGGAGGATTGTAGTGCGGTGGGATGTAAATTTCATGGAGGAAAGAGCTTTTAGAAAATCCCGGGAGATTCTTTCCGAAACCCAGTCTGAAGTTGATCCACTAGTCCAACCACTACAAGCAGCAGAAACTAGCACGAGTACTTCTCCAGGGCACAAGGATCTAGGAGTTTCATCTCAACAGGATTTGCAGTAGGAGGAGCAAGAAGATCCACCCACTACAAGTGGTAGGACGAGCAGGGAATTACAACAAATTCTGAGGGACGCAAAGGAGTTTGTCGGAGCTCCTAGAAATGAGAAGAGGTAGCGCAGGCAACCGAACAGATACCAAGCCTTGGTAGCTCAGGTTGGGGAACACTCTAGTTTTCAGGAGGCAGCTCAGCATCAGGTATGGGTACATGCAATGGTGGAAGAGTACAACTCCATCATGACGAATGATGTCTAGGAATTGGTTCCTAGGCCTGAGGACAGATCAATTGTGGGTTCGAGATGGATTTACAAGATCAAATACGTTGCAGATGGAAATGTAGAAAAATATAAAGCCAGGTTGGTGGCTAAGGGGTATTCTCAGAAGGAGGGGATAGACTATGAAGAAACCTTCGCCCCAGATATACTTCTATTAGATCCATGATATCCCTTGCTGCGCAGATGGGGGTGGGAGATTCGCCAAATGGATGTCAAGACTGTGTTCTTGAATGGGGTGATAAAAAGAAGAAGTATATATCGAACAACCAGAGGGCCTTGAGATGCATGAGCAGAAGAATCATGTGTGTAGGCTTAAGAAAGCCTTGTATGGACTTAAGCAAGCCCCTAGAGCTTGGTATGGTCAAATTGATGGTTACTTGCAGAAGATGGGATTCGTCAAGAGCGACGCAGATCCCAATCTCTACTATCTGAAAGTAGGGAATGAGCCTTTGATACTGGTACTGTATGTAGATGGCCTATTCCTAACAGGTACATCAAGGATTGCAAGGAGAACCTCGCTGCAGAATTCAACATGAAGGATCTGGGGTTGATGCATTATTTTATGGGGTTGGAAGTTTGGCAGCAGAAGGGTGAAATATTCCTTGGTCAAGGGAGATATGCTACAAAAATCTTGAAAAGATTCAAGATGCAGGACTGTAGACCCATGGCTACTCCAATGATCATCAACTGGAAGAAGATTGATACATCCGAAGATGATGAGGCTGATCCTACCTTGTATAGACAGCTCATCGAGTCCTTGACTTATCTGGTCAACACTAGGCCTGACATCTGTTACGCTGTCAACACCCTCAGTCAGTTCATGGTGGAATCAAGGAGGGCACATTGGGAAGTAGCCAAGCATGTTCTCAGATACCTACGAGGAACAGTCGAGCAAGGATTGAGATACACCCGAGGCAATGACATTAGACTGAGTGGCTTCACTGACGCAGATGGGGCTGGATGTTCAGTAGATCGGAAAAGTACCAGTGGGTACTGTTTCAACATTGGATCAGGAATGACTTCCTGGTGCAGCAGGAAACAGAAGTTTGTAGCTCTCAGCCCAGCTGAGGCGGAATATATGGCAGCAAGCACTGCTTCGTGTGAAGCCATATGGCTTAGGAAGCTGCTTGTGAATCTACTCAAGGAAAAGATGGAAGCGACCAACATTCTATGTGATAATCAGAGTTGTATCAAGCTCTCTAAGAATCCTGTGTTTCATGTCGGTTGAAGCACATTGACATCAGGTGTCATTTTATCAGAGACTATGTCCAACGGGGAGTTGTATAGTTGCAGTACACTCTGACAGGAGAACAGGTGGCTGACATCCTCACTAAAGCTCTGGGAAAGACAAAGTTTGTTTACTTCAGAGAGAAGATGGGGATGATCAAGAATCCATTTTAGTAGCAGAAGTGGACAGATGCAGAATTGAGAGGGAGTTGCAATACATATGAGGCAGTGACAGTGGCAGTGTCATTGGCAACAGTACAGAAAGCAACAACGCAACAGATGAGGGGCAGTAGTCAGGCATCAGCAACGCAGAGGGTGATTCAAAGAGAGAGCAATATGCAACAGGCAAATTGTTAGAACACTTTCCTTGCTAAGAGGGAGTGTTGATTTTTGTAGCATCGGAAAGTGATCTAAGTCTCAAAATTTGTGAGGAGGCTTGGACACCAATATTCTAAAGAACCCAAAAATCATTTGTCGAAATTCCACTCAGTTTATGTTTTATTAAAATAATTAATTATTTTAATGGGGACCCTAAGTCTAAACTTAGGGAAATTAAATAATTAATGAGTATTAATAAAACATAGTGTGAAAATTCTAGAGAACGAAGATCAAGTCAAGATTTAATCTTAGCCATCGATTAGATTTCTAATCTGGGTCGTCGATTTGTCAATGAAAATATTATAAAATATGACTTGAGAGCCATTTGGAAAGTAAGTCGGGCACACACTCAGTAACTTGAGGGAAGTCGATTCTGCAGAAAATAGAATTTGATTTCAAAGGGAGAGTTGCAGGGAGGAGGAAGCAGAGGGCATCAACAGTGTCAGGGCTCGAGGGAAGAAGGAAGAAGAAGGGCAGAGGAGCAGCACAGAGGAGCAGTGCAGAGGGCTCATGCAGTTGTGACACAGTCTCACGCAGGGGTGACGCAGAGAGGGTTAGTGGGTCCCTCAGGTGTCGAAAATTCTCCTGAGGCTTGGAGAGAATTTATCCCAGGTGTTTTCTTAAGAAGTTTCTTAATTATTCTGCCAGTCTTTCCTTGTAAAGAATTTACTGTTGAAGATTAATATATAAACCCTCATCTGTTGCACCGGTTTTCCCACATTGGGTTTTTTCGGGGGCGATTGTCCAAAAATAACTGTGTCATTGTGATTGATTCTTGTGCTTGCGTTTTTACTTTACTTTCTCTATATCTACTTGAGTGATAACTGCAGTAGTGTTTATTTTATAATTTAATAGAAAGGTTTTGTAAATAACTTATTGTGAAAATAAGTAGGAGAAATAAATCAATAACTACAGTAGAATTTCAGATTTGAAATTTTCACAAAGAAGAGTAGGAAAATTATGGTGATGCATTGGGATTTTAGCATGGTTGAAACAGTGACGAAGGCATGCATCTAAATTCGTACCTGGAATGGCTATTTAGGGGCTAACAGTAAGATCTGTTGTAAGGAGTTTCGGTCTGTCTCTAGCAAGGTGGTCTCTGCTTTGCTCCAGAGGTTGTGGCCGAGGTTCAGGTGCAGTTTGGGTAATTCTCTTGTTAGGGTGGTTGGCTGGTTTATGCTTTTGTGTAGTGACTGTCACGGTAGGTTGGGAAGAATGGCAGTGGTTCTGGGAGTTCTGGGAGTGGCCTACTAGTATGGACCTTCTCTGTGCAGGGGGTTCTTGGTCTTTTGGAGGATTGTGTCTTTGGTTGTTTCGCGGTTGTCATCATGAGCGGGCAGAGTAATTCAATGGCGGAGAGTTTTGGGTCGAGCTCTTGGAGTCTCCGTAGACCCAGGTTTGGGGGTTCAAGGATGAGCTGGGTGCGGGATGGAGGTAACATCAAAAACACACGTGAAATTTGTGCACATGAACACAGGGAGTTCAAAGATGGTATTGCTATATTGCAGATGTGTATTCATCAGCACCATAAAGATGTTATAAACATGCAGGAACGACAGCTAGAGAAGAAAGAACGCATCTAGAAGCTCGAGGACGAGGTAAATGCATTGAGGCAGGAAATCGAGCAGTTGAAGATCAAGTTGGCGAAAAGCAGCTCGAGGGTGGAGGATGAGCGCAAGGATCTGGATCTCAACAACCCGGCCCCGATGGAGGAATAAGTCATCCATTCTGATAATCCTAATTTTGTTTTTATGGCAAACCACACGTACATAGTTGTTACTGCAGTTCTGCAAAATATATAGCTATAGGCTAGTAGTTAAGGGATTTGTTTTTGGAATGGCTGGGAATAACACTCTGAAAAGGGATGGGCTCATTGTAAAAACAATAGTCATGAACAGACCCAAACTTTTGATGTAATATCAAGGATTTTGCACGCGTTCGGGCACATTTTATATATAAAAACTCTACTCTTTATGCTTAATAAAAAATATTAATTCTATTAATTTACTTAAAATTCAATTTTGACCTAAATAATAATAATCTATTCCATTATTATTATTATATTTTACCCCAAAATCGTGATTTCATTTCAGTCAATCCTATCAATTCTAAGTTAATATTATCTACATTTAACTTATTTTACCCATTCTTAACTACCTAAATTAAATTAATATATATTTTATTTTATTGACTTTTACCAAACTGAGTATTTATTATTATTTTACCCAATTTGACTTGAATCCTTTAATCTGGATTCAATTCCTAATATTTATTTACTAATCAAAGGTCTCTTCATTCTCACCCTCCCTAATGGCTAATTCTAATTCCTTTCTCTATTTTACACGGTCTAGCACTCTTCACATCATCAAAAAAGCTTAATGTCCCTGAAGATGGGTGAAGTGTTCACGCGAAACGTCGGACATATCAGTTACAACACACAGTTTACTAGGGGGTTTCATCTACATGAACAGTGATGTCTAGGAGACTCTGTTGAGACCAATGGGGATACCACACCCAAGAGGTTTTTCAAGGTAAAGTATGCAACTAATGGTAGCATGAAGAAGTACAAAGAGGATTCCACAAAGAAAGGGACTTGACTATGAGACCTTTGTTCTGGTTGGTGGGTATGCTTCCATCTGAACCATCATGTCTTTAGCATTAGCTTTTGGTTGGTCTTTATACTAGCTGGATGTTAGCACTATTTTTTTGAATGGTCCGATTGAGGAGGAAATATATATATAAGCTTGGCAGGACTACATCTTCATCATGTCCAATATATCACCCCGATCGGGGCAGGGAATTGAACCAGTGACTTCACATCAAGGAGTGCTTTAACAGAGCACCTGATCACCGTCTATGCAAGACCCCGTGGATGAGGAGGAAATATACATTAATAAAACAAGGCCTTCTAATTTGTATTGGTGAGATACCCATGTATGAATGTAGAAGAAGGCCCTTTATGGGCTGAAGCAAGCATTGTAGAATTGATGAATGTCTACTTAATTTAAGTTTCACCAAGGTTGCTGCAAATCCCAATCCTCATTACGATAAATTTGATCTGCTTGTCATGGTCATGTATGTAGATGACCTGATGCTTACAAGTAATTCTAAGAAGCTCATCACATACAGGTAATTCTAAGAAGCTGATCACATAGTAAAAGACAAAGTTGGCCCGCAAGTTTGATATGAGGACACCAGCCTTATGCACTAAATTACGGCTTTAAAGGTTTGTAAGCAGCAACCTATACTGGAGGGTTTCCTTAGAAAAGGAAAGTACACAGTTGATATTCTGTGGAGATTTCAAATGCTAGATAGTGAACCCTTGGCCACTCCCACGGTTCCAAATCTGAAGTTATTTGTTGCTTTAAATTCAGATTTGGTAGATCCTACTGCAATAATCAATTGATTGGTTCCCTTATGTATCTAAAGAATACAAAGCCTGATATATGTTTTGCAGTGAATACTTCTAGCCACGCAAAGCATGTGCTCTAATACTTGAAGGGCATAGTTCATCATGGCTTAAGGTATGTGGGAGATGATGAGTTGACGTTGCATGGTTTTGTTGGTTTTGATAAGGCAAGAGATGCAGGTGCTAAGAAGAGCACTTCAAGGTTTTGTTTCATTGGGGTCAACTCTGATATTTAACAACAATTACACTCAATTTAGCATAGATAAAATATATGGTAGCCAACTCTACTAGCTATGAAGCCATATGTCTTCAAAAGTTAAGAGTAGAGTTGATCAATCAAATGTTGAAGCCCACTATGGTCTACTATGACAATCAGAGTTGTACCAGACTCTTTGAGAATCTAGTATTTTACGATCACTCCAAGCACATAGATATCCAGTAGCATTTCCTCATAGATAGGGTTCAAAAGGGAGTGAATGTTCTTGAGTATATTCCTTCATATCCACAAGTGGCAAACATTTTGACAAAGCCGCTACCTAAGGGGAAGTTTGAGATACTGAGGGAGAGACTTGACTTGGTGGAGAACACTTTCTTCACAAATATAGAGTGTTTTGAATTTTCTCGTGTTGCTTAGTCCTTGTTCGTCTACAACATCGTTCATCTTAATTCTTGTGCACAGCGGTGTGAATGTGGACACATCAATAGCAAAGAGGCCCTTTACTGAGGATGAGGAAGCACAATTGTGGAGAGAGGATGCATGTACATGGTCTTCGACCATTTCCAGTTTAGTTTTTTGTTGTTTTTACACTGGTCTAGAGTTAACCTTTTCTTTAATTGAAAAGTTTATTTAAATTTAGGAAAAAGGCCAGACTTGGAGAGTTTTCTAGATTTAACTGCAGCGCATGGGTTGGAAGATTTTCCAAAATTAAAACAAGGAACTTTATTCCAGGAAATCTGTTCATGCAGGGAGGTTGCACTTCTCAAGACTAAATTTAGGGTTTATGTTTTTGCTTCTAAAAGTAGGAGCTCTGTGTAAAACCCTTGCCTTCTTCATCTATAAAAGAAAGCACAGTGGTTGAGTGTTATTCAATTTTGTTTTGAGCTAGTGAATAGCGGCAAGTTGTGTAACATTTTCTTCTTTTGAAATAATAAAGAGTGTAGTGATTGGTTACTGCAATCTTGTAGCCTTTTGTTCATGTTTTCAGAGTTATGCGTTTTCTGATCTAGCATTCCTTTACTTGCATTTTTGATAGGTTAAACAGTTTTAATCACCTAAGGTTTGATTAAGAGAGGTGGTCTGTTTACCATGGTGTAAAATTTTTAGTGCTTTGGGGTGACTAACCACTCATGCATACTAGTGGTTAATAGTGCCCTCCATCCAGGCTTCTAGGGACAGTGGGGAATTCTATCAAGTTATTTCTTTGGAAAATTAAAAAGATATATATTTATGTCTTGATGATGAACCACAGTAAGTAGTTCAAGATATATATTTATGTCACGATGATTAACAACATTAAGTAGTTCGAAAAGCGTTGACATTAAAATCGATATGTGATTTCGTCCTGAAAATATTTGGTATAAAGGATATATTTTGAAAGGTTGAATGCAACTTGCAAGCGAACTGGATTACTATATAGTAAAGATGGTTGAGTTTACAAGTATTGCAAATCAAATACACCCAACCAGAACGACAGGAAGGTTGTTTCATGTAACTGAATGCCTATATGAGGTGAGAAGGCCTACCTCTGTTTGCGAGTTGATTGGCTGCACATCAGTTATTTTGACATGGTTCTTGTAATTCTTCCTCGGTCCAATGCAATCTAAACTCAAATTCTGCTGAAACAATCCCACCAAATAACAATCATTGATGTCATAAAAAAAGAAGAACCCATCAGGCATTAAAGGAAACAGATCACATTAGGGATCAAAAGAAAGTAAGCCAAAATAATCACCCATTCCTCCATCTTAGCCCCTTCAGTGTCTCCACACCTGCCCAATTGCTACAATATGTCAATCAAATCAAATCAAATCTGTATGTATGGAAATATATTATTTAATTTATTAAAAAATAAAAACAAAACTGGATTAGACAAAGACCTGAATTTGTCTGTAAAAGGCTGAACAGTGACAGGAACCACCCATTTCCGGCGTACCCTTCTCTTCACGTTATCGCTGTCAATTATAGTATTATCACCCACTGAACGGGAACGGTGGCGGGCAGTTGTGGTGGTCTCATAATTAAGAGATGGAAAGTTGTCAGATGCATGGATGAAGGCATTATTTCCAGAACAGGGATGAAGGTGGAGATCATGTAATTTCTCCGTCATCGACTGAGCCTCTGAACAGATACTGAAAGCGTCCTCCTGGGAATTGAGATCACAATTACAAGTACGATCACACATATTATTTAAGGGCAATGCCTGCAGAGTCAATGTCTAGCATCTGGTGGGGATATCAGCCTGCATCACATATTCTACACCTCCAAAACAACACAGAAACAAATACAAACACCCACTAAATCCCATTCCCACCACCAATATATTCTATTATCTCTTTCTCTTTCCCTTTCCTCTATCGCACCACGGTTTGTGTGCCAAACCCAACCAAACCCAACGCCTGCATGTCTGCCTGTATATTCGATTGAACGCTTCCCCCTTGTTCACAATTTAAGTTAATCCAATCCAAAATACAACAAACTCCTCCAACGCCTGCCTGTGTGGCTGTGTCTCCAATCAAACGCTTTCCCCTCTTGTGAATTTGCCGACAACAATAAGGAATCCAATCCAAAATACAACAAACTCCTCCTACTACTACTATTCTTAGTGTGATAAAAGCCACCATTTCAACAGTTTGCCAGTTCATATTAAAAA
Source organism: Pinus albicaulis (assembly GCA_034641835.2). Lineage (NCBI taxonomy): Eukaryota > Viridiplantae > Streptophyta > Pinopsida > Pinales > Pinaceae > Pinus > Pinus albicaulis. The sequence goes on along the minus strand of CM076579.1, from coordinate 1,150,377,431 downwards.
GGAAAACCAGTAACTTTACCAATTTTTAATCTCTTTTAAAACATCCAGTTCCATCGATTTAACCATATTTATCACAAGACTTTTTCTACTTCCTTAAGTCAACTAATATTGTATAAAAATGCTTGTCCCGTGTCATCTCTGTGATGGGATCCCGTGTGATTGAAAATTTTTAAATATAATTTTTTCTTTTCTTTTATGACAACATTCCATTTCATGTATTAACCATATTTATCAAAGCCCTTTTGGCTCTAGTCTCTCAATTAATATTGTTTGGAAATGTTTCCGCCTATGTGTATCTTCTTCTTGGCATCCTGGTTTTTGGAAGTCATACTCGTTGAACATAATTTTAAAAATATATTGCTTAAAACTTTTATATTTATTAATTTATATTTTATATAATGTGTATATTTTCATTCGGATATTCTGCTTGGCATCTTCATTTTTTTTGAAGTCAAAGGTGGATAATATAATTATAAAAATATAAAGATATTTAAAAAATGGTTTATATATATATATAAATTGTTTAATATTTTTTTTGTTTTGTTAAGTTGTTTGAGTTTTTTATTTTTTTTGTTTGTCAAATTGTTTGAGTTCTTTAGAGGTTACTTCAGACATTATATGTGGCCAGAGAAATAACAACCCAGAAGCATTTAAGTAGTCAAATTACTTGTTGATTATCATGCTTGGGCCACACCAACCCTTAACATGGCTAGAATTTTTTGCCTATCAAGTAACTTAATAATACTCCCCATCACCATCTATTTTAAGCCTCATTCAACATTTAAGAATTAAAATTAAAATTATATTTATTGTATAAAAGTTTCAAGTCAAAATAAATTGTTTTTTGATATATAATTTTTTATTTTTTTGATATTATTGATTTTTTTACAAAATAATTTATAATCATAAATATTTTACATCTAATTAGTTATGTCGTTATTTTATTTTTTTAATATTATGGGGATATTACACATCTTCTTTATAGTAAGTTATTGAATCTCCATGTTATAATATGATAATATGTGATGAAGTAAATGCATGTGTGTGTTTTTTAGAAGAATTTAATTATTTTATATATAGTTAGATATTTGTTGTCAATTGAGTTTATTTGGGTGGTTGAATGGAATAGTTGTTATCCTCCTCACCTAGGTTCAAGTCTCAAAAGTTGACATGTTGACGTTATGGAATAGAGTAACTAGTTGTGCTCTTAAGTGAGTCTATACTAAGGCTTGAGAGGGAGGCTGAAATTCTTCCATGGGTGGTACCCAATGCCCAAACCTTTTTCCAAGTAAAAAAGTTAGATACTTGTAAATTCACAATAACTCTAAGGTTTAGTTTGATTGTAGATGCTAGTTTAGTTTAATTGTAGATGTATTTTAGTTGGCATATGCTAGTGATTGAGGAATTGTATCTCTCCATAAAGAAAAAATAAGTTCGCAATTTAAGATGATGAAGGATCATAAGAGCTAAAGACATTAGTGCCTTTCCTATTAATGTTAAGGATGATGAATGCATATCTAAATTTAGTTGGTATTTTTTGTGTTGACTAATGCCAAAGCATTGAGGAAATAGACTTGGTGAATGTGTATGGGCTTGGTTAGGCACACTAAGAAAGAGTTATGGGCATTGTTCATCATGGGATTAGAAAAAATGCAATGCCTTGATAACCTCAATGATTATGTTATGATAGATTTAGATGGCCTTTTAGTAAGGAAGGTAAAGTGTGTCTAAAAAGTGACTAATCAAAGCACTTAATCATCATTGAGAGAGAAAGAAAGTAGAATAAATTTTAAAGTCACCAAAATTAAATCTCAAGATACTAAACACATCATATTCAATTATTTAATATTCATTTCTTAACATTCACATGTGGACACACACAACATGTCCCACAAGGGAGAATATTTCTAAAACTGTGAAGAAAGCATCCATGTGCATCTTGTAATAAATAACCATTATGCTTATAAGAGGGCTTCTGCCTTTATATTGCAAACCTCCATAAACAAAAGGATCATGGTGTGTCAAATCAAATATATTGTCATAGGAGAGGAGATTTGAATAATCCAAACCTTGGTTGGGAAGGAATTAAGAAGAATGAGAAATAATTTCACGTACACAATTTTGAATCTAAACCATGAGTGAATTATTTTAGAAACTTTTTCCCCTTTGTCAACATTAGTAATAGATGTTGAGACTAAGTTGTCCACATTAGTAATAGATGTTAAGACTAAGTTGTCAACATTAGTAATAGATGTTAAGACTAAGTAAGCGCTTTAGAGCGAGGTGACAAATGCACAAAATATCAAATATGTATAGGAAATAAATATCTTTACTAATAATGAAGCTAAAGCATTAGATACACGTCAAGGCATGAAGTTACTAAAGGATTGATCTCGATGATATTTATTAATATTGATAATAATCATATTATATAATATAGATTATCCTCTTCCTAAGTCATATATCACATTTCGTAGAGGATGATCATATTTCTAAAAGAAATTAAGGACTTTTTTTATTATTAGGTTATCTTCATATGTTGTTGTTTTTGGAAAAATTCATATATTGTTGCTTCTGGAAAAATTGTAGAATGTGAATAAAACATTCAAAATTTCGAGTATATGCTTTACTTATTTTCAGAGACTGAATGAATCTTATGTGAGTGTAAAGAAAGAGTGAAACAGGTTTAAATAGAAGGAAGGAGTAACAATATATTAGAAAGAAGAGGCTAACTAGGAATACTTAAGGAGAAATTTGACTAAAGAAATAGGAATTAGGGTTAAAGATATAATCGAGAAAAGAAAGATTAAAATTATATTACCCAGTATTATCTTAAATAATAAATTATTGTTGTTTTTTGTGTGTGTAAAGTTTACCCCTTTATTACTTCATTAGAGTTTTACATGAGATATTTCGTTGTATTTATGGTTTGTTTCTAGTGAAACCATGCCAATAACACAGATAGAAAGTCTTAAGATTACAAGTGTCCCCTTTTCAACAGATTACATGACAAAAATAAAATATAACCCGTGCGTACATAGGCATGCAAGAGAGGAAAATTGTGGGAGCTCTACTTCGCTAAATAAATATGACTAAACTGTGACAAATTTGAGCTACACATTGATAGTTAAAACAAAAAATGAAGCTTAATGAAGACAAGTGTTGAGTAGAAATCTGCTAGTATGGAGAGCCACCACTAAGCTGGATGAACCGCAGTGAAAGCCATTGGTTCATCGTCGACCTCAATTGCACCACCCACGAACCTCTGGTTGACCAAGAAGCGCATCCATGATGAGAAGCAACCACAAAAAATGAAGAGTCGTGATAAGGGCCATACCGTGAGAAAGCTTCATAAAACCATACAGAAGCAGACCATCCAATGGCCATGTGTTGTTCTAGAGCTTCGACATCAATTGTGAGCCACCACAGAGTTGTCATGGTACGGTAGTCCACCCCATCAACATTATCCCTGAAGCAAGGCATGCACGTAGCCACGGAAAACCCCCTTCAGGAGCCATGGGTTACGTGAGATATAGGAGGGAGGCATTCAGTTAATAGAATTGACAGAGCCTAGCTTACAATATTGAGACCCAGATTGTACAATTGACAGAGTCTAATCTGCAAGATTGAGACAGAACCGAACCTGTAATTCAAAGGCCATTGTTGGACAGTTGAAGAAATGCCCGTGGGTTGAAGAATACTTAAAGCCACCTACTCACCGAGAGGAAGCCAAGCATCCATCGTGAGAGACACACCATTACCATGAATAAAAAAGGCCAGGAAAGACCCCATATCCCCCATGCACTCGGAGGAGGTTGAAAGGTGAAGAGGATGACTGTAATGCTAACACTCCACCTTTTCGAGAACCATTGAAAACCAACGAAAGGACCAACCAAGGAATGAAGGGAGATAATCAAGAATGTAGGCATGGCAAGAGGTGGGCATAGACATTGCAAAAAGGATAAATGACCTTCCTTGATAGCGCCCCTGGTCTGTAAATGGACTTGAGGAAATGCGTGGGTTGGCCATGACACTGCACATACATAACCCCAATGAATACCAATCCGCATAGTTATGAATCACCATGATTAACTTGCAAGTTACGAGGGAGATTTCGTACCAAAACCTGGAGTGAGAGCGTACACACATCACTATGAAATAAAACCATTTGTGCCAGCCTCAGCGCGAGTTTGTTGATCTGTATATGTATATTTAAACTTGAACGTTTATGGTAAAATTTTGAAGTGTAATTTTAGGTTTTTGTATGCTATTTAACATGTTATAATAGGTCATTAAAGAAGTGATTAAATTTAATTATGCAAATAATAGAGACAATAGTACCATAACAACAAATACAAAATAACAAATGATGAAGGAGTTTACCTTTCCATGACTACATTTCGTGGTTCAGTTTTCAATGTTGGGCTTTTTTCATTATGCTAAAATGTATGTGTTTATATCAATTTTTAGTGCTCAAAATGCAAAACTACTATCTTCAATGGCTCCAAAAAATTCAAAAACCCCTAGTTGGGCTCTTGTTAATTATCCTCCAAATTGCACCCATCTGCTATCCATCCTACATATTCTGTCTTTTTCGGCCACGTGGGGCGACAATTTTTCCCCATGCCAGTGAGATTCACGTCGGTTCGAGTGCAAATTTTCGAACCATTAAATCGCCTATGACCCCCATGAATCGATAAAAAAAGACCACTTGGGGCAATTCAGGCTGTTGATCTTGGGTCGTTCAAAAATCTCGCCAACGCCGTAAACCCCGCCTATGACTATAGTTTATGTGTTGGAGACCATGGTTTGATTGTGGGTTGGGTTCCTGGAACCCCGTCGGATAAATTCCAACTCCCAACAAACTAACTCCCCGAACAATAGTTTGGTGTTGATGTTGTGGTTTGGTTTGCCGCCGGTGGTTAGTTAACTGCGCCAACACATAACCGAACCCATCATAAATGTTGCATGTGTTGTGATCACATTGACTGTCGGTTTGATAATTGTTAACAAATCCGCTGAGAGTTAGACTGCTCTGAAACTTTCGTTATGGTAATATATATGGTTTAGAAACATAGTATAAGGTTTGCGTTATAACATATAATGTATCGTGTTGGCTTTGTATAACATATAGTTCGGAATGCAATATGTGGTGTTGGGGTCAGTGTTAGCCCCGCCCCTTGTCTGCTCCGGCTACGGTCTCGTGGCCATGGGGTAGACCAGGGGCCAGGGGTTAACCCCGACCTCCACCCTTGCACAACTCAGTAAAGTTTAAATATACGATGTGACCTATGGTTTGTAAGCACTACTGATGGCACAATGGTGGAGCACTGCGCTGCCACCACAGAGGTCTGTTGTTTGAATCCCATACAGGCCTAGTTTAGTGATATATAAAATTTTGCACCATTAAGAGGAGACTACGTGGCTGCCACCGATTGGCCCACGTGGCTCTCCCTAATTGGTCCAACAAAACGAGCCTTGAATCAATCAAAACACACCTTCCAAGAACCAATCACAATGAGACACTTGTCAGCAAATTACTTGCCCACAAAAATACAGTCAACTTCCTAGTCAAATTCCTAGTTAGCGTACGAAATGCTTACTGGGATACATGCGACCCAAAATTTTAAAATTTTAGTTGTTTTCCAAATCGGTCAGAACGGGATATCACGAGCATATGATATCGGTTTTGAGTGAAACAAGTTGCATTGGATTTAGGGCGACGAAATCTTCACTTTGGCACCAGTTTCGAGCCGTTTTGAGCACTTTGAATTTTGAGCATTTTACTGATCCACATGATCATTCTTCCCCACTAGACGCTTTTGGACCTCTAAAAGCTCATTCTCAGTCAACAAATAGATGAAGATACAATTCCCTCACCCTTCCAATCTCAATCCACTTAGCTTTGCTTGGATTTGTCGCTTTGAGCTTCTCATGAAGGTACTTCACTTTCCCTTGTTTTGAAGTCCTTGTCTTGCTGTCAAAGATGATATCTTGTTGCAATTTTATGAGATTTCCATAAAATAAAATTTCTCTTGAAGGAATTTGAACATTCCCTCCTTGATCTTCAATCAAATGAGACTTAGAAAATTTCAAGTTCACTTCACCTTGAACATTGTTACCATAACGATGCTTAACATGTCTAGCCTTGTACTTGGCTTGACTCTTTACCAAATGTGATCGCCATCGCCATGCACCATCCTTCTTCAAAGCCAAAACATTGATAAACCCACAAGAAGATGTCTCGGAACCAATTTCCTCTTTGTCAAATAGCTTTTTCATTTTATTTTTTTTTGACCCTTGCATTCTTTAACACTCGCATCTTGTTCACACCAATGTTCAACATTGATGCATCCTACTGCAATTGCACTTCATGTGGTTTATCTCTTTTAGGAGGCAACATGTTAGAATCATGAAACATCTTATCACATGAATTGCTAGCCTCAATGAAATCAGATTTCAAACTTGATTCATATCCTTGAAAGGCTTTAGATGTCTCAACATCTTTGTGCTTGAACATTAACAATGCAAAATTCTGACTAGCATTAACAATCTTCTTCATTTGTCCAACATTCACAAGAGATAAACTCAATTTCTTGCTATGTGCTCTAACAATGTTCTCAATTTGATTCTTGAACAAATGATATTTATTCTCATGGCGATGAAAAATGAATCTTATATCATATAGATATGGGCTTCCCAAAACAATAACACATACATCAGGTGAAACTACATCAAGTTCTACTTCATCAAGGAAGTTTGCGGTCCTTGAAAATCTAAGTATGGATTTCCTTGTCACTTGCAATTTTGCATTCTCACATACCCAACCTAAAGGATAAGTTTTAGGTCGAGGAATGGTTTCTATATTCAATTTCTTGACAATGTCTTCAAAGATAAGGTTTGCTTGTGAACCACTATCAAACAGTGTATCAATATTGGTATGTTTTGAAATGACTTTAATGTGGAAAAACTCTATTCTTATTTTTTCATTTTGAGTTTCATTGAGACTATTTGAAGAACTAGTACTTGCAATGTCCATACCTTTCAATCCCATGGCTATGATATTTGTTTCATCCCCGGAATCTGATCCTAAATCTTGTTGTATAGTTGCAACAACTTTTTATTTCTTCTTGTTTTTAAAATTTTTGGGTCTCATCTCAGGATGAAGTTTCGAGCAATGATCTTCATCATGACCCTCTTTGGAACAGTGTGTGCATGTGAGTTTTTATTTCTCCATCTTGATGGTAACATTCTTTTTCCCTTTTCCTTTGAACTTCCCCTTTCCTCTTTCTCCAGACTCAAATGAATTCTCACTTGTTTCATCAAAAACATTTTCCCCTCTTTCTTCTAGATGTGTTTCCTGTACAAAAACCTCATCTAAATTTGTAGGGTTAAACATGAGAATAGTGTGTCTCAAGTAGCTATGTAAACCTGCAATGTATTTGAGTAAAGTATCTTGAGAGGATAAATCTACACCCAATATCAATGCTCTCCTTCTAACCTTTTAGGTATAACTTTGCACATTTTGACCCTTTAATTGCCTAAAGTTTTGCCAATCCATGATAGCTTTATGCATGTATACTAAAAGATAAAATTGTATTCCTAATGCAGAAACAAAATAATTCCAAGAGGATAAAACATTTCCATGTTTCTTCATGAGTTTTGGCTTCCCACCAAATAAGTGCTACACTTTCCAACCTTAATGAAGCAAGTTGAATCTAGGTATCATCATCTTTGATCCTTTGTATACTGCAATACAGTTCAAGCTGACGAACCCAATTATCTAATTTCTCAACATTTACCTCTCCATTATACATAGGCAATTCAAACTTTATGTCAAGTTTAAAAAATGGAGTTTTACCATGTCCCTTTGGAGAATGTGGAGTTGTTTGTGAAGGGGTTGTTGTAGATGACGATGATAGTGAAGATGGAGGTGAAGAGAAAGGTGGAATTAGAGGTGGTTTGTCACCATTACCTCCATTCCCTTTTGGAGGCTTGTCTCAATTTCCTCCATCTCCCTTTGGAGGATTTGAGCTCTCACCTTGCAACAGTGAATTCCTCTCCATATAGAGAACTTTCACCATCTCAGACATGTCAAAGAATGATTTCCTAAAATCATTCTAATCTTCAGTCATATTTTCAAGCTCTCCTTGATGTGCCATGATTGGTGAGGCTTGTGGTGAAACTTGAGGTGAAACTAGTGGTGGATATTGTGGCAAATTTTCTCTCATTGAACTAGCTTGAGGACTTTCTCCCACAAGTTTTCCTTCTCCTCTTTTGAGCTTCAAAATTGTAAGCATCAGAAACACTTTCAGCAAAATTAAACTCTCAAAACAACCAAAGAACCAAAGAATTTAAGCTCTGATACCAAACCGAGCTGTATATGTAATCTTGAAGGTTTATGGTAAAATTTGCAAGTGTAATTTTAGGTTTTTTTGTGCAATTCAAGAAGTTACAATAACTCATTAAACAAGTGATTAAAATTAGTTATGCAAAAAATAATAGAGACAATAGTACCATAACAACAAACAAAAAACAACAAATGATGAAGGAGGTCACTCCTCTTGGGCTACATCTCTTGATCTAGCTTCTAATGTTGGGCCTCTTTAATTATGATTAAAAATATGTGTTTACATCAATTTGTAGTGCTAAGAATGCAAAACTATTGTATCCAATGGCTCCAGAACAGTAAAAAATCCTAGTTGGGCTCTTTCTGCATTCAAAAATGTCAAAAATTGACCGAGTTATGCTCCATAGAAGGTTTACTATTAAATTTCCTCCAACTCACACCCACCTGTTATCCATCCTACAAATTCGGGCATTTTCGGCCACGTGGGGTGACAAATTTTTCCTATGCCGACAATATTCGCGCCAGTTAGGGTGCAAATTGTCGAACCATTAAATTGCCTATGACCCCCATGAACTGATAAAAAAGGACCACTTGAAGCAATTCGAACCGTTGATCTTGGGTCGTTCAAAAATCCTGCCAACACCATAAACCTCGCCTGCGACTATAGTTGATGTGTCAGCAATCGTGGTTTGATTGTGAGTTGAGTTCTCAGAACCCCGTCGGATAGGTTCCAACTCCAAACAAACTAACCCGTCGAATTATAGTTTGGTGTTGATGTTGTGCTTTGGTTTGTCGTTGGTGGTTAGCTAACTGCACCAACACATAACTGCATCTGTAATAACTGTTGCATGTGTTGTGATAACATTGACCACCGATTTGATAACTGTTAACGAACTTTTCGAGAGTTAGAATGCTCTGAAACTTTGGTTATGGTAATATATATGGTTTGTAAACATAATATAAGGTTTGTTTTATAACACATAACATATGGTGCTGGTGTTGTATAACATATAGTTTGGAATCTAATATGTGGTGTTTGGGTCGGGGTTAACCCTACCGTTTGTCTGCTCCAGCTGCAGTCTCGTGGCCATGGGTGGACCTCGGGCCAGGGGTTTACCTCGACCCGACCCCTAATGCACAACTTGGTAAAGTTTAAATACATAATGCGACCTATGGTTTGTAAGAACTACCGGTGGCATAGTGATGGAGCACTATGCTGCCACCCTGGAGGTCTGCTATTCGAATCCCATGGAAGCCCATATACCATATTTTGCACCATTAAGATGAGGCCACGCAGCTCTCCCTAATTGGTCCAACAAAACGAAACTTGAATCAATCAAAACACACCTTCCAAGGACCAATCACAACAAGACACTTGTCAAAAAATTACTGGCCCACAAAAATATAATCAACTGCCAAGTCAAATGCCTAGCCAACATACAAACTGCTAACTGGGCTACCGCAACCCAAAATTTTAAAATTTTAGTTGTTTTCCAAATCGGTTAGAATGCGATATTGAGAGCATGTGATATCGATTTTGAGTGAAACGGGATGCATTGGATTTTGGGTGACGAAATATTCGCTTTGGCATCAGTTTCGAGTCATTTTGAGCACTTTGAATTTTGAGCATTTCACTGATCCACCAGATCCAAGTAGTTGTCAAATCCAAGAATGATTCACATGATTAATCCAGATGGAAAGAATTATTACTTACACTAAGGGAATAATATATTATTGTTGTTACTATATTAGTAATAATAATTAATATTAATGCTTAAGAACAAATCTTTTTTTTTTCTTAACCCGTAGGGTATTTGAATCTTGAATCTTTTAGTTTACATAATACTTCATTACATGTTGATCGCAAATTGAGTTATCTCATAAACTATTATTATTGCTTAATAACATTAGATTAAAGCAAGAAGTTCAAAATTTATAATAATTATAAATATAACAACATATTATTATACCTGCCGGAGGCAGTGTATATTACATTAAGTTGGCTATTGATTTGACATTAATTTCTGTTTGACTTGAAATTTTTAAAATTTATCTAATGTTAAACATTATGAATTGAAATTTATATATTTTTATTAATATTATAATCTATTTATCTCAAATTCTATTAGTTTAGAACTTTAACTTGTTATTGCAAAACTTATAGTTCTTTGTGCCAATTTAGTTACTTCTATATACTGTCAATCTCCGACTACAACGGTATTAAATTCCAACAAACAAAATCCCAAGGAATATGTTTATCAATATTTGAAACTTATCGAATGCATAATAACCTCAATAAAATAAACTTAGATACAAAGGCCTGCCAAAAGATATGGTGGACAGGGGGAATATAGGAGGGTGACTGCGCTATATAAAAGCCAAACCAGTAATGTTTAGCCTTGAATGGGAACAACACTTTCACGAAGAAAATTTTATTTTTCGTTTAATTATGAAATATTTTAATTTAAGTTTTAATTGAAATTTAATAATATATATATATATATATATATATATATAAGAGTTTAATTTAAAACTCTTAAACACTTAAATTATACAAATTAAAAACTTACAAATTCAATAAATCTTACACTGAAAAAAACACACTATCTAATAAGTAAACTACAATAGGGTGGGTGTCGGGATTTCACAAATAGCTTCTATGGTACAATTACATCTGAATTTTTATTTTAAATTTTAATGATTTAATTGTAAAACGTTAGTTTTATATTTTTTTAGTTTGTATTTATTTTTTTATTATTTATTTAAAAAAAATATTACAGAGTGAAATCTAATTTTTAAATTAATTATAAAATATATTATTTTTTAATTAAAGTTTTAAATCACTTTAATTTAAATATATATTATTAATATAATTTGATTTGAAATAATTTTGTTTTCTCTACTTTATGAAAATAATAAAAAGATTATAATTTATATTTTTAAATTATATTATATTAATAATTATAAAATTATAAGTGATATAGTTTTAAGTGGCAACTTAATGGATTATAGAAGTAATAAGATATGTGTAAATTAAGAGATAGATTTCAAAAGAATTGATCCTTGTGAACGTAAGTATAACACTGATTTTGTTATTGATGTCTCTAAGTGTATATATATAGAGAGAAAGAGAGAGATATATTATTAATGATTATATATTCATATGTATATGTTGATAATCAACCAAGATTAATGTTAATAAAATTTATTTTTTTGTAATAATATATGTAAATAATGGGAAAAATTATCATAACTTAATTTTCAAATTAGCTTTGGGAATGGTCATCGATGTCTACTATCCATAAATAGAGGCTAATTCATCATCATTATCAAGGAAAAACATGACAGCTAGAATAACAACAAAATTTATCTAATGTTAAACATTATGAATTGAATTTTATATTTTTTTTAATAATATTATAATCTATTTATCTCAAATTCTATTGGTTTAGAACTTTAACATGTTATTGCAAGCCAGTTCAATTACTTCCGTGTGCAATCAATCTCCGAATCTGCAACCGTATTAAATGTTAGTTCCTACAAATGGTTCAAATTCGGCTGAATAACTCCAAATATCATAATTTTGAGACGTAGACCTAAAGGAGGACACTATACTATAGCCACATACACATATATCTATGTGTAATAAATAGACTCTTTGACTAACTCAACATATAAGTACAATTTTATATATTTTCCTAACTCTTTAAAATATAAAGAGTTATTATATATATAATTTTAAGTGGAAGAATAATAATAATAATTATTGTTTTGTATTTGATTTAAATATGGAATTAAAGATAAATGCTATTGGTGGGTTCAAGTTTTTGCTATTTATAATGTTTAGAAATAGTTTTTCTATGAATTAATCATACAATAAATTAGATATAGACATATGTTTTCATATTTAAAAAAAAACAAAAACTTAATTTAAAAAACAAATTACTACATAGTTTATATACATAATCATCTACTTTTAACATATGACATTGCTATCTTTATATTAATAAATTACACAATATTTTCATATCGTATGAATATGTCATTGTAGTCTTTATTTTATTCTTTTGTTTTGTAAGTAAAGATTAGCTGTTTTATTTCTCTGTTTTTCATGCTAAATAAATTACATAAATTTTAATAAAATCATTTCTTTTATTAATTAAAATTTATTAGCCTAGAATATTGTTATATTTATACTAATAAATTATACAATGTATTCATATGTCATTGTATGTACTAGTACAAAGTTTGTAACCAAATTCTTCTATATTTTTAATTATAGTGAATTATTCAACTACTTATTTGAATATAATATTTCTCCATAGTTTAATTATAGCCAGTTGAACATTGTTCCATTCAAAAATTGATGTGTGGTAATAAGTGCAAAATGTATAATAGCAAATGTTCAACTTTTATCAATTATTTTTGCTTTTGACTAATTAATTTTATATTTGTTATTTACTTAATAACATTGAGTTCATTTGGAAGGCTCAAGTCATTGACTATATGATGGGAAAAATCACTAAATTATAATGGATTAGGATTATTTGGATTTTCAAATTTCATTTACTAACATCACGTAAGAATAAATGAACAAAAAAAAAGATAATAAATAATCAATGTATTTTTTTGCCTAAATGTAATTCTATGTAATTGTTGAGATATATACAATTGTAATTATTATTATTATTATTAAAACTTAACTATATTTAAACTAACCGACACGTAATAGCTACCATGTAACATTTGTTAAATCAAAATAAAAATTCCTTTATAATATTATAAGAAATATTAAAAAGTTTTGTAATAATTATAAATATGAAAACATATATTTTATGCAAGTAAGAGGTTCAAATTTTGTAATAATTATAAAGTAAAAACATTAAAAAGTTAAATGAAGTATAAGAATATTTATGAAATTATTCCTATTATATTTAATGTACCGTTTAATTATTATTATTATTATAATATTGTAATGTAAGGGTGAAACATGTTAGTGAGATATTTTATTATTAATAATTTTTACAATATTGTTGTTATTATAATAAGTTATTTTTTAGTTATAATTTTAAAATAAAATGATTATTATTATTATTATTAAATTAATATAATGTTTATATATTACAATAGAGTAGTTTATTTAGGTTATAAATTTGTTAAAAAGAAATAGTAAAAATTTATGTTTTTTTTTTTTTTTTAATTGGGAAATCTTGGTTACGATTATCAAACTTTAAAATTTTGGGTGCTCAAAAGGTTTTTGATAATACTGAACCATTTCCATAATAAAAAAATTTAAACACGCTTATAATTAATTTTTTGGATAAAAAATACTAATTATCTTGATAAAAAATCACTAATTTTCAACGAAAAATAACTTTCCATAGACATAACCTAATATAATTTGTCACCGGGTTCAATGAATATTATTATCTAAGTTTGAAAACCATTGAACTTGATCCGAATTGGAATATATTCGATTTTTTCGCAGTGAACTTCAACCCGTACTCAAATGTTGAAAAAACTACAAACTCTATTGAATTTCAACACAATTTGACCCCAAATTAATTTAAAAGATAAATAAATGGAGGAGTGAACCCTAAAATTGGAAACCTAATTCATGTCACTCATCTTCATTGGAATGAAATTGATTATTATTTTCGTGACCTTGGCATCAACCTTGTATCAATACAACCTAGATCATATTTAATTTAAGGCGAGAAGATTTATATAAATATAAACATAGATATACAATTTTATAAGTAAAAAAGTGCTACATAGTAGCTAGTACCTACAGCTTAGTTCAAATATAGCAACATTGCAATTGATAGGTGGATGATGGATGTTTGAACAATCAAACATAAAACAAAGTAAATGAATAGTAAAAAGTGGTTCGTCAAATTATTTAGAATTATCTATTTCTTTGGTACCATAAGTTAAAATAAAATAATAATAACATCATTGATTTATTTTCTTAAAGGGATTTTTAAAATTAACCTTGAAATGGAATAGTAGTAAGTTGAACAGCGTAGCATTCATGCCAGAGCGATGGTTGGAAGACCTTAAAGAGATTCCTTGAGAGATGTTTCTTGGCTTTAATAATGGCAAAAGTTGATTCTCGGAGATCAAAATGGACATCTTACTTGGATTCGAGAGTAGTCGTCATATTAAAATGTTATACATGAGATTATTCTTGAAAAACAAGATAACCAGTCTTTTCATATATAAAAAAATACGCTACACGTACATATTTCAGAAAAAGGTCACTTCAAGATAAATATGAATAAGGTTTTGTAAACTTTTTTGGTTGGAAAGCAAGTTTCAATTTATTTAATTTTCAAAATTTAAATGATTGGAATAAGTTAAAATTTTTAATTAGATTAGTAAAATTTACCATAAAAAAATTAGATGATGATTAGTCTTATAAATGAGATCCTAATGAAGTATTACCACTTTTTAGAACCAGAAAAGCTAATATGAATTATTAGATTATCTCTTTTAAGGATTGAAGAACAATAAAGAAAATCATTTAATAATTATCCCGAAACATACATTTAATACACAAAAGATCAATACACAAAAGATTAGATGGTCAAAACAATGACAAAAACCTCATCGCAGATGTGGATCCATCATGAACGAGCCAATGTGGGTAGTATGGCATATTGAACCTGACACAAATATACTCGAAGGCATAAATTTATGAATCTCTAACCGTTACAGACACACTCTGCATGCCAGAAGTATGCTTTACGGTGTAAATTTATGAATCTCTTATGGATTTGGATGCACTCTACATGTTTATGTACTATGCACGACAAGGTGGGTGAATTTAAAGGACATCTTATAGCGAAAATTTATAAATCTCTGAATGTTCCGAAGCACAATTGGAACATTTTATGCATTGTTCCTTTCGAGGTCCACTAAATTTAATGGTGCAGGCTACACCATCTAAGAGCCCGCTAGATTTAGCAAAGTTCATTGTAGACTGCATGTTCGAAGTACTTAACGCGTGAGAATTCTTTGGGGATTACCATTGCTCATTACCCATGTCTGAGGTTCGATTTGAGAAGAGTTCTGCTTGGATTTTATGGTAGGCCATCCCATGAGAGTTCGTGTAAGCGAAATAATGGCATGTCCTTTTTTTCGATTACAGACATAGTGCAATGCTTCCATGTAGAGTGAAATGACTCGAAGTTTGGTGTTGCAGGAAAATCATCGGTAATAAGAAGTTAAAAATATCAGCCAGTCAGATCTAAGAAAAATAGATTTAAGTAAATAAAATAAATAAATAATAAAAATGATTAAATTTGAACTATGGTAAAACTATAATCTTTTTTTCGTTGTGCCCTAGCTTCCATCACTGAGCTAAACACACAACAGATCTCGCACTGCTCCCATGGCTACCCCAGAGCCAGATCCGGGGTCGCCTTCACCTCCTACAAATGCCGCAAATGTGAGTAATCAACAGCCAGATGAAGAATCAATAGCATTTGCCTCTTTAATCAGATTTTTGGGACCTCAACGAACCAGACCAACAGCCACAAAATTTGTCAAAAAGCTGGAATCCATACCAGAAATACCTCTGCCACCATCAGTACCAAGAAAAGCTGCGATCTCTCTTGCAGAAAAAGGACTTGTGGGTCAATTCATTGGATTGTGGCCCTCACCCAAAACAATACAGAAATGGGTGGAGAGAAACTGGATCCAATTTACACAAGGAAAAATAGCCATAAGATTCTGTGGAAGGGGGTACTACACATTTCATTTCGAGATCAAAAGTGATCGAGATCTCATATTCCTAAGCGAGCCTTACTTCATGGACACAGGGTTGTATCTTAACCGATGGACCCCGGACTTTGATCCAAAACTGGATGTTCCTAATGTGGTACCAGTATGGGTCAGATTGCTGCATCTCCCCCTTCATTGCTGGAGCGATGATTCGGTATGCGCAATAGGAAATGGAGTGGGCAAATACATTGACAGAAGTTAACCAAAAGACAACATGCAGGCATGTGCAAGAATCTGTGTAGAGGTGGATCTAGGAAAGGGCCTCCTGGAAGCTGTCAAGATAAAAGTGGACAACTAGATCCACATTCAACAACTGGACTACGAGAAAATCCCCTTCAGGTGAAAGGTATGTCATGAATACGGTCATTTCACCAATAGATGTAGCAAAAGAGAAGAACTTGAAAAAAATGTAGAAGAAACATTAGATCCAAAATGGGAACAAGTAAAAAAAAAAAAGACAGCCGCAAAACCTTCCAAAGGACCACACCCCCTCACCGCCAGGATCCCCTCCCCCCTCTCAGAAAACCTCCATTTTGGGGAAAAATCCTTTTGACATCCTCTCATCTGCCCTTATCCCTTCAGAGCCGATTTCCTCCTCATCTCCCAAACCCTCTCTCCTTTCTTCCCCCATCCTTACCCCCCCATGTTTCCCCTCACCAGGCTGACAATCCCTTACCTCAAAACCTTGATCAAATCTTAACTAGAAACCAGACCAAAGAAATTCCCCAAAACACCGAGAACACAAAGAAAGTTGGAAGGAAAACAAATAAAGAACTCAGGGATGAAGAAGCAGCCAAAGAAATCTCTCTGGGAACACAACAGGGACTAGAGAATTTTCTAGAAAAAGGAACAAAAAATAAAGAAAAAGTACAGCAAGCACACAAAGGGAAGGGTCCTGCAGCTGCCCATAATAGTAAATAATGATAACTGTCTCTTGGAATTGTAGAGGGCTGGGTCACCCCTCCAAAATAAAATTTTTGAAAGACCTGATCAAAAGCGAAAAACTTGACATCCTCTTAATTCAAGAGACAAAACTTAGCAGCCAAGAAATGGATATGATTGTAGAAACATCAAGGAATTATGAAGGACAAGAAATTTCGGCCAATGGAGCTTCAGGAGGGATAAGCACCATATGGAAAAAAGGGAAATGGAAACTGCAACAACACATAAAAAAAGAACATTGGATAAATACGAAGCTGGAGAATGTTGAAACAGGTGGGAAAGCCAGCATCTACAACATATACTCCCCTAATCACTACAAGGACAAAGAAAATTGCTGGCAAACTTTAAAAGAAAGCACTGGAGATGATAGTGAAGATAACCTCATAGCTGGAGGAGATCTAAATCTAACACTAAAAGCTGAAGAAAAAAGAGGAGGGAACTTCCTACCGGATCCAAGGAGAGAAACTCTAGAAGAAATAATGGATCAAAGCAACCTTGTTGACATCCCACCCAAAAATGGGAAATGTACCTGGGACAATAGAAGAATAGGATCCTCATCTGAGATAAGATGATAATCAACTATAGTAGAGCAACCTCCAGAATCATTCCATCAGCAACATCTGATCATAAACCGATACTTATGGAGCTTGGCATGGCTGAAAAATATGGATCGCTGCCTTTTATATATAGTCAGCTATGGGGCAGCAATGAAGAAGCACAAAAATAAGTGGAAAATGTTTGGAAAACAAACATCAGTGGATCCCCCACTTACATATGGGAAACAAAAATAAAAGAAACAAAATTAAGATTAAAGGACTGGGCAAGAAACATATATAAAGAACCATACAAAGAGAAAGAAGAACTAAAAAAAGAGCTAAAACAAATTCAAGAGGAACTGGAGAGCACTAACAGTACCATAGAGAGGCAAGCAAAAGAAAAATGAGTGCAATGGAAAATATATAGAAACAACAGACAAGAAGAAGAAACTTGGAGGCTCAAGTCCAGACAGATATGGATGCGAGTTGGAGACAAAAACACCTCCTTTTTCCACAACGCAGAAAAAACAAGAATGATCAAGAACAATATTGAAAAAATCATAGGAGGGGAGGGAAAAGAGGTAATAGGACAAGAAGAATTAAAAAATGAAGCCTTCAACCATTTCAAAAAACTCCTCACAACTCCAGATAGCCAGGCAAATCCTAAAGAGTTTCTGAGACACATCCCAAGGATGATTGACAACAGTAGCAATATCCTTCTTACTAAGGAAGTAACGAAAGAAGAAGTAAAAGAGGCAGCCTGGGCACTGCAACCGGATAAGGCTCCAAGACCGGATGGCTTTCCCATAGCTTTCTATAGAAATTTTTGGCACTTTATCAAAAAGGATCTACTGAAAATGATAAGATATGTAATGAGAAAAAGGAATATAGGAGGGTACACCAACTCAACCTTTCTGGCCTTAATACCCAAAGATCCCCAGCCAAATACTATTAACCACTTTAGGCCTATATCTCTTTGCAATAATTCTTACAAGATCATCTCCAAAATTATAGCAGGAAGATTGAAACCCCTTCTCCCTTCCCTAATCACTGAAAACCAAGGAGGATTTGCACCCAATAGGTAGATTGTGGATAATATCATCTTAGTTCAAGAATCCATACACACCAACCTCTCAAATAATGAAAAAGGCTTCATCTTAAAGATGGATATGGCAAATGCTTTTGACAGAGTTAATCTTTCCTTTCTGGCAGATGTGCTAAAAGCCTTCGGGTTTTCTGAGGAATTTGTGGAAATAATACATGCATGTACTATGGGCCCTTGGATAGCCCCGCTTATAAATGGTAGGCCAAGAAATTTCTTCCAAAGTTCAAGAGGATTAAGACAAGGATGCCCCCTGTCTCGTTTTCTCTATATCATTATGGTAGAATCTCTCAATAGAAATTTGGAACATTGCAGAAGAAACTCTACTCTGACAGGTCTCTCTATAAGCAGAGGAACCAAAAGAATAAATCATTCTCTTTTTGCTGATGACACTCTTCTACTAGGTGGAGCCTCTTGCATAGTGGCAAGAAGATTCAAAGCCATCTTAGACAGTTTCATGGAGGTCTCCAAAGGCATGGTTAACAATGGAAAAAGTTGCTTATACAGTTGGAATACTCCTATAAGAACCCTACAGAAAATGTTGCAAATTCTGAATATACCTTTTCAAAATAGCTAAGACTATTTTCAATACCTGGGGCTTCCAATTAGTAAGAAAACATGAAGAATGAAATATGGAGTAAATTTGCAGAAAAATGAAAGAGAAAATCAAGGCTTGGGGGATGCTTTGGTTGAACCAAGCTGGCAGAATCACGCTCATAAAATCCATACTGGCAGCTCTGCCTTTATACCAATTTTCTCTTATTACGGCCCCTGCAAGTATCCATAAACAAATAGAATTAATACTCAGAAAATTTCTTTGGCAGGGAGGGAAAAGGGAAAAGAAAAAATTTAGTCTGATAAATTGGAAACAAGTAACAACATCATATAAAAATGGTGGTCTCGCCATAAAACTACCAAGACTAATGAACACAGCTCTTGGGAGTAAAATAACTTGGAGATTCATAACAAGAGAAAAGGCATGGTGGAAAGATGCCCTTGAAGCAAAATACCTCAATGGACCCAGAACTTCGATTCTGGATAAGAACCCTCCAACAAGGCCATGTACCCAGATATGGAAAACAATCACTAATGCAACTCAGCTTATCAAAGACTATATCACTAAGAGGCCGGGAAATGGGGAGCAGACAAATATATGGAAAGATAGCATAATGGGACACCCATCGATGGGGAATAATCCAGGCATAAAAGAATTAAAAGAATGGATGACAAAGGAAGGCCTACACAAGTTGAATGACATCTCTAGTTGGGAGACAGATGGAGGTTGGAATCAATGGGCTAAACCCAACCTCCCATGTGATATGACAGGACAATGGAATAAATTTATAAAGTTACTGGCAGGAGCAACCCCGATAGAAAAAAATAAGAATGATATCTACATATGGGAACCAACAAGAGGAGACTACACTGTCAGAACAGGGTACCAAAAATTTCATGAGAATCAAAATCAACAAGAATGGAAATACTGGAGATCAGCATGGAAGATTGAATCCCTACCCAAAATCAAAATCTTCATGTGGACCTTACTTCATAACAAAACTCTAACTGCAGAGAATCTAAAGAAAAGAGGAATAAGTGGGCTGTCTCAATGTCCATTATGTAGGAAGGAAGAGGAAACAATCCAACACTTACTACTGGAATGCTCCTTCTCAAGAAAATGCTGGGAGACAATGATAGTACCCATAACAACAAACATAAACTACAACCTCCCAATAAATCATTTCATCAACAGATGGAAAAGTAGCTACCCATATTCCTTTAAAAATAAACAAATAGTGCAAAGATTCTGGAACTGCCTTCCCTCATTCCTTTGCTGGCAACTATGGCTAGCAATAAATGGAGTAATTTTCAAAGATAAAATTCCTACAGTAAGCATAGTTACTACAAAAGCTTGGGGACTAATGGTGGAATTCCTCACAACAAAAGGGGTTAAGGGAATCAATATAAGCCAACTACAAGAAGAAGAAAGAAGCTGGATAAGTTTTGCAACAAGTAAGATCAAACAAGCCCCTCAAATGGGAAATACAAAGAGGCATTAGAACTGGAAAATAAGGAAAAACGAAGAAGAATTTCAAACCTGGGTAAAGACTCTAAAAAAAGCATGTATTTTTTTTGATGGAGCATAAAAAAAGAACCCAGGTAAAGTAGGTACTGGTGGAATAATAACTCTACAACAACAAACAACACAGCTACCTTACAATTGGGGACTAGGTCAAATGACGAACAATAAAGCAGAGGCCTATGGGCTTCTGCTAGGACTCAAAATTCTCAAAAAATAATAATCAAAGAAGCTATAATCTTTGGGGATTCGGCTATCATCATCAAAGCAATGAAAAACAACTCTCTTCCAAAAAACACAGGCTTAAATAAAATTTTAAGCAGAGCCCAAAAAATATCAAAGGATATTGGCAACATAGAGTATTTTCACATTTTGAGGAAAAACAATAAACTGGCAGATGAGAAAGCAAATAAAGGAGTTCAAAAAAATGATGGACAAGCACAAATTGGTGAAATGACAATCCAAATCCCTATCCCCTGACTTATTCTCTCCCACTCATGATGGACAATAGTCAAATCAGTTCTCTTCAGAAATATAATGACAACACCAATATCTCTCTTGAAACTTCAACCAAGCAATCTGTCAACCTTGCAATGATTCCCAACTCCAACAATATTCCTAAAATCTTTGCTATCAGTACTTCTCAATATTTTGGAATCTGGCATCATGTGAACCTTCAGCCCCTATCCCTCCTACTGAGCTTCAATAATTTTCGAATCACCCAGCCAGCACCTTACCTATCCTTCTCTATTTTTCCCGAGTGCATCTTTCCTACTGCTGCATTTTTCCTTATCCATTTTTTCCCTTTTCTGAGCCTTTACTGGACCACGCTCTCTCTCAGCCTCATCCTTATCTCTCCAGGCCAACACACCCTATATTTTCTCCTTGTTTCTAAAGCCTCCCTGCTTTGCTCCTGCGTGAGCTGGAGTCATCCTTCAGCGTTGGCAGCAAAGCATATTTCGTTGGCAGCAGCGTTACCTCTTAAAATATTTGCATTACAGGACCCCCTGCTTTGCTCCTGTGTAAGCTGGATTTCCCATTCAGCGTTGGCATTGAAAGTCTCTTTCATTGGCAGTAACGCTCTCTCTTAAAAGAATAACAGGTAGCAAAGAAGCAAAGCACAAGAAAACATCATCAACGGAAAAAGGAGAAAATACAAAAAGCAGCATCAATTATGAAAGTCAAGTGTATTTTTCTTTTATTTCAGTTTGTCAAACAATATAGCTCCAATGTAATTGTCTCTAGCTATAAAAGAAGGACATAAAAATGGAAATCAAGTAGCATATCTAAAGAATTAGCCCCCAAGCAGACATCCCTCTGCATCAGACTCGGGGAATTTTGTAATGGAGAACACCTCTCCTCTTCTTTTTAGAAATATAATACAACCGATATTGTTAGAAAAAAAAAACTATCATCTTTTTTTTTCATAGATAAATTAATGTATAATCACAGGCAAACCTGATGCGTTATACCTGCTGTGCGGTAGGTATAATAATTTTTAGAATTTTGGCTTCTGTGATCCATCGTAAAAATTATAGAATTCTTTCGGTAATAATCACATTCAAATGAACATTGTCAACGTGTTTCGAACCAACCAGTGTGGTTCATCATCAGGATTATGTGAGAGATCAGATCCGAACGTTGAGTTTAAATAGATGTAGAAATGGTTCAACTAGCCGTTAGGATAACGACTAGTTTGACTTTGAATTTTAAATATTTTTAGTTTAAATTATGTTGTATTTACATTATAGTAATTAATATATTTTTATTGTTTTTAAAATATTTAAATAATAAATTAGCTCTTTTATTATATAACAATAAAACTGTTTATTATCAAATTTTTATCGAACTTCAAGGTCATTAAACTTGTATATGAAAACGAACCAGGTAACTTAGATTATACATATAAAAGAAGAGTTTTTTAATAATAATGATATATTAATATTGGTATAATGCTAGCCTAGATCCATCTTAACCCCAGATTTATTAAGTGCTTAGAGGGATCAAATCTCTCGAGGTGCAAACCTCTTTTTTGAGTTCAAAACTTGAGGAAAGGTTTGCACCTTGAGAGATTTGATCCCTCTCAATGCTTGATAGATCTAGGGTTAAGATGGATCTAGGTTGGTTTCAGTCATGTGTGGTCACACAAAATTTGTTGAACATATAATTATTTTGATCATTTTAAATATGCTAAATATGTCTAAGTTTAATTTGACAATTTTAATTTTAAATTTGCTTTGTTACCTTAGTTTTTTGAGATGATACAGACCATTAATAACTTGAGTGATGAAAAATGATGAAATGTTTTTTTTTTTTTAATGCAAAGTGACATTGTAACAATGATGGATGATAGAAAATGTGAATAATATGAATGTAGTCAATTGCAAATAGTCTTCATTGTGATTAATCTCAAACTATTTTATTTTATTGTTTTTATTGTCACACTTGTTAGTTTTACCATCTTTTCATATCGATCATATGAAAAGAGAGGTATCTGAAATTGTAGACCATTCAAATATTTAATGCGGGATATTGTAGTAAATGTCATACCATGTCTTTCTTGCTCTCTAATATTAATAGTAATTTTCTCCAAAGTCATTCATTGTGACTTATGGAGCGTTAAATCCCAAGTAAGTTTCAATAGTAGTTGTTTAAAGTTTTAAATCACCTCGTTTGAATGCAAAGTGGCTAACAATGTTGAATGATGGAAAACGAGAATAATAAGAATGTAGGCAATTATAAATAGTTTACAGTTTCAGGAAGCAAACATTTCAAGTACATGAACATTTTATTCAAGATTAAAATTCAAGTATTATTATTCTTATTATTATTTTTATGGTTAAATTACTGTAACACATAAATCAATGCACTTTGTCAATAATTTTTTTGTACTCACACTGAAATCAATGCACACAATTAATCTAATTACTTTGAAATTAATGTACATCATACATCTAATTACATCAAATAAGAAATCAACATTTACACTGAAATCAATGCATCTAATGCAAACAATAAAATAGCATTAGAAATCAACATTTACACTGAGATCAATGCATATAGTGCAAGTAATCAAACAAGAGTAGTAATCAACATCTACATTGAAATCAATGCATCTAGTTCAAACAATCAAATAATATTAGAAATCACCAATTACACTGAAATCAATAAATCCTATGCAATCAATCAAATAGGATTTGGAATTAACATCTACTCTCAAATCAATGCATCTATTTCAGTGAAAAACCAAAATATTCATGGCTTTCTAGATCAAAATTCTTTTACCTTTTGTAAAAGTCGTACTTCTTCTTCTTATATGGTTAATAATATTCAATATTATATATTATTAACAATATTTATATTTGTATATGTGTGTCTCTTTCTTCTTTCCTCTCTCCCCCCCGCCTCCATATTTGCGTCTATCTTCCTCTCTCTCTCCCCCTCCCTATCTCCCCCATCTCTCTCTCCCCTATTTCTCTCTCTCTCTCCACCTCTCCCTCCCTCTCTTTGTCTCTCTCTTCTTCCATCTCTCTCCCCCCATCATCTATATCTATATCTCCCTCTATATATTCTTCTTTAACTCTCTATCTCACCCCCCAAACACACATGCTCTCTTTCTCCATATCTATCTATCTCTTCAACCCTCCCTCTTTGTTTCACTCTACTTCCCTCTCTCACCCCTCCATATATATATCTATATCTCCCTTCATCTCTCCTTCTTTGTCTCTCTATCGCACCCCCTAAACATACATACTCTCTCCATATCTATCTCTCTCTCCCTCCCTTTTCCTCTCCCTCTCTCTCTCTCGTCCCCTTCTCTTCCTTTATCTTTCTTTCTCTCTTTCTCTCTTCCCTCCCTCTCTCCTCTCTCCCTCACTCTCTCTCTAGATATCCCTTTTCACTCCCTCTCTCTCTCCACCTATCTGTCTCTATGTATTTCTTCTTCCCTTCCTCTCTCCCCCCTTCCAACTCTATCACTATCTCCCTCCCTCTGCCCCTCTCTCTCTTCCCCCTCTATCTTTGTGTCTCCCTCTCTCTCTTTCTTCCTCTTGTATCCCTCTATCTCTCCTCTCCTTCTCTCCCTTCCCCCTTCTCTCTTATCTCCCTCATTCTCTCTCCATATCTCCCTTGTCACTCCCTCCCTCTCTCTCCACCTCTATCACTCTATGTCTTTGTTCTTCCCCTCTCTCTCCTATTTCCTCTCTTTCTCTCTCCCCCCCATCGCTCTCTCACACAATCTCTCTCTCTTCTCCCTCCAACTCTATCACTATCTCCCTCCCTCTCTCCTTCTCCACCCCCTCTCTCCCCCCTCCATTCATATGATCAAGAATTATCACTCTATGTAATCAATAATATATGTAAGGTATAATATAATAATACTTAAAATGGAGATTATTATTATTATAAAATATTGGACTAATAATAATAATCAATATTATTGATTATTATACCATAATAATATATAAAGAATAACTTGTAAAAGAAACAATAATATGTTAAATTTGCATTATAGAGAAATCAATTTCTTCTAATGAAATTGGTAGCAATGCATTTTACATTTTACATTTTACATTTATATACGTTTTAAATTGAATATTAACTAGCATAGATTCATCTTAACTTCTAATCTACCAAGTGCCGAGAGGGATCAAATCTCTGAAGATGCAAACCTATTTTTAAGTGCAAAAGTCAGAGAAAATGTTTGCACCTCTTAGGTTTTTACACATATAGGATTGGATTCTTCTTGGCACTTGGTAAATCTGTAGTTAAGATGAATCAATGTTGGTTCTTAATATTATTTTTTATGTTTATATAATTTTTTTTTTTTAAATGAGGTTTTTTTTTTAATTATATATATATATATATATATATATATATATATATATACACACACACAATATATATACACACACATACACACACTTTTTTCTGACATGGCTTATAATTTTTCATTTTTTAAACACATTTTATAAAATTTTAATGGTTTTTTTCCTTGAGGAAAAAATAGTGATTTTTATTCAGCTTGAAAAACAATGAACAAAATTACATTATGCGGATGTTGTTAAGCATTTAGTCACGTCAGCTTTCTGAATGCAAATAAATAAAAATAAAACAGTAAAAAATATATAAAGTTAGTTGGGGTTAGTGTCATAAAAGTCACCTAACTTCTTCTTCTTCTTCTTTTTTACCCCTTGGTTGGGTTCAACTGTTACCATATCCAATTCATTTCTAGCTTCCTCCCTAGGGGATTCTTTGTCTGAGTTTGAACTCTCGCATACATAATATCTCTTTATACCCCATGCCTATTTTGCATTAAATGTTATAAATATGAATCATTAATTTAAATTTGCATTGTCAAATACATATTAATTTATGACTAGTATTTATATTACATATATATTTCACATTTTTATATTTAGAAATATTTTAAATTTAGATATATATATATACTAATTAAATTTATCAAGTTTTTATATGTGTATTAATTATATATTCTAAAACATCATGGTTACCTGAATTTTATTTATTTATTTTATCAATAAAGAAATTATGATATTCATTTGATTATTTTTATCCTTTTTTCTTAAATGGAAGAAATATTATTATTATTATTATTATTAATGTTTAACTTTATGGACAATACAATATCTCTCCCATATTGACTCGACATTTAAATGTTTACACTCATTTACAAACACTACAACAACTCTTTCATATTGAGAGGATATTCAAATGTTTACACTCATTTATGGACACTACAACATCTCCCCCACACTAGGTTGTAGAGTGCCTCTTGATGCATTTAAAACATATGAAGACGACATTTTTTATTATTTTATATGTTTTTCCCAATATTTAAAAAATATTGACATACTTAGATTAGGCCTCAACATCTCCCCTATACTAAGTTGTAAAGCGTCTCTTGGTGCAATTAGTATAATACTATTAAGAAGAAAATAAAATTATATTGTTTATCATCAAAGGGAAATGATTATTTTAATGATAAGATGTATAAAAGATAGATTAAATAATTAAAATAATGATGATATATTATTATTATATTAAGATAAAAGTACATTATTAGTAAATTAATTTTGGAATTGTTATATTGTTATTGTTATTATTATATTAAAATATAAAAGTTGTTATTACTAAGATATGAAATATATTATAATTAAATTATTTTTAGATTAGAGCTAATAATTAAAATATGTTATAATAATAACAAAGATATAAAAAAGAGAAGAGAGAGTGGAGAATTATTAATTAAATAAAAAAAATTTAATAATTTAGGAAATAAAAATTCTAAGAATTAAAATATAAATATTAAGAAAAATAAAAAGGGGAGTCAAAAGAGTTAACATACCAGGAAAAGGAAAGAACAAAACACTCGAAGGAATAAAAAGATTTGGGGGAGCAGGAGGAGGGAGTGGAAGGTTAAGCTGTGCATCACATCAAATTTAACTCTGACAACTTAACTCTCTCTCCTCCCTCAAATGTTTTTATCACTTCTAGTCTTTTGTTCTCCTTTTTTTGATATGTCAACTCTTTTGGACCCCTCTTTGCTCCTTTTCTTAATATTTAATTCTTAATTCTTAGAATATTTATTTCATAAATTTTTAGATTCAATTATTTATTTATTCATTTACTTTATATGCCTTCTCTTTTACTATTATAATATATTTAATTATTAATTTTAATTTAAAATTAATTTAATTATAATATATTTTATATTTTAGTAATAATAACAATTTATATCATAACATAATAATAAGGCATAGTTTAACTAATAGACGAAATGATCTTTTTCATTAAATCTGACTATACATTTTCAAGTAAGATTGTGATTTTTTGTATTTTAATAAACATTTTTGAATCAATAAATGGATTGAACACCGTGAAAAACCCCTCATGCACTTAAATTCTCCAGATTAAACAACTTAAACTCAATTTTTTAAAAGTATTTACTGGATGGTTAAAATTAACTAGAAAAAATATTGTGAAAAAAGTAATTTCATCTATTAGTTAAACTACACATGATAATAAATAATAGCACTATAACAATTCCAAAATTAATTTATTAATAATTGACTTACATATCTTAATATAATAATAACAATGATAATATAACATCCTTAACATTATATTCTCATCCTTTTAATTTTTTTTAATCTCTCCTTATGTTATAATACTTTAGACAACTTATCATTAAACTAATAATTTCCCTCTAATCGTATAAAGACATCCATTTGAATGATAATACCATAATTAGTATTCTCTTCTTAATTGTGTTAGACCAATATTATTATTCCATTAGTATAAAGTAAAACCCCCCTTAATTAATTATCAATATAGATTCATCTTAACTACATATCTAGCACACACCGAGAGGGATCAATTTTTTTGAGGTGCAAACCACTTTTATACTGCAAAACTTGAAAAAATGATTACATCTCAATAGATTTGATCCCTCTCAGTGCTTAGTGCTTGATAGATTTGTGGTTAATATGGATCTCTCTCTCTCTCTCTCTCTCTCTCTCTCTCTCTCTCTCTCCACACACACACATAAAACAAAATTTTTCATTCTTTAAATTGCATTTTTTAATGTATAAATGAATTTAATGCCTTGAAAATCCCCTTGGGCACTTGAATTGTGTAATCTACACAACTTAAACTTGAAATTCCAATAATTCCTTGCTATATTTTAGACAAAATTGGCCAAAAAATAGGCATAGTCTAACTAATAAATGAAATGACCATTTTTCGAGCATTTTTTCTGGTCAATGTTGTTCAAAATCAGGCATAGATTTTTAAAAATCATAAGTTTAAGTTTTTTAATTTGCAAAGATCTAGTGCCTCAGGGTTTTTCAGGGTGTCAAACCCATTTGTGCATTCGAAAATGTATTTTAAAGAATAAGAAATCACAATATCGCTAGAAATTATATTGCGAGATTCCCACAAAAAATCCATTTCGTCCATTAGTTAAACTATACCTAAGTTTTTTAGGATTTTCACGCTATTCATGCTTTGCTGTCGCCTCTACTATTTTCATTCCTCCTGAACGTTCCAATGGCCTATGCAGAAGGGGCTCCTCACCCTCCACCCCTCACTGACACCTTTGTCGTTGATGCCTTTCAAGTGTTGGTGGCTTCTCTTCCCAAGCGCCTGCGTTAGTCGATGGCCCCGTCCATGTTCATTAAGCCTAAAATTATAAAGTAAAAAATGTCACCCTACCTAATGGAGCTTGGAAAACCTCCATTGGTTATGTAGAATGTGCTTTTATTGACAAGTTTACTGGGATGTAGCTATCCCTCAGGTCAATGGAAATATGGATGAGAAATACATGGAAACTCATGCTAAAAGGAGAGATAGCCTTATCCATCGTGGGAAATGGATTCTTTATCTTCTTGTTCGAAATCAAAGAAGATCACGATGTAGTGTTTCGGAATGGGCCTTATTTATTTGGCTCTAGAGGCGTGTATCTGAATAAATGGACTCTGGATTTCAACCCGGATGAAGACATGCCCACTATTATTCAGGTGTGATTCAAGATCCCCAGGCTCCCCATCTCTTGCTGGAGCGATGAGTGCTTCAGGGGTATCGATAATGGGTTTGGAAAGTATTTGGATAAATCTAAACCTAAGGGCTCTCAATTTTCCTGTGCTAAAATTTGTGTGGAAGTTGATTTATGGAGATTAAGCTAAACTTGGGAGAATGGAATCACAAAAAAATATTGGATTATTAGAAAATTCCATTTAAGTGTCGTCACTGTCACGACTATGGTCACTTTGCGAGGTACTGCTCTAAAGTAGGGAAAAAAATTGTGGATACCTCAGCTCCCTATGAGGAATAGGCAAAAGCAAAGGAAATGATCGAAAGGGAAAGGAAAAAATCAAAAGCCTCAAATAACAACTGGTAACAACGCTGCCCTTCCTCCTCTAACCACTGTAATGTTCTAATCTCTCCAAATGATGAGGAGGAAAATTCCATCCTGCAAGAAGAAGACAGAAGCAATGAAAAGGAATCAACAAAAGAAGGAGTCGAGGATGGTGAAATAGTGGTTGAGAGTAGTCCATCCAAAATAATTGAGCTTGTAGCCTCCCCCTCTAGGGTGGTACCAGCACTAGACCCTCGAGCAAACAACCATGCAATGCTTATGAGGAAATTGTGAGAGTCATTACATGACATATGACTCAGAACTTACCCTAGGAATATCATTGTAGTAGTCAGGAAACTGAGAGTTCAAATAAAAAATTCAGACTGAAACAAAAAGTGTTAAGGGAAAAAGAAGATAAGTTGAACAAAAAACTGAGAAGTGAGTCAGCATTATAGAAATTATGCAAGAGTAAGTAGTGAAAAATAAGGAAGGAAAGGATGGTGGGCTTAGTCAAGTCACCTCTATTAAATGGAAGTAATTTCTTGTAAAATAAGGGGACTAGGGGACCCTGCTGAAAGCATAGATGTGAGACACGTAATAAAACAAGAATCACCGATGGATGTTTTTCACCAAGAAACAAATCTCGAAGAATCAGAGGTTTTCAAAGCTGTTGAAGTATTTTGGAAAGAGTGCTCTGGGACTGTTTAATAATCCAGAGGAGCCTCTACAGGTCTGGGTATTTTTTAGTCAAATAAGAATTTCTCCCTCGTGTAAGAACTAAAGATGAAATCATGGGTGTTGAATCTTTTAGAGGTAAGAGAAGTTGGAGAACGAACACCCTTTATAAATATATCCGCTCCAGTGCTATATAGTGAAAAAGCGGAATTATGGAACTCACTGGATGTTCTAAAGGAAAGGAATCTGCATCTTAATAGTGTGATTGGAGGAGACCTCAATACAATTTTAAATAATGTAGAAAAAAGAGGAGGAACTATAGTGAGAGATCCATTAAGAGACTATATGGAAGATATATTAGACAATTGGGATGTGTTGGATATTATTCCAAAGGTAGGGAAATACACTTGGTCTAATGGAAGAATATGAAACCAATATATAGCAGCTCGCTTGGATCATTTCTTGATTCATAGTTGTTGGCTATTTAAAGGTATTGACTACTCTTCGACAATATAATCCCAAGGAGACTCTAATCATTGCCCTTTATGATCAAAATGGAGAAGGTGGAAAACCTTGGGCCTCTTCCATTTAAGTTCAATGCAGATTGGGGGATTTCAGAAGAGGTTGGGGATATCGTGGTAAGGGTATGGAAGACCACTATTGAGGGCCCCCATAATTTTGTCTCGGAATCCAAGTTAAATAATGTGAAGTAGGAACTCAAGAAATGGCTAAAGGATAACTATCAACCTCCAGGTAAAAAAAGGAGATACAAATTTCAAGAACTTGAGGAACACTATAAACTGATGGAAGAAGTTCCAATAGAGGAGAAACACATTCATCACGAAAAGGAACTCTCTATTCAAATATTTGATTTCTCGTCAAGAATAAAATATTTGGATTTTAAAATACTAAAGCTTATGTCAAAATTTGGGACTCCAATACTGCCTTCTTTCAGAAGCAAGCCAAATCTAGGGAGGATCGAAATAGAATTAAGGAAATTGTGCCTGAAGGGAAGTCGAAAGTAAGTTCCTTTGATGAAATCAAGGAAGAGGCTTTCGTCTTTTTAAAATTTCTTATTAATAAATATCATATCCCTCTTGACTGAGCAAAGGAATTCCTCCATGCTTTACCTCAGGTGACTTCTCCTTCTGCTAACCAGATTCTATTAGCAGAAATAAAGGAATATGAAGTCCGAAAAAAGGTCTAGTCCTCGGACCCTGTTGAAGCCCCGAAAATCGGGTCTACAACAAGGGGGATACCCACCCAGTTTGGACCTTGGTTAGCAGCTCCTTTTCCGTTTGGTGTAGTGGGTCCGACTGGGGATAATGGGACCAGTTTCCCAATTTGTGTGTGTGTTGAGAATAGATATTTCCTTTCAAAAAAGGTTCCCAAGTGAAATGCTTTTATTCTATTTCTAATCTAATCATATGCAAATTGTATTCTAATTTAAACAGAAATATCTAATTCTAAACTAAACCCGGGATAAGATCTTTTTTATGCGATCTAAAATAATTTCGAATAACAATCGGTAATAAAGATCATTCAACTGCTATAAGAAAAGAATTCGATAAAGATAAACCACTTCATATAAAAAGTTAGATGAAACAGTTGTGGGAAACATATCGCATAATAAGCTATTCATACATTAAGCATAAACAAATAGTCATCACCGTACAAAAGTGCCAAATGATAACCGAAGCATTGAAGCATCAATATATAAATAACTGAACATAAATATCACTTTTAACACAGAAGCAGAAAAAGTTAAGAGATAACAGTACCATTTATAACTGGTTCTACTCATGAGCTAGAAGCAATAATGATTTATCTCTTCTCAATCCAACATCTACTAAGAGTACATAAATGCAACATCATTAGCAGATATTAGAGACAAATATCAATAAATCTTGTTCCATTCATTCATCAAAACCTCCTCTGAGGGTGCAGAAGTGCATGTTCTGAGGATAAGTTTTTGACAAATTTCTGGACCCTTCTCTAAATGCATGAGAAGGGTTTAAATACTACTAACTAAATCTAATTATAGTTTATTACAAAAATTTAGGATTCAGTTTAAATGACCGTCCTTTTTCTAGGAAAAAATAAAGTAACACTAACACTAAATCTAAAACTAAAATTAACCACTAACTACTTGTGAATTTGGTATTTGAATTTGCAAGCATCCAGCATTGATTTGAGAAGAGGGGGCTGGCCGAATTCAGATTTCAATTGTCTCGAAAAGATGGAATCAACAAGTGTGGGCGCAATCTTCTCATCAGAATTAATGATGCAATTAAGAGTACTGCATTGACTGTGTGGTTTTACTAGACACGTCCAGTAAGAATCACAGTTTAATCTTCTTAATCCTTGAATTGATTTTGCCTTCTCCTCAGCTTTCTGTTTCCACTCTGTTTGCAATTTCTGTGCTTGTGGTAGGTATCCCGGAATGGTTTCTGAGATTAAATTAACCTTGTGAAAATTTTCATTTACACAATCAGTAATGTGGCTCGCTGCTGTAGCTGCTTCGTCTGCCTCTCTGATCTGTGCATCCCAAATATTGAAGAGCATTTCTTTATGGTTGTCATTGATAATTTGTGCTCCTAATCTTTTTCCTTCCTCTGTCTTTTTCCATGCCAAATAATTATTAACTCTTTCATTTGTTAAATCATAATCATATCGTAATTCTTTGACATGATTAGTGATTTTATCACTTTCTTGACAAAAAGAGTTCCACTGTGAAATATTTTGGCATAATATATCTTGTTGCTGCAGCAGTTGATTATTCAAAGAAATAGACTCTGAGATAAACTCTGTAAGCTTGGGGTCGTCTTTATGCGTTTCTTGCATAATCTGTATTTGTTTTTTTTTTTCGGCCAAGCTTTTCTGATACCCGATCTTCATTTGTTGAAACTCTTGCTATAAATTTTCAAATCGTATCTGTGCTTCACTGTTGGCATGTGCTTGTTGCAATTGTTGTTGCAGAACTTGTATTTGATCCTCTTTTTCATTTAATAACAACCTTACCTCAGATGCTTTGTCAATAGTCGCGGAGGCATAAGCTCCTGTTATCTGAGATAATTTAGTAAGATTTTCAGTGGGATCTGTAGTAGGATCTTTCCATAAAACATCCAATTGTTCTGCATCAGTAGAGAGCGCACTTTATAATTTTCTCTTCTTTCTTTGCTTCCTTACTACTGCTTTATGTTGCGGGCTGTAGAATATATCCAGAGGATGAATTTCCTCTATTTTAAGTACAAGCTTGGCAGAGGGAGTAATGGGTATATGTTATTTTTCTGTGACATTGCCACTTATTTCTGTAACCAAACATTTTGCTGTCTGTACAGGAGTTTGTATGTTCTGTCCTTTAACATTAATCAAATAATTAAATGTTTCCCATTCTTTATCTAACTGAGTGCTGATAGATGGTTGCTGTACATTAAGAGGTGGAAAATTCAACCGTGGAGTAGTTGAAGTCTGTTGTTGTGAGAGCTCTTTTGATTGAGCTGTATCCTTCACTAATCCTTCACTTTTATCCTGATCAGATTTTTTAGAATGTTCAGAAACTTCTTTGTCAGACTTTGACTTAGACCATTCTGAATTTGAGCTGCCACTGAGACTGACACTAGGAGTTGGTTCCCTTGCGGGTTCCAAACGCAAATTATCCAAAATAATAGTAGTCAATCTTCTTTCTCTGTATATTTTAAACTCTTGAAATTATTCTGGGGAGAACTGTGCTTGAGCTAAATTCAAAATGTCTTTAAATGAACATTTTTCTTGAAACATATCATCAAAAAGATCTTCTTCTCCAGAGAATACTCTTACTTTGACAACAGTGGTGAAATCCTTGACAATACCATATGGATCAAATAGCCTTCTCGAAAACTTAAACAATTTTAAACATGTAACATTGCTTACTTCCTTAAACGCGTGACCAACATCAAATAATGAAAATGCTCCGCAGGATACAGGAAATTGGGGCCAAATGGCTTTCTTTTTATCTTTAATTCTTTTGTCAAACCTTCGTCTCCACAGGTTTGATATGCAATTTCCCGAGCTATGAGTTTATCTGGAACATATAAGGGCAAAACATGAGGAGAATCAAAGCTTCCAAAAACCCTCACATAAGTAAACAATTCTTCTTCAAACCATCTTGCGACAGGGAGAATGTCTACTTCTGCTTCAGGGGACAACCTTGGGGCATCCTTATTATACAACACTCTGTACAGAGGCAACATTATGCCATGGCAAATTTTATAAAAATGAGGAATGAATTTTGATTCCCACAACTCTTTGTGATAGACATGAATGGGCAAGGGATCTTGAATTGTCCATTGCCAACCCATTAAATGGAACTTAGAAACAAAGTAGATTGAATCCATAACATAGGCAGATAGATAAAAAGGAGGATAAATCCTCTGAGACACAGTCCGTTTAGACCGGTAATTGAAAATAGCCGTGGCTAAGTTATCAGACAATATTTTGGCCCAATCTACAATGGTGGCGTTAACAACAACATTCAATAAGGGAAGCCATTCAGGCAAAATCTTATTAATGTTAGGCTTTCCAAAAACCCTGCATAACATAGCAGCAGTAAAACAATATGGAGAGGTGAGTGAACTGGTACTGTACATACCGTGTTTATCTTTCTTCAGTGGTTCATCTCTTTTGGTCCATTCTTTAGTGCATTCTGCCAAATTTGCATTTTCCTTTGCAAATTTCTCCATAAATTGTTTGTTGTAAGTTGCCTGAGGCTCCGACAAATGATACATAAGCCTCAAATATTCTGGAGTAAACAACCCGATGAGCTCTTGATCTGGAGTTTTAAACTGCCTGTTCGTAATATCGGTGCTATCCAGCACCCATTTTACCATGTCTGTATACAGAAGAATTCTAGGTCTTGCTGCTATCTGGTGCAAAAATGAACAAGCCAGCTCTTGTAAGAGATGCTTCAGAGGAATTACTTGAACCCGCGGTAGCTGGAACATCCATTACCCTTGGGTTCTCTTCTTCAAGCAAAATAAACATACCCTCCCAAGTGGTTATGCCAGCGTCTTTGTTGCAAGTAGTGTCCGCGTACAAGGATGCCATCTCTTTATTTTCAGATTTCAGAGCTTTCTCTTTCTTTCCAGAACTAGGAGCTTTCTCTTTCTTTCCCATAATGCTCTGAATGTTGCTTTGTATAGTCTCCTGTTCTTCGTGCCTGCAGTTTTACGAATTAAGTGAGAATAATGATATGAGAAAGGTGATGGGATAGTTTTAAATGCCGAAGGCATATGAAATATATTATTTAATCGTGAAATAACCTTTCGATCAAAACAAAATCCTTTTCCATTAATAATTGACAATCCATTCATTAACTTGACATTAAGGCGCATAACGGGTCTCGATTTACGAAAATATTTTCTCCGTACAACGAGTTTTTATTATTATAAGAATTTGCAATAGTGCGATCTGCAATTTGCTTTGCAATATCGCAAATCGCAGCTTTCACAAATCAAAATTATTGCAAATCGCAAGTTTCACATCATCGCAATATCACAAATTTGCAAATTTCGCAAATCGTAATCAGTAACATCGCGAAATCGTAATATCATGATATCGCAATATCGCAAAATTGCAATATCGCAAAATATAACATATGAAAAAAAAATATCTGTTAATATATTTTCTGCGATATGCGATTTGCGATAAATATTTTTCTGCATAGTTTTTTGGATCGTGTGCGATGGATGTGATATTCAAAGAAAGGTTTTATTCTAATCTATCATAAACTTAAGTTTAGTTTAAAGATTTTCCAAAGAAATTTCTTTAAGTCAATGACAGTAAGTTTTATTGAAAATGAAAACAAGCACCAATAAATTTTTTGGATTTTTAAACTAAGGGTCCCCACTTATTTAGTATTATTACTAATACCACTTATTTAGTATTATTACTAATACTAAATAAGAAGGGGGGTTGTTGCTGGCCACAACAATTGGCGATTCACTTGGAAGAACCAGTTATCTCTACTTTTCTTTTGAATTTTCTAAACTTTTCAAAACAGAAAATTTTCCAGAAAATCAAACTTTATTATAAAAAGACAAAGTACATTATGCTTTATTCTCAGAATGATATTTCATTTCTTCTATGATCAACTTTGACTATTCACTTCCTCAAGCTAGTCCTTGTATCTACATCAGTCGTTACTTGGTTTTTAAAGATAAAAACAAAAGGCTTCTCTGTAAATCAGTTTTAAATATGCTCATTTGTTGTAGGTAGAGCCACTGCTGCCAGCAAGCGTTTATAGCCTCAACAGGGTTACCTGTTACCCAGTAATGATCCTGTGTCCTACTTAGAAAAATATACAATTTCCAAAGAGAAATCCATATTCACACTTATTGCTTTTATTTTCTTTTTTATCCTTAAATAACAATGTCTTGGTTTGATAGCCAATTTATGGCAGTGCCATTCACTTGATTTATAACTTTGCTGAACAAGCTGGCTTGTGATGAGACCCCTTGCCTTTTGATTGCAATAATATTAAGTCATTGCCCTGTTGTGGTATGCAGTATTGGCAAAGTCAACAAGCTATAATATCTATGATCATGATAAGTCGGCTCGTGATGAGACCTCTTACTCTTTAAGTTAAAATTGTATCATTGGATTATTCCCTGAACTTTGTAATTTTCTAGGTGGGGAGGAAGTCATTGTTTCCTTAAGATAGCTCTGGACGACAATAATAGAGTTTTTGGAAAAGAAATTTTCTACAGAGGATCTTCGTTTTGTTATTGATACCTTTCATTGGACTGATATAAAACAATCTTTCACCAAAAGTTGCTTTTCATCAAAATTTTCAAAGTTGAAATTAATATCATTTCTAGATTAAAAACTTTTAACTGTATCTTTGGATAATAATGATCAATATTCTGAAAAGAATTCTATTTTTATAAGTGAAGAAATAAATTCTAAAAGAGAACTAGTATATTTTTGATAAATTCTAAAAGAGAACTAGTATATTTTTGATAAATTCTAAAAGAGAACTAAAATATTTTTTAAGGATCTGTCCATTAACAGGTAAAGATTCTCTTTTCCCTGTTAAATCCTGTAATATAAAAGTTGATGGACCTATGATCTCTGCAATTTGGAAAGGACCAAGCCACATTCGTTGAAATTTCGTATGTTTTCCCTTTTCCTCATGAGCCTTGTCCCATTTTAGAACTAAATCTCCTATCTGAAAATCCTTCCTAGTTATCATGTTTGAATCAAAAGAAGCTTTAACTAATGCTTGATGATGAGCATGAGTTACTTTGGTTTTTTCTCGTTGTTATTCTAACTTAATTATTTCCATCTGCCTTATTTGTAAAGAAGAATTTGGTTCTTCATCAATATATTGGACTAAGGCTAGAGAAGGAATCACTAAATGAGTTGGAAGAACCACTTCTCTCCCATAGACTAAATTAAAGGGAGAAGTGCCAATAGAAGCCTTTTGCGTTATTCAATCTGCCCATAAAGCATATATTAAAGATTTATGCCAATTTTTATGATTTTGATCAATGGTTCGCTTAATGATTCTGATTAAATTTTTATTTGTGGATTCAGCTAACCCATTTCCCTATGGATAATAATTGGCAGAATATTTAAGTTTGAAACCTCTCTTGAGTGAAAATTCAGTCATAGCATTACCAGAAAAATATGGTGCATTATCAAACATTAAAGCAGAAGGTAAACCAAACCTAGTGATTATGAACTGATCTATAAACTTGATGATATGTTCAGCATTAGTAGTCTTGAGAGGCACTGCTTCTACCCATTTCGTAAAATAATCAGTTGCTGTAATGATATACCTATGTTGTTTAGAAGAGTGAGGAACAATCTCACCTATTATATCTAATCCCCATTGATCAAAACGCTGCTCAATGTTGACTGGTTGTAGTGGTAATGATGGTTTCTTTTGTCTTCCGGCTGCAGTTTGACAAATTTGACATTTCCTTGCATAGTTTTGTGAATCTTTGAATAATGTGGGCCAGTAATAGCCTGCACGGAGGATCTTATGTGCAGTAGCATCTCCAACATAATGTCCACCTGCTGGCCCATTATGAAGTTCTTGCAAGACTTTTTCAGCTTCAGATTTCTCTAGACATCTAAGAAGAACAGAATCATAATTAATTCTAAAAAGAACATCATTTACAAGCTGATATTGTCTAGCCTTCAACCTTAGAGCTCTTTTCTTGGTGTGATCGAGATTTGGAGGAGCATATCCATTCTTCAAATAAAATATGATATCAGCATATAATGATTCAACATCGTTTAGGCTTACCTCATATGTTTGTATTTCTTCAGATGGTTTTTCAGAAATAAGTGATGCTCCAGCTAATATTTTGCAAAAACCTTGACCTCTTACAATATTTTTTGGTTTGATTTCCACATCATATTCTTGTAAGGCAGTAACCCAATTGGCTCTTTTCTCACCCACATCTTTTTGAACTAAAATATTTCTTACCGCTGGAAATGGTACTATGATTTTTGTATGGGTTTTGAGTAGAAAGGGTCTGAAATATTTAATTGCTTTGAAAATAGCATAAGCTTGTTTCTCCACATCTGAATAATTCAATTCAGCTCCCTGTAAATTTGAACTAAAAAAGGCAATTGGAGCTTCTGCTTTGTCTTGATTTGCTTGAGTGAGTATTGCAGCATAAGATTTATTAGAGGCAAATGTGTACAAAATAAAAGGATTGGAAAAATTTGGAGTTGCTAAAGATGGAGCATTGATAATTGCTTGTTTGATAAGATTGAATGCCTCATATTCATCTTTGCCCCATTTGAGGTTTGAATTCTTTTTAATCATTGCTTGCAAGGGTGATACAATTCTCGAAAAATCTGGCACAAATCTTTTTACAAAATTAATCTGGCCAAGAAAAGATTGCATAGCTTTTTTATTGTGAGGTAAAGATATTTCAGAAATTTCCTTGATTCTATCAGGATCAATATGAATTCCAGATTTTGATACTATGAATCCAAGAAGTTTTCCTTCACTTAATGCAAAAAAGGACTTTTTCGGATTAAGTGAAATTCCATACCTTTGACAGAGTTGGAAGATCTGCTTCAAATCTCTAAGATGATTGCTTCGTTTTTTTGAATATACAGTTATATCATCCAAATAAATTACCACTGATTTGTTAACTAATCCCTTGAAAGCAATGTCCATAGCTCTCTGAAATGTGGCACCAGCGTTGATTAGACCAAAAGGCATCTTTTGATATGCATAAGTACCCCATTTGGTTCTGAATGTAGTTTTTAATTGATCATCAGGATGAACTAGCACTTGATTATATCCAGAGAAACCATCTAAGAAAGACATTAATTTTGATCCTGCAACTGCCTGTAATATTTGCTCCATAGGAGGCAAAGGAAAATTATCTTTTTAGCAGGCTTTATTAATATTTCGAAAGTCAATACAAATTCTAATATCTCCGTTCTTCTTTCTAACAGGAACCATATTGGAAACCCATTTAGAATGTCGAACGAGAAAAATAACCTTGGATTTCAATAACTTATTGAGTTCGGATTTGATTTGGTTTTCTAGATTGGGGTGGATCATTCTCAACTTCTGTTGGACAGGTTTTTCATCATTGATCATTGGGATAGTATGTTGGATGATAGAAGTGTCATAAGTTTTCAATTCATCATAGTTCCAAGCAAAGACACTTTTATATTGTTTCAAAAGACGAATGTATGCTAATTTTTCTTCAGGAGCTAGGCCAAGGCCTAGGTTGATATTTTGTGGTTTGGCATCAGTTCCTAGATTTACTAATTCATAATTCAAAGTTGAACTTTGCAATTTTGAATTGGTAGATCTTTTAAATCGATCTTTCAAATCATAAAGGTCTTCTAACTTGACTACTGATTTCGGCATAGCATTATTGGTGCTATCTTGGAGCAATTGTTTGTCATGTTGATCTTCATCAATTATCTGATTGGTGTAAGATCCTTCAGATGTGAGAAATTTTACAATATCAGGATCATCATTGAAAATCCTCCAATTGGTAATGTTATCAGGAATCGAGGGTTTAAAGATTAATTCGATTGAAAATCGATCAGGACTAAAGTTTTCTGCAGGAATGAGCTTGGGAGCTACATTAGCTAGGAGGTCTGAACTAGCATTCTGAATTCTGGGAATTGATGAAATATTAAATGCTATAAAATGTTCAGTCAGATCTTGAACTAAAGATTGATAATGCTTTAAATGACCTGATAAACAATGTATAGTATTGCGTACCTGTTTGATTACAATTTTCAAATCTCCGAAAACTTGTAGATATTTGATGTCTAATTCAATTGCTTTGTATAGTCCTTGGACTAAAGCTTCATATTCTGCGGTGTTATTAGTTCAATTGAATTCGAGTCTACAAGTTAGCATAATTTTGTTTCCCTCTGGACTAACCAAAACACATCCTGCTCCCGCTCCTTCATTAGACTTAGAACCATCAAAAAATAATTTCGAAAATAAAGATTTATTTACAGGGGTATCTACAAAATTAATACATTTAGAACTATCTGTTTGAGAATAATTTTCTATTTGAGATAAAACAAAATGTTCTAAATAAGGTGAAGTATGAGCATTGAAATTTCCTAAGAAAGAATCAACTGAATGATTGCCAATGATATTACTGCTGTATGCAACTGGTTCATTCTCTCCTTCCAATTCTGTTACTATGTATTTCTGATGTTTTTATCGTTCAACCTTTATCTGATTTGGTTTACCATTGTAAGGAAGCCACATATGCGACCAATCAGTTGCAAAATATCCATGAAGTTTTTCTGACCAATCTCTGCTAAGAATTAAGCCATAAAATTCTGGAATATCTGCAACTAAAATATCAATGACTTGACATACCTTTGGATTTGATGACAATCTTATGGTAACCTGATTTAATTCACCAATTACTTCAACTTGCGATCGATCAAGCTGGACTATGCGCATAGCAGATTTTTGTGGTTGAATGTTCAATTTTGCACATATTTATTTTGGTAAAATGTTAGATGAAGCTCCAGAATCCACTAAACAATTATGAAATTTTTTATTGAAAACTTCATAAGTAAGAAGAAATGGAGGAGTATGAGATCTTGACCTTCCTCCAATTAAAGCGATATTTTCTAGATCAACTTTACTGATCACATTAGCTGGAGGTTTTCCCATCTCGTTGGAAGCTTGAGAAATCACAGGATCAGGTAAAGGTTTTTCTGGTACAGCATGTAATTCTTTCAAAAGTACCTTTTGTTGGTGTTTTAACTTGCTCAATTCATAAAAAGTGATGTTAGCCCTAGTCTTCTTCATGTCTTCTATGATATTATACTCCATTTCATCTGGGACAATCAGTGTTCTTGATGGAGTTGATGAATCTGTCTGGACTGGGCTAGTTTGAATTGCTTTAGATGTCATTTTCTTGGGTGCAATTTTATCTTTATTCAGTGAGCTTGCGCTCTTTGACTTAGGATTAGATTGAGGAGGATAAAGTTGATTTCTACTGCGAGTGCTAACTGGGGATGCTTCTTGATCTTCCTCATATGGAAGGATGAAATCCCACATACCTTGTACTTCTACAACTTCTTCTTCATTAGTAGTTTTCTCAGTAGCAGTTTCCTCTTCTTCTTCTTCCGATTCAACATTAGTAATGGCATTTGGTGGTTTTGAATCAGTTGAAGGGTTTCTTCTAAAAGGCTTGAAAGATTTTTTAGAAGATGTTTCTGCCACTTGTTTCTTAATGTCAACCATTTCGTTAGACATGGTTTTCAAAACTTTTTGCAGTCCTTCTAAATCAAATGGATCTTTTGATTGCTTTTTCTTGGGGTCTTCCTTAAAAGTGACTTTCTTGGATTTTCGTTCTTCTATTGCATTTTTCTTGTCTAAAGCAATGATACATTTTTCTACCGCTATTGCCTCCTTCATGTTATCTGCTAAAGTTGTTTTGTTAGCCCTATCAACGAAGATTGCTATGTTTGATGGTAGAGCAGAAATGTACCATTCACTTCGCACTTCTTCACAAGGCTTGGAGGCAGTAGGAATTTTGTAGAAATTTGAATAATAGCTGAATTATTCACCGAGATTATCCTGATTACACACTATTTAAGCTTCATGCATAATACATAACCTCTTCTACAATTGATCATCAATATGCAGAAATAGAAGCAGTCGCATGCGCACATTAAAACATAATCAAGCACACATATAACACAGTATGTAATGGGGAAAGCTTACAACTGAAAACCCCCAACTATCTGTATATTATAATGATAGAGAACATGTAACAATACATAGCACAAAGCTCCTCACAGCTCTCAACACTATCTCACATGCTACACACAAACTAGCTCAGATATGAACAAGTCACAAGTTCAAATCTCTTCCACCTGTCTGCCTGCCTCTACTACGCAATCCAAGATGAATAATGATGAGATCCAAGTTCAAATCCCACTGGCTTGTACTGCGCAATCCTCATTGGAAATCTCAATCAATGTGTGTGCAAATCTCATGCACAGCCATAGTCACAACTGATAGTAGACTCACCCTTTCACCCACCTCTAACACTGGTCTCCACCGAACTGTCCATGCATTGCAGTTAACTGATGTGTTCTTTAGTTGATTTATGAGTTAATAATTAGTGAATTAATTAATAATTAATTCACACCACTCATCACTAGTGTATTTTTCAGTTAGACTAAATACAACTAGTTCAACTAAGTTAAACAGAACACAACTCCACCAACTGCCTCATCAACTCCACCAAACTCTGCCGCATGAGTTCTAACTGTAGTCAACCATGCAATAGCTCAACTAACCCCTAGGAATAGCGTAATTCCTTCTGTCAGCTGCATGTGCCACATCCAAGCATCAAACTGAAGTGCTCCAAGAGGATAAGATAATGTTTATAGTCTAAATATTATTAAGGGTTAATAATATTTGACTATTCTATTTTTTAGCTCGACAGTCTAAAAATAGAAACCGCCCAATGTCTAAAAATAGAGGTCCATCTATTTTTACCAACTCGACCAATCATCCATAAATAGCATCCTGCAACTCATAGACCATGATCCATATGTCTAAAAATAGACTTTGCGCCAAAAATAGCCTGCGGTCCCACTTAGTGAAGGCGACTTCATTTCACTAAGCTCCATCATCTTGTTGCATTTTCAACACTCCCTCTCAACAAGATATGGATTATCTGCAACCCCTATCCTGCCTCTGTGGTATTCGAATTTTCTCCTGGTGAGCGCCTTCGTCAAGATGTCAGCATCCTGATCCTTTGTGGGAATGTATGAAAGTAACATGATTCTTCGCTGCACACAATCTCTGATATGATGGTACCTGATGTCGATGTGTTTGGATCTATCATGAAATACTGGATTAGCCGAGAGTTTATTGAAACTCTAGTTATCACAATAAATCACAGTAGGCTCCAAGTGTGACCCGAACAACCCGACCAGGATCTTCCTCATCCATATGGCCTCGCATGCAGCCAAGCTTGCTGCCATATACTCAGCCTCTGCTGAACTGAGTGCCACAGATCTCTGCTTCCTGCTGTACCAAGAAACTACTGTCGACCCGATACTGAAGATCCCTCCAGATGTGCTCTTTCTGTCTGTTGGGCTCCCTGCCCAATCTGCATCCGTGAAGCCACACAGCTTCACCTCATCCTCCTGTCTGTACCACAAGCCATATCCCGATGTGCCTCTAAGATAACGTAATACATGCTTGCCTGCCTTTCAGAAGAGCTTGGTAGGCTTAACCATAGCTTGCAAAAGCTGGTTAACAGCATAGCATATATCGGGTCGTGTATTGACCAGATACATAAGCGACCCCACCAACTGTCGATAAACAGTGGCATCCACTACCTCCGCCGAAGTAGCATCCTCCTTCCTCCAACCTCCGTGAAGAGGAGTATCAACAGCTCATAAACATGCATGTCAACTTCTCCGCATTTCCCGCATACTTACCCTGAGAAACAAATAGTCCATCACTGCGCTGCCAAATTTCCAATCCCAGAAAATAATGAAGGAGGCCCAAGTCCTTCATCTCAAACTCTTTTGCAAGATCCTCCTTGCATGAGAGTATCAAC
The DNA here is from genome assembly GCA_034641835.2 of Pinus albicaulis. Taxonomy (NCBI): domain Eukaryota; kingdom Viridiplantae; phylum Streptophyta; class Pinopsida; order Pinales; family Pinaceae; genus Pinus; species Pinus albicaulis. Next base: position 1,150,332,993 of record CM076579.1, on the reverse strand, counting down.
AGCTCATCACCTGTCAAAATCAAATCATCTACATAAAGTACAATGATCAGCAACTTACCCTCCACCACAATCTGGTATAGGTTAAGATCCACCTCACTCTTGGAGAATCCAAGTCCGGTGAAATAACTGTCTATCCGTGTGTACCAAGCACAAGGTGCTTGTTTCAACCCATACAGTGCTCTCTTGAGTCTGCACACATGCGACTCACTGTTGAAGATCTCGAAACCTTTGGGCTGCTCTATGTACAACTCCTCCTCAATGACTCCGTTGAGGAATGCAGTCTTCACATCCATCTGATGGATGTGCCACCCCATCTGCGCTGAGAGAGCTAGGATCGTCCGTATGGAAGAGTACCTTGCGATAGGTGCAAAGGTCTCCTCATAATCGATCCCCTCTATCTGTGAGAAGCCTCGGGCAACAAATCTTGCCTTGTACTTCTCCACACTCCCGTCAGCCGCCTGCTTCACTTTGTAGATCCATCGCGAACCCACCACTGATTTCCCCTCCGGTCTTGGGACAATCTCCCATGCACTGTTTCTGACAATCGAACCATACTCTTCCACCATGGCATCTACCCATGCGGGGTCCTCCACAGCTTCCTCGAAAGAGGATGGCTCTGTCACGACACATTTTCTCACAAGAGACATGTATCCGGTGTACAGATCCAGTGACTGTCTCTGTCTGCGCTGTGCTGTAGGTGGTCCTACAATCTTCTCTGCATCTTGAGCCAGTCGATCAGCTTCTGTAGTGCGCTTGCGCCCTCTGATGGTTGGCGCTGCATGAGTGGTCTCTTCCACTCCATGAACTTCCTCTTGTGGCTGATCCACATCCGAAAGCTCATCCTTAGGAACTAATAGCTCCTCATCTGCATGCAAGTGTGGCTCCCTCTCAAGCGAACACTTCATGGCTTTCTCCTCCTAAAATTTGATATCCCGTCGCACAACAGTCTTGCGACTATCTGGAAAATACACATGATAGTTGTGGGGCGTATCAGTGTACCCCAAAAATATCCCAACCTCTGCGGTCGGATCCAGCTTCTTTCTGGCATCCTTCGTCACATGCAAGTAGACAGGTGAACCAAAAATCCTCAAATGGGAAATATCAGGTCTCTTACCAAAAAACGCCTCCTCTGGTGTACTCATGCCAAGTATCTTGTGAGGACAACGGTTCTGCACATATACTGCAGTATTGCATGCCTCCGCCCACAAGTGAAGGGGTAGGCCCTGATCATGCAACATCGCCCGTGCAGCACCCACGATCATTCTGTTCTTCCACTCATCAACCCCGTTCTGCTGTGGGTTATGAGGTGCTATGAGCTATCTCCAAATTCCTTCTGCGCTGCAAAATTCCTTGAATTCAACAAAGATGAATTCACCACCATTGTCACTCCTAAGAGCCTTCACATGCTTCCCTGATTCCTTCTCAACCAATGCCTTGAACTCACAGAACTTTGAGTATGTCTCGCTCTTCTTCTGCATGAAGAAGATCCAGCACTTCCAAGAAAAATCATCAACAAAGATCACATACTTATTGGGTCACGGTTACCGAAAAAGGTCCACACACGTCTGTGTGAATTATCTCAAGGATCGTCGTGGCACGACTATCCTTCTCGTGAAAGGTGGCTTTCACAAATTTTCCCAAGGTACATCCCTTGCACTGATCTGACTGCGCAAGAGTACCCTTAGGAAGCCCAGTAGAAATTTGCTACAGTATCTTCAAAGCTCCATGGTGAAGGTGGCTTAGTCTCCAGTGCCACAACTCGCCATCATCCCGACTCACCACTCCTTCTGCCTTGCCTGCCATTGCTGCACAACCATCTACCTACAATTGATAAAGGTTCTTAACTCGAGCCCCTATCTTCTGGGTTTCTCCAGTTGTCTTACTACGCAGGAAAGCCTTTCCCTCGCTGAAGACAACATCATACCCCTTGTCTTCCAACATCGGCACAGAGATCATATTCTTCTTCAATCCTAGAACATGCATCACTTCCTTCAATACGAAGGGTTTACTAGACTCCCTCTCAAAGGAAATGGTACTGATACTGGTCGCACTGTATCTACCATCATCGCCCATCTCGATGTGCACTACAAGATCTTTCTCATCCAGATCTGAAAACAAATCCCGATCTCCAGTCATGTGAAAAGACGACCATCGCTCAAGAACCATATCGATCCCATCACACTTGAGACCAAGCATGCGATCAGCAAAAATTACTCAACCGGCGAGGCTAAGGCCTTGGAAACCCTAATCGGTGAGACCCAAGACCCAAACAAAGATGCTTATTTTTCTTCTTCTGCGGACAATTTGTGGCATAATGTCCGTGCTGGTGACAGTGAAAGCACTTCACCTTGGACATGTCCTGCTTCTTGCCTTTCGCACCGGAATGAGAAGATTTCTTGCTCTTCCCCTTCTTTGCTTTGGCAGCCAAAGCACAATTTTCTTCATCAGATGCCTTTGATGAAGATCCATCCCTGGTACTCCGCCTTATCTCCTCTTGCACAAGATCCGACCAAAGTCGCTCCCATCCTGGCAATTTCTCCCGACCATTTACAGAATCCTGATAGGCATGCCAACTCTTCGGAAGACCAAGGAGAGCCAAGTTCACCAATTCCTCATCATCAAAAGTCACCCCCACACTTCCCAACTCATCTCTGCATTGGATGAACTTCGTAAGGTACTTGGGCATACTGTCGCCTTTCTCCATCTTTATGTGTCTGAGTTTATCCTTGAGCGCCAACTTCCTCTGGTCGCTCTTGCTTTGGAATAAATCTATCAACGCTTTCCACATCAAGTATGGAGAAGCTTTTCCATGCATGTTGGATACAATGTGATCCTTCACGCCCTCCAACAGAATCCTTCGACATTTTGCCATCTTCTTTTGCCAAGCCTCAACTTGAGCAACATCAGTAGGCTTTGGGATCTTAGCATCTATGAACTCCTTCAACCCGTTATCATCTAATACTGCCTCCATGCTATCCTTCCATGCAACATAATTCGAACTGCCCTCAAGGGCATACTCCAGTCGCAATCCGTTGAAATACATTTCAACTTTGGCACCAAGAAAACTGTTGCAAATTCGAATTCCAAATTCTGCTGCAAATTCGAATTCCACCAGCTCAAAACTCAACCGCTTCCGATCTGTGAGAAAAAAATATTTCTAGCACAGAGATCGACTGTAGGGGCATTTACTGGATATATCACCTTTCAAAGAAAGGATGGATCCAGAGGCTACCTGGCCTGTTACAGACTCTGTCTATCGAAATAATTGTAATCATTGTAATAGATCCGATGGTCAATCTCGCTCTGATACCATGTAGAAATTTGAATAATAGCTGAATTATTCACCGAGATTATCCTGATTACACACTATTTAAGCTTCATGCATAATACATAACCTCTTCTACAATTGATCATCAATATGCGGAAATAGAAGCAGTCGCATGCGCACATTAAAACACAATCAAGCACACATATAACACAGTATGTAATGGGGAAAGCATACAGCTGAAAACCCCCAACTATCTGTATATTATAATGATAGAGAACATGTAACAATACATAGCACAAAGCTCTCATAGCTCTCAGCACTATCTCACATGCTACACACAAACTAGCACGGAAGATGAACAAGTCACAGGTTCAAATCTCCTCCACAAGTCTGCCTGCCTCTACTGCGCAATCCAAGATGAATAATGATGAGATCCAAGTTCGAATCCATCTAGCTTGTACTGCGCAATCCTCATTGGAAATCTCAATCAATGTGTGTGCAAATCTCATGCACAAGTATAGTCACAACTGATAGCCACACTCACCCTTTCACCCACCTCTAACACCGGTCTCCACTGAACTGTCCATGCATTGCAGTTAACTGATGTATTCTTTAGTTGATTTATGAGTTAATAATTAGTGAATTAATTAATAATTAATTCACACCACTCATCACTAGTTTATTTATCAGTTATACTAAATACAACTAGTTCAACTAAGTTAAACCGAACACAACTCCACCAACTGTCTCATCAACTCCACCAAACTCTGCCACATGAGTTCTAACTGAAGTCAACCATGCAATAGCTCAACTAACCCTTAGGAAAAGTGTATTTCCTTCTGTCAGCTGCATGTACCACATCCAAGCATCAAACTGAAGTGCTCCAAGAGGATAAGATAATGTTTATAGTCTAAATATTATTAAGGGTTAATAATATTTGACTGTTCTATTTTTAGCCCGGCAGTCTAAAAATAGAAACCGCCTAATGTCTAAAAATAGAGGTCCATCTATTTTTACCAACTTGACCAATCATCCATAAATAGCATCCTGCAACTCATAGACCATGATCCATATGTCTAAAAATAGACATAGTCTAAAAATAGACTTTGCGCCAAAAATATCCCGCGGGCCCACTTAGTGAAGGCGACTTCATTTCACTAAGCTCCATCATCTTGTTGCATTTTCAACAAATTTTGTTTAAAAATTTATTGAAACGTGAATTGAAATCCTTGAAAAGTTCCTTTGAGTCAGCTCTAAGATTAGATAGATCATTGATTAATGTCGCTGTAGACCTGTCATCACCAAATTTAGTCAAAAATTGATCTTGAAAGATATCCCAACTAGTGATGGATCCAGATGGTAATGAAAAATACCATGATCTAGCTGCTCCTTGTAGAGTATAAGGGAAAATCCGGACAACAACATCTTCATTAATAACTCCATTGAGATTTATAGACAACATAAAATTGTTTATATGTTCTTCTGCTAACATGCCTGCTTCAGGATTAAACTTAGGCAGCCATTTTTCAGGATGGGCTGGTAATTGACTCAAGGGTGCAGGCATTAAGACTACCCCTGGATTATTCCATGGCATTTGGGCCATCACTGAACTACTAATAGAGGAAAGTGTAGAAGATGATGTCTATGATTGGGAAGATGAAGATATTATGATTATAGATGATTGAGAAGGTGATGTGGAAGTTCCAGTGGAATGAGGGACAATAGTCTGAAGTGGAGGGGTGGACGGTTGACTTCGTGGTGAAGAGGTTGAAATGGATGATGATGAGGAAAGAGTCTCGCTATCAGACCCTTTAGGTGATTTCCTTGCTCTTTTCCTTGTAGGTAGAGGTAACTCGGTTGGCTGAATGCCAAGTTTTTCACTCTGTAATCTGGTAAGAGGATGAGCAGGGTTATATTGAGAAGTTATACTGCCTTGAGATTTATCAGATCTTTGAGGTGATATTGAAAATCGTTGAAGTTTATGAATCAAAGATTCAACTTCAGGAGGTTCAATAGCAGATTCTTCTGAAAAGTCAGGGTTTGTAGCAGTGTCTATTCTTCTTGTGACTTTTGGCTCTAGATTTACAATTTCTGAGTGCGATGGAGAAGTCGGGGGAGATGGTGAGGGTGATTTACTCTCAGAATGGTATTTAGATTTAGATTTACTTGCCATTCATAGTTCGTGGCCCTCCTTCTAGCACCAAATATGTTGAAGCCCCGAAAATTGGGTCTACAACAAGGGGGATACCCACCCAGTCCGGACCTTGGTTAGCAGCTCCTTTTCCGTTTGGTGTAGTGGGTCCGACTGGGGATAATGGGACCAGTTTCCCAATTTGTGTGTGTGTGTTGAGAATAAATATTTCCTTTCTAAAAAGGTTTCTAAGTGAAATGCTTTTATTCTATTTCTAATCTAATCATATGCAAATTGTATTCTAATTTAAACAGAAATATCTAATTCTAAACTAAACCCGGGATAAGATCTTGTTTATGCGATCTAAAATAATTTTGAATAACAATTGGTAATAAAGATCATTCAACTGCTATAAGAAAAGAATTCAATAAAGATAAACCACTTCATATAAAAAGTTAGATGAAACAGTTGTGAGAAACATATCGCATAATAAGCTATTCATACATTAAGCATAAACAAATAGTCATCACCGTACAAAAGTGCCAAATGATAACTGAAGCATTCAAGCATCAATATATAAATAACTGAACATAAATATCACTTTTAACACAGAAGCAGAAAAAGTTAAGAGATAAAAGTACCATTTATAACTGGTTCTACTCATGAGCTAGAAGCAATAATGATCTATATCTTCTAAATCCAACATCTACTAAGAGTACAGAAATGCAACATCAGTAGCAGATATTAGACACAGATATCAATAAATCTCATTCCATTCATTCATCAAAACCTCCTCCGAGGGTGCAGAAGTGCATGTTCTGAGGATAAGTTTTTGACAAATTTCTGGACCCTTCTCTAAATGCATGAGAAGGGTTTAAATACTACTTAACTAAATCTAATTATAGTTTATTACAAAAATTTAGGATTCGGTTTAAATGACCGTCCTTTTTCTAGGCAAAAATAAAGTAAAACTAACACTAAATCTAAAACTAAAATTAACAACTAACTACTTGTGAATTTGGTCTTTGAATTTGCAAGCATCCAGCATTGACTTGAGAAGAGGGGGCTGGCCGACTTCAGATTTCAATTGTCCCGAAAAGACGGAATCAACAAGTGTGGGCGCGATCTTCTCAGCAGAATTAATGATGCAATTAAGAGTACTGCATTGACTGTGTGGTTTTACTAGACAGGTCCAGTAAGAATCCCAGTTTAATTTTGTCAATCCTTGAATTGATTTTTCCTTCTCTTCCGCTTTCTGTTTCCACTCTGTTTGCAATTTCTGTGCTTGTGGTAGGTATCCCGGAATGGTTTCTGAAATTAAATTAACCTTGTGCAAATTTTCATTTACACAATCAGTAATGTTGCTCGCTGTTGTAGCTGCTTCCTCTGCTGCTTTTTCTGCCTCTCTGATCTGTGCATCCCATTTATTGAAGAGCATTTCTTTATGGTTGTCATTGATAATTGGTGCTCCTACTCTTTTTCCTTCCTCTGTCTTTTGCCATGCCAAATAATTAGTAACTCTTTCATTAGTTAAATCATAATCATGTCATAATTCTACGACATGATTAGTGATTTTATCACTTTCTTGACAAAAAGAGTTCCACTGTGAGATTTTCTGGCATAATATATCTTGTTGTTGCAGCAGTTGATTATTCAAAGAAATAGACTCTGAGATAAATTCTGTAAGCTTGGGGTCGTCTTTATGCATTTCTTGCATAATCTGTATTTGTTTTTCTTTTTCGGCCAAGCTTTTCTGATACCCGATCTTCATTTGTTGAAACTCTTGCTGTAAATTTTCAAATCGTATATGCGCTTCACTGTTGGCATGTGCTTGTTGCAATTGTTGTTGCAGAACTTGTATTTGATCCTCTTTTTCATTTAATAACAACCTTACCTCAGATGCTTTGTCAATAGTCGCGGAGGCATAAGCTCCTGTTATCTGAGATAATTTAGTAAGATTTTCAGTGGGATCTGTAGTAGGATCTTTCCATAAAACATCCAATTGTTCTGCATCAGTAGAGAGCGCACTTTCTAATTTTCTCTTCTTTCTTTGCTTCCTTACTACTGCTTTATGTTGCGGGCTATAGAATATATCTAGAGGAGGAATTTCTTCTATTTTAAGTACAAGCTCGGCAGAGGGAGTAATGGGTATATGTTCTTTTTCTGTGACATTGCCACTTATTTCTGTAACCAAAACTTTTGTTGTCTGTACAGGAGTTTGTATGTTCTATCCTTCAACATTAATCAAATCATTAAATGTTTCCCATTCTTTATCTAACTGAGTGCTGATAGATGGTTGCTGTACATTAAGAGGTGGAAAATTCAACTGTGGAGTAATTGAAGTTTGTTGTTGTGAGAGCTCTTTTGATTGAGCTGTATCCTTCACTAAGCCTTCACTTTTATCCTGATTAGATTTTTTAGAATGTTCAGAAACTTCTTTGTCAGACTTTGAGTTAGACATTTCTGAATCTGAGCTGCCACTGAGACTGACACTAGGAGTTGGTTCCCTTGCGGGTTCCAAACAAAAAATATCCAAAGGAATAGTAGTCAATCTTCTTTCTCTGTATATTTTAAACTCTTGAAATTCTTCTGGGGAGAACCGTGCTTGAGCTAAATTCAAAATGTCTTTAAATGAACATTTTTCTTGAAACATATCATCAAAAAGATCTTCTTCTCCAGAGAATACTCTTACTTTGACAACAGTGGTGAAATCCTTGACAATACCATATGGATCAAATAGCCTTCTCGGAAACTTAAACAATTTTAAACATGTAACATTGCTTACTTCCTTAAACGCGTGACCAACATCAAATAATGAAAATGCTCCGCAGGATACAGGAAATTGGGGCCAAATGGCTTTCTTTTTATGCTTTAATTCTTTTGTCAAAACTCCGTCTCCACAGGTTTGATATGAAATTTCCCGAGCTATGAGTTTATCCGAAACATATAAGGGCAAAACATGAGGAGAAGCAAAGCTTCCAAAAACCCTCACATAAGTAAACAATTCTTCTCCAAACCATCTTGCGATAGGGAGAATGTCTACTTCTGCTTCAGGGGACAACCTTGGGGCATCCTTACTATACAACACTCTGTACAGAGGCAACATTATGCCATGGCAAATTTTATAAAAATGAGGAATGAATTTTGATTCCCACAACTCTTTGTGATAGACATGAATGGGCAAGGGATCCTGAATTGTCCATTGCCAACCCATTAAAGGGAACTTAGAAACAAAGTAGACTGAATCCATAACATAGGCAGATAGATGAAAAGGAGGATAAAACCTCTGAGACACAGTCCGTTTAGATCGGTAATTGAAAATAGTCGTGGCTAAGTTATCAGACAATATTTTGGCCCAGTCTACAATGGTGGCGTTAACATCAGCATTCAATAAGGGAAGCCATTCAGGCAAAATCTTATTAATGTCAGGCTTTCTAAAAATCCTGCATAACATAGCAGCAGCAAAAAAATATGGAGAGGTGAGTGAACCGGTACTGTACATACCGTGTTTATCTTTCTTCAGTGGTTCATCTCTTCTGGTCCATTCTTTAGTGCATTCTCCCAAATTTTCATTTTCCTTTGCAAATTTCTCCATAAATTGTTTGTTGTAAATTGCCTGAGGCTCCGACAAATGATACATAAGCCTCAAATCTTCTGGAGTAAACGACCCGATGAGCTCTTGATCTGGAGTTTTAAACTGCCTGTCCGTAATATCGGTGCTATCCAGCACCCATTTTACCATGTCTGTATACGAAAGAATTCTAGGTCTTGCTGCTATCCGGTGCAAAAATGAACAAGCCAGCTCTTGTAAGAGATGCTTCAGAGGAATTACTTGAACCCGTGGTAGCTGAAACATCCATTACCCTTGGGTTCTCTTCTTCAAGCAAACTAAGCATACCCTCCCAAGCGGTGATGCCAGCGTCTTTGTTGTAAGCAGTGTCCGCATACAAGGATGCCATCTCTTTATTTTCAGAATTCAGAGCTTTCTCTTTCTTTCCAGAACTAGGAGCTTTCTCTTTCTTTCCCATAATGCTCTGAATGTTGCTTTGTATAGTCTCCTGTTCTTCGCGCCTGCAGTTTTACGAATTAAGTGAGAATAATGATATGAGAAAGGTGACGAGATAGTTTTAAATGCTGAAGGCATATGAAATATATTATTTAATCGTGAAATAACCTTTCGATCAAAACAAAATCCTTTTCCATTAATAATTGACAATCCATTCATTAACTTGACATTAAGGCGCATAAAGGGTCTCGATTTATGAAAATATTTTCTCCGCACAACGAGTTTTTATTTATTTATAAAGAATATGCGATAGTGCGATCTGTGATTTGCTTTGCAATATCGCAAAATCGCAATATCGCAAATCGCAGCTTTAACAAATCAAAATTATTGCAAATCGCAAGTTTTGCATCATCGCAATATTGCAAATTTGCAACTTTCGCAAATCACAATTAGTAACATCGCGAAATCTTAATATCATGATATCGCAATATTGCGAAATCGCAATATTGCGAAATCGCAATATCGCAAAATATAACATATGAAAAAAAAATATCTGTTAATATATTTTCTGCGATATGCGATTTGCGATAAATAATTTTCTGCATAGTTTTTTGGATCGCGTGCGATGGATGTGATATTCAAAGAAAGGTTTTATTCTAATCTATCATAAACTTAAGTTCAGTTTAAAGATTTTCCAAATAAATTTCTTTAAGTCAATGACAGTAAGTTTTATTGAAAATGAAAACAAACACCAATAATTTTTTTGGATTTTTAAACTAAGGGTCCCCACTTATTTAGTATTATTACTAATACTAAATAAGAAGGGGGGTTGTTGCTGGCCACAACAGACCCCGAGAAAGATCCTGCACTTGACAGGTTCTCCATATTCTTTATTGATTATATTGGACTACTATAAAAAAAGGC